>CM053774.1:101771848-101829077 GCA_028658325.1 Potorous gilbertii | reverse complement strand
GAAATCTCCTTCACTGTGTTGCTGCGCAGCTTCCACTGTTCCAGACTTTGTCAGGAGTTGTTTTTACAGGAAATCTATGGGCTCTGGGTTCGGACCTAGCATAGGTGAGTCTTTCTACTCCACCATCTTGGCTCCGCCCCCATAAACTGAAATTTTAAAAGAAAGTAAAAATATTCTCTTAGAAAAATTATAAAATAAAATTGTGATAGTTTTAATTTTTAATGGTTAAATTGTTATTAAATATTATCTCAACTTTAATATCTTGAGAATTTTTTTTGAACTTTTTCAATAGAGGGCAGCAGAGTCACAAGGGGTATGTTTCTGGAAGACAAAAAGCTTCATCTGAAGAATGCCTTGTCCTTTGATGTCTGCTAAGCATTTTCTTTTGGTTTTACTTTTTATAAGTTGGTTCTGTGATTTTATACAGGGATTTTCTGTTAAATCTCATTAACTTGGTTCAAATATAATTAACTATTTCCCTAACTGCTAGTGAACAAATGCATTTTTTTCCATTATGTATTTCAGGGAGTACCAGGACCTGGGAGTTATGACATTAAAAGTCAGTTTGGAAAGGTAGAAGGTGACATATCAAATATAAGTGAAACACACCCTGCTTTTCTTTCACAGTGCAAGGTAAGATTTCACAATCATTTTTATATTTAAGTCCAGATAAGCTGAATGGGCAAGTAGCAACTGGACCAAGAAAGATAAATAAGCATTATACTAGAACTTTTACATGTAGGAAAAAAACAGAAACAAGGAAAAGCACATTTAAAGAAAACAGAAACATATAGCTAGATATATCTTGATTAATTTCAATAATGGAGTCTTGTGAAGGGGTCACATTTTTCAAAGTGCCACAATATATTTTCAATGGGCATCTGATACCAATGACCATATTTTACATAAGTATAACTTCAAATAATTTGAATCTGAATAAATGTAACCACTTCATGGATTGTGTTATTTATACTAATTTGGACCTATTTGTAGTTATACAGTGGGAAATCTAAGTATGAAAGACTGGTGTGTGGAACATTTAGCATTTATGTTATTAAAATTTTATCCAGATTAATAGCCACAACAGAAATTATATGTAAAAACTGAAACTAGAAGACAGTCCATTTCAGTATAGGAGGCAACATAATTGAGCTTGAGTAAAATCTTCACTTTGCGCTTCTTGTTTGTGCATGGCAGTGGTGTGGAGCCAAGAGGCGGTCATTCTCCACAAGACATTGTGGTCGTCTTTGGAGGCTCACTACCTCCTCTAACTCTTAATATTTACAGGCTTACTTAAAGGAAGAGTAGGGTATCTGACAGTCATTACTTTTAGATTCTCAATAATTGGATGTCCTTGACTATCCAAATATCCTCCTGCTACTTGACAAGGGCCCAGTGCAGTCGTGACAATGCCCAGCTCTAAGGATTTCTTCATGACACCCTCTGTATCGTTACAGCCCAGATTACTTCTTTGAAGCTGTATGCAAGTTACTTACCCTTGGTTGACCACTTCAGTTTTTTGTAGTGATAGCTTATAAGGACAAGGCACATATCGAGAAAATATTAAGTCTCTTTATTTAAGGCATGAGCTTTCAGAACTAGGTGCCTCTCATAGATATGACATTGACTATCCTTGGCCCTCAGTGCCTGAAGGCCCCCCAGGGTCCTCCAGGACTGTTCGTAGGGTTTGGAGTGTCTAGGCTCTCTGTAAATCACAGTAGTCCTTACTGATGGTGAGCGTAGGGGTGAATGGGGATGTAGCGGTAGTACCTTGTATGAGTTTAGCCAGTAACAGTTGCATTAGCTTTTATGAAAGAATACGTACTTCAGAGATTTAATAAGAAATATACAAAGACATAATTATAATTATAATGTATTCTCTGACACATGGAATGACCACTTTGTAACACTTCATTATTGGGAGAGGAGAAGGGTGTTAGAGTTACAAGTTAGCTCGGTTCCTATGAGTATAACCCTAAAGTCAAAGAATAAGACCTCCTTCAGTCTTAGCTCCCTGGGAGCCTGGCTTCTAGGTGCTATCCTGCCAAGCTGGCTGCCTGTACGATCCTACGTGCAACCCTGGCTCCAGGGTCACCATGGCTCAGACTCTTGGGCATGGTGGCAATTATCACTGGCATCTAAAACTACAAGGGACAGCGTGGACGAAAGCAAACAATCCCAACCATTTTCTTAGAGCCAGGGTAAAAGGAAGAGCAGGGAAAGGAATTCCTCCTCTTACTGGTTTAATTTATGGCACATGAGCTGAGGGTAGACTGTGAATTTTACTGTCTGGACTCAATAGAGAAGGACTTGCAGAAAATAATGTGAGCCACAAAGAGACTTTGGCTAGTTTTTAAAGACAGAGTTCCTCCATATCAGAAGATGTGAGAAAGGCATATACTTATAATAAATTTATGAATTATATTTTAGATTCCCAAGGGACAAAATCATAGTAAATTCTAACAATTACAGAAATATGTATAACCAACAAGAATTTTTAAGTACCCACAGTGTTCCAGCAACTGCGGTAGGGGTGGGTAATACAAAATAAAACAAAACAAAAATTCTCTTGCTCTCGATTAGCTTATATTCTATCAGAGGAGACAAAATATACGTATACAAGTAAGTATAGAGTAAATAAAAAATAAATATAAGGTAGCTTTGGGAGAAAGGGTACTAGCAACTTGAGAATCAAGAAAAGCTTTAGATAGAAGATAGAGCTTGAGCTGAGTTTTGAATCACTTAATGGATTTTTGAGACAGAAAGAAAGAGGAAGTATATTCTAGGCATTGGCATGAGTCATTGATGAAGTATAATGTCTGAGGAACATCAAGAAAGTCAATTTGGCTAGAACATAGAGTACGGGAAGGGGAGCAATGGACAGCAAGGTTGGAAAACTCACTTGGGGCTGAGTTGTGACAATAATTTAAATGCTAAGCAGGAGTTTATATTTTATTCAAGACAGTAGGGAGCCAATGAAGATTATTGAGTAGGAATATTATTGCACAGGAAGAAATTAAAGCTATCTATAGTCATATGAAAAAATGCTCTAAATCAGTATTGATTAGAGAGATGTACATCAAAACAACTCTGAGATACCATATCACACCTATCAGATTGGCTAACATGACAAAGCAGGAAGATGATAAATACTGGGAGAGATGGAACACTAATTCATTGTTGGTGGAGCTGTGAACTGATCCAGCCTTTCTGGAGAGCAATTTGAGACTATGTCCAAAGGGCTACAAAAATGTGCATTCCCTTTGACCCAGCAATATTACTTCTAGGACTGTATCCTAAAGAGATCCTAAAAATGGGAAAAGGTCCCACTTGTACAAAAATATTTATAGGAGCTCTCTTTGTGGTAGCCAAGAAGTGGTAATCAAGAGAATGCCCATCAACTGGGGAATGGCTGAACAAGTGTGGTATATTAATGTAATAGAATACTATTGTGCTGCAAGAAATGATGAACAGGAGGACTTCAGAGAGAACTGGAAAGACTTATATGAACTGATGCTGATTGAAATGAGCAGGACCAGGAGAACATTGTGCACAGGATCAGTCATAGTATGTGAGGACTATTTCTGGTAGACCTAGCCCTTCACAGCAATGCAAGAACCTAAGACATTCCCAAAGGACTTTTGTGGCAAAATGCCTTTCACATCAAGAGAAAGAACCTTGGAATCAAAACGCAGAATGAAGCAGAATTTTTTCTCTCCTGTTGTTACATTTTGTTTTGATTTCCCATAGTTTCTCCCATTCATTTTAATTCTTCTATGCAACATGACTAATGTGAAAATGAGATTAATAAGAATGCATGTGTAGAACCCATATAAGATTGCATGCCATCTCAGGTAGGTGAGAGAGGGAGAGAAAATCGAGTGTTTGGAAGTGATTATAGAAAGCTGAAAACAAATAAATTAATTTAAAAAAGAAAAATATAAATGTGTCTGCACAAAGAGATTTTGAATAAAATAATGGAAGTGGACTAGCACACCATGCCAAGAATTCTTGATCCCCTGAACTGTGTTCTAGATAGTCAGTGGTTTTCAATTTTGAATTTACCAAATAGATACAATCAGATCCCATTGAGAGAGAAGAACTTTCACCTACCCAACTGGATTTTACCAATTTATGTACATGCTCCAAGGCCTCATGGAAACAGCTTCTACTTTTCAATGACTTCTGGTGAAGGTGGTTAAAGACATTAACTACATGGAATTCTTGTTGTATTTCACTGTCTTAGAAAAAAATCCTGGAAAAACATGAAAAAAGACTAATGAAAGTCTTAGATTGGCTGCAAGAACTACTTGTTTGAAGCTATTGAATTGGAAGTGTCCATTTTGTGGAGTTTATGTCAAGTTTTCATAGGTTACATAGTTTCATAGCAAAAAAGTAAGCACTAAGTCAAAGGGATACGAGTATTCCTCAGTAGCCAAATCAAGAAACAAAAAAAGAAATCAAACAGTTTCTGAGAGGAAGAGGCATACATATCTAGGAACCAGAAAGCTTCAGTAGCTGCTAAAGTATTGTGGGAAAAATTTCTCTGCATATGAATTCCTTACAAGGATTCAACCTAACCAAGTTAGAAACTTTGAGAGAAAATTCAAGGAAGTCAGTGTTGGCAGGAATCCAACAGTCCAGCACCACATTTTAGCCATCTCAGGCTATGACAGGAAAATTCAGTACTGAATATGCTAAGGATCTTGAGTCCTGAGCAGAAATCTCTGTGGGAATCAACATGTAGCCATTATCATGTTTGCATGTAATGTTACCAGGCTTTACTTCATACTTGTTGATTTGGGCCTTGAACCACTTCAGTGTTTTGAAGAGAGGCAGCATGGTGCTTTGGAAAGTACAGAATTTAACTTATACAGCTTAGGCTTGAATCTTGACTTTGTTACCTATTAACTCTTTGACCTTGGGTAAGTCATTTAACCTCAGTATGCTTCAGTTTCCTCAACTATAAAAGAAGGGGCTTGCCTACATGGTATTTAAGGTCCCTTCCATACCTAAATCTATGATCCAGTGATCCTATTATCTTTTAATTTTTTTTGGAGTCTTAGAAGATTGAGAAATAAGAGATACGTAAGCATCATTGTGTCTTGGCTGAGAATTTGACTGAAGGAAGTGTCCTAAGTAGTCATAAGTTCATTCAAAAGAGCTTTTACAGAAATAAAAGACACTGTTATGTTTGAATTCAGTGTCAATAACCTCAAGATTAAAAAAAAGTTTAGCAAGATTGTAGAATCCTTCTAAGAAATCTTGATGTCGGCAGTACACACAAGATAGTAGACCAATGGAAACTTGCTTAATATCATCAACTTTGGCAATATGCATTTTGACTATTGAGAAAATAGCTTTAGAGTATGGACATGGATATGGACAATTCATTGCAGTCATTTATTTATCATCCTTAGGGCAGATAGTTAATATCTTGGGTGAGCAGGAGGAAAGGAGTAATGTCTGGTCACCTAAGTCTGATGAGTAGAGTCTGTCTACTCACCTATTACAGAGAGCTTGTTTGAGCTAGGGAATAGTTTTCAAGGTGACATTCCAATGAAGAAGACTGTTTACTGGCCCCTACTAGGAAAGTAATCAATTCTTTCTTGACCTAAGGCAGAACTTGGTCTTTAAAGGATGACCGTGTAACCTAGAGTCAGTTCAGCTTCACTTTCTTCCATGATGCTTCAAGAGTGGAGACCTTTAGATTACTGGTACAGTTCATGGCATCAGAGAATGCTGAATGGGTTGCTTGACTTACCTGCCATTTAAGGTTTGGGAATGCTCTACCACAAATCAATCAGATATAAGTGTATAGGTGGTCAACAAGTAACAGAAATATCCAGGAACAAAAATATTATGATGTAGGTAAAATAGGAAAAGTATTTAGGCATGTTACCAGACAATATTAATGCCTATGTATGTGATGTGTGCTTGGGATGAAATTGTATTTGTTGGCCTGTATTCCTTTTTATGTAAATTATTGCATATTTTCTTGTTATTTTTTTTGCTGTTTTAGTTTTTTGCTTATATACTAAGGTTTACATGTCCTTGTGTTCATGACAATTGTCCACACTTTATGAGATTTTTATTCCCTTATTTAGCAATTATTTTTTAGCACTAACATTTGCTATGTTCCAATGAAAATGGAGTTCTGTTGTTATATTTTCATATGCCATGTTCTGCATGTAATTTAGACTTATTCACTAAAACAACTGATCAAATGATAACTTGTATTACCTGCGTTTACTGAGTATACAGGGTTTGTGTTGATGCTCTGTAACTGGTACTCAGGGGTAATCATCCTAGATTTATTGAATTTTGCTGCTTATTGTGATATTTGTAACAGAGGTAATGTAATATTTATGTAGCATTTTAAAGTTTACAAAGTATTTACACATATTATCTCATTTGTTTATAGAATATCCCTCTAGATAGTTAGATATACCTCATTTAATTTTTGTAGGAATCAAAAAATCTGTCTGATGTAGCTCCTGCTTCAGATGATGATTGCTTTTGTCCCCTAAAATTTCCCAAATCTCAAAGGACACCATAAAGAAGAAAAGCAGTATTGAGTTGTCTATAGGGCATGTGCCACATATGGAGTGCATGATATCATTATAATGTCTTATTATGAAAGGGATCTTTCAGAAGAGAGTCACTCTGCTTTCTGAAGAAGATACTGAAGAGAAATACTCAAAGCACGCTGGAGAATATACCAAGACAACACATGAACATGGTCCTTACTAGCGCCTGGTCCATGAGGTATCCAGTAGAGGCTTTGTCTATCTATAATCTAGAAGGACATAGAAAAGTTGACAAAGAAATAGAGTATAAGAGCATACAAACTAAAAGCAATGAGTTGAGGTGGAAATCTTTCTCAGTTCTTTGCTTTTGAGAACCAAATGCTTGCTTGGGTCCTGGTCTAGGTGCAAAAAATAGGATGAGGTGAGGTGACATGTAAGACCTTGCACAGGATTGGTTCTTCTATTCAATAGCTCTACCTCTGTATTTTAATTTTTTTTCTTCTTTAATAAACATTATAATTTATCAAAGATGAAAGGAGATTAAAATTTCATTAGATAGGGATCTGAGCCATAAGAGATTTATGAATGACAATTTTAGCTGCTCATCCTGCCATAAAAAGATCTGGAAAAACCTGAGGTTGGCAAAAGCTGGTATTTCATGCACGGGCCAAGAGTGAGGTGGTATAGCTGGAACTTTGAGAGCTTTCTAGGGGCTTACAACAGAAACTATGCCTTAGAAGTTTTTAATAATTTCATCTCTGGAACTTCTGTTCTGAGACCATGTTGACCAGATTAGTTACTGCTCCTCTTGACTCACTTTTCCAGGAAGGTCAGAGCTATGCTTCCCTTAGCTTCCTACTCCCAGTCCTTCTACTCAACAGCCTTCCCAACCACCTTACCACTGACCATGGAAGCTTCCTCTCCAGTTTTGAACCAGGATCAAATCAATTCTACCATTTTTCATAGAACATATGGGTCAATATGTTTCCATCTCTCTGGGCTGAAATGCCCTTCTCTGGTCTCTATGTGTATTGTCTCCCTGTATTCCCATGTAAATCTCTTTAGGGCATGGACTGTCTTTGTTTTCATGTTCACATTCCTAGCACTTAGCATACCATTGAGTACCTAGTAATAATTTAATAAAATTATTTTTTATTCATTCATTCATTTGTTCATAACTGGTTATAGCAACCCACCTGATGTTGCATGTGTCCATTGAGTGATCTAGGACATTTTTCCTAACACTGAGCAGGCACTTCAAACCTAGTTCTACTGTTATTAATAGATAGTCAAATTCAAGACTCTTCTAAGATTTCACCTTGTATCTATCAAATTGGCAAAGATGACAAGAGAGGGGAGTAGTAAATGTTAGAGGGGTAGTGGTAAGATTGGTACAACAATATACTCTTGACCAAACTGTTCTGCAAAATAGTTTGGAATTATGCTAAGAAAATGAGTAAAATATCCTTACTCTTTGACTTGGAAATCTCACTAGTATGCATATACCCCAAAGAGGTCAAGGATAATAAGGAAGGTCCTATACACTAAAATCTACATAGCAAAAAACAAAAATCCAAATCCAACCAGAAATAAAGTAGAAATTAGAAAATGAATAGCTGAATAAATAGAAAAATATGACTGCAATGGAATTTTATTACCCTGTAAGATAAAAGAACATGAAGAACACAGAGAAACAATGGAAGATGTGTTTGAATAGAAGCAATGGGTAGTAACGAGACTCAGCAAAATTTTGCACAGGGACTACAGCAGTATAAATGGAAAGAACAACAGTAACAAAAATTGAAACTGATTGTTGTAAAACTAAAGTAATCAAATTTGACCTCAAAGAAGAAAAATAAGAATATGCCGTCTTTGCTTTTTTGTAAAGGTGGGAAGATACAGGTGTGGAAGAATTCATATAACATTGAATTTCGTTGATCAGTTGCTTAGTTTCTTTGAACTCTTAAAAAGAGTTTTTTTTTTGTTTTTTACGACTGTTTTTTTCGTAAAAGATGGCTCTCTGGGAAGGGGAAGGATATATTGGAAAATTAAAGTTACATAAAAATGAAATATATCAATGTATCTCAAATAATATAAAAAAGAATAAAATAGTTGGAAATTTTCTACTTTAATAGCAAGACAAGGGCTTAATTTATCTAGACTAATTGTAACATTACATGATAATCCCAAGAATATTATGTTCTTCTTATTGAAATTCAAGAATTTTAGTGTTATTTTATCTAAAGGATCTAAATAGACTCTTTACTACTGTTATTAATTCATGGTCATTTCAGTGTGTCATTTTAGGTAAAAGTGTTATAAGGAGGCAAATAGACCAGTAGGTTTCAAGATTTAGTCACCTTATACCAAATACTGAAATGATTCTGTGTCATGTTAAAATGACCTCTGTTTATTGTGGAATGCTGGTAAGATTACAAACGATATGGCATTTGATATTGATTCACTTATATGTGTAATATTCAGATTGCTACTACAGGTAATTTATGATGTCAGTGAATTGTCAAAGCCCTTTGTCAGAGAGATTTGGAATGGTTTTATGGCCACGTTAGCTGATTCGACAATGAATATGTATACCTTTTCTTGCTTATTAATCGGTGTTCTAAAGGATTTTCAAAATGTGATTATCCTTATTTTGATTATCTAGAAGCACGCAGAAAGATTGCTTATATTTTCTTACAGTATGTTGTTTTAGTATTCACGTACTATACATTCCTATTACTATATAGATATTTCTACCAAAAACTCTATACTCACTGATTAATAGACATGAAATACTAGTATTTCTATATTTTATTGACTTTTTTGAGAGATCAATTAAACTACAGATATTATACTAGGAAAGCCATTGTTTTATCCATAAATTATATAAATGTACTGCAGTCTGTCATTGGCATATTTTCTCCTATGATTTATCAGAGATTTGTACCTGTGAAATCAATCACTCCAGCTCCTGGCACATATAATGACCATCGAACAGCTCTGGAGTCCTTGAAAAAATTACCAGGAGCAAAAAACACCCCTTTTGGTCAAACCACTGTACGCTTCATACCAGACTACTGTCTACAGGAAACTCCAGGTTTGCAACTGATTTCGTTTTATAAAACAATGTATTATTTACATATGGATATCACATGGATTTAAAAGTTGGCGTTTTAAAAAATGTAGCAAAATTATGGAAACTATGGAAATTATTAAAATTATTAAAAATAACAGGCATAATCGGTAGCATTTATATAGTGCTTTAAGTTTACAAATATTATACCATTTTATCCTCACAACAATCCCAGGTGGTCAGTGCTGTTATCATCCCCATTTGTCCAGTGAGGCACTTGAGGGAGACAGAGGTGAAGTGACTTGCCCAGGGTTAAACAGCCAGGAAGTGTCTGAGGTCAGATTTGAACTCAGGTCTTCACTCTAGTTCCAACATTCTATCCCTTGTGCTAACTACCTGCCTAAAGTGCCTACTGAATGGGAAAAAAAGGGAACTCCTAAAAATTCAATAGCTTAGTGTTTTCAAATAATTGTGAAGTTTTCTTCAGATATCTAAATGTGATGAAAGTGAAGGCATTCATTCTTCATCTTTTCTGAATTGATGTTCTATCACTCAGCAAAATGTTAATATTTTCTCTGACTAGCCTTCTCATTTGTACTTTTAAGATAAACTTTGAGGTTGCCATCTCTCATATATATATATGTATATATACATATATATATATGTATATATACATATATATATATCTTTTAAAACTTTTTTCTTTAATTTGTGGCTTTTGTCTTTATATCAAAGTCATTTACAGAAAAGGATAGCTCTTTCTTGTCCTTAGTGACGATTAAACATTTAATGTGGTGTTTGTATTTGACAATATTTGCAACCTTCTGCTTTAGGAGCCTTCTAATTCTATAAATATACATATATATTAATTGAATTTTGTGGCAGGTTAAGGCTGACCAGGCCAATGTGATACTTGAGGTTCAATATTGGAATAAGATGAAACACTTGTAGAAGATATGATAGTTAACAAAAGGATATTTATGTAGCCTTAGCAGGGAAAGGATGTTTAACAAGGTTGTTCACTGAGGATTCCACAGTAATTGATAGGAGCACAGTTCCCCTGCCTTTGTCTTGTACGTGATGGTCTTCCAGTCAAACATCAGGGAACAGCTGAATTTTCCCTGGAATTGTTGTACACAGATGAGCAGGAAGTGATACCAATGGCCTAATCCTTCTTCTTGTGATCCAATTATATCTCAAGGAGAGTTTAAGTGCCTTTAACTAAAACCTATCCTAATCTGCATGGAGCAAGGCCTTGCGATGTTGCTGTTACTCCATACCATGTTCTTAAAGGAACATTCTACAAAGCAAGGAATTCTCCTGGTGGAATAAACAAATATAACAGAAGGCAGCAGAGAAATACTTCTTGCTTCAAAAGGAATGAATCCTAAATCTCATTGATCTTTTCCACTTGGTGAGTGATATCAGTACGTGATGTGATTTATCCACCATCTGTGGGCAGTTCATATCTCTGCCATGACTGAGTAGGTCGAATTGCACAGAAGTCTTTCATCTGCCTCTCCCTGGGAGAGCTCATTTCACAATTGAGGTCCTTTCTTTTGAAACTCTTTTAAGCACTATTGCAGGGGTGAATTTATCTGTATCCTCATTTCTAGAAAGATTTCTGAGCTCCTAGAATCGAGACCAAGCACTTTCCTTTCAAATATCTTCCCAGACCCTGACCCCAAAGAATCACCACAAAGTCCAAATTGTACAGTTTCTAGTGGCCTCTGAAAAGTTAAAAAAAAGGCCCCCAGTAGTTAGTTCAGCATGGTTTTTTATTCTAACCTTATTACACAATGGAACGGGAGAGTGGTAAAAAGGCAGGAGATGTGCACCGGATTATACAGATTCAACAAAAGACAGTTTATTGCAGTTTTCTTCAGGGTATGGTCCTTAAAGACATGGAATGTATTCATATCTGTCTCTTGTGTTGAATGGTCACCAATATTTATTCTCTAATTTCCTAGGAATGATAAGGGAAACCTCTTGGTAAGTAACCATCATTGTCAAAACCATCTGAGGAAGCATCGTCAGAAATACAGAGATCACTTGGAGCACACTTTCCTCTGCATTGCCCCCTTCAAGGAGGTCATCCTGTTCAAATCCCTCATAACTGTCACCAGTTGTAGGCAATGGCTGACTGGGCCAGCTCATTACCTTAAGTTAGATATCAGAATGAAATGAAGCTCTCATAGGACATTTGATAGGTAAGAAATGAATAATAACTCAACCACAGTAGCAAGAAAGATATTAAAGAATATTCCATAAGGACCTAACCTTGATTCTGCCTAGTCCAGTAATGGTGCCTGCTGGTCAAGCATCAGCAAGCAGTGTCAGTGGCTTGAGCCTTTGTGCTCTCAGCCTATCAGATTTTGAGAATACTTTCAGTATCTTTTAAGAAAAACATGAGCTTAACCCACAAAGGAGAAGGCGATAGGATATTGATCCTACCACAAATATTTTTCTAGTTCTACATTCCCTTCTTAAGGAGAGACTATTCCTGATGGTAGATTAAAATTTATAATAACAACTTACTAACAGTGAGGATCTAATAAAATTTATGCCCTTCTGTCAGGACCCTTTTTGGATACCAGTCGAGTAGAGTTGTTTATCCTAGTGGTACTCTACCATAATTTTATTTTTTAGGTATTCTCCCTTCATATTCAGCTCACCCTGTGTTCTCAGTCTATGTCTATGTATATATGTATACATACATACACCCATGTACATATACATACCTACACATATATAGTAAACACATACATATATACCCATATGCACCCATATATATATATATGCACCTATATATATATATATATATATATATATATGTTCCCTCTACCTACCCTAATACTGAGAAAGTTCTCATGAGTTTCAAATGACACCTTTCCATGTAGGAATGTAAACAGTTCAACTTTAATGAGTTCCTTAAGTTTCTCTTTACTGTTTACCTTTTCATGTTTCTCTTGATTCTTGTATTTGAAAGTCAAATTTTCTATTCAGCTCTGGTCTTTTCATTAAGGATGCTTGGGAAGTCCTCTGTTTCATTGAAATTCCCTTTTTCCCCCTGAAGTATTACACTCAGTTTTCCTGGGTAGGTGATTCTTGGTTTTAATCCTTTATCTTTGACCTCTGGAATATTTTATTCCAAGCCCTTCAATCCCTTAGTGTAGAAGCTGCTAAATCCTTTGTGATCCTGATTGTATTTCCACAATACTCAAATTGTTTTTTTCTGGCTGCTTGTAATATTTTCTCCTTGACCTGGGAACTCTGGAATTTGGCTACAATATTCTTAGGAGTTTTCCTTTTGGGATCTCTTTCAGGAGGTAATCAGTGAATTCTTTCCATTTCTATTTTGCCCTCTGGTTCTAGAATATCAGAAAAGTTTTCCTTGATAATTTCTTGGAAGATGATGTCTAGGCTTTTTTTTTGATCATGGTTTTGAGGTAGACCAATAATTTTCAGATTATCTCTCTTGGATTTAGTTTCCAGGTCAGTTGTTTTTCCAATGAGATATTTCATATTGTTATCTATTTTTTCATTCTTTTGGTTTTGTTTTATAATTTCTTGGTTTTTCATAAAGTCATTAGCTTCTATCTGCTCCATTCTAATTTTTAAGAACTATTTTCTTCAGTGAGCTTTTGAAAGTCCTTTTCCATTTGACCAATTCTGCTTTTTAAAGCATTCTTCTCCTCACTGGCTTTTTTGGACCACTTTTGGTTTAGTCTATTTTTAAAGGTGTTACTTTCTTCAGCATTTTTTTGGATCTCCTTTAGCAAGCTATTGACTCATTTTTTCATGATTCTCTTGCCTTGCTCTAATTTCTCTTCCCAATTTTTCCTCCACCACTCTTACTTGATTTTCACAGTCCTTTTTGAGCTCTTCAATGACTTGAGATAATTTCATATTTTGGGGGGAGACTTTGGATATAAAAGCCTTGACCTTGCTATCTTTCTCCAATTGTCTGCTTTGGTCTTCCTCTTTCTGTATGTTTTGATCTTCCTCATTCAAAAGGATGGAAGAAAATAGATTTTCACCCAGAAAGTACCCTTCTATAGTCTTATTTTTACCACCCCCCCCACTTTGGGCATTTTCCGAGCCAATTACTCAATATGTGGTAGCTGCTAAACTTTGTGTAATCCTGACTGAATGGTTTCTTTCTGGCTGCTTGCTATTTTTTTTCTTTCACATGGGAGCTTTGGAATTTGTCTGTCATCTTCCTGAGAGTTTTCATTTTGAAATTTCTTTTTGATTATGATCAATGGGTCCTTTCAATTTCTATTTTACTATCTAGTTTGAAGATATTTGTGCAGATTTCCTTGATAATTTCTTGAAATATGATGTTTAGGCTCTTACTGTGATCATTGCTTTTGGGAAATCCCATAATTCTTAAATTATTCTGCCTTCATCTATTTTCCAGATTAGTTGTTTTTCTTATGAGATACTTAACATTTTCTTCTATTTTTCCAATTTTTTTACTTTGTTTTATGGTTTTTTTCGTGTGTCATGGAGTCATTAACTTCCAATTGCTCAATTCTAATTGTTAAGGAATTATTTTCTTCAGTGGGCTTTCATACATCTGATTCCATTTGGACAATTCTGTTTTTTTAGAGTTTTATTTTCTTCATCATTTTTGTGCCTCTTTTGTCAAATTGTTAATTGCCTTTTCATACTTTTATACTTTTACTTTTGTCTAACTTTTCCTATGTCACTTTTATTTGATTTGAAAATTGTTTTTTAAAACTCTAGAAATTCTTGTTGGGCTTATATTCAACTTACATTTTTTTTCTTTGAGGCTTTGCTTGTAACTATTTTGACTTCATTGTGTTCTCCTCCATTTGTATTTCAATCTTCCTTGTCATCATGGTAACCTTTTTGTGGTTAGTTTCTTTTTTGTTAGGTCATTTTTATCCTTTTTCATGAATTGGGACTTTGTGTTAATGCATGGCAAGTGGATGGGCAATCTTTCAAACTTCAGGTTTTTTTGCAGTACTATTTTCAGAGCCAGTTCTGGAGACTTGGAGATTTTCAGTGCTTCCAAGAGGGTGTGGTTGTCTGGTTTAGGAGTTCCTGAAGCTGATGCTTCTTCTTTTATCACCACCTACTGTTACACACCCACTGGTGTTTCATCAATTTAGACTCCATACCAACCTATACCCTTATGTCACAGATCTCTCTTTGTGAACTCATATGATTGTTTTGCATGGATTCAAGTGGAGCTCAGGGGCTATTGTACAAGAGAAGTAGTTTGGGACAGTGCCTGAGCAGGACTGATAGCAAGGTCAAATCTATGCCCCAGGAGCAACCAGAGCCAGAGACTTTAACTTTCCTTTTTGTCCTCACCCTCTCCATCTCACTCACCTTTTCTTTCACAAACCTTGTCCCAGACTAATATACTGGGACATCAGGTAGACTGAGCTGCTCCTTTAAGGGCACAGAAGTCTTTTGACTTCTTTACTGCCCAAATTATAAAGGGTGGGAAGTTGAGTGGGTATTGGGGGATTATATCTGTGGTTATATCTAAGCTCTTACTGTGGAGAATACTTTCCCGCATTCCTGACCTGGCATGAGTGATTGTTGTAGTGACTGGTGTGAGGGAATTGAGATGATTAGAGCTCCAAGTCATTCATTATCGGAATTGAATGAACCACATTGACTTGTGACTCAATTCTAGAACTAGCTCAGTTCCCTTTCTATTCAGTTATGGGGGTCTAGGGAAATTTCCATCCTGAAGAAAACTTTGTTCAGTTGTGGCAATTGGGAGAAAACCTTATTGCATTATTTGAGTCTAAGGCTGCATGACTGGAAAGTTGGACTTCCTCTATCTGCTGCTTAGCAACCCTTAACTAAGGACCTAGGTTATGTTGACTAAAAACCCCATCAGATTTGAAGATTGATGAGTTTTCCTGCAATTACGCATTTCAAGCACCTCATATGTCATCTGAAAACTGGTCCCACACACTGATCATTCAGTTTCTGTTTCTATGTTCCTTTGATTGAATATAGACACTTATGAAGCATGGGACACTTTTTTTATATCAGGGAATTACATGTGTTTACTCTCCCCCTTCTAATTTTTAAAGTCCCTAATCTTTCATCCAATTAGAAATCAGATTACCTAATTTTTTATCCTGGTTAATTGTTTTCTTGAATTGGTTCTATTTTTAATATGTAAAAATTTGTCTCCCTCATATTTGGGTCCAGCCCTAAGCTGAGGCAGTCTGGTTTCAATTTGTTATACAATTGGCATGTGTTGTTTAATAAATCAATATATTCAGAAGCTCAAAACTTTGTGTTCCCGGTCATTTTATTTTCCACCTGTTAGAGGAGGGAGAGGGAAGTAGCATTTTATATACTTTTGAATGAAAAGTTGCATCCTTTTAATTTCTTGTGATTAGATTTTAATTATATTTTATATTCTACAAGTGCCTCATTACATTTTAACTCTTGAGCCTGACTCCCTAGAATAGCCTTGTTCAGATATGACCTGAAATACAAAGGATGTATTCGCAGCCCAGAACACATGGAGAAGAAAGCATGAAAAGAAGAGGCTGCATGATAAGAATAAGCATTGTTTTTAGGTCAAAAGATCCAAGTCCAAATATAGCTGCCATTTTTTAGCCCTGTGAACTTTGGAAAATTAGTTAACCTCTCTGATCTCAGTGTCTTTATTTAGAAATGACTCAGGTACCTGCATTACCTAACCCACAAGATTGTTGTAAGGTTCAAATGAGAAAATGTGCAGAAAACATTTTGGAAACTACTAAACGTTATGTCACCATGAGCTACTATTTTACAACATATTATTTAAATGTCACTGGACCATTCCTGATTTGTTTTAGGGATAACATAAATAATAGTATGCGTATTTTCCTGATGGCAGTGAGCCTCATAGCTCAAAGATAAATGGTGTGACATATCATGAAGGTGGTTTAGGCCTATTTTCCTTAATAGCTTTTCAATTGAGTAAGTTTCCTAAGTCAACCCAGTTCTTCAGAAAATATGATTGTTGTATGACAAATAAAAGCTATGCCATGGTTACATGGTAAAGTTAAATGTAGGATTTAGCCACAATTCATTATATTTGAGGAAGCATTGAATTTATTGGTTAGATTGCTCCAATTGTCCTAAATTTGATGAGTAATTGGCATCTTACTTTCATTTTGACTATATTTGCTTTGAGTGGTAGCTACTCTCGGGACTCTAGGGAGAAACCCAAAGGAGAGTGACCTGGGTGCTCTCCTCAAAGGGGAGTTCTGAGGGGAATCCCTGGGGGCTCAGGAGACTTCTGAAATATATATTCTAGGACTACAAAGAAATATCACAAAAACTTCTGCTTTCTGACTGACTCTGATAATTGCATACAGAAATGACTGGTGTAAATGACAAGGCATATGGAGCTGTGTGTTTGAAAGATATGTAGTATTTCTAATTGAATTAATTCTAGCCATCATTTATTTAAATATATCTTCAGATTTTCCCTCTAATTCACTTTTCACATCAATATTCGTTTCTAAGAAAAGCAATTGAAATGTGTTATGGCTTCAGTGTTCGTAATGTCTTTTTAGGTCCTGGGTGTTATGATATTCTTAAAAAGAGCACTGCATTCGACACTTTCAAAGCTCATTATATGCAGAGAACCAAGAAAAGCGCATTTGGATCTTCTGCTCCTCGAACATTCCATTGTTATAAAGAGGATGACTATGAAATTCCTGGGCCAGCTGATTATCAGGTAACCTGAGCCTGCTATTGCTTACAAGGAGGCAAAACAGTGATTTGGAATTCATTAGTGTATCAAGTTGTTACTTTAGTAATAGTTAGTAATTTAGCAATAATTTTAAGACTGGGGCATAGAAAAGATGTTTTAGGAATATAAATATAAAATGCACGTCAATAGGTATTTTAGGTCAGCTTTTTCTGGTGGTTCAGGTTTGGAATTGGAATAAACTGATAACCTCATAGCCTTTTTGTTTTTTAGTCATTTTTCAGTTGGGTCCAACCCTTCATGACTCCATTTGGTGGTATCTCGGCAAAGGTACGGGAGTGGTCTGTCATTTCCTTCTTCAACTCATTTTACAGAAGAGAAAGCTGAGGCAGACAAGGTTAAATGACTTACCCAGGGTCACACAGCTAGTAAGGATATTAGGCCAGATCTAAACTCTGGAAGTTCAAATTTCAGTCTTTATTGAAACAATTGAGTTGTATAGATAGTTTCCCTGCCTTTTTTGGAAAAAAAAAATTAAACAAAACTAGCACATTCTCTTTAGAATGATCTTGAAAGAAACTAGCATATATTACTCCTACCATGTGGTAGCAAAGATCCTAAGAATTCTCCAGAGGATCTTCTATGGCTTTAGGGTCATTACTGGACAGCTCTGATCTCAAGGAGTCAAGAATCCTGGCATAGCAATGTTGATAGTAAAGCTTATTTCAGGTAAAAGAAAAAAACAACAAACAAACCCAGAAAGACAGAAAAAAAAAGCACACAACCAAAAACACAAGCACATAGATAATGTGATGTGAAGGAATGAGCCAGCAGAGTGAGTGACTGACTAGAAGTGAATACGAAGTAGTAAGTAATCTCAGGATTTCCCCTGACCTTGGAAGGACCCTGTGCTGGACCTTCTCTGGGTGGTAGGTGATAGTGGGGACAGTGGCCAGTGATTCTCCACAGGTAGAGAGAGGATCAGCAAGGTGGCACATTCTGGTCAGAATCAGAAAGACCTGAATTTGAATCCTGCCTTACCAACCCTATGATCCTGGGCAAGAGTAGACAAGTTTTTCCATGAAAGATATTGAAATTAATCTTGATAATAAACTGGCTTAGGGTCTTTGGTAGAGCTTCCTGTGGCCTGCATACAAAAGCTAAAAAGAAGAGTAGATCCCCTAGACTTGGAAGATGCATTGCCATGGGTATCAGAGGCAAGGACACCCCAACTCACTGAATAAATGCCACATTCTTTATGAGCAGCCTCTCCCATGAGGTTAAGTGGAATGAGTGTAAGCCAGCGAGAGCTAGTCTGTGAGAGTACACCCAGCTGCTGATGTGGAAGCTGAGTAAGCCTTTCAATGGTATGGAATAGAGGAGCCCTGCTCTCCTTCACAACATGCACCCAGGTTCTGGGACTGTTTCCTCTTCACTTACTCCGTAGTCAGGAGGGACCTTTTTGGGGAGGTGCAGTGCTGCTGAACCAAAACTGAGTACATACAAAAGGCTTCAAAGAAGAAATTTGTTCCTTCCTGCTGGCTAAAGGCGGAAGGATAACTGAGTAAAAGTGTGGTGAGGTATCATCACCCCCTACCTGACCCTCACCAGGTCAGCCCACGGGCACATGGGTTCCAGGCAAGCCAGCATCTGCAGTGGACCTGCCTACTGTTCCTTCTTTCCCTTGGGATGAGCCTGGATTCCTTACCAGGTGTGTTGGCAGCCAAGTGCATGAGACATACAGCCATAAGGAGGGACTTGCAAGGCTCGGTCTTTCAGGGGTGGCACCACCCTCCTTATCTCAAATTACATCCAGCCTAGATCAAGCCCGGAGGGGAGGGGGTGTCAGAGGTGAAAAGACTCACTTCAACTGGATTTACTGTTTCTGTGAGGACCAGTGTGTTGTTTCCCTCTAGTCTGGGTTTCTGAGACTTTTAGCTCAGTCTGATTCCATTGGTATTTTTCCTCTTTTACTTCACGTGACTGGTCATAGTGAATACCTCTCACTTCTTGTATGGTTTGGTGGGGGTGTTCAGGCAAAGTTACTGCCATTGGGAGGGGAAGGGAAAAGAAAGGGGAAGCAACAACCTTTCATGGAGTGTCATCTATGTGTCAGGCACTTTTAAACATTGTACAGATATGACATTTGATTGTCACAACAATCTTTGGGGGAGGCTAGTCTCATCCTCATTTTTCTGCTGGGGAAACCAAAGCAGACAGAGGTTAAAGACCTTGCCCAGGGTCATAGCATCTAGTAAATGTCAGGCTGGATTTGAACTCGGGTCTTCTGATTCTAGTTCCAGTGTTGTACAACACCAGACTGGGCCCTCAGTCGTAAGCCTGTGAGTTTAATGATACTGACTGCCATAGTTGTGTGGTATTCGTTGGGTTTAGAGTAGGAACCTTGAGTGAGAACTCCTAACATTAAAATTCTTTTGTGTTGATACATATTTTAAAAAATCTTATTGCATGGTTCTGTCTTCTTTTAGAATCAGCTGTACTTACTTTATGTCTGGTAGACACGTAACAAATACACTCTGGATCTCTCACGTTCTGGGTACTACATGTGCCCAGGGTCCTAGGGTACCCTTTAGGAGTTTGGCCTTTGTTTTCTCCGCTATCAGATTGAACCCTCAACAACTGAGTTCCCTCAGTCTCGGGTGTTAGTGACTACCCTTCCCGCCCCATTCCATTTAACCACCTAATATAAATTTGTTTTTGTTAAAAAGACTTTTACTTCAAACATTTGGGAAGACTGAAGAACCATAAATATTTCCCATGTACCTCGAGGGCATCCTCTTCCTCTGTCACCTCAGGCTTTGAAGGAGTTGGAGGACTTTGAAGGAGTTGGAGGAGTGTACGTGTTTGAGATTCCAATGAGCAAACTGATGATATTCATCAGCTTGGCACTTTCCTTAAAGATATACTTTGTTTCCACTTAGTTTTAATTTCTTTCAATACATAATATAATATGTAATACATAATATAATACATAATGCATAACAATACATTCAATCAATTTAGGTAGCTATAATTTTGGATTTTAGGGCTCGTCAAGAAGAATGTGAACATGTTCTCCAAATTGAATTTTTAACTAATACAATTATGATTGTAATGGCATTTGTATACTTAATTTAATTGATATATTATCTTCATATTTATTGCTTGTTAGTTCTCTTGTGATTTACTATAATTTTCATTAGAATATTTTCTCCTTGAGAGTGTTGATACTTTTTAGGCTATTGCAAATTTTTTGTGGTACTTTTCTGTTTTTTGAAAACAGTTAATTTACCACTTTTGCAAGAGTGGTAGAAGATAAAAAATAGCTTAAGGTTGCAAAATTGTACAATAATGGAATAAATGATAGTATCATTTCTTCATATTTTTCTTCTTCCAGTCCTTTTTTGACACTGCTTTGGATTCCAGTGAACTAACACAGTAATATCCACTGAGATCAGGGATAATGTTTGCCTCCAGCATGCTCAGGGATCTTCCAAATTCTTTAGTAGGTTGTAATCATTGAATTATTAGAATTGTGATATAATCTTGGACTTTATCTTGAAAAACATGTCAAACATTTTTTTTTCAAAATGTGACCTAAATGTGGAATAATAAAGCACTAGGTATATTTTCTGAATATGGACTGAAGATGGACAGAATGCTATCAAGACGGCCTCTCTTCTTTTCAGCCAACCTAGTTAAATAGGAAAAGGCTTATCACCAGTGAATTACCACTTGATGATGAATTTCTTAACCATGACAGTCATAAAATGAGGAAAAAGAGAAAACGCTGCTCAGTTTGGTGTGGCTTCTTTAGTGATGGTGGCAGCATGGTGAACAAGGAGCAAGAGGGTGATGAGAATCATCTCATTTTTAGACCATGTGTAACCATTAACATAGCTATTAGTTTTCTGAATGATCATGGTTCTTTTTCTAAACGATCATGAGCATTTCTTGTTCCATGCTCAGTGAGCGAACAGACAAGTAGAGGAACTAAACTGTATAAATCTTGATATTCTTGCTTTTTTCTAAATCAGAACACAAAAGGAAATTACAGCTACTTGGAAGGATGATTCAGAAGTTTTCCTTGAGGAGACAAATAAAGAAATTGGCAGAGTTGGTTTTATTGCGCATCCAAAAAAGTACAAAAAGCATAGTTTTTAAGGGGATATTTGGTCATCTTATAATACACTGCTCCTGATAGGATAATCAACATGAAAATACCCATGAGTAGGAGTGAGGAAAGAATATATTCAGAAATAAATGTGATGTGAAAACAGAAGACACCACTGGGGAAAAAAAGCATTTGATTCAATAGAACAATTACTGTCTTAAGAGCTCTTTTTCCAGTAAGCTCTTTTTCTATTAATCAAAATTGATTAAGATTTCTTGAAAGCTATTAATAACAAAAGTATCTTTGCTTAACTATACTCTGATCATAAATAGCAGATGAGGCACAAACCAAGGCATAGGTGTTTACCACTGTCATGGAGGAGAGCCAAGGAAGAGTTAGAGGTGAAGAGGAATTCCTTGTGGATGATTTTCTCTAGCTGTTCTTATTTGTAGATAGTATCTTACTTCTTTCATCAAAGAAAACATTGCAGAATCTCTTGGAGGAAATCCAGACCCTCTAAGTATAATTTGGCCTGACTATGTGCCCAGGAAAGACCAAGTTAAAGAAGAATACCTGTTTCCCAGATTACGAAATGCATTTACAGTTCAGTCAGATGCATATGTATATACCTATGATACCTATGTCTATATAACACATGCATACATGTGCACACGCATCAACATGTATGCAAACACAAATGACCATTTATATGTGTGCATGCAGATATGCACATGGATATAAGTGTACATATATACATATGTACCAGCTCTTGAATGAGTGAACTGGAACTCTCCTACTGTTGGTCTGCATGCCCAAGAGGTACAGCTGCTTCTGTTAGCCAGTCACAGGATGTTGTGGTGTTACCTGCTTTCATTTAGTATCCAAAATCCTACAATCCTCTGAAGCTGATTAAAATTTTGTTTGCATATTCATTATTTTGTGGTTGTTGGAAAATTCCTTCATACCTTGTATTTAGATTCTCGGTCTGTTGATTGATTTAGTGACTATGTTAATTGAGGTAGGAAGTAAAACCCTTATCCTTATACTGATTACATTCTGGGTTTTATGTTGTTAATTAAGGTGGGATTTGCGCCCCTCCCACTAGGATATATAGGGGGAAATACAAAACACATACAAGGTAATTTTGGTAAGGTGGGCTCTAGTAGGTGAGAGCAAAATAACTTCATGTGGAAGTGAGCTGAGCCTCAAGGGTACAAGGAATTGTACCAGTGTCAGGGGGAAGGAAGTGCCTTGGAGACGGCACAGAAATGGAAGATGTGGTGCCATGTAAGAAACAGCAAGAAAGCCATTATGTGTGATAATCCTGGTTTTCCAAGGCAAAAGTGAGCATCACGTAGAGAGCATTAAAGAGGGGCGTGTTTAACTTATAATGCAGAAGATGACAAGGAAGTGGAAGATGGGTTTCTTCATGTGGTGAGAGGGAGGATAGCAAAGCATCTACTCATTCCACTGATATCCCTGTGGTATCTGGAGGAAGCGGGGAAAGTCCTCAGAGAAGCAGACTTCCTTTGGTCAATTTAGAGGAGAGTGAGTCTCACATGATAGAAGAGCGTGGATGTCTTTAGAGCTTCATAATCTGCCAGAGCAAACACTGTGGGCAAGATCAGAGATTCCCTGGAGTATATGAGAGTTTATTTTGCTGGCAGGATATCTAGAAATAAATTGTATGGAGTTATCTCCAAAAGTAAACATGGAAATGGCTTTCTAATAAATGAAAACTTCAGGGACCTGACAACTTATGTTATTTTCTTCTTATCTTTTCCTAAAAAAATCAAACAAACACCTAACAGCCCCTACTGCGTTCTGTGCACCACACTATGATATTGCTATCAACTCAGTAATTACTAAGGTGATTGCATCATATGTCTCCACATAGATATATTATCGCAGATAGTCCTTTGGGGTTGCATATTGTAAGACCTCTCTTTCGCACTGTTTATTTTGATATTCTTTACATATTACTATTTACCACAAATTTTTTTTTTAAATTATATATCCCAAGAAATACATTTTAAAATTGGCTTTTGTTTTCTTCCATGCTTTTTAACCCCTTGAGCATTCTCTTTTCTTATTTCCATTGTCTTATCTAGTCTACCCAATATTTTTCTTTCTTATTTTCTGTCATCTGCAAATTTCATTTATCCTCTGTTACTTTCTCTACCAATTTATTATGAAGATGCTAAAATAACAACCAAAAAATCCCAATTACCTTAAGTATCTAGTAACATTTCTTCAGCCGGTTAGATTGCTTTTTAAATAACTTATAGGGTGTGCCTGATTCTTTTACCTTTTAAAGTCCATTTTGGGATACAGAAGTATATTTATATTTTAAGCACTGTTTGAGACCTACTAGTCTTCATTGCATTACAACTATCTAGTTTCAGTCATTTTAACATAGAGAGAATAGGTGCATCTCACTGTGATTCCTCTGGGAATTTTAATTTCAGAAGTGCCTGCTCACGTTAAAGCAATTATGTACTAATGGTTCATTATTTTGAGTAGCCTGCCATCTAGCTAAACAAAAAAGATTCACTAAAATACAAAGGAATAGGAGATGAAAGCGTTACTCCTTACTATAAATATCCTGTATTTTCCATATACACATAATGATGACTGAAGATTAATATCTATATAACTATGGTTATAACTTTTATCAGTATGCCAATTTACATAAAATTTCATAAACAGAAAAATAAAAGTGAAAGATACCCTATCAACACATTAAAAGCGAAAGATTCTTCATGAATTCCCCAGACCACATCACCTACATGAAAATAATAGTGCCAATAGAAATATTGCAAAGGTAAGTTATTTTGATACTTCAAGAGATATATATTAATACCTAACTTCTAACTGAACGCCATACAAATTATTCTGGTCAAGATTGTCTAGATTTGTAGTTCTTCACATAAAAAATCTTTAGAAGAGATTACTTTTTCTGCTTATGAATCACCAGTTATAAAGCATATTAAGATAGAAATACCAACGAAAGCATTCTTAATGCTTATAGTGTGAAATAGAGGTGATTATGAATGGAAGCCATTTGAAGGGTGAATTACTGTAGGTTGTTAAAAACAAAATGGAAGCGAGGGATGCAACTACATTTTTATTATATATTATCCATAAGACTTAAGATGAAGATAAAGAATTCTGAAATGTGAGGAATGAGAATACTAATGGTGAAATAATTTTGGAAAGAGTATAGGAAGCCTATGTACTCATAAGTCATGTAGTATCCAAAATTTCTAGTCATGCATTATGTATTTTTAGTATTCAGTTAATAGTTATGACTAGATTATATAATAAATCATGCAAGATGTGTTAAATTAAGAGAATCTAGATTACAGTTCCAAGGATGTGTGTAACCTATTGGGTTTCCAACCACTGGCAGAGAAAAAGGTGCAAGAATCCTTGAGGCAATGATATTTTTTGGCTGCTGTCCTCATCTTTTGACATGTATGTCAACATTAAGTTACATGTCAGGGAGGGAAAGAAAGACCCTCTGGCTTGCTGGTCAAAAGAGAAAGTTACTATTTATATTCACTCTGAGACTGGAAAATAAGCATCAAGTGGTGCTTGACCAGGGGCTTATTGTTCAATTGAGATCCAGGGTGAATAGTATTTAAGGGATGGTATTTGAGAAGAAATCTAGCCGGTAAACCTCAAGTCATCTAGGTAGATTTCAGCCACCAAAATCAACTTCCTTTAGGCAGAACACCCTCAGGTAAGGAATGATACCCCATTTGAGAAGAGGGGAGGAAAGGAAAGGATGATGACTGATGAATGAAAACATCTTGTATGGTCAAGCACAATTCCTTTTACTCAGGTTTCAATTTGATAGATTAGTCTAAATGCACTGACTTATTTAAAAGAAAATCATTCATAGAGCCAATTATTCAATATAGTAAATTTCAAATTTCCCCCTTCCTTAAAAAAGTCCTGATTTTTACATTTGCTGTCATTTAGTCATTTCAGTCATTCTTGACCCTTCATGACTCCATTTAGGGTTTTCTAGGCAGATACTGGAGTGGTTTGCCATTTCCTTCTCCAGTTCATTTTTCAAATGAGGAAACTAAGGCAAATAGTGTCAAATAACTTGTCCAAGGTCACATGGCTAATAAGTGTCTGAGGCCAGATTTGAACTTCCTTGGTTCACTTCTTAAAGAGACCTATTCACTGAATGGATGTTGCCTCACTCAAAGTGAGAACTCAAAAAGATCTTAGCTTAAAAAGGCCCACTACATCCTGGGTCATCTCCAGTAGTTCTGATCTATGTCTTGCCACTGGACTCAGATGTCTCTGGAGGAGAAAGTGAAGCTGGTAACTTTGCACAGCTGTGCCTCACTTAAATCCAAGTCTATTGCAAGTCACGTCATCATCTCCCTGATGTCATGGTCCTCTTCAAGAGTGAACCACAAACCACAACATATCTGGGGACAGCATTGAACCTATTTTGAATGAAGGCGAAGGATGAAAATAGATATGATTATATCACAAACCAAGAGACAATGTTCAGTTTATGCAGTGACTCTTTGATATTTCCAGTGTCTATGAACCCTATTTTCCAATATTAAAGGATAATCATCTTATTTTGCGAAATTTTCATTTATTATTGGGAGTCAGCTTCATTATCAGAATAGACTGAATAATCCTGTTTTAACTTTGGAAACATCATCTATCTGCCAAAATTGAAGAATGGTAATTCAACAAAGACGCATTGAATTCTGGGAATATGCTATCTCCATGGAAAGCTTGGATCTAATTCTGTAAAGTCTAAGTGCTACTCTAGTCCACATTTAGGGCTAATTCCAAAGCATTTCTTCTGGCTTGCATTACATTAGGCCCCCATTTTTCTAGCCTGATGGCCTGCTTAAGAAAAAAATCACTTTTATTTATCCAAATCTGAGGTGATAATCCTACCATGTGTTACCCTAGTAATACTACATGTGCGGTGCAGTTCTGGATATCCTGTTTCAGGAAGGATATTGATATGCCAGAGAACATTCGAAGGAGGAGGAGGAAGGACCTTGAGTTCAGGACATGGTGATATTGCTTGAGCACCTAGACATATTTAATATATAGAAGTTTTCAGGGGATAGAAAAATTGTCTTTAAATATTTTAAAATGTTGTCATGTTAAATAAATAACTATATAAAGCAATTTGAGGTAAGCAAAGTGATTTACAGGGATTATCTCATTTGAGTTTTGTAATAAACTTTCTACAGATGAGCAGACTCTTCTGAGAGGGGTTAAGTGACCTGTTGGTAACCACAGAGCTTTAAGTGTCTGAGGCAGTTTCAGACTCAGGACTTCTCAATTTTCAGTTGAACGCTCTTTGCACTGACCCACTTAGCTTCTTATCTTGGAGATGGACAAGACTTGTCCTATTTTGACCTAGATGACAGAAGTATGACTAAGTGTTGGAAGTCAAAAAGTTGCAAAGTTAAGGTTAATATACAGAAAATTTTCTTTAAAAATAGTATCCAAAAGTGGAATGACCTGACCTAGAGGTCGTGGCTTCCTTTATACTGGAATTCGTTAAACAAAGACTGTGTAACCATTGGTTTGGTGAGTCATGGTAGGGTTCCTCTTTTGGGGGGCCAGGTGGAGGTTATAGGCTGGACTTGTTGGCCAGTAAGGTTTTTTTTCCTAGCTCTAAAATTCTGATTGTTTGATACTTTAGACATCTCTTCAGAAGGAGGATGGAATTAGGACTTGCCTGGGTGTTGGACTGCATCAAGAAATGAAGTAGCCTGGAAAACACAACTCATCTTAGTTGCACAGCCTCAGAGTTAGCTGCCTGTTTCTCCTTTCCTGCTCAGAATATATTTCACCTGTTGCTCATTCACCGAGCTCTCTGCTATGTGGTTCTTGACCTTGGCATTTCTGGCACTCCTCCCCCCTTTCCAAATGCCTAACTTTTCCAAATGCCCTATGAATGACTCTGAGCTTGATTACTACTTGTCTGACACTAGAGTTAGTTTTAGTTAGTCTCCCAGCAGACGTAGGTTCTATGGTGTCTATCAGCCTCACTTTATAGGGCTTATAGGACAACCTGGGAGTTGTCAAACCTGCAGTTCTCTGTAGTCCTCAGATAGGTCCTGGTCACCTTTTGGTGTCCTTTAGCTCTCTTCAACTCTCAAGGTTCCTGTACAATAAGGCAGCAACAGACTACTTAACACATTATGTTGTCCCTGGAATTTAAAACCATGTTGTTGAAGATGAATTAACATAGATAAATTCATGTCAGGTAGCCCCATATGATCATCTAATCTAGCTAAATTATTATGAACACACATTTATTTCTTAAACTAGTTTTCATGGCTAAAACCTTGAGTGGATTACCTAAGAATGTGAAGATTATTTGTGGCTGAGAAAAATACCTAATATTTATGAATCCTAACTTTTAAATTAATAACAAAGTACAATACATCTCTAGTTTTTTTAAAAATCATGTATACCTATTGATTCTGAAGTGTCAAGAGAAACTTATTTTGACTTTCCTTTATATCCACAATTTTTAAAGTTTCTAGTTATGTAGATTCTGAGGGAACTTGGAGATTAAGTTTTCTGAGCTTCATTTACAATTCAGTAAACTGAGACCTGTAGCTTTAATGAAATTCTTTGAGGTCTCCGTGGCAGAGTTTTTTGTCTCCAGAAAATATTTCTTGAAATTTTGCTTACTTTTTAGATTTTTCTGCCTAACTGATATTGATTACATTACAATATTAATAACATGTGACAATGTGTAATATTTGTAGTCCTGATTAAAACTGATGTTTTTGCATTTCATTCAAACTAATTTTAAGGTATTCTTTGGCATTGACAGATTAGAGACAGGCCTGAAGAGTCATCGAAGCTGAGTAAGGAATCAGTTGCCTTCCTGTCAAAAGTAGAAAGGGGAAGTACATTAGCTACGGTAAGATAACTCTCTGAAAAGTTAAATCTATCTGTAACCCTAAGAGATTGAGAGTAGATGGTATACATGCTTCTGGGCATTATCATGGACTTACAGGCCCTTCTCAGCATCTCCTGGTTTCTTTGATGTTTGCGTATTTCTTTAAGATTGTAAAGAACTGTCCATTTTCCTGAAGCCCAATATAAATTTATTAAATGCTATATGAGAGTATGGTACAGGATTGAAGGGAATCTCCTCTTCTCTCCAGGATAAAGAATCATATGTTCCTGCAACAAAGGGATAATTGAACTAGTATAAAAATGAGAAGACTTAAAATTCAATTCCTATCACTCCCCTAAGCTTGAATATCTTCAATTTTCTTTGTATATGTATCCCTAATACTGAGTGACTCTCAGTATTTTTATATCCCTCTTTATATGAAACTTTCAAAAAAAGTCAAAACATTTTTGACTGGATAAATATTCATTTTTAGCCAGCGCCCTAATATGGAGTAATTTATAGTGGATGAAGCAGGAAAAAAAAATAGTAAAGATTTTGGTTTTCTTTCCATTCCATTTATTTTAAGGACAGGATAGATAGAAACAATAACGTTATCACCTCCTATCCTTTGAGAGATGGGAGACAGTGGTACAACGTAGTATCCATTTCCAATATAAGTGATGATTTGTGAAATCGCCTTGTGTTTCTATGTTTTGTTGAGACTGGATTTATACTCTGTTCATCTGAGAGTTTTAATTATGACTATATATAAATTACACTTAGCAATAAAAAACTAAATTAAGGTCACTGTTGGGAAACATGACGCAGGAAGTCCTCTTCCTATTAAAGTGGCTTCTGCTGTAAACTCATATCTGGAATTTAACCTGGGAATGACCTCATCTCAAAGAGAGGGAATCAGGCTTCCCTTACTCCCTCCAGCTAGTTTTGTCCTGAATCCAGTTTAAAATCCTAGGGGGAAAATCTCTAAAACAAAGCTTTAGCTGTGGCTCATGTCTAGGGAGGAGTCGGATAGCAGAATTATCGGAGGAAGGCTCATCTAGGAAGGGCATTCAATGTACAGACTAAGAGTTAGGTATAGGCTTGTTATTATTTCCTCCTCCTCACACCAGGCTCATAAACACACAATAAATACAGAAACAAAGCAATAACTTAGCGTATGCATTATCCTTTGCTGAAAGGTAAAGACATTTTGTGAGACCGCTACACCAGACATTTCTCCTTCACTTCAAACTTGTGATGCACGAGCAATCCATAAGGTTCACATTTCCTGCCCATCCAAGAGCATCTCTTTAGTCTTTTCAGTCTCAGAATGATTCTCTTGGAGGTCAGTGTCTTCTCTTTGAAGCAGGAATCACCTTCCAATGGGCCCTCAGAATGCCCTGATTCAGGTACATGGGAACTCATGAGCTCATGAAGTAGCTGTTAAGACACAGAATATTCATTGTGCAGCGTCATTATTCGCAGAACTTTGCTCGCGAGGGGAGCTCAAAGGAAGAAGACAGCAGCAGCTTGAGACTCAAGTCCCTCCAGGCAGACACATGATCTCACTGCCTGGTGCCTGAGCTGTGGCTCACCATTGCTTAGGGGAGGTGACAAGGGCAGAAATCCTTTTACCCTCATACTGGAAATCCAAGTCAGAGCTGGCAGAATCTCAAAATCGTGTGCTTATATTGAAAGGCAGAGCCTCTCTTTAGCTCTTTTTATATCCCACAGAGTGAGTGGTCTTCTAGGATCAGTCACTGATCACTTCATAATGGAGACTTAAAGGACCAAGCAAGAATTGCTGTCTTGCATGAGACCTTTAGCCAGGGGTCAGAGTATAACTCCTACAGAAAGAACTTAGTGCATGCCTCTCAATAGGGACTGACTTGGGATTTATTGGACATTATTTCCTCATCCTCAGGTCAGAAATCAAACCGCCCCCGGTGAAAATTTCTCCCAAGGTTGCTCTGAGCATGTAGAGAAAACATTTCTCCAGTGGATTCCTAATAGTACCTAAGGCAATCCAAGTGGAGTTTCAGATAAAAATCATCTCTCCAGTGGGACCCAAAACAATGGATTCTGAAAAATTGTGTGATATTTCAAAATGAGGTCCACTTGGCAATACAGCAAGCAGGCTTGCCCAGAAAGAAATAGAACAAATCCAGATGAATCCTGAAGATGTGTGGGTACCCCCAAAGGAAATTAAGCACTTGGAATTTATCGTAATCTTTCTCTAACATCCTGGACTAGCCTCCAAGATATGCCTTTTGGCCAAAGGGACCCCTCTCCCAACAAAAGGCTTCAATTCTGTCATTACGCAATTACGTCTCATCCCGTAGTAGTACTCTGGGTAAAATTTCGAAAGCAGGACTTTATTCTGGCTCATGTAGAGGTTCTTCCATAAAGGTGTTGGCTGGGTCCCTTCTAGGAAGTGTACTCAACATCTAAACACCATAATGAAAAGTTGCAAAACACAAAAACACTTCCAAAAAAAGCTTCCAAAAAACAAAACAAACAAATAAACAGACAAAGCAACAATTGCTTTATGGTAGCTGAGGTCAGATGTTGGCAAAAATAATTTAAATATGGACAGAAATAAAACTTTATCTGAACAATTGAGAAACAATCTGAATTTTTGTCTAATATGGTAAATATCTATTATTTGGCTTGTTTTATTCAAAGATTGGTAGATCATAAGTTTAACAGGAAGAATTACAAATGATGCCATGGCTTTAAAGCAATTGTATGTAGTTATTTTGAAATGATAGGAGATTCAGAAGCTATGTGATAGGAAGTTTGTCTTTAATTATTTTTCTGCAGTAATTACTGTAGGATACCTTTCACTCCATTGTCTTCTCAGTATTTGTCCCTTTTTTCCTTTCTTTCCTTCCATCTCTATCTTTCCCTTGTTCTACCCTTTTCTGTATTTAATTTCCCCAATTTTAAGATGAATTATTCAGAGTGGACCCTATTTGCATAATCTTATCTGTATCATCTATGTTCCTTTGACTTATGTGAATAATGTGCACTTACACAAGTTTATTTTGGACACCAAAAGAACTTTACTAAGAATAGCTGCCTTTCAAAAGTTACATGACATAATGTTTCTTTCCCAGTCACTAATGCCATAGTGACTTTTTCTCCTCCTATAAGTTATCAACAGAAGGACCATTAGTATTTACTTTGGTATGTAATGATGACCATATGCTTAGAAATTTAGGCTTCTGGTCTTGTTAAATAGATAGATGACTGTATTAAGTGTGCCAGTGGCAGCAGATTTCTGTAAATGAGGATAGTTTTGCCAGCAGTTGTATCTTAGAATTTAGAACAAGACCTGACAGACCTACCTAGGGCAGTCCCCTCATTATGCGAATATGGAAGCTGATGTCCAGAGAGGTGCCTTGCTAAGAGTCACGCAGGAAATAAACAAAAGTGATGCAGTTTGAATGCAGGTCTTCCCCTGCAAAATCTAGTGCTTTTCCCACTCCACTCATTGCCTTACAGAGTAGTTGTGAGAAGAGTACTTTGTAAATCTTAGAGTGCTATAACATTTTCAGATACCACTGAAAATAGAGATGAATTATTAAAATATTTTTTAAAATTGCTGATGCATAGTTTATTTCTGAGTATTTTAAGTGAGGAAGTTGGTAATTTTATGTCATGATTTCTCTAGTTATGTTTCACTTGCAAATCATCAAGAAAGTGACTATAGCAATATTTATAACAGTATTAAAGCATAGAAGGGATATATTTAGTAACATTGATGTCAGCGAAGCTTAGACATTTAATGATTAAATTAAAGGTGCTGTAATTCATCCTGAAGTCTGTTATTGGCACATTTCCTTCATTCTACTCCACCCCCACATGCTCCTCATCAACTACTGAATAAATGCTACTAGATACAAGAGAATATCCTGTTTTAAGTTGCTTATTTTCAAGAATGGCTCTGTGTGTGTGTGTGTGTGTGTGCGTGCGTGTGTGCATGTATGTGTGTACAAAGCACAGAGGGAGGAGGTTTTGGCTGAGCCCACAGCATCTATTCATCTCCTATTCTGTAATCTGTCATGTAGTTTGAACCAAGTTCAGTCCCATGCCACCTGTTCTAGTGGTGAGAGACTCTCTCTTAGTATATTCGTTGATTCACTATGTCTCTCCCACTCTGGCCCAGGGAAGGTAGTAAGTATAGTAAACAAAATAATGGAAAGTAAGTCTGGGATCCAAACCAAAAGGAGGAAGTAAAAAAAGTATTCAGTGTTCACTTTGAATTGGATATGAGACAAATCGTTTATTCCTATTCACAAAAAAAGCAATAGTAAATACAATAGAATTGTAGTGTACATTGTCAGAATGACTAGAACGGTTTCAGGAAATTAACATTTGAGGACTGGTTGACTCAGTTGGGAAGTGAATAGTTAAGCCTCATTAAGGCAGTAAAGCAGTTTTGAAATACTGCTAAAACAGATGTTTGATATTTTATCCAGGCACAGTTCTGTCTACTCAGACTTTGGCCATTCTTCTCTTTGCTGGTTGTCCTCTGTGCCACAGATGCACCAGCTTCTCCTGCACCAGGCTACTGCTGTTGCTGGTGCATCTGCAATCAACAGTTCTTGGTGGCAAGGGCTGCCAGTAACTTGGGAGCAATCTTCTGTGGTTTTGGACTCCCGCCCTAGCTGCTGTGTGGGAAGGTAGAAGGGGATGCTTTTTTCTCACCCCTGGGTTGAGTCACATCATGCCACCTGAGGTGTGCAGCTGAGAAGCCCTCAATCAGAAGCTTCTATTCTATTAATGGACAAAGACACTGCCTCTCTATTGCTGTTGTGAGGTGGAGGTGGGATGGGGGTGCAAGAGAGTGAAGACTAAAGGATCATTCAGGTTTGTACTATCCCATCCTTTTCAGCAATGGCTCATCACCACATGTCCAATAGAAGCCCTAAAATTCATCTAGTTAAATGAAACTTGGAAGCAAATATAAAGATGATCCATACATATGTGTATATATACACATATATATTTCTATTCATGTTGTTTTAACTGTTCATTCAAACAAATGGAAGGTAATTCAGTTGTGTAGGGAAGTATGACTCCTTTCCCAGGTCAACACCTCAATGTTAGAATGGTAGAACACCCCACATTGGGAACTAGAAGGAAAAGAGTCCAAAGGAGGTGGAAAAATTTGTGTCAGGGAAGCATTCTGGTTATTGTCCCACCAGACCTGAGACTTGGATCACTCCAAGTATTAACTATATTTACTACTACACAAACCTCCCATGGCTCCCCTTTCTTTCACCCTCTTAGCTCATAAGCTTGCCTCAGATTTTACAAAAAATGGTGGCCATTAGATGAGGGCTCTCTCTTCTCTTCTGTTCATCTCATTTCACTCAGATGCCTTCCTCTGTTATCTCTCACTTCAACCCTGTCTCACTTGAAGAGGTGGCCCTTTGCTATACCAACCCTCCACACACACATGGTCCCATTTTACTCCACCTTCTCCAGCAGATTGCCATATCTTTCCTCCCTCTCCTGGATAAACTCTTTGAGAATGCCTTCTATAAATGATGCTCCCATTTCCTTCTCTCTTTCTCTTTAACTCTCTACCATCCTACTTCCAACCTCATCATTCAGTTGAAACTTCTTTCTCTAAAGTTTCCAGTGATCTCTTACAGCCTAGTTGTCATCCTTGCTTCCTCAGCTCTATCTCACCTCCCATATCCAATCTGCTGACATATTCTGTCTATTTTACTGTCAGAACATGTTTTATCCTCTGACATTGCCAGCACTATGGTGTAAAAGCTCATCAGCTCATACCTGGACTGTTCTAGTACCTTCCTTGGTTTCCCTGCCTCAAGTCTCTCTCTACTCTAGCCTATCCTCCACTTAGCTATCAAAGCTATCTTCCTAGAATTCAGTTCTGACCATGTCACCTCCCTGTTCAATTAACTCCAGGGTCTCCTTAAATTACCTGCACGATGAAAATATAAAATCTCCTATATGCCACTCAAAGGTCTTCACAACCTAACTGTCTTCTACCTTCCCAGCTCCATGTACTTTGTGATCCAATGACACTGGCTTTCTTGCGGTTTCTTGCATAATACATTCCATCTCCAGACTCTGGAGGGCTTTTCAATGACTGTTTCTAGTCTTAGAATACTCTCCCTACTTATTTTCATCCTGGCTTCCAGTCAAAATCTCACCTTCTAAAAAAGTCTTTCCTCATTACCCTGTGTATTAGTGCCTTCCTTGTATATGTCTTACTCATACATAGTTATTTTCATATTATTTCTCCAATTAGACTGTGAGTTCCTTAAGAACAGGGGCTATCTTTTGCCTTTCTTTTTATCCCTGGCTCTTACCACACAATGCTTGGCACATGGTAGGCACTTAGTAAATGCCTACTGACTACTTGAATGACTAATCCTGGTGATTCCCTTTTCATGGAGGTTGCCTATAATCATTGCATTTAATTAGCAGAAACAATACAGGTTTTGTCAGAATAAGTGAGACCAGTTGCAGAAAAATCTAGTAATAAAGAAGGAAGACATGTAAGCAAGTCTTTTGGCTAACATTGTCTTGGTAACTTGGATGTTTCCCGCATTTCTATTGTATATGTTTTGTTGAAGAGCTGAGCCCTGGGAAAGGCAGCCAGAAAAGTCAATGTTCTGGGTTCATCTTTCCCTTTCTCTCAGATGTCTTGGGTTTGGTTGTCATACAGTATCCTTGAAGTTGGGACAGAACCACGCTGTAGGGTAGAGTCTGGACTGAATTCAGATTCAGTAGCCAACGGCAGATCTATGTACATGCTCTGAGCTCCCATGCCCTTCATTTAGGCTGCTGGGGCATTGGCCATTATTCCTTTAAATTGAGACCAGATTTATTGTGAAAAATGCACATGCCCATCATTTTTCTTAGGTTTGTCACATGTTTGTTGTTTACATTTGAGATTTGTGTAGTATGACTAAAATAGCAAAAGCTGAAGTTTCAGTCCACGAAGCTGGAACTGCGGGGCTGCTTTGTCAGTGCCAGCATTCAGGGGCATGAGTTCCCAGGTGACCAGGAGCTTTGAGGCTTTGGCTTTAGATTATCTTACTCAGCAGTTGTTTCCTCAGTTCTTTCTCTGCCATGGTGAAGATGGCAGCCGACAACTGTTGCTTCTGTCTTTTGCTTGTCAGACTCATTTTCTGAGGTAATGAAGTTGAACAAGTCAGTGGAAAACTTACGGAGATTTCACAACATAATGAGGACCCAGGGAAGCGGGGGCATGAATGCACAGGGTGCCCATCCCCTGTTCAGTGTAGTGTGTCAAACACAGTATGCTGGGCACGTGTGCTATTGTGTGTTTGCCTTGAGGAATCCAGAGTGGGAAAGAAACTCTCTGCTTTCCTCCTAGTGTTGTTCTCTTTTATGATAAGATATGTGTATATTATATATATGAATTTTCTCATCTTCATGAATTTATTTGATCAGGTAATAAACATATTGCTTTCCCTTTTTTCTTCCTTTAAAATTTTTAATTCATCTTTTGTTTTTTATCACTTTCATTTCTAAATTTATCCTACCATCTTCTCATTCCTAAAGAGACATTTTAAAACTAAGGAAAATAAAAGGAAAAAAAGAGAAAATGAGCAATTCAGCAAAACTAGCCAACATGTCAGCTCAGTCCAATGAATGTTCCGAATCAATAATCTCTCACCCCAGCAAAGATGAGATTGCCTTATCTCATCTTATCTTGTTATTTTATTTGTTTGTTTATATGAGACTGTATCTCTCTCCCAGGATGGAAGAGTAAGTGCCACTGAAAGGCTCAATCCCTCTTAGTGGATTGGGATCTTTGATCTGCTCTGCTTCTGCCATAGTTCTATCTTCCACTCCTTAGACAGTCTAGTGACCCATCTCCTCCTGGCCCCAATCCTGCCCCCTACTACCATTCCTGTTGACTACTTCCTTTTTTAACCCCTACCTGAACTCAAAAACAATTGTGAGAAGACATTTTTTCTATCAAGTGGGAGGGGAGGAATAATTTTGGAGCCTGAGGCATTTTAAAGTGAGGTCAGATTATTAGAGTGTAGCCTGATGCCTGGGTCATGATGGAATCCTAGAACTGCAAGGCTTCTCAGACGTCATGATCCAGTCCCCACTCAAAGTATTAATCTCTTCTCTAGCACTTTTATAGATGGCTATGCAGCTTCCACTAGAAAACTCCAGTGACAAGAAGCTCACCAGGCACAGAAACAACATTGCTGAACAACTGCAATTAGGAGGTGATTTTTCCTTATGTTAAGTTAAAATCTGTTTCTTAGTGACTTTCACTCATACTTTTACTTTCTGAGGCAAAGCAAAACACAACTATGTTTTTGTTTTTAACAAAACAGTTAAAATATATATTTGAAAAGAATGATCTTGTAAATCCCTTCTTTTCCATTTGGATTAAAGATCTTTCAAATGCTCCTCACATGTCACAACTTTGAGTGCTCTTAGCATCTGATGCCTCTTGACAAAACCTACTCTGGCTAGTACCCTCCCTATTAAAATGGTTCTCAGAACTGGGCACGATTCTGATGTGGTCTGATCAAGGCAGAGTATAGTAAAACTAATACATCCATATTTCTATCAATTACTTGGCTTTTGGTTTGCAATTCCATATTGTTGACTTGAATTGAGCTTCTATGCCACTAAAACCCTTCACGTGAACTGCTTTCTAACCACTTATCTCTGTCTCTATGTATCTGTCCCTCTGCCTTCATCTCTCTCATCTTGTACCTGTGTTATTATTTTTCTTTTAAGCCAAGCATAGACCTTGTTATTTATCCCTATGACATTTAATCTATGAGATTTAACTTCTACATTCCAGCTTATCAGGATCTTTCTGGAGACAACTGTCATTCAATATTTTAGGTTTACTTGTTAGTCCAGTGCTATCTGTGAACTTGAAAAGCCCAGCATCTGTGTCTTCATCCAGGTCACAAAGTCTCAGACAGAGTACTGTGACATTCTGCAAGTCTGACCCTCCCCATTTGACTGCTTGAACATTCAATTAATATTTTTTCATATTTTCCCCAAGGATGTCATAAATTTTTAAAGTATCTTGTTGAAATAGAGATATATTACATATGACTATTTGTTCATTGGCAAATGTTAGCAGTGCTATAAAAGAGTTTCATGTTTATATTCCTTTTTATGGATTATAAAGCATTTTTCTTCTCAACAACCCTTTGCCCATTTTCAAGTTAGAAAAACTGAGTCAAAGGAAACCTAGGCTTGATTCTAAACCCATAGCTCTTTTCAGTAAGTCATACTGAACTGAGATTAGATGACTTGTTCTTAATGAAATTGAACTGATTTGTGATGATCACTGCCCCTCCTTCTAAGTGTTACAATCAGTCCTTTACTAACTTTAGGTGCTTAGCATTTTTCCTGAAGGTGGCTCTGGGTGCCATAAAAATGATGTGTGTGTTATTGGGGAATGCTTATGGGATAAGGACTGGAAAAGTGATTTTGTTAGTACAAGAACTTTGAGTTGGGGAAGCTCCCTCTACTCATGGGGGGGGGGGGGTCATACCTTCCCTGAAGTGTGTAGTCTTAGAGACTGAGAGACTAAGTGACTTGCAGAGTCATACAACCAGAATATTTGAGAGATGGGGACTTGAACACAGTTCTGCCTGCTTTAAAAACTAGTTCTTCTTCCATTATACAATATTGCCTTGCATGTGTGTTATTGTCTGTTATGAGCTGGCCATGTTGTTCGAATGCCCAATGTACGCTTGCCAAAAAGACTATTTTATGGAAAACTTGCATGGGGCATGTGATCATATGGTGGCCAGAAGAAACAATACAAGGGCACTCTCAAGGTGTCTCTCAAGAACTTTGGATTTGACTGTGCAACATGGAAGACACTGGCACAACACCGCTCAGCATGATGTGCCCTCACAAGAAAAGGTGCTGTGCTCTTTGGGAAAAGTAGAATTGAGACAGCAGGAAGTAAACACAAGATACACAAATTTGGGATATCCACCTCAAATATTCTTATGGACTATCTGTGCCCAACCTGTGGTAGAACATTCCAAGCTCATTTTGGTCTGATCAGCCACAGTCGGACAACACTAAAATTTCACTTTACAATGGTGATGTCATTTTGGTCCTCTTAGAAGACAAAGGACAACAACCAACCAACCTATTATGGAATTGTAAGAATTTTGGCAGGGAAGAACAATATTCTTCATATATATTTACATATATGTATATATATATAATGCTACTACAGATCGATTCTTTAAAAAATTTTTTTATTAACAAAAAAACTTTTTTTTCCTTCCTCCATGCACTATGAGAAAAGAAAAACAAAATCCTTATGACAAATATCTATATCCATATTCAAGCAAAAATAACCGTTTTATTGACATTTCCAAATAATTATGTCTTAATCTGTTAATCTCCTCTCTTTTAGGAGGTAGGTGTCATTTTTCATCATGAGAAGAAATGGTTGGTCATTGAATTGATGGGTATTCTTAAGTCTTTCAAAATTGTTTGTCTCTCTAATTTGTTATTGAAATAAACTATTCTCCTGGTTCTGCTCATTGGACTCTGCCTCATTTCATTTAGGCCTTTTCCATTGCCTCTGAAATTGTATCTTTCATCATTTCTATAGCATAATAGTTTTCCGTTACATTCATGTACCATAACTTGTTCGGTCATTTCCTCATCGATAAGTACTTCCTCAGTTTCCAGCCACTAAAAGAGCTGCCACAAATATTTTTGTCCATATAGGTCTTTTTCCTCTTTTTTTGAGCTCTTTGTGGGGATCATTGGGTCAAAAGGTATGCACGATTTAGGGACTTTGGGGGCGTAGTCTCAAATTGCTTTCCAGAATGTCCAGACCATTTCCCAGTTCTGGCAATAGTATGTTAATGTGCCTGTTTTCCCTCAGCAACTCCAGTATTTTTTCTTTTTTCTTTTCTGGTCATCTTTGTTACCATGAGGAAGGAGGGTGAAGTGAAACCTTTAATATGCATTTGTAGAATTATTAATGATTTGGAGCATTTTTTTTCATATGACTATTGATAGCTTAGGTATCTGCCTTTGAAAAATGCTGCAGATCCATTAGGATAGTAGCTCCTGTTATATTGTCTTTCTAATTACAGTGATGGATACTGTCTGATCCACCTACAGAACTTTTCCCTTGTCTTAACTATAACTGCTACCATGAATTTGCAAGATGATTTGTTAAAGTATAGCATCTTTCTAACTAGAAATTTGAAAGCAGAGGAACTTAGGAGAGAGTGTCTTTTAAGATCTGGTTTATTGATTATTTTTGTTTCAATAAGTCATTTGGACCAACCACTACAGGTTGAACTTTCTCTTGTGACTAAATCAATTAAGCAAGAACAACCAAAGTGGTGCCTATGGCTAACAATATATACAATATTTTCTATAAGTATTTTCCCACTCTCTGTTGTGAGGGCAAAGGGATTTGGATCCATAGTTGTGAGGGGGCTCAGAAGTTATCTAGTCAAACCTTTTCATTTTATAAGACAGAAAACATACCTATACATAATAAGAAATTTGCCCAAAGTCACAACACAGGTAGAAGTGGAAGATCTAGAATTCAAACCCAAGCTGTCACATGACTACACATTCAGCATTCTCTTTATTGTACCACACTTCTCCTCTGGGTCTCTCCTTTACCTCCCAACATTTGTAAGAACTCAACTTCATTTTAGCAATATTCAAAATTTACATTATTGTAGCAAGACATGCTATTCTTTTAGTTCCACTTATTTTGCTCTGATTCCATACAAATATTCCCAAGTTTCTTTGAATTCCTTGTATTTGTCATTTTTAGGGTATAATATTACAGTGCATTCATAATTTTCCACCATTTCCCCATCTATCAGTTCCCACTTTGTTTCAGTTCTTTGTTACCACAAAGGGAGTATTTTAGTTTCTTTGAGCTGTTATTTCTGGCTTTTCCTTCTTTGAGATATACAGCCCGATGTACACCCAGATATATAGGGGACTAAACAGAGAATATGGATAGTTTACATAATTCTTACATAATTCTAAATTGATATCTAGAAGAATTTGGTTCCTGCACAGCTCTTCCAAACAATGCATCTGTATGCCCATCTGACTGCGACTTCTCTACCACTGACTTCATGTTTTCATCTTTGCCAACCTATATCATTTAAGAGAAAGTCTCAACATTATTTGATATGCATTTCTCTTAGTATTGGTCATTTAGAGTCTGTTTGGATGTGGTTATAAATATTATATTCTTTGAATTTGCAGTCTTTATTTTGAATAATTTTATAAACCATTCATTTACTTTGCCTGCTCGTTTGTTCAGGAGGGACTTTTGATACTACAGATATATTTCAATTCCATATAGTTTGAATATTAGACTTTTATCAGTGATATTTTAAACTAATATTTTTACTCAACCATTTATCTATATTAATTGAATTCATTTGCACAACAGATTTTTAAATTTTATGTAGTCAAATTTCTCTGTTTTCTTTTTTATGATGTTCTCCATTTCTTGTTTGGTTTTAAAGCCTAATTTTTTTTTTTATTGTTCCCTAAAGCATTTTAACAAATCCTTTCTACATTTGTAGAAACAACAGTGATAAATTATATGAAATATTAAAAGCATTAAAGAAATACAATATAATTCTTTTGACCATAATTTTAAAATTAGAATTTTAATTAGGTCACATTTTAGGTATATGCTAGATTTGTTTCATACTTGTACAACTGGAAGTTATCCCAGTGGGTATCTAGTCCAACCCAGATCTCAGAAAAGATCCCATGCCACAACATAACCAACATATTACCATCTAACTTTTCTTTAAGGATCTCTAATGATGGGGTACTCATGCCCTTTTGAGGAAATAGCTCCACCTGTTTTTTAGGCAATCAGGGTTAAGTGATTTGTCCAAGATTACATACCTAGTAATTGTTTGAAGTCAGATTTGAATTTGGGTCCTCCTGATTCCAGACTGTTGCGCTATCCACTGCACTACCTAGCTGCCCCAAAAGGAGCAATAGTTCCTTTTTGGAATAGTGTTGTTACTGGGAAATTTTTCCTTAAAGCAAACTAAATTTGCTGTTGCAGTTTCTAGTTCTGCCCTCTGAGGCTAACCAAAAATTAATTAAATTCATTTTAGTTCAATTCAGCAAGTATTTATTAAACCCTTGCAGTGCGCCAAGTCTTTTGGTATGCAGTGGAGACTGAAAGAAAAAAAATGAAATAATCCTCAAGGAATTTAGGGAAGGAAACAATATGTACTGAGACAAGTAAATATAAAATGTATGCATTTTGTAAAAGTTATTTCCCCCAGCTACCTAGGGGAAATAGAAAAAGCTTCTTATAGAAGAATGCATTTGAGCTGAGATGTAAAGGGTGATAAAGATCCTAAAAGATTGAGGTAAGGAAAGTGTGCATTCCAGAACTTGTCAATGAGATGAAAATGGGAACATCAAATAAGTTTCTTTGGTTGGAACATAGAATCTGTAAGATAGAATAAGGTGTAATCAGTATGAAAAGAGTGACTGGGGCCAAATTGTAAAATATTTTAACTACCAAATATCTGAATTTGTATTTTGTCTTGGGAAAATAAGGAGTTGCTGAAGTTTCTTAAGTAGGGTGTTGATATTGTAAGATCTATGCTTCAGCAATATTAGTTGGCAGCTACACAGAGAATTGATTTGAGGGAGAAGGTAGACTACCCAGAGACAATTAGAAGACTATTTCTGTAGTTCAGATGAAAGGTGAAGAGTTCTTTAATTGGGGTAACAGCCATTTGAGTTGTGAGCAGGGGATGGATTGAGAGATGGTCAAAAAGTGTATTTGTCAACTGGGGTAAGGGAGAGTAGAGTCCAGAATAACTCCTAGGTTCTAAGCCTGGGTTATTAGATGAATGGTGATCCTTGAAAGAAAGAAGAAATTTAGGAAGAAGGGTAGGTTTAGGGGTAAGAGTGAATTCTGGTTTGGACATACTGAGTTATAGAAGCTGATGCAATATATAGGTGGAAAGGAAATGTCATCATTTTTTGATGATGGACCAGAGCTAAAGAAAGAGAGGAAGGCTCAATATATACATCTAGGTATTATTTACATGGACATGACAGGTGAATCTGGGGAAGCTGATCAGCCCATCTGGAAAAAGAGAGCATAGCAAAGAGAAAGGAGAGAGAATAGAGCCCTGGGGTACCCCGCATGGGGAATAACCTGCTGGAGATGAGAAAGATGACAAAGGAAAAGAACCATTTCTTTGAAACATTTCAGAGGTTAAGAAGGACTAGAACTGAGAAAAGGCGGTTAGACTCACTGTAGCAATAGACTGCTGAAGATCCTGAAGTTTATAGTGTGGTAGGGGATAAGACAGAAAAAGAGAACTGTAACACACACATGACTGTCATACTGGAGAGACCGGAAAAAATGTGGTATGAGAAGGGGAAGATAACCTCTGTCTCTTCATCACCCACATCCATCCTGCAGAACTCCGAAATTCCTCCATCTACACATACACTCCTATCCTCTCTTAGATGTTCTCACCGCAACAGAGCTCCACCTCTCACTGCTTTTCTAATCTGTCAACATGCCCCGATCTTAATTTCCTCTGTTCCTAGTTTTGGTCCTATTTAATTCTACTTTAATTAGCTTAACTTTGAACTATCCTCTACCCTTCCATCTTTGTTCCAACATTGCTCTTTTATCTCCTAATTTACAGCCCTAGATTACTTCTCCCAATCACTTTTTTTAATATATTAACACTTGCTGCTGAATGTTATTTAAATCATACACAACCCCGATGACAAGGCACACTACAGATTTATGCTGTCTCATTGTTTCTGTGCCTTCATCCCTATTTATGTAGGGATATTTATGTGTTCTTTTTAAAATCCTCACTGATGTTTTTAAAAATGTGTTTTATTTTGTCAAGATCTGCTTTCTTACCATCTCACTCTAGATCCTTCCTCTAATTAAGACTACAAGAAAAAGGTAGACCTATTGCAAACATGTATATTCAATTAAAACAAATTTCTACATTGGCCATACACACACACACATATGTATCTTATTCTACATTCTAAGTACTTCACCTATCTTATCAGGAAATGAGTAGCTTATTTCCTCGTTAGTCCTCTGGAATTCTGATTAAGAATTCAGCAGAATCATATTCCATCTTTTTTATGTTGCATAGCTTGTATATCCCCAATTTATGGGCAGGTGAGTAGTGTAGTGGGTACAGTACTGGACCTGGAGTCAGGAAGACCTGAGCTCAAATCTGGCCTTAGACACTTACCAGTTGTATGACCCTGGGCAAGTCACTTAACCCTGTTTGCCTCAGTTTCCTCTGTAAAATGAACTGGAGAAGGAAATGCCAAACCCTTCCAGTGTCTTTACCAAGAAAACTCCAAATGGAGCCATGAAGAGTCAGACGCAATGGAAGTGACTGAACAACAGCCACAGTTTGAGTATCTCCTCAGATTCTCATTCTTTGACACTTTAAAAAGAGATATAAATGTTTTTGTGCATGCTAAGAGTTTGTTTTGTTTGGGACTAATCTCTCCTTTAGGCTACTCTCTCTCTAATTTCTCCTCCCTACCTCTTTCCCCCTTCCTAGTTCACTGTTGAATGAAATGTATTTCTGTTCCTCAGTGTGAGGATGTTTTTCTTTTGAGCAGTTCAGATGAAAACGAAGCTCAATCACGGACCGCTCTATACCATCCCTTTTTTCTTTGTATAGATATCCACTTAGGAGTTCTGACTCTATGAGATAATTCCCCTAACCTTCCTTTGTCTTCTTCTCCCCTCAGTGTTCTCTCCTTCATCTTTCTTTTTTTCTTTTTTTAAAGATGATCAAGATATAACAGAATCACTCTTAGGCTCTCTCTAATTGGACTCCCTCTCTATGGACCCTGATGATGCTAGGATTTAGAGAGAGCACATATTTAAATGTAAGCAGTTTATTTTTTTCTACTCTTTTATCATTATTCATTCCTGCTTACTTTTTTTTATATTTCTTTTTACCCTTTTGTTTGAACTTTGAACTTCAAAGTTTCAGCTCTGGTCTCTTCATCAGGAATACTGAGGGACTTCTCTATTTTATTAAAGCTGAATTCCACCCTCCCCTCTCCCCACATAGTTTTCTATGACTGTAAGCCCATATCCTTTCACTTCTAAAGAATCATCTTCCAAGTTCTTTACTCTTTTATAGTGGTGGCTGCTAAATAGCTTGTGATCTTGACTGTGATTCCTCATTACTGGAATTCTTTCTTTTTGTCAGTTTACAGTATGTTTTTCTTTGACCTGGAACTCTGGATTTTGACTATGATATTCCTGGGAGTTTCATCTTGGGGTTTCTGTCAGGAGGTGACCAGTGGGTTCTTTTCATATCCACTTTACCCTGTGGGTTCTAAGAGATCTAGCTCCTTTTGGGCTGGTCCTGTTCATACCTGGACAACAGGCAAGCTTCAGCTTTAATTCCCTGGATTAATTAGAACCAATTAAGTCTCATACCCACTCTTAAGACTTTTTGATGTCCAGACTCTCTTTTTAAATATTTATATTCAGATAGTCCAATGAATCTTCAGGGCAATCTTTTAAATTCCAAAAACATAATTTCTTGTAGATGATGCACTGAATCAATTTAATTTCATTTTCTTTATGATAGCAATCCAGTTTTTCTAGAACCATAAGTAATAACCATAAGATGCTATAACAGCAAGCACCCTAGCATTCTCAGGTCAACCTGCTAGCACAGGTTCTTGGATTTGCTTTTCTTAAAGGAAAGCAACTTTTTGTTTTAGATTTATTGTTTTTTTTTTGTAAATTACTTTATTTGTTTTCAGTTTTCAACAATCACTTCAATAAATTTTAAATTTATCCCCCTTCCCATGACGGCATGCTATATTATACATACTATAGAAATGCTAGTGATAAGAAGGAGGAAGAAAAGGAAGATGATGTTGATGTGAGATTTGAAGTCAGGAGACCTGGGTTTGATTCTTTGTTCTGATCCTTGCTAAATATATAATCTTTTTTTATTTAATTAATTTTTCAGTTTTTAACAATCACTTCCATAAGTTTTAAATTTTCTCCCCCTCCTTCCTTCTCTTTCCCTGGGATGGCATGCCATCTTATATGGGGTTTTACAATACATTCTTATTATTTTCACATTAGTCATGTTGCATAGAAGAATTAAAATGAATGAAAGAAAAGCATGAGTAAAATGATTGGGAAAAACTATGAGAAAACAAAACAAAACATAACAAAAGAGAAAACAGGCTGCTTCATTCTGCATTCCAACTCTATAGCTCTTTCTCTAGATGTGGATGGCATTTTGCATTGAGTCCTTTGGGAATGTTTTAGGTCCTTGCATTGCTGTGAAGGGCTAAGTCTATCAGAAACTGTCCTCACACCCTGTGGCTGTTACTGTGTATAATGTTCTCCTGGTTCTGCTCATTTCACTTAGCATCAGTTCACATAAGTTGGGAAAGCAGCTTCTAAGGGGTCAATAATCTTCATTAATTACATTCACTGCCTCGGGAAAAGTCAGAACCCTCAATATTAGAGAAAATACAAGTGGAGAATTAATACAAAAACCAACAAACAGAGCTCTTGACTGCCTGAATCAAAGCAATGTTGCTATACACCTTACATACAACACTGGATCAAGAGAGCCTTTGCATACGAGCAGTTGGGGTGGGGATGGGGGGCTCTGAACATATGACTTTTCAGAGTCTCAACCAGGGAATCACAAGGTCCCTTCTCATAAGCGAGTTTCCAAAGCAAAATACCAACTCGGAGTGTATACACACTTCTCAGCACCAGAAGGCATCACAACCTTCTTGACTCAGTGCCTAATCCCTTGAGCAACATAAAGAATCCTATTCATTGAATGGGTGTATTTCACTCAAAGTAAGATTGTGATAACACCTAAGCCTGAAAGGGCCAGGGTCTCCCATTGCATCCTGGGCCATTTCCAGGCATCCTGACGAATATCAGGCCACTGGACCCATATGGCTCAGAAAAGGAAGGTGAGGCGGGTGACCTTGCCCAACTCTCCCTCACTCAAATCAACATCAACTGCAAGTCATGTCATCATCTTGATGTCATGATTCTCTAGGAGAATGAAGGACAAACACAAAAAAATGGGCAGGGAAGATCCTATTATCTTATTAACATTACACATCCTGTTGTCTTCATTATCCATGTCAACCTTCTTTATCAGACAGTTGGTTTAAACTCTTCTCTCCAAATGCCACCAGAAGAACTCTTGACATCGTATATTCTCCACTATGTGATCTCCCTATCCTACATATCAGCATTGCCTTTCCTCTGCTTTTGATCCAATATTACTATTTCCATATCTTTTAGGGACAGCTGGAGGAAGAGCATATATCTGTAGGGGTGCCCACTTGTTGGTCTGTCAATTTGTATGGGCACGAAGAAATGGTGACTACTAGGCATGATAGAATTAAGCAGAGAGAAATCCAGAAAGCCTACCAGAATCTAGTTTAGTGAAGACCAAGGAGGGCCCTTGCCTCCACAGCATGAAGTTCTTCAGAAGGTAGGAACAGATAGAGAGTAGCTTCTGGTGCTCCTCATAAAAGATTAATTTTATTTTTAAAAAGGGGAAAAAACAAAGTATCATTATTTTCTTTAAGGGATGTTTTGTGTAAGAGTGGCTGAAACTTGGGAGCAGTTTTGCAGTTGTTGTGTCTGAGTCTGCCTGAGAGTAAAATGTCAGGCAGATCCCTGGCATCTTTGTAAGTGCCCTGGAAAACTATGTTTCCTTTGAAGACCTATGTATGAGTAGATGAAAAACCTGAGAGCACTTTGAGATGCTGTCTGGGACCAAGCCTGAGTGAATCTCATCCAACCTAGACAACCACCTCGGCCAGAGGCCAATCTCCAGGGCTCTTTCTTCACATCTTCCCTCCCATCCCTACCCGTTATCCCCCCAACCCGGCCCCTTGTTTACATATGAAAGTACATCTGATCCTAGCTGTAGTGAATCATGAATCTGAGGTGTGCACTGGCTCCTTGGGGGCTGGACCTGTTTATACCTAGACAACTGGGAAGTTTCAGCCATAAGCCCCTAGATTAATTAGGACCAATTAAGTCTTAGACCTACCTTTTAGAAAAAAAATAGTCCAGCCATATCTTTATGGCAGGATCTTAGGAGAAACTAACCCAGTCTACACAAGATTTTAGTAGGCATTGATTCTACCACAGCTGGTAAAACTGTATCTTGAGTTTGGGTTCTTGTTTGGTGGCCTCTTTTGGAAAGTGCATTGGCAAGCTGGACACAGAGGAAGGTGATCAGAAGTGGAAAATGTACTGGAGAGCAGCTTCTAAAAATATTAGTTGAATGAACTGGGGGTTTTTATACTGGAGAGAAAACTTCAGGGGAACATTAGTGACTGTCTCAAGTACTTGAAAGGCTGTCCAGTGGAAGGGAGAATAGGCTTGTTTTGGTTAACTAAAAGGAAGAGTTAGAGCAAAGGCTAAATGGTGAGTGGTCAGATTTGTGGTCCATGGAACCATTAGAGCTGATGGGTGCCTCTGAGAGTGGTGAATGTGCTATTTGGTGTGAATGATCTCTGGGTAGGCATATTATTGAGGGAATTCTTGTTCAATTCTAGGTTGTACCAGGTGACCATGAAGGTCCCTTACAACTCATAGGTTTGGTTATTCTGTGGCAGGAGAAAAAAAATCATTTGTAGAAAATTGTTCATAGAATTAATGGGATTCTCTTTCTGAAGTATTGTAGCTAGATTTAGATGTTATTTATGAAGCATGCCTTTTGAATTTCTGGATGAATTGAATTATATGATTATGAATATATCTGGCTGCTTAGTTTGCCCTTTAAATGCTAATTTGGACTTTTCTGGCTATGTAACAATCTTTGACAGTGTGTCTGCCTTTTTTTCTAAAAACAACATCATTTAAATATGACTTCCTTAAAGTAAACTGTGTCTAGCAGCAGGTGATTTATTGTAGAAAAAAGTACTTTTTCTCCTACATTGTATAGCTTATTTTCTCTCAGCATTATATCCAAAGGGGAAGGAATATTTGATTTATTTATTTATTCTGAGGGGTATTATTGTATTTGTCATGTAACATTCATCTTTTCAATGGAACAGTTCTAGGATGTATATAATAAAAGACAACAGAGATTCAGTCAATCTTTCTAATATTTTGGAACTAAAAAGTTTGCTATCAAATTTCACAGGAAAGTTAAACTTTTTTTTTAGATTTCAACTTAAATGCTCCTGGTATTTTTTTAAGGTATTTATTTCCAGAGTTCAAAAACATCTCCCAGTGAGTTTTCTGAATATTCCAAAGAAATAGTAAGAAGTAAATAGAAAGTAGTAAGTGAAGCAAGTATTTCCAGATTAAGACCTTTTGTTCCATTGTGAGAGAAGAGAAAAAAAAATTAAGGAATGTATTTATGAGAAAATAACTTTCAAGCATTTAAAAAAGAAATTCATTTTAAGTAAAAATGGTGACAATTATAAAACCCAAGATAAAAGTATAATAAATAAATTGGTACCTATGAAACTTAGTAATATGAAAATTGGAAGTTAACTCATTGCACTTTTGAATAATAAAAGGTCTTGAAACATTGCCATATAACCATTAATATTTTCTCCTAAAGAAAAATATCTAATTAAATTGACTTTTTATGTCTATTAAAATACCTCCAATGCATCATATTTATAGGAAGACTACTTACAAAAAACTTTTCTGCTTTATTTCTCCATTTCTGGGCTACTAAAATATGATAAAATATGACACAATCATATTAAAATGTTCATAGATTTCAAATTGGAAGAGATCAATAGTAGAATGTGGTTTTAATTCAGCCATAGTTTCCTCATCTGTAAAATGAAGGTAGACTAAGTGTTCTCTAATATATTTTCTGGATGTAAATCTGTTATTCTGTCATAAAATAAAGAAACTATAGTACTTCTATTTCTTCATTTGAACTTTAGATTTAATGTTGAATAGATCTGTCAACTCAGGCAATGACTTTTGGTGCAATTATACTTGGAACATTAAATATATTCAGATGGCAATATAAAATATATGTAGACATGTATATATATATATATATATATATACATACATACACACACACACACACACACACACACATATATATATATATATGTATGTATGTATGTATGTATTTCCTCCAGATGCTATGGTATCTGTTTGTAAACACTGATCAGAGATTATTTGAGAATACATGGCATTCTAGTATGGATAGATTTCTTGAGGCAAGTCCTTTAGTATTGTTTTTATTTTTTGTCTGTTTCCGCAGCATCTAGTGCAGTGCTTAGAACATAATTAGATGCTTAATAAATGGCTGTTGAATTTGGATATGATACTATTTTGTTCATATCAATTTACTATTGATATTGATTCATCATCTATCATTTCTTTATGGATAATTTAGTTTTCTTTTTATTTATATTGATTTTTTTCAAATTTTTGTGATTAGAAAACTTAGCACTTAGACCATTATCTTACACCATGTACGAGGTCAAAATGGATACATGATTTAGGCATAAAGGGTAATACAATTGGAAAAGTAGGAGATCAAGGAAGAGTTTTACCTGTCAGATCTATGGAGAAGGGAAGAATTCATAACATTAAACAAGAGACAGAGAGAATTATGAGATGTAAAAAGGAAAATTTTAATTATATCTAATTAAAAAGGTTTTGCACAAACAAAACCAATGCAACTAAAAACAGATGGATAAGCAGAAAACTGGGAAAAAATTTCAGTCTGATAAAGGTCTCATTTCTCAAATATATAAATAACCCAGTGAAGTTTAAAAAAAATACACATCACTTCCCAATCAATAAATGATCAAAGGATATGAACAGGCAGCTTTCTGATGAAGAAATCAAAGCTATATATAGTCATATGATGAAATGCTCTATGTCACTATTGATCAGAGAAATACAAATTAAAACAACTCTGAGATGCCACTTCACACCTATCAGATTGACTAATATGCCAGAAAAGGAAAATTATAAATGTTGGAGGGATATGGAACACTAATGCTTGTAGAATTATGAACTATTTTGGAGAGTTACTTGGAACTATGCCCAAAGCACAATCAAACTCTGTATACCCTTTAATCTAGCAACACCACGAGGTCTGTATCCCAAAGAGATCCAAAAAAGGGGAAAAGAACCTACATGTACAAAAATGTTTATAACAGCTCTTTTTGGTGGCCAAGAATTGGAAATTGAGGGGATGCCCAAGAATTGGAGAATGGCTGAACAATGTAATGGAATACTATTGTGTTATAAGAAATGATGAAAGAGACAGTTTCAGGAAAAAAAACCTGAAAAGACTTACATGAACTGAGGCAAAGTGAAATAAGCAGAACCAGGAGACCATTGCACACAGTAACAGCAACACTATGTGATGATCAGCTGTGAATGACTTATTCTCAGCAATACAATGGTCTAAGGCAATTCCAAAGGTTTCATGATGAAAAATGCTATCTGTACTCAGAGAAAGGACTGATGCAGTCTCAGTGAAGACTGAAGCATGCCATTTTTCACTTTTTGTGTTCTTTTCTTTTGATCTCATTCTTCTTTCACAACATGACTAATATGGAAATATCTTTTGCATAATTGCACATATATAACCTATATCAAATTGCTTACTGTCATAGGGAGAGTAGAAGTGAGGGAGGAAAGGAGAAAATGTGAGACTCAAAATTTAAAAAATAAATGAATGCTAAAATTGACTTTACATGTCATTGAGAGAAATAATATACTATATTAAAAAAAAAGGAAGTGTCTCACCGGGAGCTACAATGATGCAGCACAGATTGGGCTAAAATAAAAAATGCATGTAAATGTCAATGAACAATTCAACTTGGAGCCTTTCCTAGTAAACTGTCTAGAGGAATGACTTTCCAGTGATCAGACCACTAGTATGTATTAGTGGCATCACTAAATTTACTTTCAGTGTCAATGAAATCACAGATGTGTACTCCTTGCTTAAGTGTGTTAATTAGATTCAAAATCTTCTCCAAAGTATTCATTCTTAAACTATCATAATTATGGATGAGGGAGCACTTTGGGATGTTTCTGGTCTTTCTGTTTTTATGTTGCTTATTAATAAATATTTGTCCTCCAACCTACATTTATAGTTTACATTTCTAGATAGTGCTATGAATATCATATTTATCAATGAAAATGTGGATTATGTCTGGAAAGTGATCATTTTACAAAACCCAGACTCAAGAAATATTTTACCTACATTTTAATGTAAATTATTTCATATATATCCTTCAGATGTCTGTAATTTGAGTAACTTTTGTAGGCCTGCTTTTCATACTCATATAGCATTTTTAGAAAACTTTTAAGACCTTTAGAATAGTCTGAAGCACATTTTAATGTTTTAATAATGTTTGTACATGGTTAGAATTAGGATGTTTGGATTTTGCAATTTGTTTATGTATCAGTTTAGAGATACAAATAATAGTACTTGAAAATTCTGGGGATTGTCAATTATATCTTTTTTGCTATTTTTGACTAAAATAATCATTAAAAACAAGAAATCTCTGAAAACTACATGACTTTAAATGTTAAAAATTTCAGCTTGTTAAACTTAAATTAGACACATTTTAAATTGAAGAGTCTGGTTTTACTGGAACTTTTTTTTTAAACACAAGCTTTTAAAAATGTGTTTCTGCTCTGATATCTCATTTGTTAGCTATATCATTATGTTGGAGCCTCTTATTCCAAGCTAGAGTTTTTGGGAAACATGAGGGATGAGAGATTCATAATGCAAAAATATTTGTGTAAATATTGATTGTGATCCTTTTCCTTAGTGAGTTGCAAAACCTAAAAGTATAGTAATATTAGAATAAAGCCTTTAAGAAAGTTATTCATTATTGAATCAACAAATCAGAGATTCTCAGATATAAAGGACCTCTAGCCTAACCTTGAATAGATAGCTACTGTACAGGATCACTGACAAATGCTCTTACCAAGGTCTCTATTTTGGATGACCTTTAGAAGAAGAAAACTCATTAATTCCTGAGACATCTCAACTATTTTTATGTAGATCTAATTGTCAGGTAGTTTTGCCTTTAATCCCAGTTTACTTTTGTATTCTAGGGTCATGATCAACTCATTGCTACTGGAAAGTTTGTGTAAGTCTGCTACATTGTGCTTGTAATCACCATCTCTGTAACTTTCCAAACCAAAACACTCCATCCTAGGTACCATTTTCCTTTATATTTTATCTCTCCCTTAGGATATGTACTTCTTGGGGGAGAATATCTTCACTATTGTATTTGTTTTCCAGAACTTAATGGAGTCCTTGGCTCATAGCAGGAGCTTAATAAATGATTTTTTATTTAGGATTCTGCAATCCTTCTGAAGTATTTGCATACTCTAATTAGTCAACTTCTTTTGTTTTAAATGCCTTGGCTGAAGCAAGACATTAACCTTAACTTACTGCCTTCATGTTATAATTACCAGGCAATTCAGTTCCTCTTCCTTTCTTGTACCTACAGATCCAGAAAATCTCAAAACCAAATTACAGGGGAAAAATAACGGAAGGTTCTCTGATTAGTCCACAGTCCTTGTTCTTCCCAAGTGGCTTGAATTTTCTTGGGTTCTGTATTCTTCCTGGCTGCTGCTCTGTTAGCCATCAGTTTTCAGAGTTAAGTCTTAGAAACTGAACTCTGATTATTCAGTGAGTTGAGGGCTTTGGATTGAACCAGTCCTATGGGACTGGTATAGAGGAATCATATATTTGAAGAGGCACCCAAATGTGTTCATCATACCATTTAGTTCAGTATATGAAGGTAAGGGTGGCTAATAGGAAAATCAAACAAAGAGTGGAGAATGGACTTAGGCACAGAGGCTTCTGGAAACTTACTCTCAGTAATGTCCCAAAGTACCCCACTCTACTCTATTCTGTTTCTGCCTATGAATCTAACTAGTCTAAGGGCCAGCCTAGGAATAAAAGAAAGCTGAGCACTGTGGTGAGTGAGGCTAATCTCAGAAAGGTAGGAATTATAAAAGCTGGAGACTATGTCCAATTACGAAAGGTCTATTGGAGACCTGAACCCAAGAGCCTTTGGAATAGTACTGCTTTCAGTAAGTATCTATGGCTGAATTTGAACTCAGGTCTTCTTGACTCCATATCATCTCTGTGTCTACTGTGTCTCCCTCACTATTAGAGCTATATAAAATTGGAATAATCTGTCTCAGGAGGTGATGGGTTTCCTCTTATGAGTTCTTCAAACAAGGGCTCTGAGGAAACTTGCAGAAGTCTTTGCAGGTAGACTCTCTCCCTTTTGGTAAATCTTCCTGTTGGCAGCCTGATTGCTCATTTCAAAACACTTGTCCAGTACATTACACAGCAGTTCTTTTTAGGCATGGGTTGTATTCTATGTTCATACTGAAAATCAACAGTCAGCTTTTGTGGCATGCAGGAAGAATTGGCTCTCTTCCCTATTAAATGGGTACCAGTAGCTGCCTCCTTGCCAGGCTTCCAGAGGTTTCATCCCTGAATCTTTCTATATTCTCAAAGAAAGCATAGACTTTAAGTGGCTGCCTTAGCAATTAGTTTTTCCTTTCTCTTCTTAAAAAAATGCACCTTTGATCTGAATTGCTTATGTGAATATAAAATGAGAAAAACCTTTGTTCTTAAGCCGTTGATCTTTTTACAAAAATATACCATAACATTTACTGCAATGAGAATTTAGGGATTTGTTTCTAGCTTCGAGCTGCTTGAGTTCCTCACATCTTGCTGCTTATGAAGTCAATTTAATTTTTTTTAGGACTTATGTTCTTATGAAGATAAATTGGAAACTATCACAAAACGTGACAGAGTAATCAATTCAAACTCAGCAGTTGGTTACTATTAACTCCATCATATATACATTTAAATGTATAGCTTATGGTATTTGTGGTTCATAAAATCTGAACTTATTCTCTTAATGCAATTAATTCACTTTGCTTTATAAAATATAATTGAATATTTAGAAATGAGAATTATCTAGATTTTGCAAGTCAACAGCCTATCCACTGATGAAAATATGCTTTGTGATGATCAAAAAACATGAAAGCAAATCAAAAAGAAAATTTTTATTTTTAATTTTCATTTGTCCTTTGGTTATAACATCAATAGATATTTTTGAGTCCCAACATGTTCAGTTCCCCTGTCTAGGCATTACCAAGTTCTACTGAGTGTATCTTTGAGATAATATTTGCATCTGTCCCTTCCCTTCCTACCCCACCCTCATTCAGTCCCTTAACATGTCTTACATTTGTAGAGTTTGAAAGGGGTTGGGCTGGGAAAGCATTTGAATTGTACATGAAAAATCAGGTTAACCAATGCTTTATCTATTTTATTGGCTTTTCCATAAAACCAGCTGTTATTCTTCCAATTTTATTAATCTCTCCTTTGATTATCAGGATTTTTACATTTGGCATCTCTTTGGGAATTTAAAATTTGTTCTTCTTATAGTTTTTTCCCCAGTGGTATATCTAATTCATTGATCTGCTCTTTTCCTATTTTATTGATGTGAGACTTTAGAGACATAAATTTTTCCACAGGTACTACTTTCATTGTATCCCATAATTTTTGATATGTTGTTTCATTATTGTCATTCTCTTTGATCAAATTGTTGATTGTTTCTGTGATTTATTCTTTGACCTGCTCATTCTTTAGAATTAGTTTATTTTGTTTTCAATTTTAATTTATCTTTCCATGGGACTATGTGAAATATGATTTTTATTGCATCATGATCTGAAAAGGATGCATTTAATATTTCCGCCTTTCTACATTTGATTATGAGGCTTTTATGCCCTAATACACAGTCAATTTTTGTGAAGGTGCCATGTACCACTGAGAAAAGTTATATCCCTTTTTTCTCATTTTTAGCCAGAAGTCTATCATATCTAATTTTTCTAAAGTTCTATTCACCTCCTTAACTTCTTTCTTGTTTTTAGATTTATCTAATTCTGAGAGGGGAAAGTTGAGGTCTTCCGCTGGTATAGTTTTTTTTTTTTGCCTATTTCCTGCTGTAACTCATTTAATTGCTTCTTTAAAATATGATTGCTTTACCATTTGGTGCTTGCATATTCAGTATTTATATTGCTTCATTGTCTGTGGTAACTTTTAGCAAGATACAGTGTCCTTTCTTATATCTTTTAATTAGATCTGTTTTTGCTTTTTCTTTGTCTGAGATTACATCAACTTCTGTATTTTTTTTACTTCAGCTGAAGCACAATATATTTTTCTCTAATCCTTTACCTTTACTCTGTGTATGTCTCTCTGCTTCAAATGTTTCCTTTTTTTCCAAGTTCTTTTTAAATTTTATTTGTTTTCAGTGTTTGACAATCATTTCCATATATCTTAGATATTTTTCCCCTCCCTTCCTACTCCCTCCTTGAGATGGCATACAATCTTATGTAGGTTTTACATGTATATTCTTATTAAATATATGTTGCATAGAAGAATTAAAATGATTAGGAGAAACCACAAAACAAAACAAAACATAATACAAAAGAAAATGGTCTGTTTCTGTCTGTGGTCCAATTCCATAGTTTTTTCTCTGGATGTGGAAGGCATTTTGCCTCGAGTTCATTGGAAGTTTTTTAAGCCCATGCATTTCAACGAAATACTAAGTCTACCAGAAAAATTCCTCGCACACTGTGGTTGTTGCTCTGTACAAAATTCTCTTGGTTCTGCTCCTTTCACTCAGCATCAGTTCATACAAGTCTTTCCAGGCTTCTCTGAAGTCTTCCGGTTCATCATTTCTCATAGCACAATAGTATTGCATTACATTTATATACCACAACTTGTTCAGCCATTCCCCAATTGATGGACATCTCCTAGATTTCCAGATTTTGGCCACCACAAAGAGAGCTGTGGAACCCTTTCCTATTTCTATGATCTCTTTGGGATAGAGTCCCAGAAGCAATACTGCTGGTCAAAGGGTATGCACATTTATGTAACTCTTTCGGCATAGTTCCAAATTGCTCTCCAGATTGGTAGAATCAGCTCACAGCTCAACCAACAAAGAATTAGTGCAACTGTGTTTCTTTAAAACAACATTTTGGAGGGGCGGAGCCAAGATGGCAGAGTAGAAAGACTCACATTTGCTAGCTCCGAACCCACAGCCCATGGATTTCCTCTAAAAAGAACTCCTGACAAATTCTAGAACAGTGGAAGCCGTGCAGAAACACAGTGAAGGAGATTTCTGTTGCAGAGAGCCCTGAAAAACCGACCGCAAAGGTACCCTGGACGAGAGCGGAGCCTGCCCTGTGGAGCACTCCCCTTCCCCTGCCCCGGCCACTCGGCACTGAGAGGAGCGAGCAGACCCCAGCAGTCTTCAGGGACCGTAATCTCCCGTGGCCGCGAAGGTCCTTACACCCACAGACGCACAGGTTAGTGAGAGAGACGGGCTGAGAGGGGAGCGGGGTATCTCTGGGACTTGGACCCCCTCGGGAGGCCGCCGCTGTGGCAGAGGCTGAGTCAGCTCAGCCAGAGGCAGAGGCAGCTCTGCCAGAGGCTCGTGGAGCAGGAAGGAGCTCCACTGCAGCTCCATTACAAAAGATCTCTGCATAAACCCCCTGAGGGAACTGAGCCTGAGAGGCAGCCCTGCCCCCACCTGAGAACCAGCAGATAAGCTCCCATTGAAGAGCAGTCAGGCCTGCTGCCAAAAGCCCTGAGGCTAGGGAGCAGCATTTGAATCTCAGACCCCAAGCACTAGTTCAGGCAGACCTAGGCTGGGGTGGAGAGAACTCTCATAAGTCAAGTAACTGGCTGGGAAAATGCCCAGAAAAGGGAAAAAAACTAAGACCATAGAAGGTTATTTT
>CM053774.1:101732430-101771348 GCA_028658325.1 Potorous gilbertii | reverse complement strand
GGATGATAGAAGAGAGGGCAGATTGGGGATATGAGTAATTAGAATGTCCAGTGTATTGGGGAGAGGGGAGGGGACAAATGGGGAGAAAATTTTGGAACCCAAAATCTTGTGAAAATCAATGTAAAAAGTTAAATAAATTTATTAAAAATAAAAAAAAATAAAAAAAAAAGAAATTCAATACACCCTCACTGCCTTTCCCCTGGGCTACCTGAACTAGCCTTCATACTGACGTAATAGTGGGCAGAGATCTCCTTTCTTGAAGACGTTGATGATATAGTAACAAAATGGTATCCTGTCCTGCTTCCAAGACATGTTTCCATACGTGAACCATGCAGTGAAATTACATGCTACTGTGTTCTTGTTGAATATCCTTGCTATGTTAGGTTAAGTAAACAGCCTTTTCTTAACTATAATGAACTCTGGGAAGTCTGGGTGCCTTATTTCTTCCCAGAACCCTCCACAGAAATCTACTTTGCCAAATCCCGAATTTCTCATATATGGTCTCAAATTTATTGTTCTTAACACAATTCATAATTATTTATTTTTGACCTGCTTATCATTTGACTTGCTTATTTATTCAGGAAATAATTAGGCTTTTATTCAGGTCTCTATTTCTTGCCACTTTTTTTTCCTGTTTCTGTTGAATTATAGTCTTTATATGATGTGTTTAGTATTTCTGCCTTTTTACTTTAATTTGCCTACTTTGTGTCCTAAAATAAGGTCTGTTTATAAAGTTATGACATTATATTGATCTATCTATGCTCTCTCTGTCTCTCTCTCTCTCTCTCTTCCCATTTGGAACATGGCACTAAACATTTAGATATAACTTCTTGGACGGCAGAAAGGTTTGTATTTTTCCTTTTATCTCTCTCAAGCTTATCCAACTCTGAGGGAGAAAACTGAAAGAGTCCTATAATTATATTACTATGTCTTGGAACTATAGTTGCTATGATTCTCTCCCTCCCTCCTCCCTTTCTCTTTCCCTGTTCACCTTCAATCCTTTATTTTCCCTAAGTAGGCTCCATTACTTGCCCCCTAACCTCTTGAAGTGACAATTTTTGGTGATACTCTTTTCTAGAGCATTTTTATTTTCCTTGTCTTGTTCATTCTTATCTTTTTTCTAGTGTTATGAATTCTTTTCTCCCTTACTATCTTTATTTATTATTTTTGTGCCCCTCATGCAACATACAACATTCTTCTCTACCAAATTAAACTCCTCTTTTGTTTCACTTCTGTGTTATTTTTGTGTTCATTTCTGTGTTATACTTGAGCTCTGTAATAACTGTACTAAACTGATTGAATATGCTAGAGCTTCGCGTTTTTCACAGAAGAACCAGACAATGGAGTAGCGCAACAAGTAGCCAATCAGGAGGACTTCTGAAGTCCAGGTCTGCTTGACATGCTAGTGATCCTTTCTGAGTAAGCATTAGTTGGACTCAGTTTCAACTGTTGAAATCAGTCTCAACCAGCTCAATGTGGGCACCAAACGTCTTGGTTTCTGACTGGCTTATCTAAAGAGCAGCAAACATCTAGCTTTCTGATTTGGTGTGTTTGCAGATGTTTTCTCCCTGGACCCCACTTCCCTGACTTCTCAATCCATTGTGTTTCTCCCTTAAACCCTCTGCTTAGCCATGAATACCTCAGATAATCATAAATACCCCAAATTCCTACACATTCCTACACTTACACATTCCTCACTCTTTTCCCACTCCCTTTTCAGCAGCTGAGAACTTTGTCTCTGCTGTGGATTGCAAGCTTCTTCTCAGGCAATCAATGCTATTATAATCTTTCAGAACTGTGTTTGGATGCTTACTCATTCCAGGTCCCTGCTTTGGATTTGGGCTCTCTTCTATTTTAGTACTTCACAGGGGTTTTTATTTTACCATTGCATTTGTAGTTTTCATCACAATCTTCCTTCTCCTTATATGTTTGTTTTACAGTCATTTATTTTTGTTAAGCTTAATTTTGTTTCTGTTAGCTTTTTTCTCCCTGTCACTCCTCATTTATAGAAATGACAACTCAATAAGGAAGCAGTATCATGTGATGAGAGTCAAGATATCCTGAAATGAACCTTGTCTTTACCATGATCATGCACCATTCCTATAGCCAGGTTCCATTTAGTGCTTGCCTCTGGGACTCCATAGATCCACTCTTCTAGAGTAGAATGCAGTGTAAAACACAGGCTTTACTCAGAGAAGATTTCCTCCAGTGCTTATTTTCCCTAAACAGACACACCATGACATACAGATGCATATATACACGTAGCACACACACACACACATATATATATATACACACACACATGTTTTTTAATGGTACTCCTTAAGACCTTTTGCTTTCTAGAGCTCATTTTCCATTTTCCTCAACCCAGGTCCTCCCCTTCATGAGCCCTTGCTTCTTCATTGTTGAGGGATTAAGGAATTTGCTATCTCATCTCTATTTACCTCCAGACCAAGTGGAGGTGCATTCCCAATTCTTCTATCCCCTAATTAGGCAAATTTCCACTTTCATCCCCATCAGAATATTTAATGATTTACTTATAGTGAAGTATATTTGTCCTGTAGAATATTAATCTGGCTTTCTTGTCTTCCTTTCTCCTGGTTCTTTAATATTCCTTTAAATCTTTAACCCATTAAATCTTTTTGGTCTATAGATGTTTATTCATTATCCTTTCTTTTTGCAGCACCATTTTTTTAAAAAAAAGAGCAGTTTCTTTTATAACTTATCCTTTATGATTATATAAACTTTTGTATTTCTTTTGTCTGAAATGTTTGCAAGTTGCCTATCCTATTTACCTTGTTTTTGTTTAATAGGAACACCTTAAATACCTCTTGTGTTGAAGATTCTTGTTTTTGCTTATAGTATTAGACTCAGGTTTGAGTAACATATATATTTTTTAAATTGCAGTTTGATTGCCTTTCCTTTTCGGGATATCCTGTTGCAATCCTTTTTTGTGGTAGCAAATGCGATTCTGTGTTATTTAAGTTGATTTTCTGTCATAATTGAGGTGGTTTCTTTTGTCTCAACTCTTTGTACAATGTCTTCAACATGAATTTGTGTTATTTAACCCATTTCAAGCAGGGTTTTTCCTTAGCTTTTATCTATGGATTTTACCAAACAGTACTTTGTAGTATATTATTAATAGTTCTCTGGGATTTTCTTCTGTTACTTGTTATAGTATAGTGTTTGGATTAAAAAGCAATTATCATATTGTTCAGGGATGTCTGATCTTTAAACGGCTTCTTTATGTCCTTTTTTTCAATGTCAGTCACTTTTGTTAGTTTACAATACATACATTTATTTGAAGTCACTGTCACATTTCAAATCACATTTTCTTCCACTTATGTATTTTTTAAATCCAAATCTGTCATTTTCTTTCTCAGAGAGTCTGTCTCTTTGGAGGGATATTGTCTATCCATCATTCCAAGTTAGCTACCTTGTTTGTCTTCATTAATTCTAATTTGAAAGCTTGGTTTCTGATCCAATTTCTGTTTCTTTTAGAATTCTGCAATTTCTTTTTGTCATATAATCTCTGAGATCTATTCAGAATTCCAAAAAGACTTGGGATTTTTGGCTCCTTTTCTTTAAGTATGATCTACTAATTAGATGGCTGACTTAGAATTGAGTAAGACCTATGTTTGAGTCCTAACAGTGACACATTGTCTGGGTGAGGGTTTAAGGTTTCAGAGCTCTAGACAACTTCCTATGACTATAAATTACAGAGAAGTGCCAGTATGTATTGGTGGAGTTTCTTCACTGAGGAGTTTCCAATTTTAATAAAATTACATGTTCTGTTCCTTTACTTCCCATTTTATCCTTGCTTCCACTATATCCAGTACTTTTTCAGAAAGGATTATCCATTTTTTTTTAAAAAAGGTCTACTCATTTTCCCTCTGTCTTTATAAGACTCACTTTAGGTTTTATCTAGTTGAATTCTAGTTCTAAACTTAAACTTCCTCCCTTGGACTTTTTAAATCTTTCAGTCTTTTTATTCTATCCCAGTAGACTGTATCTGATTTTCTTCATCATTTTTTTGATTTAGTAGTTTGCTGCACAGACAACCAAGTTTAGGTATATTCAGCCTAGAAACTCAGCTGTCTCCATACCCTGAATAAACTCCAGGATAAGAAGCCTGATCTCAGGTAGTTCCAGTTGTATATGTGCTTCAGTGTCTCCCACACCCATCATGCTATTTTTGTTCTCTTCTTTTGTCTATGCGAAACCAAAGTCTTTATCAGGGTTGGCAGGGGATGTGCAGAGTGAGTCACTGCCAGAGTCATCTGAGCATGGGCCCCCATACATGAACTCTTGAACACAATTGGCCAGGTGGTGCATACTGGCCGCATATAGTGCCAACATATGAGTTGAACATTTAAATATTTCAATTCTCTAATGTTAACTTAATGAGATGTTTATGTTGTCTGAAATTTTAGTCTTTTTGTCTTGTAGATTCAGCTTTAATTACTCTACTTTTTGATGCATGTTTCCCCTTTTCATAATTTTGTGGTTAGAGAGGTATATAGAAAATGACTTCTCATGGTCTTGCTGACCATGTGATTCCTGTTCTTGAATTATTAATTTGCACATTGTTTTACCTTTTATGTGGTTGTCCTTAAATAAAAATTTAATTATATAATCTTCATATATATGTATAATACTTTGATTACTTTTTATGAAAATAAGATGAGAAAAAAACGCTTCTAAGGTCATACCTTGTTTACCTCATGTCAGTTAAAGGCTTTATTTATTTCTCTTGTATGGAAATTTGTAAAATGTACTTATGTAGAATCACTTTTAGCCTTTTCGCTGTTAAGACTCTAACTGATGTCTCCATTTACAAAAATAGATTGAGTTTGATGGCTATAAATAGAAGAACCTTTTTAGTCATCAGCTTTTGAAAGTGGTTTAATAATTCCATGCTGAGCTTCCTTTCAGCAGATTTAATGAAAGTCAGCATGGTATTGTAGCTGCTAGCATTGGACTCTGCTATAATGCGCATGTGTTTCATGGTGAAAGAGATTAGAATAAGGTCTCATAAACTCATATTAATGATTCCATATTCTTTGTCTTAGACGAAAAATGACACGTCTACCAACAATCTCTCCTCCTCTGAAGGTGGCCTCTGTTTTTCTTGTTCTCCACTCTAGTGCCGTGGAATAAGGAACGGCCACAAACAGTTTTCTACCCTTCTTCCTGGCTTGTTATAGATCATATAGATCTATAGATCTATAGATGTATATAGAATCAGCTTCTTTGGGGCATTCAGGCAAGAAGCAAGGATTATTTGCAGCCTACTGTGAAAATTGATTAGTTTGAAAGGATCCCTCCATTTTTTTTGGCTGACAGAAGAATAGCAAATGCTTGCATCAGTGATGTTACTTCTTGCTCTTCATAAATGTCATAATATTGTAATCATAGTAGTGATTTCTATCTTTTACAAAGTAATTATGCCACAAGAATTTTCCTTTAGAAAAAATGGCATCCCCTCCCCCTCTTGAATTCCTTTATTACTTTAAAAATCAAATGGTCTAACCAAGGGACTAGATTAATAGGATCATCTGTTTAGAGCTAAAAGCTACCTTAGAGGTAATCTAGTCTTCCCCATTTTGCAGATGAGGAAACAGACCAAGAAAGGGAGTCTCACTAAAGTCGTAAGGTACTCAGGTTGTGCTTTACTGTGTCTTTTAGTCTTTGATGGGACTTAGATCATTCGGGAATTTATTCAATATTCTGTTTATTGAGAATCAATCAACATGTGCTAGTGGATAGAGAGCTGATATAGGAGTCAAGAAGACCTGGGATCAAATCCTGCTCCTGACATGCGCTATGAAAGCTGCTTCACTTTTCTGTGATCCTGACAACTCACTAAGGCTATGGATTGCTTAGGTCCCCTTTGGCCAAGGGAGTGTCCTTCCTGGTAGTTCTGTAGACCAGTGAAGTCACAGATGTGAGCAACATTAACAAAATCTATCTTATTGTGCATTTCTTAATCTTTAAAAAATCAATAAACTTCAGACTCTAATGTTAATACACTCTATTTTATCCTACAGTTCTCAAATACTCAGGTCAAATATTTGTTGGATCCTTGAGATGTTCCCACATGTGAATCAATATCCCTTGCATCTGGTCATAGCAGTCACAATAGACCTAGTCTATATAACATTCAGATATTTGATAGGAAACGTCTAGAGTTAATAGTAACTTAGAAGCACTCTGACATGCTTTTGAAAAGATGTATCCTAGAAAAACTTAAGTTTGCTAAGAAGATAGTATCTTCTAAGAAAATTTTAAGGAGACATGAGTTTAAAAAGATGAAATTTCTGATGATTTCCTCAAAGGCTATATAATCAGATTGATGAAATGGCAACATATTCCTACAAAATTCAAAATTTCTCTTGTAAGAGACACTAAAGTGGATTGTTATTAACACATTCCAGATGGAAGAGCTCTATATCACAGTTGATAATTAGGATGCTAAAAGGAATGTGGAGATCCAGGACGATGGTGGGGAGCAGCTGGGAAGGGAGAGTGTTGAATTTAGATGGTCATTCATATTCTTTGGGAAAGGAACATAGTTGTAAGTCAATTTTTTTATTGACTTCAGTGCTGATATATTCCTAACAGGCCAATGCAAGTCTTGTGCATGTTGTAATGTAATATGTTAGAAAGCAGAGAAATGGACTGTGGGTAAGTTTCAACTTGTGATTCAGCCAGAATAGACGTGATTCTTTCTTCCTTTCTTCTGTGCTCGTGTTGCTTGTAGCCTTGACCATTGTGTCTTTAGGTCAGGCAAGAGTTCATATGGCATTTTTCTTTCTGTAGGGATCTCATTACTCCAGGCTGCTTGGAGCAGCCTTCTAAGAGGGACCTTGAGTTTGTGATGAGGTGATCTGCTGATTATGACTTTGGCTTAGTCATGACTCTGATCTTTTAGAATCAAGTTCAGTCCTCCATCATTAACATCTTGGTGGGCATCTTCTTGAGACATGGTGGCAGATTGGCTGGATGATCTTTTGGTTGGAAAAAATTAACTTTAGAGTCCTAAACAAAAGATACTATATTTTAAAGTAAGAGTTCAGTAAAAGAGGTTTTTCTTCTTTATTCCAGAAAATGTAAAAAATTTGTTGTCGATTCTTTTTTTCACCTCACATTTTCTAGTCCCTTAAGATAAGATAAAAATATTTTGTTTACAACATTCTATCTCCAATTTAGGAGATAGGATCCTAGGATCATTGAATTTAGAAGGGAAAGGTTTCTTAGACATATCTCATTTTGCATATAAGTATTTAAATGTCATTAAGCATCCCCATCTAGAAATACTAAATACCCTCATATGCTTGACTTCTTTCTTTTTTAAGAGCCTTTGAATCCTTTATTCATTAGACTTTTTTTATAATATGTTTTATGATAATGGTAGAAATCTTGAAAAGGTAGTCGGTACAATTGGAGTTGTAACGGGCTCCTCTTTCTGCTCTGCCTCCTTGTTGTCTCCTTATCTATAGCTCTGGTGAGATTATTTACTTACAAATCCAATCTCCCTGGAGGAAATGAATTCTAGGAATACTAAAAAGCAATCCTCCCCAAAATGAAAGAGATTCTTGCCCATTTTAAATACTTGGCATTAGACTGGAGAAGCAAGAAAGAAAAACTGAAGTGACTATTTTCAGAGATGACCACATACTTTCTATTTGTCTGTTATTTTGGACTCTAGAAGGACCCTGGGAAAGTAATAAAAAATTATAATGAGGAACCAGATGGACATGTCTATAGGCATACCAGAAAGTCACCTCCATGTCTACATTCTCAAAGCAGACAAATACACAAGTCTCAGTGTCATGGGTTGTCCCTCCTACTGAAAGAAGCAGCATGATAGAGTGGAAAAGGAATTGCATTTGGAGGTAGAACGTCTGCCAGAGACGTCTGTCCTTACTGCTTATCACCATGAGGTCTTATACAAGGCACTTCTTTTCAGGACTGAAGAACCATTTCTTGGGCAAGAGATATGCCAAGGAAATTCCTGTTTCCTTTGAGGTCTCTCCTAATCTTTAAAAAAAACACGTTAAGTTTTAAAATCCATTTCATTTCCAAGTATTTTTCTCCTCTTCTTAGAGAATCATCCTTTGTGAGAAGAAAAAAATACAATCAGTAAGAATTCCCCAATACATCACCCTACTCTGATATGTAATGTTCCACTATCCCCATCCCACCCTTTCCCCCACCTCAGCAAAGAAGAACAGGAGATGTGCTCTTTTTTTTCAGGACCAAGTTTGACCAGTATAATTACATGCCATTTAGTTTCATTTTTTTCTCTGCTCATTTAAAAAAGGTTATATTCACTCCGTATATGCTTTTCCTTATTCTACTTTTATTACTGTTGCTCTTGTGTAAGTCTTCTCATACTTTTCTGTACTCTTTATATTTATCATCTTGAACAGCCAAGACCACTAGGCATTTAAAGTGAAGACTACACATCTTGAGCTCCCCAATCAGATATAAGGGAAGGACAGTTGATTACTGATATGCAGTGTTTCCAGACCTTGTTTGTCACAAACCATTGCCCCTGCCAGCTACTGCCACAAATACAGGAGGAATACCATTTCCCTCATACTCTGCTTTAATTTTTAAAGTTTCTTCTGGTACTTTATGGGCAGATGTTACTCAAAGTTCACAGGGAATTCCATAGTTCCCACAAGCCTTCTTAATTTTTTCACAATAACCAAGATCAAAAGTTGAGCCCATCAATACCACAATTCTGCATGGACTTTCCACTTTATGAAGCAGCTCCACATTTTCTGCCACCCATTCAAAGTTTTTCTTCACCATCTGGAGGCCTTCAGGAGTCACTTCCTTAAGGTCCTGATATGACTGTTGGTCTTGTGGTTGGGTTCTATCACCAGATGGCCAGAGCCTCCAGGAATCTTTATCAATAACACCAGCAAGAATAATTTCTTTGTGGTTACATCAACACCAAATTCAATCTTCATGTTAACCAGTGGCCAGTTCTGAGGTAACCAGGATTTTTTCCAGTACTTCAAAAATAGCCTGTGTGAATCATGATATCCACTTCAGTCTGACCTATGTTAAGTCCAGCAAAACACCATTTTGCATCAATAACCTGTTCTTTAGACCACTGCCGATCATTGTTGGCATCATTTTTGAAAAACAACTCCACTTTAGGTGGGTAAAACTTGTATCCTTCTTTGACACCAGGATTTCTTTTGAGAAAAGAACCAGTTGCAATTCTTCTACATACCCATTCAGTTGAGATCATTTCACATGGAGGTGCAATGAAAGCTGTCTCACCACATCTTTTTGGTGAGAGTAGTTTTGTTACCTGCTTTCTGTAACAACTCAAAAAACAGCTGGTAATTTTATTTGAAATTGCAGCTTTTCCATCCAGGTGATTTTTTTCTAGAGGCATTGCCAACTGTGATCTAGTCTCTAGATTCCAAGGGGACTTGCCCACAATTCGTAGGACTATCCAACCATTCATAGACTTCTTTTGTTTTACTCTCATAGAACTTCCTACCAATCTGCAGTCTCTATTTCTCTGGTTGTGGCAGTGGCTAACTGGAAGATAGGAACCTGGGGAAGGGAAGAGTTCTTTCTTTTAAAGCATTGCTTTAAATATTTTGGTGTCAATGGGTCCCTTTCAGTTCCCGAGAATCTGTGATTCTTTCTTTTATAATGGAGAAATGAATGGATTTTTAATTAGACTAGAGAGTTTCAAATGCTAGTTCTTCACTTTACTTTACATGACTTTGACCAAGTTACTTTCTCTCTCCGAACTTGGTTTTCTTTGTCTTTAAAATGAAAGCCCTGATCTAGATTCCTTTTCAGCTTTAAGCAGGTGAATAATGATAACAACAGCTAACATTTTTATAGCACTTCAAGGTTTGCAAACCACTATAAATCTTGGTTTCGTTTGATCTTTACAACAACCCTGGGAGGTAGATGCTATAATTATCCACATTTTGCAGCTGAGGAAACAGGCAGACAGAGGTTAAGTGACTTGGCCAGGGGGTCACACAGCTAGTAGGTGTCAGAGGTGCATGGGGTGTTTAGGGAGGACTAACACCTGAGCCCTTTTCAGGGCTGCTTATCCACCTCTGGTGTCCACCTTTCACCAAAATCTCACCTGTGGACCCAAGAAGCTGTAGAATGCATAGAGGTCACAGTCTGGTAAAACCATCTCAGCAGACTGGCTAAACCAGACTGAGGGTAACTGACAGACCTCAAACTGGTTAGTGAGTCAGGGTGACGTCCTCCCTAAGCATGTAAAGAATTATCCCTGAAGAATTGGCAGGTGAGAACAGTTTGTTACAATGGCCGTGAAGCTGGCAGAAGCAGATGCTGTGGAGCACTTAGAGAAGATGCCAGTCATCCTGACTTTAGTCCTGCCACTGCACTTCGATGACTCTGGGAGAAAGAGTGAGATTGATGACTTTGCAACTCTGCCTCACTTGAATTCTATTCATATACAAGTCAAGACGTCACTGGCGTGATGTCATCAGTCCTCTTCCAAAATGAAGGATGAACAAAAGTAACAAGTGTCTGAGGGCAGATTTGAACTCAAGTCTTTCTGACTTCTGTAATCCTTTGGTACCCTTACTCTCAACTCACACTGTATAGAGCCTCAAGACTTAGAGAGCACTTCCCTCGTAACAACCCTGCGCACTTCCTTAGAGTCAAAATCATTTGTTTGTCGTGAAAGAATAGACCACTTCTGGTCTAAAGAGGAAAAGTGGGAAAGAAAAGTCAGGAAAGGACCTTTCTCACTATGCCCAAGTTCTCATTCTGTGTCTGAACCTGTCTCAGTTTCAGTCTCTGTCTTTGTCTCTCTTTTCCCTCTTTCTCTTCTCATTGGAAATGCCCAGAGATATCACTCATACTTAAGGTGAAAGGACAGAGAAGACCCCTCCATAGGTTGAACGTTCTGTGGTGAGCAGCATGAGAAGCAAGACCATCCCTTAGGGGCTGCTTCCATCAATGCCACAGGGAAATGTCCTGGGAAGCATGTTGGACCAGGAGTCAGAATCAGGGCTCCTGTGTTTGTATCCTGGCTTCTGCCTTTACCTTCTGTGCAACGTTGAGTGACTTTAACTTGCTGAGCCTCAGTTTCCACATCTACAATGTGGAGATAATGTGAGGAAAAGTTGTTTTCAACCTTAGCATGGCTAGGTCAATGTGGGATATGACCGGCAGTAACAGTGGGGATCAGGGTGCTAAGAATTTGAGTTGAAGGATTTCACCCACGTTTTACAGAGCTACCTTTCTTTACATTTCCTAACTTCTGCTCTTATCACCAGAAAAAAGAATAAAGATATCTACTGTTAGTTTAATTCAGTTATCTTTCTCTGAAAATAATTCAGTCAATCAGATTAATATGACAGTAAAACTAAGAAGCAGATTTAGTGTAAATAAATTTGAGAGTTTAGGAGTAGGGGTGGGGATAGAACAAGGCGTTGTGGAATGTAGGGGGCTAAATAGAGGCTGAAGGCAGCAGGATGAGGGGCAAGTGATCAGTTGCACTTACTGTATTTTCTAACAATCATTTGCAGCCTGAGGCAGAGAGAGGACAAGTAAGAGTGAGGAGAAAGAGGAGAGAGACTGGAGGGGTTACAGGGTAGAAGGGGAGACTAAGAGGTGTATAAGCAGGGATGTCGTGAGGCTTCAAGGAGATAACAGTCGTAAAGCATCTTGCAAACCCTAAAATGATATTTAAATGCCAATTATTAAGGTCATGATTCTTGTGACTATCCTGATGAGCCTCCAGGCTAGTGGGGACATCATTCCCTGACTTTTTCCCTACATTCCTCCTGAGCTTAAATAGTGTTTATTGCATAATACAGGCATATGTGCTCTCCAGGAAAAAATATGTGCACACAATTTCAATTTTAATCTGCATTCTTAGCACCTTATATAGTCTAGAAAAATCGATAAAACAAATCCAGCCCTGCTTTGTAGTGGTTGTTAATTTTTTTAGGTATAAATACACTGAAAATTTGACAGTCAAGTTTCTCAAATTGGAATTGTCTCCAGCACCATTGTGTATGCATGCCTGGGATAGGTGTAGTGAAATTTATGTGGCAGGCAGCCTTAAATATTTTATGTGAATCCAAGTAAAAATTTCTGTACTGATCATTGGAAGTGGGGAAATAATTGGGATATGAATTAAAGTGCATACAGCTGGGGTATATCCCACCTGTATTGGGATATATGGGACCTTGTTTGACTAAGACTGAAATAGACAGGGACTATATAGAAGTGCAGTGAGTTAAAAAATGTGTGGATGTTGTTGGAAAACTGAGGGCACAGAGCTATTTAACTGTGTGAAATCACTGTGAAAGTTGACTGATAAACTGGCATGCAGGTAGAATCTAAAAGTCTCTTTTGTAGATTCCTTTGGAGGATTGCTAAATACTTTGAAATCCTTAAATTGAAACTAAAAAGAAAAAAATGTTCCAATAAAAGTCTAATATTACTTTTATTCTCTGTATGTGAAAAAAAATATTTTAGGCCAAAAGAGAGTAGGAGACTCCTATTTTTGTTTCATTGCAGCTATTTTTTTCTTGAAAAAATACTTCATTGGCTACCACATTCCATGTTATTTTTCTTTTGATTTTTCTCCAACCAGATAAATACTACATTATTTCTCTTTTTCTTTCCACTAGAAGATAATCATTCCATGGACAAGGTACACAGTGGGTCTACACCCCTTAAACCATAATTTGCAAGCAAAATATCTTTCTCTTTAATGATCAGCTTTGAACAATTGGTTCAAAGCAAAGATATTTACTGAAATGATACAGTAAGATATGTAACAACAAAACATTTTTTGCCTATTCGTGTGCAGATACAGCCAGTCCAGGGCCTCAGGGCAGTTTTACTGTTCACACTTTTGATTATATTTAATATATTTCTAAAATGGCCAAAAGTAGAGGTACAGAAAACTCACAGCTTCTTTAGATTCAAGGCAGTATATCAGAACATATATTTTGTTACATAGATCAAAATAAGAAATCTAAAGAATTTCCTTCATTACTAGGACAGTCAACTTGTCTAGTACACACTGATCACCAAAGAGAATCCTAAATTCCCCTGAGCATTAAAAGTCAAAACAAAACTGGCTTTTAACACTGAAAAATTTTATTCAATATTATTTACTTCTACCCCTTACTGGTATAAGTCAGATGTGAATAAGAGAGACTCAGAAAAATGCAAAATATGCTTATTATTGCTTTGATAAACTTGATGGATAGTGTTGAAAAAAATCTTCAAAGTAAAACAATTCTCTAATCACCAGGACAAGAAGAAAACAAATTGCAATTCTAATGATAAATATCTTTAAGAACTTTCTAATTACTTTAGAATATGGTTTTTAGTTTTAGACAAATTATTTTATTCATTGTAATGTACCTATATCCTAATTTAGAAATACATTTACCACTGCTGCTTAACTATGAAATTAATATTAACGGTGGATGAAAAATATTTTAAACTTTTATATTTGAATAATTCACTAGAGCCTTTCATCGACTTTTGATTGGCTGAATAAAAATTTCACAGCCTAAACATTTGTCAGCAGTTCACCAATATACAGTGTAAATGTGTGATTGCATCTGTTTCTTCATATTTAATCTCACTCACCACACTTAGGGGGCATTTAGTCTACTGATGTTCAGATGATTTAATTAGTTAAGTTCCAATAATGTGTTCATGGGAAGATAGACTTCTTAGCATATGCATGTGATTAGAGAGCACAGCATTGTAATTATTTTTGAGAGTTTGCTACAGTGTGGTAGATGAACTGTGTATGTGGTAAATTTAATATACTTTAATTTTAAATCATGCAAAATTTCTCTTTTGCTTTGTAGTTAAAACCATTTTCCAAATTGCCTTTCTAGCTAATATATAATCTGCATACACTGCTGTTTTTATTTTTTAATTGTCTTTATTTTTATTGATTTATTTGTATTCTCTTAAATTTCTGCTTGTATTTTTGACAAAACTTTTATTTTTAGTCCCACATTTACAAGGCTGTGAGAGCTATGATTAAAATTAAAAAAAAAAGTGAAAGTAGCATTATTGTAAACACTTAGGAAAAAAATATAAGAAAACTGTGAAGCTACGGAGGATAATAGAAAACCCTTTGCTCCCTGAGGTCTTACTGTGTGCATGTAAATCCCAGTTCCTGTGCTCTGATACATTGTTTCCAAGTGTAACATTTTACTGTCACCATTCCAGAACATCTTTCAGGAATACAGGGAAGAGTTCCACCAACACAACCACCTGCAGCTCTGGACTTTGTTTGAGGTATATGCCGCTAGTGTTCCCTTTCCTTACATTCTTACATCAGTGAGACCAAAGGGAAAGCAGAGGGGAGTCCCTGAGTCAGTTGTAGACCATTCCCTGGGCTGGCACCACGGGGTTCCAGCTTCCACATCCTTTATCCACGTGGTCCCATTCTAAAGGGCTGCTACCAGCGTTTGCTCAATTGAAGCACACATAGTGCCAGTCTTAACATCCAAAAGAGAGGAGCAGGAGACAAAGCTCCCCCACACAAAATCACCTGTGCTCCCCCACTGCCATAGACCACTGTTCCGCTTTCTTTCTTGCTGAAATTCAAACTTGATTTGATGATGGTTTTTTTTAAGTTTTGACAGAGACAATGTTAAATCTCAATCTATTCTAGCAAATTTTAATTTCTTTGAATAGCATTTCTTGCACAAAAACAGAGATATGGAAGAATTTTGAGCTTTAACTATGTAGACAGACCTTAAAAATTATGGTCCTCAGGAAGTAGGAATATAAAATGGTCTCCAAGATAAAGGGGGACCAAGGAAATTTTGAAGGAAATTGTATCCATAATAAAAATGAAAGTTATAGAAATTTACAATTATTTTAAATCTAATTTTTATATATTGGAAGTAAAATATTACAAACAGAATTGTCTTTGTGAATCCCTTTTTAATGTCATATGGAGTAGCACAGCTCCTTGGATGACAATTTAAGAAATCCTTTCTTATAAGGAAACTTTTTCTTTGACTTTGAAAAAATATTTTGTAATTCAATTCCAAAGTTTCCTACCAAGCAAGTAAAAAATACACTACAGCATGCTTTGAGTCCCCTGAGAGAAAGTTGGATTGTTAGGGTCCACCAGTGAATCATTCTTATATACTCCTCCAGGGCTTTTATTCTTTCTTTCTTTTTTAAAATCAATATCATTTAATTTTTTTCCTATTACATATAAAGATAGTTTTCACATTCTTTTTAAAATAAAATTTTGAGTTGCAAATATTCCCCTTTCTATTCCTTCTCCCCTCCCTCCCAAAGAGGGCAAGCAATTTGGTATAGGTTATACGTTTGCAGTCATAAGTATATTTCCACATTATTCATGTTGTGAAAAAAGAAAGAGAACAAAAGGCAAAAGTCATGAAAAAGAAACAATAAAAAGTCAAATTAGTATGAATTAGTATGATAGCACATAATTTTTTTCCTGATGGCCATTTAGTGCATGATTATTTCAATCTGTTTAGATTCTGGCCAATTTTCAGTCTTTGAGAATCCTGTTACCTATGTCTTTAGACAAAAAGTAAAAGAGTTTGCAGTGTCAAAAATATGTATAGGCAGAAATGGATTTTAAGGTGAACATGGCATTACTTATTAGCCCAGCAATAACACTATGAAATCCATACTCCAATGAGGTCCAGGAAAGAGAAAAGGGACCCATATGTATGTAAATAATTCTAGCAGTTATTTATGTCATGGCAAAGAACTGGAAACTGAGGGAATGCCCAACAAGTGGAGAATGGTTGTATAAATTATGGCATATGGATATAATAGAATGCTATTATGCAGTAAGAAATAATGAAGGAGATGGGAAGGAGGAGATTGAGAATTAGGCTAATTAGACTGCCTCTATTACCTCTGTCAATAATTGCATTCTGAGGGGTTATACATATCACATTTTCGTATAAGATTTTGAAACATTTTTACCTTGTTTAGTCCCTTCTGTTTGCATGCTCATCTTTACCTTTCCATGTTTTCCTTGAGTCTTGTGTTTAGTATATTACATCCCATCACATCATATCATATTTCATGTCATGTCATATATATTTGTATGTATGTTTAGTATAGCTACTCCTCTCTGGTCTTTACATTAGGAATACTTGTTCACAATTTTCATCAAAGGTTCCTTTCCCAACCTTGTAGGATGATATGCAGTTTTGCTCGGTAAGTTATTCTTGTTTATAAGCAGATATATATAAATATATATATATATATATATATATATAAATATATCTATATCTATCTATCTATACATATATATACATATACATATACATACATATACATATACATATATATATATATATATCTTGTGCCTTCTAGAATATCATGCTCTAAATTTTCCACTCCTTTTTGGTGGTGACTTCTAAATCTTGTGTGATCCTGACTGTGGCCCTTTGATACTTGAATTCTTGCTTTCTGACTGCTTACAGTATTATTTTCTTTGACTTGGAAGCTTTGGATTTTGATTGTAATATTCCTGGAAGTCTTCATTTGGAAGTTTGACACCTCTGCTCTGTGGTTTCAGAAGGCTTCATTTAGCTTTGGAACTCTTCTTTATTCCACTGCAGGCTTCTACCCTGGGCTGAAGGCTAGAACTGAGTTCACTCTGCTCCTGGCATCAGTCACATAGCAACTGTCCACCTCTGAACTTGCTTCTTGCTCTGTACATAGGTAGGACCCATTATGCCTTTTCTCCACTGCCCTTATGAGCATATTTCCCATCAGCTTGGCTTGGAACTGGGTAATAGGAACAGAGCTGCAAGATGGCTCCCATTCCTGCATGCTGGGCTAGTTCAGGAACTCCTTGGCATCTCTTCCTGCCCAGATGGTTATTGCCCTAGTGCTCATTCTTGATTCTCTTTTAGTCCCTGGGTCCTATAATGCTACATATGGGATATACTCCTGGTCAGATCTGTCCCCATGGTCAGCAGATCTCTCTTTCTTTCATGTTAGTCTGCCCTGATCTGGAAATGGAACTCACTGTAATTTTTTCTTGGATTTTCCAGCCAGAATTCAGTTGGGTACATTTTCTAGATCTTTGGGATGGAGTTATGTTGGGGAGCTAAGTATACTCTACACCCTTTGTTTGAATTCAGATTTCCTCCTTGGACTGTTATTGACATATTGACTTACCATGACCTTTGCTCATGTTTTTATCTTCCACAATTTATTAATAAACTATTAACTCACTACGTATACTCTACGAATCATCCCATTTCCTTTCTTTTACTCGCATATTTCTCAAATTATTATCTACAATCACTGCTTTTTATTTTTCATTCTTTTCATCTGCATTTGGGTCCCACAAAGTATGTAACAAAATTTGGTATCATAATAAAATACTTTGTGGAGACAGTATAAATGTTTTACATATATGTATGACTGTTCGTCACATACGTAAAGATGCTGTTGTGATTAACAAAGTAAACATTCATTTTAAAATGCTCCTGAATTTACAGGAGATTTTGGTTACTGTGTATTTTCTTTAGAAAAGTATTGATGCCTTTTGTTTTTTATGCATAGTCATTTCCAAATGTCCCTCCCATCCCTATGAAGTTAGTCAACATTTATTAGTGCCCATTATTTATGAAATACGGTGCTAAATAATGGGGACTTGGGGCGTGGAAAAAGAAAATGCAAATAACTGTACAAACAAACTGTAGAGAGTATGCGTTGGCAGTTGTTGTGATATGTGTGTGTATACACATATACATGCATATATGTAAAGAATAATTTTTTTTGGTGGGAGATAGGAAGAGAAGGCATAGCAGCTGGGGGAATCTGGGTAGTTCTTGAGCGGAGTTTTGAAGAGGATGAGACATCTTAAGTGGCAGCGTGGGGTGGGGGTTCCATTTTGGGTATGGGAGACAGACAGTGGGAAGGCACTGAGATCAGAACTCAGAGGTCCTGGGATCAGAGGTCAAAGGAGTTCAGAAACCATCTAGTCCAATTTCCTTATTTTATAGTTGAGAAAACCAAGGCCCAGGGAGGTTTGGTGATTTGTCCAAGATAGATGTAGTATCATATCAGCAGAACACTCAGGAGTCTAATTTGACTGGATTGTAGAGTGTGGGAAGGGGAGTAATATAAAAATTTGAAAGTCAGGATTTGTACAGCTTGTGAAGGGGTTTCAAAGCCAGAAAGGAGAACTTAGGTTCATCTTAGAGGCAATCAGGAGCCTGGTGGAGGGTCCGTTAGGTTCTAGATGATGCCTTTCCTCCGTTCTTCTGACCCTTCCCATTTCTTTCTTTCCCACACCCCACCAGTCGCATTGCCCTGGACCTTTGCTCTTCTCCTTTAGACTTCTCATCCTGGCAGATCATTCTCTTCTGGTTTTGTTGGTTCCTCTTGGAGTCTCTGGTTTACAGCCCTGGTCATGCTTTCATTGTTTTCCAGATCTGTTTCTGCCCTTCTCTGCATTGGTTTTTACTTAAAAGCTTCTCTTTGTTACAAGGGAAGATTTAGTTCTGGAGTAAGCATAGGTATAATGCAGAAATGATTCAATCAAGCATAAAATGTTCACCATGATCTAGGTAGCCTGATAAGCCCAGGGAATACAAAGACAGTTCAAACAGGGTCCTCAGTCTCAGAGAGCTCATGTTCTAGTGGGCAAGGCAATATGTAAACAACTAGGTATATCCACTGCAAATAGAAAGTGATGCCAGAGAGAACACCTTATGGGTGTAAGGTGGAGGGGAGTTGGGAAAAGGGCTCTTGTAGAAAGTTGGATTGGAGCTGAGTCTTGGGAGAAATCAAGGAAGCCAGAAGATGGAGGTGAGGGAGGAGAGCATGCCAGGTACAGAGTGGTACATGGGAGTCATAGACAGTTGGCCAGAGCAGCTAATCTCTGTGGGGGAGGAAGGCATTAAGAAATCTGGAAGGTAGAAAGGGACCAGGTTGTGAAGGACTTTAAAGGTCTAACTCCTTAACTTGTATACTTTGAAGAAATGGTACTACTTAGATAATTGTTACTACCACTAGTGATATATAACTTATTAATATTAGATATTATAAATATTTAAAATGTTTTCTCTCACCTTGAAAATAGTCTTCTAGTTACAGCCCACGGAGTGAAATACAAGATCCTTCTCATTTTTCTTTTCTGTTAACAAATGTTTGACTGATTTTGAGTGTCCTTTAGAAATTAGGTTTATATCCAAATAATAAGAGGAAAGGATTTATACATGGTATGTCACTTAGACTAATTCTGGTTTTACTATTTTGTGCTTAGTTAAGATGTCATTTACTTTAAATATTTTTCTCATCAATGAAAAGAGATCTTATGTGTTTTTTGAAGCCTAGGAACAATCTTAAATAATGATACTTGAAACTGGGATGACCATCATTTGAGTTAGATGAATGCTGAAAATGCAGAAATGAAAATGAACTTCAGGTCCTAAGAAATAAATGCCTGTTATCCAAGGAAATCCAAGTAGCAGGAATATTTCTATGTTTAATAATCCTGTTAAAAATGGAACATAACTAAGTTTTGAAAAAGACTTTATGTAATTTCACCAAAGAAAGTGTAGCTTACATGTGTCAATTTAGAACATTTTCCTATTAGTTTTCTAGCAACAAAATAAGTTGTATAAGAATGGTATATTTTGAGATTGCTTTATTATTGCCATTTCAAGTGATATCATACATCAGCTTTTCACTTGTATAAATTTTAATGGTGGATAACAAAATTGAACAGTGATTAACATTATTTAACTTGCTACTAACTAATCTTATTTCTGGAAATGTCAAATGAATCGAAGTGCATGACCTACAAGCCTTTTTAGCAAAAAGTACATTTTATGATGCATTTCATTTTTACTGAAGAGAAAAATGTCAAAAGATATCTTTTCATTAAGTTTCAGGAAGAAATGAGAAAAGATGGGGAAAAACATTGAGTGATTCAGCAATAACTTTTCATTTCTAAAGGAAAAATGTTTATTTTGTTAAATTGAAGTTGTACACACTAAATTATAGGATGGCTGAAAACAAAACTAATCTCTGTACAATTTTGTTCAATATACTAATGCATATGAAATATCATGATCCACAGATATTGAGATCCACAAATATTCTGATGTGTAAATTATATTTTATGGGACTAAATTAATCTTTCACAATCAAATGACCAGACTCACAATACTGATTACTCTTTTACAGAAAACTCTGAAGTGACTTTGTCTTTTAATAGTGTCTTTAGAATTTTCAATGTGACACTTGAAAAAACAATAAGAAATATTAAAAAAAATAGAAATGATAATATATCTTTCTCCTAGGGAACTCATTTTATATTAGAATGCATTAAAGGTTTGTTTTTGAGATTTGCAGCACTGTAATATTATCAGAAGTATTTCAAATACACACCCTCCACTATGCTCATTTTATATCTGTTGAAATTTTAGGCACTAAATTGTCTAAGGCATCACAATGTGATCTGCATTGCAATTCTACTAATTGGAAAACTACAATCTAAGTTGAAAGTTATAGTAGCACATTCTTGAGTTGAATATGTTTGCCTTCATTTGTCTTATCACTAATTTTTCTTTCCTCCTCCTGGGGCAGCAAGTTAGATTGACATTTTGATAAAAGCACTGGTCTTAGAGTCGTGAATTACTGTTCAGTTGTGTCTGACTCTTCATAACACCATATGGGATTTTCTTGGCAAAGATACTGGAGTGGTTTACCATTTCCTTGTCTACTAGATTAAGGCAAAGGGTAAGTGATTTGCCTAGGGTACATACCTAGTGAGTGTCTAAGGACAGATTTGGACTCAGGTCTTCCTGACTCCAGGCCCAGCACTGTACCTCCTGAGCCATCTAGCTGCCTCTCTAAGAGTTATGAATACCTAACAACACATTTTGCCAGAAACATTTATTAGCTGTGTTACCCTAGGCAAGGCACTCACTCTCTATCTGCCTCAGTTTCCCCCGATGTAAAATAGGGGTAATAGTAACACCACTCAGGTTAGCATGTGAGGATCCAATGAGATGATATATGCAACGTGTCTGGCACAGAATAGGCACTTGATACGTTTGTTCCCCTCTCTGCCATAAATGATTTGTATTTTTAAAAATTTCAAATAGGAAAAGCAACTTAGTTTAATTAAAATTTTTACTTAGTACTACTACTACTAGTAGTACATTTTTTAATTACTTGGATTATCAATGATTTATAGTTAAATTCTAGAAGAATTCCAGTGTGCCTTCCATGGGATACAACAGCAACGCTTACATTAGCGTTTCCCTTGCTACTCTCCTACTGTCATGAGACCTTTCATTACCTGAGATCTGAAATCTGGAGGAGCCTCCTAGCAGGACTTGGTCCCTCTGGTCTTCTTTCATGTTAATCTGTTTTGCCTCCCATTGCTAATTAAAGGAAGCTAGCATATCATATTCCTCATTTCCTTGTCTGCTTAAGGACCTAAAGTAGCTTCACTTTGCCTGTGGGAATGGGCTCAAACTGTAGTCTCTTATTCAAGATCTCACATCAACGGTATCCTCTTCACTTAGCCAAGTGTCTCCCTTCACCTGCTTCATGCTCTTCCCCTGCCCCAGTCTCATTGCTCTCCAGTTTAGACCTTCACTCTCTACCCTAGTCGGGCATTACTGTGGTCCCTGTGCCTTTGCATGTGCTACTATCCCTTCTTATAAAACCTTTCTACTGGGAATTTGTCCTACATTCTTGCCAGGGCTTTTCTCAACACTGTCTTCATGACATCATATACTTTACTTATCTGCATATATGCTATAACTACTACAGAATTATATAGACTCGTATATGTAAATGATGAAAGTGATGTATTTGGTTGCTTTATGATTTTTATTTAAGTATGTATTTGTCTTCCCTCATATGTATTCCTTGCAAATAGGGAATGATTCCTTCTTTGTCTTTGTACCCCTCATGTCTGACTCGTAGTGGGTAATTAATGGATGCTTTTTGATTGAGTGACTGACATCTTCTCAAGGATCACTAGAGTGGTTTTCTCTTCTGAAATATATAGCGTAATGTCTCATTCTTTAATATTGCTACATGTTTGTTCTTTAGCTATTCCATAGCACGGTGTCTTGTTTTCAGAGCTATAGACTTGTAGACTCTTTGAAGTTAGGGACATTTGTACTTATCCCAGTTGTCATTATAAAATACTTGGTACATTAATGAATGATTCTCATTTTACTGTGATTCGTATATTACTCTGGCCTTGGGGAATCCTGCTTAATGGTGCAGTGGATACATTCCTGGTGTTGGGCCTGAAACTAGGAAGACTTCATTTCAGATCTTATCTCAAAAACTTATTAGCTGTGTGACCCTGGGCAAGTTGGTTAACCACAGTTCACCTCAGTTTCTCCATCTGTAAATGGAGATAACAATAGTACCTACTTTCCAGGGATTGTTTTGAGGATAAAATGAAATAATAATTGTAAAGTTCTTAGCCTAGTACCTTGCAAATGGAAAATGGCACATAAATGTCATTGTTCTTATTATAATTTAATTTATGGATTAGTTATATATATGTAATTATAGATTATAGAATAGTGAGATACTTTCTATAGTTATACTTACTTTAAGCTTTCAGGACAAAGTTATAGTGTATAATTGTGTATAATTGTGAGTCATATGCTTAGTCCCTCTGTTGGTATATTGTCAAAAAGAAAAGGAAAGATTTTCTGAGATGAAAATGTAATCAGTCTCTGATTATCAGGAAGTGCACAGTCTATTTCTCTTCCATTCTGTTCTTTTTGTTCTTTGGTTCTCATGCCTGATGAAAGAACTCAGACCTCTTCGTGGTCAAAGGTTGCCTTTACAAGTGAAAACTTGCAAAGGAAAGTCTTACAGCTCACCCAGCCTCTATCAAGTAATCTTCTCCTTGTTATGCACCTTCGATTCCATAAGGAGAAGGAAAATTCTAAATCGTTGATTCTGATAAGTCATTTAAGAGAGAATATGGGTATGGTGACTGCTAGAGAATATATTAAGATTAATGTTTAATAGTAATTTTGGGAATTGCCTGTAATTCTAATCTGTTTTCTTCATTACCATGATAGCTGAGAGTTCCGAAATATAGCTTTAATGAGGAGGACTTTAATGTTTTGTATAAATAAATTCACAAATCATTTCCACAAGATTTTGAGTTCCAAATTTTCTCTCCATCTTTCCCCTCCTCCATCCCAGGACATCATTCATTCTGATTACCCCTTCCCCCAATCTGCCCTCCCTTTGGTCACACTCCTCCTTTCTCTTATACCCATCCCCTCTATTTTCATAGAGGACAAGATAAATTTCTATACCCCATTGTCTATATATCTTATTTCCCAGTTGCATGTAAAAACAATTTTTAACATTTATTTTTAAAACTTTGAGTTCCAACTTCTCTAGTACTGAGAAAAGTCTCAAAAAAAGTCTCTGACCAAGAATGCTTGAAACTCCTCTATTTCATTGAATGACCATTTTTTCCCCTGAAGTACTATACTCAGTTTTGCTGGGTAAGTGATTATTGGTTATGTTAGGGACATTTTAAAATTGTTTGATAAAAGATTTAAAAGACAATTTAATTGAATACTACATTAAAAAGTTTAAGATAAATTTTTAGCATGACATTTTCTCAGTGAAATTAATGAATGAAAACTTTTATAAGATTGCCCCACCACAACTTTTCATGTGTAATGATATTTGTAAAATAACATATGTAGCTCATAATCAAGTTACAATTTCATGTCAGTCTTCATGCATTTAGCCATTTAAATATATTTCCAAAACTACATGGGCTAATGGTAAATAGTAAAATGTCTGACATCATAGAGAAAATACATTTCCAGTAGTCTGTATATAGTTCATCTATAATTGGAGAATTATTTGAAACAACAAAAAATTCAAGCAACAACAAAATATCTCAGACATGATTATTCACAATTTGTATATTTAACATTGATATAAATTATATTCTTGCATTAGTTTGGAGTGCTGGGACTGTGTTGTTGTTGTGTCAGACACTTTGTAACCCTGGGGACCAGACATACCAATACTGGCCATGGGGTTTCATGGTAAAAATACTGGAGTGGTCTGCCATTTTTCTTCTCCATTAACACAAACAGAATTCAAGTGACTTGCCCAAGATCACACAGCTAGTTAGTGTCTGCGGCTGGATTTGACCTTAGCTCTTCCACACTCCAGGCCTAGTAATCTATCCACTGAAACATCTAGTTGCTTCCTGGGACTGGGTAAAGAAGTGCTAACACTGCAGGGTCAGCAATACTTCTTTGTTTCCTCAGAAGGGATTCTCTGCCTCCAGTCAGCATTTATCAAAAGGCCAAGGTTTTATGGCACATCTGTCCCCAAGTGATACCTCTTTAGTCTGTTGAGTTGCACATTTTCTTTTCATCATGGTACTGTCAAAAGTGACCACAAAAAAGCTAAACTTTTTTAAAAATCATTTTATTTGTTTCAGTGTTCTACAGTCACTTCCATATATCTTAGATTTTCCCCCTCCCTACCTACTCCCTCCTGAGACAGCATGCCATCTTATATAAGTTCTACACATGTTCCTATTAAATACATTTTCTCCTTAGTGATGTTGAATAGAGGAATTAAAATGAATTGGAGAAACCACAAAACAAAGCATATTACAAAATGATCTGCTTCTATCTGCAATCCAATTCCATAGTTCTTTCCCTGGATGTTGAAGGCATTTTGCCTCAAGAGTTCACTGGGACTTTTCTGCTTTGCTATGAAGAACTAAGTCTACCAGAAAATTCCTCGCATACTGTGGTCATTGCTGTGCACAAAGTTCTCCTGATTTGGTTCCTTTCATTCAGCATCAGGTCATATAAATCTTTCCAGGCCTCTCTGAAATCTTCCTGTTCATCACTTCTTAGAGCACAATAATATTCCATGACATTCATATACCATAATTTATTTGGCCATTCCCCAGTTGATGGGCATCCCCTTGATTTCCAATTTTTGGATACCACAAAGAGAGTTGCCATAAATATTTTTGTACATGTGGGACCCTTTCCCATTTTTATGTTCTCTTAGGAATACAGTTCTAAAAGCGATATTGTTGGGTTAAAGGGTATGCATATTACTTTCCAGAATGGTTGGATCAGTTCACAGCTCCACTACCAATGAGTTAGTGTTCCAACTCTCCCACATCTCCAAAATTTATCATCTTACTGTTTGCTAAATGTTTTTTTTATCAGCAAAGAATGAAAAAAAGTATTTCACACAAAAAACTTCACAGATTTCAAGTATCTTGGGCAATAGTTTCAGGGCATTCTATCCTGGTTAGTTGTGTGCGTTCCCAGCCCTGTTAACACACCAGTAATTTGTGGAAAAGATACTTCTCTCATCAGAGGCAGAGAGAAATTTGCAGAAATGAAAACTTATTCTTTAGTCAATGAAATAAATATTTGATAGCACCTAGGATGTTCTAAGTACTGGGCCAAGTTCTGTGAAAGAAATAACGTTGTTCAAGGCACAGTCTTAGTCTTCAGGGTTCTTGGGCTCTGAGTTGTTACGTTATCAGGTAAGACATTGTCAGAATAGAGGAAAAATGGGTCACAGTGGAGCTTAGATGTGGGAAAGATCAAAGGTACCGATAAAATCTGATATGCTTTTGTTTCCTGCTTTTTGATTGGCCTTGTACTGTTCAAATTTTATCCTGCCTAGACTGGCTAGACAGCAGTGACCTTCCAACGCCTTTCAGTGTGTTTGTTGGATGAATGCCACCAAACTCCAAAAGGTTTCTTTTCCAGGCTCTAGTCTATGTGTCTCTTCTCCAAAATTGCTCAAGATATCTGCTAAATTGCAATAATTTTTACTGCTTGGCAGACCAGAATGGCATCTCTCTTCACTGCTAGAAATATTTATAGTCTATATGTGAAAGAAGAGAAAGAAAAAAGGAAATTTGCTTAATGAAAACTGGGAAAGACTGTGCAGAGCAAGAGAAGTCTATGAAGCAAGGACACACAGTCTTGATTCAGTTGAGCAAGGCTTCCTTGCCTCTGACTTGTCCACCATGTGCACCAATCAAGTCTCTTGGAGCAGCTGCGGTTCCTTGTGGCTTTTTTTGATACTCAGACTACTAGGAAGCTCTTTCAGGGACCTTTAATCCCCTGATGGTTCTGATACCTTTTAAGGATAAGAACTTGTCCAGCCCATATGGTAGAGGTCTCAGATAGATACATTTTTTTTTTTACCAAATGCTACTCCTTAATGGCAAAGTTCGAAATATTTTCCAGAGAACTATCCACCACTTAATGGGTTGGGCTGTTTATTGGCAACTCTTATCTTAGGGATGAAAGAAACCTGGCATGGGAAGCACTAGAAAGAAATCTAGACCATAAAGGGGAAAAAATAATAAAGCAAGTGATATAATGTCCTCCTGAAGGAATGAGGAAAAAAAGACTAGAAGTCTCAGTCCTTGCCTCTCCCCTCACTCCTGGAAGGATGGACTTCTGCATCTAAATGATCTGGCACATGTAGTGAGTGATGTCAGATCTTCCTGGTTCCCAGTAGATCTCCTAATAAAAAAGATGGTCATAAGCAAGAGCAAAACCAAAATATCAGGGCTTTAGGTCCAAATCTGGACTCCCCCCAGTATAGCTTTATTTACACAAACAGTGGATAGAGTTCTGGGCTTGGAGTCAGGAAGACTGGTCTTCATGAATTCAGATCTGGCCACACATACTTCCTAGCTATATGACCCTGGGCAAGTCACCTTACCACGTTTACCTTAGTTTCCTCATCTGTAAAATGGGCTGGAGAAGGACATGGCATACCACTTCAGTATCTTTGCCAAGAATTCCAAGTGAAGTTGCAAGTAGAACATGATTGAAATGATTGAACACAACAATGATTGTACTCAAATTTTTGACCTGTGGATTTGAGGAACACATAACTTTCTCTGGTTTATATAGTTATTCCCATATATAAAAATCTTTTCAATATGAGGCAGTTTTGTTGACATCAAAATCTTGGATATCAAAAGAAATGTTACATTCTACAACTTCTACAGTGAGTGTCCATCTTGGAGTTCATAGGAGCTACACCAATCACTGAATGCAAACTAGTTTCATTTGTTGTAAAATATTTATTTTTTCTTGGACTTTTTCCTGATACTTTAAGCTCTAAGGCTGGTTCTTTGATATCAAAATTGCTTCCTGTTGAAAAAATTGCATTCCAAAAGATTAGGTCTTCCTGAAAGCTAGAAATAAATGAATTTTAATAGCACAGATAATATTTTGGGTGAAATGTCTTTTTAACGCAAATTTGCACAAAAATATAAAAATTTCTATATAAAGTGTACACAGAGAATCAAATCTAAATAAAACATTTAAAAGGTTTTATTTGAGATCATACTCTTTTAAAGGATTAAATTATACATGAGTATAATATATATGGTGTTTGATATTTAGTTGAGAATTATTGTTGTAACTATTAATATCCATGTTCATCTGATGTTGATTAAAATTTTAATACAACAGTTGGCCATTAAGGAATTATAACAGATGGAAGGGTAAGCTTTTTAGCTTAATTGGAAACTATTAAACATAAAATAAAAGGGGTTCATTTTGCAGAATAAATAAAATATGTTCACAAACTTGTGAAGCAGGAATGAATGTATTAAAAATTGCTGATTAGGGCAATCACAGCTCATATTCATATATGTGTATAATCTGAATATCCTTATGATATTGATGAGAAATGAAAAGTGGGAATGAGTGTTTTTACAGAGGTTGGACTATAGTAGGACAAACTTAACAGCATGTGGGTCCATATTCCTCCTCTTTCTCTGGTCTGGTCACAGTTTTATGGGCAATGCATATAGTAACTCAGGTAACTTATAAGTTAAATTCCCAATCCTCTATGCTCTGTAGGAAAATTGTCCTCTCCTTACAGAATTTTATAAAGCAAAAATCTGTCTACACTTTTCTTTTTCAGAATTCCTCTAAGTAATTCTTGCCCCTTGTTTGCACATGGGCTTCCCAGAATAGTTACCTCTTCAGATCACTGATTGGAAGAATGGTTGCACTTAATGCACACATACATAGGGAATGCATATAAATAAGTGACATGCAGAGAGGGAGACACGTAATTAGGGCATACATATAAAGGGCAGCTCATGCCTCTGACACTGCAAGGTCTCTGATATTATCTGATGATGTCATTATGCTACTCTCTCTGAAACTGATCACCAATGGATGCTGATCTTTGCTGAGTTTTCCTTGAGCATTGCACCTTGCTGTCATACTTCTTTTGCTCCCTAACTCTTCTCCAGTTAATCAACAAACATTTAGTAAGCACTTACTATGTACTGGGGATTCACAGGAAGTCAAACACTCCCTGCCCTTGAGAATCTCACTTTCAAATATAAATAACTAGTAGATATGAGAAATCTGCAAAGAACACCAAAGATTCCAGCAGCTGGCAAAGCTGGAAAAGGTCTTCTGCAGAAAAGGAGACATGGGCTAAGTCTTGAAGGAACAATGGAAACCAGTAGGTGGTGGTTAGGTGGCAGAGTTTTGAAGGCACAAGGGACAGCCCCTGCAAAGACAGGGAGATGGAAAAGGTCTTGTTTGAGGAACTCTGAGCAGGTCAGTGCAGTGAAATCCTACAGGGCATGTAACAGAACAAAGTATGAACCTGGAAAACTAGGAAGGAGTTGGGTAATGGTGATGGGCTTTGTCAAGCACAGGAGTTTGCATTCAATTCTGGAAGCAATAGGTAACCCCAGGTGTCCACTGAGCAGCTGTTCAGATGTACCCTAGAAAAATCCCCTTGGCAGTGAGTGGAGAATGGATCAAGGTGGTGAGCAAGTGCAGGCAGGGAGAGCAGTTGAGGAGACTCTTGCACTGGTCCAGATGAAAGATGATGAGGGCTTGACCTAATGATGTTTGTATGTGTGGGGAGAGAAGAGAATATGTAGGAGAGATATGAAGGTAGAAATCATAACATTTGTCAGTATATTGTATGTGAGGGCATGTGAGAGTCAGGACTTGAGGATGGCATTGGGTTTGTGAGAATGACACTTGGGTGACTGGCAAGAAGATGGTATCATTGATAGTAATGAGAATATTGGAAAGAAGAAACTTTGTGGGGAATGAAAATGAGTTCTTAGTATAGAGTGAAGTGAGCAGAAATAGGAGAATACTTTATGAATATAATAACAATATTGAGAAAAGCAACTTTGAAAGACTTTAGAACTCTGCTGCAGTGATCAACTGTGAGTCCCAAAGATTGCAGGCAAAATGCTGAGACTTACATTTTCAGAAAAGGCTAATATGGGAATTTATTTTGCTGGACTAGATATATGTATTGAGAGATTTATTTTGGAAATTTATTTTTAAGTACAGGATAGTAAGATATATTAATTTAAAATATTTGTAGAAAAGAAAGATAATGAGCTGTAGTTTGGATATGTTGAGTTTGAGATACCTCTAGAACATCCAGTTCCAGATGCTCAAGTAGCAGCTAGTGATGTGTGATGTCCCTTGGTGGATTCTAGAACTGGATATACAGACCAAAGAATCATCTGCATAAAGATGATAACTGAATGAATCCTTGGAAGGGAGGGAGATCACAAGGGAGATAGAAAAGAGGCCCTGGGACAGTGACTTCAGGGAATCTCAGCAGTTTGCTTCCTAGTTACTCTGCTTCTATTACATCCCTACTGTTCACTGCCTCTCACCCTTTTATAGATTTCTTTGCCCTTCTCGGCATGTTACTCTGTTCATCTCATAGTCTTTGATGATCAGTGGTACTTGGTTTTAGCTTCGGGGCTTCATCTTGACAACTGACAGCCATTTAGTGTAATCGCTGAAGTGTCACAGAATACCCCAAGTAGCAGCGAAGATTAAATCTTTTCTTCTCAATTCATTTGTGTGAGTCAGAGATGACAGCCCTTTATCCCAGGTAACCATCTGATTTAGGGTTAGAAATTCCCCCAATCCTCTTTGGCTCTGCATGAATATAAATTTGAACTAGAACAAAATGTCAGCAGAGAACAAGAGGTTGACTTTCTACCTCACCAGTCTTCAGTCTTACTTTTATCACATGTATCTGTGAACATCAGATCCTTCAGCTGGTGAAAAATTTATTTTATTTATTTATTTATTATAAAACCCTTTTATTTTATTTATTTATTTATTATTAAATTTTATTTATTTATTTATTTATTATAAAATCCTTATGTATATCATTCTAAATTTCATTTTTCAGGATGTCCCACCACCAGGTCACTATGATGTTCAAAAATCATTTGAGAATTCACATGGCAAAGCTAAATACATGCCACCTCGTACTTGCACGGCCAGAAAAAAGCACAACTCTTTCCTCAGTTCAACTCCTAGGGATTTAGAGATAAAGAAAGAAGGACCAGGTAAGATTATTACATATCTTTTAGAATAAAACTGTAATTGGGGGTGCTATAGATGATTCTTTCTCTTCTTTTTTTGCGTATTTTCATAAGTTGATTATTCAAGTAATTAGTTTTTCTTTTTAAATATTTTTCTAATTACATATAAAAACAATTTTAACTTTCTTTTTATTTTCAAAGTTTCTCCCTCATTTCTTCCCTCCTCCTCTCTGAGGCAGCAAGCAATTTGATATAAATTAGGTATCTGTGGTCATGAAAAACACATTTTTGTATTAACTATGTTGCAAAAGAAGACACAGACAAAAAACCCCCAAGAACAATAAAGTAGAGAAACTATGTTTCACTATGCATCCAAACTCTATCAGTTCTTTCCCTGGAGGTGGATATCAGTTTTCATCATAACTCTTTCAGAAATTTTCTTAGGTAATTGTATTGCTGTAAACAGATAAATTGGGGCAGCTAGGTGGTGCAGTGGATAGAGCACCAGTGCAGGAGTCAGGAGGACCTGAGTTCAAATCTCACCTCAGACACTTCACACTCACTAGCTATGTGACCTTGGGCAAATCACAATCCCAATTTCCTCATCCTGGGTCATCTCCAGTCATCCTGATGAATATCTGGTCACTGGATCAGATGGCACTGGAGGAGAAGTGAGACTGGTGACCTGCACAGCCCCCCCTCACTTAAAACAGTCAAGTGCAAATCATGTCATCATTTCTCTGATGGCACGGTCTTCTTTGGCAATGAAGGATGAACACACACAGAGCTAAGTCACTCACAATTGATCATTGTACAATTTTGCTCTTTGTACAATGCTCTTCTGGTTCTGTTCACTTCACTTTGCGTCACATTCATATAAATCTTTCCAGGTTTTTCTGAAACCATCAGGCTTATCATAGTGTTTAGCTTTCTATTGTACTTTGCAAATGTTAAAGAATATACATGTTTTCTATGTTATATTACGTAGAACTGGCTGTCAACAGGAAATGTATCATATGTATTAAAATAGTCTTTTTTTAAGATAGATAGAAATTACTTCTTCAGGAGAGTTGATCCTAAATTTTAAAATCATTAAGCCCTAAAAGTGTGAATTTGCCTGAGAATATTTTGTCTTTTTTACATCATGAGGAAAATAAAACTGCCAAAGCTGATAGGAAAAAATGTGTAATTCAGTTTTTAAGTCTTACAATGTTGTTGTAAATATATTGAGCTATTGAAATTAAAGACAAGAAGGGATTTGATCTTGGAATTGGGGGAAGGAAGTAAGCTCAATGACAAAGACTAGGGTTTCTTTAAAGATTTATCTCTCATTAGAGCATCTAAAAGAACGTCTTCCATAGTTATCATGCCAGCCTTATGAGACTGTACCCATGAGATCATGTACCTATTTTGGAACATCTTGGTATACAGTGTGAAGTGCTTGTCTATATGTTGTCCTCTTCTTAGTGTGTGCTTTCATCCTTTGCATCATCACAGGAACTTTCTGTAGTTGAATTTTTTTTTCATTTTTGCTCATCGTTCTTTCATGTGAGAGTTGAGCTCTGCTCTTGCACTGTCCCAGCTTCTTGTTCCAGGACCCAGGGACTTGCAGGCTTGCACTAGGCCTTAGGGTCTAGCTGTGGGCTTGCACTGAAAGGGGACCACCCTGCTGCCCTGTAGTGGGGGAAAGGCCTCCCTGTTGGTCTTACTCAAATGACTCACCCTGAGTGTGAGGTTTTACAGGGGTCCTCTCCCAGCTGCTGGCTTGCTATGGAGCAGGGCCTCTCTGTTGGCCAATCCTGGTAGCAGGTTTGATCAGTAGTTGGGGCAGGGCCTCCCTGGTGGCCTCCTCTGGGGGCTTTGTTGGGCTTCTGGTCTGGAACTGCTGGCTTGCCTCAGGGCTTCATAGGAGCACAGGCCTTGAAGGTAGACTGCTAGCCCATCCACTAGTCTCCCCTTCAATCTTTGTGAAATAGACCTTTTCTGCTATGTTGATAAGTTACTCCCCCTCTCCTAAATTGGTTCTGAAGCAGTTTTCAAGGTTGTTTGGAGGGGAATTTGGCAAGACTCCAGGGAGTACTTTCTTCACTCCCCTATCCTGGCACTAGAAGTCATACCTATTTATTTATATGCAAAGTGATCTAGATGGTTCAGCAAGAGGTGACTCAGTAGCTTTGCTCTGCTAACAGATTTTTCATCAACTTAACATATAACCTTAAGCAAGTAACCTGACAGCTCTGTTTATCAACATTTTGTTTGCAAATGTTGAATCATATTAGCTATATCCTCAATCTCTCCTGTGGGTTGTAAAGACTGATGAGGCAATAGTACTAAATTACTTTTAGAACCTCTGAAACTGGACAGAATTATATAGTCTTGCTGTAATTTGAAACATGTCCTAAGTTAAATGTCATGCCAACATGGGCATTGAGAAAATTCTGGGAGGCGAAAGAAATGACAGTTAAAGGATTAGTCATTTTTTCCCCTGAATTTACAGGCATTTGTTACAAAGTTAAATGCAAATTGGGTTATAATATTTTCCTTTTCCAAAACAAATAATTAAATGATTTTATCCATACATTTTAAGTATGCTTTTATTGATTACTCAAAGCAACTGTACAATTAGTGAACACACTATAGGAATGGAATATTTATAATATTTATTTACATCACCAGTATATTTTATTTGTCATTTGGATTCTTGAAGTGAATAAGAATAGGAAGCTCATATATATTTATCAATATTGTAACTCATTTAATTCTCTGATGTCATTAATTGATGCTATGATATATAATGTTTTATTTCTTTTGGGCTTTATTAAGTATCTCCTTTGTTATAAAACCATTTCAGTGATTTTTAAAACTACCAAATCTCTTAAGACATACATATCACACAATCTGACTTTACCAAAGATGAACAAAGATGATTCACTTAATACATGTTTTAATTGATCATCAAAAATAACCCTTTATTTTGACACCATGTTTAGTCAATCAAATTGCCCATACTCAAGTGTCATATTAGTATCTTTCTAATTAGATCATTTATCATTTTTATTGATTACTAGGTTAAGTTTTCTGGTTGATAAATCGTATAAGCCCTTCTTGCTCCTTTTAAGTATTATATGTTGTCTATGGTCATCTTTCTATATGGAAATGAAAAGAGATCTTTATTCTGACATTTCCATTTAAAATTTTTAATGAAATCTGACCAGATAAGTACTTTGTGCTCTTTTAAAAATCAATGCTACATAAATAAAATATACAAGAATAATAGCTATATTTGGTCTGTTTTATTCTTATATTTGTAATATAAATGATGCACACTAATCTTATTTCATGTTCTCAGATATGAATAATTATTCAGGAATTAGGTTTCCTAATTTTTTTTATTTCAGAATTAGGAAGGTTGATTTTGATTTGACTTGATTGTAGAAGACACTCATGAGAAACATTTATATCCCTAGGACTTTGGAGCAAAAATTATTCTGTCATTTAAATTATATATTTTGTTCATTTTGCAAATTTGAAAAAGATTTACATTTCTTATTTAACAGCTCACTAACAAAGTAAAATAATTGTAGAGTTCATCAGATAACTTGTCATTTTTGAAAAAGCCTTAAAACTTTTTTGAGTAATACATGTACATAATGCTCTTACATTTATTTTTCATTCATAGTTTTTGGTTCTGGGCATGATATTGAAAATGAGTGTGATGCTTCTATATTAATTCTCAACTAAAACTCTAAAAATTTGCAAAGTTTACAGAGTTATCTTCCTGTGTTGTTTTTTTTATAGCAAAGTCTTCCCTAAAAGGAGAAAATGATGTATGTGATCCCTTACAGATACTTATTGTCTGAAGATAATGAAAATATTTTAATTTGCATTATCTTAGAGGTATATGCAATAAGCATTTTGAGTCCTAACTTACTTAAAAATCTTCAAAGAATGTTGACATCAACTTGTGACCAGGAGTCTCAGTCAATTTTCTTAGGAACCAGTTTCTATTGTCTACATCTCTCCACTCTAGTTTAAATCATTTCTAGTCCCTTCTTCTATAATATATGAAAATTCTTATTAAATTTATCCTTAGGATTTCCTTTGACTCAAATATACCACAAGTGTATATCCTTCCCGTAAGAGATATTTTTGAAATTTTTAATTTTACTTTTGCCATAACAACATATGTAAATATTATACATATAGATACATATACATCATGTTTTACTTCGTAATTCCATTACTGTAGCTTACAATATATAGTATAGAATATAGAGGGTACATTTTAGAGTACATATGCTATAATGTGGGCAGCTAGGTGGCACAGTGGATGGAGTGCTGGACCTGGAGTCAGGAGGACTCATCTTCCTGAGTTCAAAACTAGTCTCAGACACTTACTAACCCTGTGCCCCTGGGAAAGTTACTTAACCTTAACAAACTTATAGATTGCGTATAATGAATATGAGTTTCCCTCAGTTTCCTCATCTGCAAAATGAACTGGAGAAAGAAATGGCAAACCACTCCAGCATCTTTGCCAAGAAAACCTCAAATGAGATCATGAAGTGTCAGATGCGACTAAAAATGACTGAATATCAACAGTGCTGTCATGTACTTCTATAGGGACAGAATCTTCCCAATATTGACATTGTTATTATAAATGGAACCAGAGGAAAGAAGTTGAAGCTAAATGGAGCAGATCACATGTATTCTTGGAGAGACAAAGGAGTTGATGGAGTTGGTTTTATCATAGACCCAAGGGCAACAAAAACCATTATTTCATGGAATATTGGATCATCTCTCATTCAACCTCAGTACTTACTCTTTGGTCATCTTCTTGCCACTGTACACCAGGTCCCTTTAGGTGTTAGTTTTCTTAATCTAATGAGAATGTAAACTTCTTGAGGCTAGGGACTCTCTTGGCTTTTCTATTTAAATCCCCAGAGCTTGACACAGAGTAAATTAGATTTAATAAATGATCACTGATTTAATAATTTCTAATTTAATAAATTATTTCTTGTTCATTTATTCAGTACTAATATAGGTATTTATGAATGTCATCTTGAAAATAATTGTAGCTTTTGCACCTTCATCAACTGATGATGATGAAGAAGCAGTGAAAATTTGCAAAGAAATCACTATTACCTATAAAATTAAGTCAATATACATTCTGAAATTCAATAATTTTGGAGCAAAGTCAAGAAATAGTAAGAAAGATGAAAAATACAGGACTTGAAAAAGAGGAATGAGAAAAGGCTCACGTTTTTTCTCTCATGAACCATTTCTTTGAGAAGAGAATTTGTAATCACTGAATGAGACAAATGCTAAAAAGAACATATTCATAAAATGAAATAATTTATATCTTAATAGAAAAATTCTTGTTACCAATATAACTGTTCCTCAAATCATGATGAAAGATGAAAATTAATTTAAAAAGAAAAAAGGATGAAAATGAAAAATCACAGAATGCAATTGGAATAATTCAAACCTGAACTTAAATTAGCAGTAAAAATAGAAAATACACCACAGAAATGACACTAAATGCAGTCAAAAATTTTGTTATTTAACTTATGTAAACCTATTTCCACAATAAGATCAAAAGATCTTGGAGAGCACCTTAGTTAGAAAGTATTTGTCTTACTTGCAAAGTAACAGGGAAATGACAGTCAATGCTGATTTAGAATATAAACTGTTTCATCAAATTTCACGGAGGATTATAGATGATCAGAAGTAGTGGAGAGTAAAAGAAAAGACAAGAGATCCAATTAAGCTAATATTTATTCCAAGGGTATTTAAATAATCAAAAATATGATTCCAAAACATTAACAACTACTAAACTGTATGTTGTTTTAAATGTTAGTCAACTGTACACACCCTTAATGAGACCATTATTAACAAGCAGGCTTTTGTATGTGATATTCAGCAATGGACCACTTTTTTGCTTTTACAATTTCATAACTGACCGAAAGATGTACAGAATATATGATGTCATTGTCCTTATTATGAAAAAGCATTGAATTCATTAGAGCAGAATGCTGCCTAAAAACTCTTTTCCCAGTAAAATATATCCCACCTAAATAAAAATTATTCAAGATTTCTTGAAAAACACAAAAGAAAAAGCCCTTTTCAGTAATCCTGAAGAGACTCAATAGCATCAGACAAAATATAAAATAGGGAGATGTGTGCTGGCCAAAGGTGTTCACTATTGTGATTGGGGAGTTTCTGTTTAGAATGAAAGTTGAAGAGGATCTTTTGTGGATGGGGAAGCCCTCCAGATGCTCATATTTGCAGTTGACTGTGCCCATTGTTTCATGAAATGGGATGAGCCTCCTGAAGGAAATCCATAAGCACTCAAAACAGTTTGTCCTGATCATTCACATAGTAAAGACCAAATGAATGAAAAATAATGCTGTTTCTCCTTATTAGGAAATTCTGGAGTTATTTTGATGACCCCAATTATTTTCCAGAAACAAAGGTCTATATTTTTAATACCAATATTTTATCATGATTGCTGTATAGCTACAACAGGCTCAGAAGAATTAAAAAATAAAGATTGCGTATAATGAGTATGAGCAGGGTGCTTAATCTAACCAATGAGCAATGATGTCAAGGAGATATTTGATCAGAAGATGAGATTGGCTGCTCAGCTGGTGAGAATGAGGTCACAGGGGCACTGCCAGAGTGCCTCACTGGTATACTCTTTCACAGTGTTAGGAGAAACTAAGGATGTTGGATTACACCTTCTGTCATGAACCTATGGAATAATATTGCCCCAAATCACACAGAATAGGCAGGCATGGTTAGCTTATCACCTGCATCACCTGAATGCACTCCTTGAACAATGATGCTAGACTCATTTGGACATATCATAATTAAAGTTAATTAAGCTTTCATTTCATTGTTACTTTTTCTTTAAAAGTTATATTGTTACTTCTTAAACTTATGGTCTACTTTACCTTAAGATCTTTGCTATTTGCACATGGACCTTTATTCTTTTTAGGTTTACCCAGCTGAAAGACCTAAAATTACAGTCTCAGAGTTATAATGGACCTCAGAGGTCATTCTGTCCAGCTCCCTTTTGAAGCAAAATACCCTTCTATGTACACCTCACCAATCAGTGATGAGCTTTAGAGAGCGGAACTCACCACCTGAAGCAGCCTATTCCACTTCTGGAGAATTCTAATTGTTAGGAAATTTCTTTTCTTTTAGTTAAGCTGAAATATGTGTATTTATAGATGCCACTTCACATTTGTATGACCTTATTCAAGACCCTTTTTATCTTTGGACTTCAGTTATCTCATAGGTAAAATGAGGGATTGGCCTGCATCATCTCTCAAGTCTCTTCTAAACTTTAATCTGTGAAGTATTTGAAGACAGCAACTATCTAAATTTATTCTCCAGATCAAACATCCCTGAGTCCTTTACACTATTCTGTATGACTACTGTGGTCCCTTATTACTTTCAAATTCTTTCATTCTACAAAGGATGGAACATAATGCTGGAGGAATTGAATTGGCTGAATTGTCACATTCTTGCTACCATGAAAACAAGAAGACAGGAGTGGTTGCAAAAATTGAGGAATAGTTCACAACATAGAAGTAAACAAAGGGGTTTAGGGGGTGTCAGAAGCTACAAGAGACATGGCACAATTGATCATCATATATCACAGTGCAAAGGATAAGTTCTTGCAAAATAATTCCCATGAAGATAATTGGAGCTTACGAGTCAACATTGATTGCTGAGGATGAGGTGGTAGAGACATCCCATAAAGAACTTGGGAAGAGCCTCCGAATCAAATCAAGATACGTTCTAATATTTGGAAACTGATGCAAAGGTAGGGAAATGTTAGGATGGAGAAGAAATACGTGAGAAAGAAGGATTCATTAAAAAGAAATGAAAGAGGCCAAAGATTGGTACGTTACAGTTAAGGTCCCAATTAGTTTGAACACTGAATCTCTCATTAAGTGGCCACATTGTTTGAATTCATACTGCGTATTTCCATTGGGTTGGAACCAATAATTATATTCTACATAATTATAACTTTGAATGTTTGTGACCACTTCATTGAATTCATTATTTATGTTAGGACCTAGCTAAACATAGAAGTAACAAGCCTTAAGCCTTTATATCATTAACAATTTTTTTTCCCTTTTTCTAACTTCTCTTTACTGTTGGGTTTACTGTGAACATTTTCTTCGTTCTCCTCACTTCACTTTGCAAGAGTTCATATAGGTCTTTCAGGGTTTTTCTGAAAGCATCCTGTTCATTGTTTCTTTCTTTCTTTTTTTTATAAATTTATTTATTTAACTTTTTACATTCATTTTCATAAGATTTTGGGTTCTAAAATTTTCTCCCCATTTGTCCCCTCCCCCCTCCCCAATACAACAAGCATTCTAATTACCCCTATCACCAATCTGCCCTCTCTTCTTTCATCCCTCCCCTCCATTACCCCATTTTCTCTTTTGTCCTGTAGGGCCAGATAACTTTCTATTCCCCATTA
>CM053774.1:101716110-101731930 GCA_028658325.1 Potorous gilbertii | reverse complement strand
GAATCCACTGATCACTGCCTGAAAGAGATCCAAAAAGAGAAACTCCTAGGAACATTGTGGCCAAATTCCAGAATTCCCAGGTCAAGGAGAAAATATTGCAAGCAGTTAGAAAGAAATAATTCCAGTATTGTGGAAATACAATCAGGATAACACAACATCTAGCAGCTTCTACATTAAGGGATCAAAGGGCTTGGAATAGGACATTCCAGAAGTCAAAGGAACTAGGACTAAAACAAAGAATCACCTACCCAGCAAAACTGAGTATAATACTTCAGGGGAAAATATGGTCTTTCGATGAAATCAAGGACTTTCAAGCATTGTTGATGAAAAGACCAGAGCTGAAAAGAAAATTTGACTTTCAAATACAAGAATGAGAAGAAGCATTAAAAGGTAAACAACAAAGAGAAGTCATAAGGGACTTACTAAAGTTGAACTGTTTACATTCCTATATGGAAAGACAATATTTGTGACTCTTGAAACTTTTCAGTATCTGGGTAGTTAAGTGGGATTACACACACACACACACACACACACACACACACACACACACACGTGCACACACACACACAGACAGAGAACACAGAGGGAATTGAATAGGATGGGATCATATCTTAAAAAAATGAAGGTAAATGGTGAGAGAGATGTATTGGGAGAAGAGAGGGAGAAATGGAATGGGGAAAATTATCATTCATAGAAGAGGCAGGCAGGAGATTTTTACTGGAGGGAAAAAGAGGAGAGCTGAGAGAATAACATGAAGTTTACTCTCATCACATTCAACTAAAGGAAGGAATAAAATGCACACTCATTTTGGGATGAAAACCTATCTTACAATACAGGAAAGTGGGGAGAAGGGGATAAGCAGGGTCGGGGAGGATGATGGAAGGGAGGGCAATGAGAGGAGGGAGCAATTTGAAGTCAACACTCGGGGAGGGACAGGATGAAAAGAGAGAATAGAAGCAATGGGGGGCAGGATAGGATAGAGGGAAATATAGTTAGTCTTACACATCACGACTATTATGGAAGTCATTTGCAAAACTACACAGATATGGCCTATATTGAATTGCCTGCCTTCCCAAAGGGACTGGGTGGGGAGAGAGGGATGGGGAGAAGTTGGAACTCAAAACTTTAGGAACAACTGTAGAGTATTGTTCTTGCTACTGGGAGATAAGAAATGCAGGTAATGGGGAATAGAAAGTTATCTGTCCCTACAGGACAAAGGAGAAGATAGGGACAAGGGAAAGGAGGGATGATAGAAGAGAGGGCAGATTGGTGATAGGGGCAATTAGAATGCTTGGTGTATTGGGGTGGGGGAAGGGGACAAATGGGGAGAAAATTTGGAACCCAAAATTTTGTGAAAATGAATGTAAAAAGTTAAATAAATAAATTTATTAAAAAAATAAAAATAAAATAAAATGCTGAAAAAAAATAAATGCTTGTGGACTTGAGTTGACACATGTGCACTGTTGAAATTGTACAGAATACAGTATAGTACACTATACTGAGAACTTTAACTCAGAGATGATACACTAACACTTCATTGGTACCACAGTGGTAGTGATGGTGAGAATGTGTTAAAAAGAACTCTAACCAAGAGACTGAGATCAAGCCATACTTTGGCTTGTCAGAAGACATGGGCTTTTAGTGTGTTGCTGAAACTCAAATCTGAAGTGAAAGTAACACCCCAAATCTTTTTCAAAAAATGTTTTGTCAATCTTTCTGGAGAGCATGAGGAGAATTATGGCTTGTTATATAATATTTCAAATATTTTTCAATATGGATTTTTAAGACTTCTGAATTCTAAGTGTGTGTAAAAAAATAATTATTCCATACCTGATCTATTTTTATATCCAGTACCTTATAAAAAGAAATTTTGTTTACCCTTTTGGGGAGACTGTAGGCAAAAGTCATTTCTAAATTTTGTACATATTTCCTTCAAAATTGTAGTCTGCAGTGAGGACACGAGGTACCCTCTGAGAAGAAAAAGGTCATCATTTTCTTTGAGTGTCAGCCCTAAGTGGTGTCTCTTTGACTTCTTGGATCTGGTGTCATACACAACTGATGTAACAATTGAGGGCTTCCCCTATGCCAGGGGGCTGCAGGTTTCATTCTTTTGTTGTCATACATGCAATGGGTTCAAACTCAGGGGGTTTTCTACAAGTTAAACTCATGAAATTGCACCACATTGTGGCTACAAGTATAGATAGACTCTGATAAATATATCAATGGAGGAAGGGAAAAAGGATCACTTGAAGGTAAATGAGACCAAAGGTTTGCTCTTGTTGCTTGAGGTCAGCAAAACCTTCAAATTATTAGCGGACTGAGGAGAAAGATAGCAGGAAGCAGAAAATGAAGATAAAAAGAAAGGGGATGGTTGGTGAAATAGAGTGTGACAGGAGCTGTTTTAATTTTGTGTGCATACTCAGTGCGTAGCAGAGTTCCAGACCAGAGTGGGTAGTTAATAAAAGCTTTTTGAAAGGATAAATGAGGCAACAAGAGGGACTTGGGTTTAAGTGCATAAATGGAGGAGGTAATATTTTGAAAATTGAACTCTTCTTGGCTTTTATATATGGTGCATATACATTAATCCTATTTTTCAATTATGCTGTTGTACCTAGAACTCAAGAATTTTAAAGTTGTAAAGGGATTGATTTTAGAGATAAAAAGGAAGCTCTTTCAGTGCTTGGATGAGTGTTGAACAGATAGTAAATGCTAAATTAATACTCATTGGACATTGGAGGTAATAGAGATCAAACTTGAGGAAATATTTAAATTTTAAGACAGTTTGGTCTTCTAAGGAGGAAAGGACAGTCTAGTAAGAAGTTAAAGCATCATAAGTGAATATGACATAGGATTGGTACTGGTAGAGTAGAAGGAGATTGGTACATTGAGGGAAGTTGCGTATTTGTGATTGTTTTAAAAAATAAGGAATGCTTAAAAATTTCCTGGTCATATAAGATACCCATTTGGGAATGCTAATATGACAATCTTTCAACGAGAAAACCTAAATGTTAATATTAACTCTGACACTTTCATGTGATGTATAGAAATGTTTCAGCCCAATACCTTTTTTAAAGTGTTGTAATTAAATGTTACATTTATTTGAAATAAACTTTAAGCCTTAGGTCTCAATTTTGTAGAGCAGATAGTCTTTAGGAAAGCTATTGTATTAAAATTTAATTAAAAATCAAGGACTTGGAACATAGAAACAGGATAACATTTCAAATTTGAAGAACTGATAAATAGGATAAATTATCAACATATGCCTATATCTGTATCCCAAAATTATTGTTTCAAGTACATCTAGATAATATTAACATTAAAAATTCATAATCATGTGTCATTATAAGTAAATATACAACTAAGGAAATGTATGATCATAGGAAAACTTGGGCTGGTCATGTGTTTGTATATTTGGGGGAAATATGATAGGTAGACAGCTGGAGTGCCCCATTCATTTCTTCTGGCTTTTTAGTACATTGAGTTGGACCTGTGTGGTGAACTTGGAGAATGACCTTGACCACAGTGACAGAGTTTGGGCAAGATTGAATTGGTTTTAATATGTACTATTAAAGAGATTAACCAAATCAATGAGTTCACAAGTCTATTTGAGGATAAAACATTTTTTATTTCATTGCTTGATAATATTTATTTGGGAATCTCCTTTATGTTTCCTATTCTGCCTTCCATTCCTTATATGTTGAAATTCTCCAGGATTCTATTCCCAAGTCTCTTCTTTTGTGTTTTTTCTTACTTTGTAATTTCATACATTTCCATGGCTTCAACTTAGATTCCCCAAAATTGTACTTCTAGTCCCAACCCCTCAGACTTGCAGAAGCTCATAATTTTGGAATTGGAAGTGACATCAAAAGTCATTTAATCCAAATCATACCTGAAAAAAATTTTTTCTCCAACATACCCAGTAGTGATCATTCAGCTTTTGCTTGAAGATCCAATAAAGGGGAACCTAGCCCTTCCCTCTGATGCTATTTCACTTTTGCATAACTTGTTCTTAGAAAGTTTGTTCTGTCATTAAACCTAAATCTGTCTCTTTGCAACTTCCACCCATTGCTCTCAGTTCTGTTTCATGGATCCAAAAAGGAAAAGTCTAAATCATCTTTCACATGAGATCCCTTCAAATACTTTAATGTAAGCATAATATCATCCCCAAAGCTTTTTTTTTCCAGGATAAATATCCCTGCATCTTTCACTTTGTCCTTAAATGGCATGAATTTGAGACCTTCCCTATGCTGGTTATTCTCCCCTGACATTATCATTTTTAAAATGTGGTGCAGTCATGACACATGAATACAATAGAGTAATATTGCAGCATAGGAAATGATGTAAAGGACAGTTTGGGAGAAACTTGAGAACTTGCATAAACTGATCAAGAGCAAAGTGAACAGAAAAAGGGAGATAATTTATACAATAATGACATTGTAAAGAAAAGCCACCCAGAGAGACTTAAGAACTGTGTTCATTGCAATGATGAACCACAGTTCCAGAATACTGATAATAAAGCATGCTACCCTCTTCCCAACAGAAGTGATGGACACAAGGTGAGAATAAGACATGGCCAGTATGGGAATTTGTTTTACTTCACTACGGATATTTGTTAAAAGGTTTGGTTTTTCTTTTTTTGTAATGGAGGAATGTATTGTCAAGAGAGGGGGAAAGCAAGGAACAAGGCTTTCACCACAAAAAAGGGAAAAGAGAAGGGAAAAAATGGTCACTGAAACATTTAAAAATGCACAGAAGAGGACATAAGGAAGGCTAGCAGAAAACTCAGGCAAGCGGTGCATCTTTAATTACATGCTGAATTTATTATCTACTTAAAAGGAAATCCAGGTTAAAATACAGGTTTATGATTTTATGATATCCCTTTTCCTATTCTACTTGCTCATTTTATTTAGTGTTCAAGTCTAAAACAAAAAATTAAAGTATAAAAGATACAATAATCAAAATTACACTGTGATATATACAAAACTAAATATAATATGCCAAATATGTTCTGATCAGGTCAGAGTACAGACTCTGCTTAGCTTTCCTCTCTTGGATCACACAATTCATGATGGAACAAGTGATCACTTCCATCTCTATATCCTCTAAAGTTCCCATTATTTCTGTCCTAAAATTAAATTTGTTCCTATTAGTAAGAATCAGATCCAGAACTGAATTACTTTTTGTTGGTTCTTCTATTTCTTAATGAATTATTAAATACTCTTCTTTCAATGGTGAGGGACAAAACTCCATTGGGTGGCTGAATAATTGAAGTCTTCATTTAACTACTATCATCCTTTTATATTGGATTTGTACAATTTTTCTTGAATTCATCTGTTTTGGGAATGCCTCCTGGACATTTTCATGCAGCATATCATGGAAATTTAACTTATTATCTTCTAAAAACTTGCTTTTTCTCCTTTCTTCCTTACATCTATTTATAATATCCATCACTTTTTCTTACTGCCTCTCCAGCATTATTTTGGTGCATTCCCAACTTTCCCACGTACTGTTGACTCCACCAAGTATGGATCTCCTCCTAAGCTCCACTGGCCTTTTTCCTAATAGTTCTTCAGGCTTCAATTCAAGTGAAATGACTTCATGAAGTCTTCTCTGCTCTTCTTGTATTACTGAATTATTGACATTGTGTCACGTTTTCTCTTGACGGAAGCCTATTATGATTTTGTCTTATTGAATTTTTATAGTCAACTTTGCTTAATGGTGTGCATATTGGCCTTATTAGTTTATAAACTCATGAAGGCAGGGACCATCTCTCATTTTTCATTGTATCCAATGGATTGCCTTGTACCTGTTTGTCCCTTAAATATTTTTTGTTTAGTTGAATGGATAATAGTAGACAAGCTTATTATTCTTATTAAGGAGGCCTATCATAATGTCCTTATTATCAAAACAATTTGAATTCCCTTAGTGTAGAAGTAACATGGCATTGTTTTCTGATTACACTTGATAAGTAATAAAAATTGATTTTGCAGTGTCTATATTATGTCAGCATTGGTTGTCAGAATATATTATGGGTAACTGTAAATTAACAATATCTTTCTTTGTTCAAATGTTAGGAGGTCAAACTATTTCGCAACTACATGTCTTTAACATTAAATTTATCAGGTTATAGGGGTAGCCTATATTTGGGGAACATTTATTTAAACAGAATTTTACAAAAAAGTTAAGAGAATAAAATACATTTAAAAAATTCTATATGCAGATAAATATTCTATGTCCATCTCTTAAGAAATCAATTAATTTATATGCTTCTATATCTCATACATATTTTAAATTACAGTTTACAATATGAAAAACCCAGGAAGAATTAGTGAATGTATTCCATGTGCTAATATTAACATTTTCCACAGTTGTTACCATATACTGTGATATCCTTGATGATGAATTTCTGATACTGTATTTGTTACTATGATGATATATAATTATAGATTGTAACATTTATGTTACTATTGCATTGAATATAGGACAATCTATTCCTTCTCACATGCACAAAAAAACCTAAACACTTAAAAAAAATAAAACCTCACAAGGAGGCAAAACAAAAAAGAATTCAGTAACTTAAAATGGTCTAATCTGCTGAGAAGATGATATTTAAACTTAATCAGGATGTAAAGTAGTTTGTGGGATTGCCAATTAGGCATTTTATAGCTGATCTTTTACTTTCACCCCGTTTCAAACGTGAACCTTTTCTGAACTCATGCTCAGATGTAACAGCAGGAACTCAACTCTTTCCTCTATCTGCTACTGTGAACCAGCCACTTGGCAACCATAAACCTTCAGATTGTTCAGACTCACAAGGTCATGTCTAAATCTGGATATGTTCATCTCAAGGTTGATACTCTGTCAGTTGGTTGACTGGTTCTTGTCCTTCATTATTCAAGAAAACCAAAATGATATGTTGGAGTCAAGATATAGTGTGTGTAACTGTGTCCGATCAGACCAATATGAGCTCAGAAAGGTTATCACAGGTCAGGCGCAGATACTCCACATGAACATTTGTAATGGAGTGTCTCTAAATATGCACATCTCACATTTCTTTTGAATTACTGTAATTCTGCTTCACTCCTAAAAGAACAACACCTTCTCTGATGTGGGCCCTCGTGGTGGACTGTCCTGTGGCAGTCTTCCACGAAACGCTATCAATTCCAAAGTTCTTTAGAGGAACCTTACTTTGTGAGTATTTGCCTTATGTGAGTCCTTTGTAAAATAGTCTTTTAGGCAAACGTATGTTTGCCATTTGAACAACGTGACTAGTCCATTGGACTTGCTCTCTCTGTAGGAAAGACCTCAGTGTCTGATGCCTCATCTTGCCAGGTGATCTTCAAAATTTTCTAAGACCATTCAAATGGAAGTGATTCAGTTTCTTGGCATCTCGCTAATGCTGTCACTAACTCAGAAAAGGAAATGCAAAAGATAAGGCCCAAACCCAGACCCAGCTTGCCTAGAGAGGGCATGTGTTTTATTTGTCATGTCTTTTCATACCTGTGGAGGCTAGAGGAGAAATGAGGCATATCCTTCCCTGCCCTGTCCAACTTTCCTGATGGTGCTTGAAAACAGTTCTGTGTGCCTGGTTTCATGCAGCCATTGACTCAATCACTTTTTCTGGCTCATCAGCCATTGAGGGGTTCTTCCTTATTTCAATGGGCAAACCCCTTAGCAATAAGTATCACCTGACCCCCTAATCTTTTATGAGTTTGATTATGTGGGAAGTTCTGTTGTCCACCTTCTTAGGTGATAGGAGTTGTGACCTAGCATGGACAGGTTAGAGGTCAGGGACTGATGCGCAGGCCCAAGGAGCTTTGTGAAGAAGGGCTTATCAGAGAGGAGAACGTGGAGTCACATGGCCAAGGGACTGTGTCGAGAGATTCGAAGTTCAGAAAACAGTATAAGAAGCCCCATCTTCCTGCACGTGTTGTAATCTTCTTGTAACCTTACTGGGGAGGCTGCCCATCCATTCAGGGGGAATGGACATAAAGATTAATAAAGACCTTCCTGATTTCACAACAGGTATTATACTTTATTTAAGGTGAACATGTTTCTCACTGTTGGGGGCTTGTTAAACGGTCTCACTTCTAACAATTAGAACCTGGAATGGCAGCTTTGAAAATGGTCCATGGGGGAAAGGGAGAATGGTCCTGCTATAATAGTTTTCCAAATGCAAATTGACAATTACGTTTTTCTTAAGAACTGAGTCCCACAAGAGAGATAATAGGGAAAAAAATCCTTCATTCATATACATATGTATGATGTATATTTCTTTCTTAAAAGTAACTTCAATTAAAAATTTCATTAACAGATGTGAAATAATCAGTTCATAATCCTGAAGTATGACCAAGTGTTTTAGAAGCCAATAAGTTAGTAAAGGATCCCCCTTAAGGAGAAATTGTATTTTTAAATGTGGAAGGTTTCAGTTTGTAAGTTTCCTTTATGGTCTGTTTGGGTTTTTAAAATTGCCCTTCTTTCTTTGCCATGTGGAGGTGGGCAAATGAGGAGCTGTACCACCCAGGGGTAATATATTGTCTTAAAGACAAAACAGACAAAAACATCCTGGGATTTTCCTTTTAGCTGCTATGACTTCTTTTGCTTTCTTTTGTTTCATTTTCTTTCTTAGTGAAATTTCTGTTTCCTGTTGACTGCGATAATTTTAGTGATCTATAGGACTTGAAGCCTGGAAAAATGTACTTATGTTCTTACCACTGCTCCTCTCCCACCCACTCCCCCTCCATTCCCTCAGGCTTTTGGTGGGTTTAATTTAGTATGTCTGTACTTAGTCATTCTGTTTCACTTCGGTGTTTTCTGTTTCTGGTTAATATACACTTTGACTTACCTCATAATGAATATCTGTATTTGCTCCGGAACTTATCTGTACCCTTTGCTAGGAAATATTTATTGCTATCATGCACTGGATATTGGTGTGCTAAAAATTAATGATAGGCTTTGCTTGAGTAGCAGTCATAAATTTTTGAGAAATTCATTGTGCTTTTTTATGCACATAGTAGTACAGGATAAAGTAACAGCACTGGCAAATGTTGTTAAAGCCATATTAGCATATGGTATTCATTTCAGTTTGGCATTCACTTCCATGGAAGTGCACAGATAAAAGTAGACATAAATCTTCCTAGACAAATGGATTGCTGCCCATAATTCTCATGTAATCCTGTATAGTGTAACACTAGTATCCCTGGTAGTTACTGTCACCAAGGCAAAGGTCTAGTCTGATTCATCAGAAGGTTCATGGTGCTATAGGATATGAGTGGACCCTTAGAGATTACTTGGTCCAACACCTTTATTTTAGAAGTGAGTAAAAAGAAATCACAACACAAAGTAAGTACCTGCAAGCTACTGGTCAAATTTAAAGTAGAATTCAGAACTCTTCTCAATTCATTCCTCTTTTCAGTCCTGGAAAGAGGTATGACATCTTTCCTATGATCTAATTTTAACTTCTTCCATTGCAGTTTCTGGCTTTGTGTTTTCTTTGTCCCTACCCACTTCCTCCAGTTCTAGATAAGTAGAACCACAGTTATCACTTCCTTGTTCCCCTCCTTCACTAGCAGAGTCTTGAACTTACTGTATATTCTCCAAAATTTCTTTTTCCATGTTTACCATATTAAATATTGAAGCAATACAGAATGAAGCTTGATTTCTGTGGGAAAGGACAGAGTGGTGATATAGTTGGGGATGAGAGCAGTATGTCAAGGGAGCAGCAGGGATGGCAGGAATTTGATTCCTGAGTGAAAATGCAGGTGGAGACAGATGGAATATGGAAAGATGTTGGGATGCAACAGGCCAGGAAAGATCCTGGTATTCTCAATGCAGTTGGCAGTGACTTTGCAGCCAGCTGGCAAATACCATGGCAAGTAGATATGAATGCTAGAGTTTATGGTCCCAGACCCAGTGTACCACAGGCTGCTTGGAGCTCCTGCCCACACTCTAATGTATGTTTTAAGCACTTTGTTCAGGGGAATATGTTACAATTTTAATGACTACTGGATACCAATTCAGGAAGCCCTTAGTACAAATACTGCCTTAAATACTTAGTAGCTGTGTGACCTTGGATCAATTCACTTACCCTCTATCTACTTCAATTTCCTCATCTATAAAATAGGGGTAAAAATAACCTCTAAATCCCATGGAAGATGTGAAGATAGCGCCAGATAACATTAGTGATGTGTTATTATCTGTTATTACAAATCAATGAATTAGCAAGTTAACTTCAAACATCTAGGAGATTTGGGTTTGCCACTTCTTACCTAAGCTGTTACCTGCTTTCCTTGTTCCCATCTTTCTTGTTCCAATATAATCAGAGCACTCCTTTCATTTTCACATTTCTGTTGCTATTTGTGGGAGTTTTATTTTCCTTTCTTGGTTAGTCTTGATCTTTCTTTGACCCCTTTAGCATTAGCTTACCTATATAGAATCCTTCATCTTTATTGTGGCATGGCACCAACTAATGCATGCTAATGGTTTGGATAGTGCCCAAAGGAAAGAACCCATATGGGGAGACGGGTATGTTTCACATGGAGATATGGGAGAATAAACAAGATTCTTCCACAGAATAAACCAGAAGTCACAGAATTACCAATATCCAAAGTAACTATATAGGAGATAGGCAGGGAGTACAAAATCTGGTCCAAAACCAGAGAGAGAAGAGTGAAGGAGAAGTCCAAGAGAGACAGTCTACTTCCCAACAATCTAAGCTGGAGAGTCTTTATAATGGCCGTCCACCTGCCATACTTCTTCCTTCCTCTCTCTATGGTCAATTTAGCTTACTTTTCTTTCTTTGCTGCTTTTATTTGCTCACTTGACTATTAATTTTTTTTAAAAAGGATACCTTTTGTTTTTAACATCATATTCATTTCTAAATATAACCTTCATTCCCTCCCTGAGTGAATGTTCTTTCTGTTAGAACAAAGATTAAAAAAGAAATAAAAGTTTTAGCAAAATCAATCAAAATATCAACTACATCTGACATGATATGTAACGTAATGGTTCACACCTATAGTGCTTCACCCCAGCAATCAAGAATGGAGGGAGGTATATTTTCTCAACTTTTTTCAAGGACCAAATTTGTTATTTTGATTACAGAGAATCTAGTTTCACTTTATTGTTCGTTCTATTTATATTATCGTTAATGTTGTATGTTGTGTTTTCCTTTGCCATTGCTCGTATCACTTTTTTCATATTTCTCTGAATTCTTAATAGTTGCAATTTCATGGAACACATCTTGCTTAGTCATTGCCCATTAGTGAACATCTTCTTCACAGGTACAAGAAATGCTGTTATTAATATTGTGGTAAATGTGGCTCCTTCTGTTCTGCAGCAGTGGTATCTCTGGGTCAAAAACATTTTATTCTATGTTTTAGCAGAATTCCAAATGACACTCTTGGATGATTGGACTGATTCACAATTCTGCCATCAGTTTATTAACCTGTCTTCTCACTGCCCCACTGCTAATTTTCTGGTTGTTTGGTGAAAATTTAGAGTTGTTTTAATTTGTATTTATCTCAATTTTAACCATTTTAGGTAAATTTTATTGATAAAATTTACAGTCATGTGAATGTAAAAAGGTAACAACTCATCTTTTGAGAGCTGTCATTCTCATATCCTGTCACTACTTAATCCACTGGACTGTGGCTCTTGGTTTTATATATTTGTATTAGTGCTTTTTCTATCTCAGATATCAGATCATCCACAACCACAGTTCCCCATCTCTGTACAAAGGGAGGGAGGTGTATGATAAGAATAAGAGATATTGGATATAGAGATCACCCCCTCTACATAAACAGGCTCCCATTTTGTCTTAGGTACATTAATTTTATGCAAAAGCTTTATAATTTTTGGTAGTAGAAATGATCTCTTTTACCTTTTGTGATCTACTCTATCCCTTTCTGGGTTAAGAATTCTAGACCTATTCATAGGTGTGCAGTGTGAAGATAGCCCTAAATCTGTAAATTAATTTAAATAATATTGCCATTTTTATTATATTGATACTCCAATCATGATAATAAGCATGTCATGTCACATATTTTATTTCTGTAACAAGTGTTTTACATTTATTTAAGAGTCAAGTGCCATTATAAATGAACTACCATATATTTTATGCATTTTCTGCTTATTTTGAATGAGATTTTTTCACGGATTTTATAATTGTCTTTGGTGCAATGCTAGAGGGGAAGGGGAAATGCAGCAAGGCTTCTGAAATTATGGGATTATGAAGTTCTGTGCAGCAAACTGATGACCTTAGAAACAAAAATGGAGTTTTCATCATAGCTTGATTGAAAAGAGAAAGTATTTTATGGGAAGTGAACAACTAGCTAAGAATATGCTATCACATAATAGCATTTTTGGTTCTGAACCAGCACATAAAATTTAAGAATGATAGACTTTTATTATGGTGTAGAACATTTAATGAGCTTGGGAAAAATAGATTGGCCTGGAACTTTATGGATCTGATCCAGTGACCTTTAAACTGAAAATGGAGGTAAAAAACTACTCACAAAAAGCCAGAATTAGAATGCCTATGGCTTTATCCCAGCTCTAAGATCTTACTCAGGGCACCCTGTCCAAGTCTGGCTGCTACTTTTCTCTTATTCCCTGACACAGGACAAGAAGGAAAAATGGTCTGACTCTTTGCTCTCACTCTACTTTCATTCACTCCTGCTATTTAGCAACCATATCTAACATAAAATATGTTTCATTCTGCTCGCATCATTGTTGCTGTCATCTAAGAACTTATAGGGGAATATTCCCCTCTTCCTAATTACTTCAATAAATGGCTTACAGTACTCTTATGCCATAGTTCATAGTCTATTTGAACATCCTAACCTATGAGTTCTTTCATATCCTCTGTTTCTATGGCCACTGAATCCAGTCTACTTCAACCACACATAGGAGAAGAAAAAGAAAGCTATTCTCCAAAACAGCCAACAAATAATCATTTATCCTTTTGCTCAAGACCTCTCATTAAGGGGCATCTACTACCTATCAAGGTAGTTCTCATTATCATCAAATTTTTCCTTATGCTGAGCCTAAATCTTCCTCTTTCTGACTTCCACTCATTGTTCCCTGTTCTGTTTTCAGGGTCAAATAGAACAAATTTAATTCCTCTTGCAAATAATGGTCCTTCAGATATTTGAATATGGCCCTCCTATCTCTCTCTCCCACTTTTCTCCTTAGTCTTCTCTTTTCTTCCCTAGGATAAATATCTTCACTTACTTCAGTCAGCCTCATCTCTGGGACAACTGTCCCATTGGCAGCCTGGATCCCCAGAGGGCAGCTGACCACTTGGAAAACCCTGAGGGATAGAGAGTAGTTTCCCTAATATGATAACTCAGTAGACCCCACTGGTTGACTTCCTCCTCAACTTGATTGTCAGTTTATAGCAACTAGATAATTAGACTTAATAAGCTTTTATTAAATGATAATATGGAATAGTAAGAATACTTATTAGAAAACACCCTAGCAAACCAGGGGCACACTCACAAAGTCCAGGGAGGATGAGTTCAAGCTTAGTGAGTATATACGGCAAAGAGGTAACTCACAAGTCCTGGTTGTTGGGAGTTTTTCTTCCCTTTTGTGGCATCCTCATAAAGTCCCCTTTAGGCATGGGGTAACTTCCATTGTGTTTCCTTTGTAGTTCTGAAGTTGCCTTCCTTCCATGTGCTGATTTTCTTATTGAATCCTATTACAGACATCGCCAGCAGAAATCGCTGTTCCAGGTAGAAGAAGCCTCTGACATTTACCAAGTCTCCCTCTAGTCAGTGGTTGGGGAGGGAGGAGACAGAGGCTCTTCTTCCCCTGAAGAGATGCTTTCACCAGTGAGCTGGCCTGCCATAGGAACCATGAACTGCCTTATTACTTTGTTCAAACTCCTCAGGTTGTGACTGACTTTCCTTAAGGAATCCCCATGCACTTCCTTTGCAGTGCCTTCATTTCATCCAGTGGCTTAAAGTTAAACATTCTGTTCCTTCCCAACCAGATTTAACAGGTTGTCACTTAGTTTAATGCCTGTGATTACTTGATTCAATAGACGTGTTCTCATCTGATTCAGTTTCTTTAAGAAAAGTGGAACTGGAGGAGCCAAGATGGTGGAGTAGAAAGATACACAGACTATTAGCTCTTACCCCACAGCCCATAAAATACCTGTAAAGAAGAACTCTCAACAAATTCTAGAGGAGCAGAAGCCACAGAACAATGGAGTGGAGGAGATTTCTGTTCCAGAGAGACCTGAAGAACTGACAGGAAAAGTCTGTTGCACACTAGACATGGAGCAGAGCCCATCCCTGCCTTGGCCACGTGGCATTGAAAGGAGCAGACACAAGCAGGCTTCAGGGACAGAATCTCCAGGAGCAGTGCAGATCCCTCAGCCCACAGGCGTCAAAGGTCAGTGAGAGGGTCTTTTTGGGTGGCCGAGAGGGGAGTGGGGTGTCCCCATAATTCAGGTCCCTTCAGGAAGCAGCAGTTGAAGCAGCAGCAGACAGGGGCTCCCAAAGCAGGCAGGAGTCCGCATCCATTGTTGAAGGTTTCATGGTAAACCCCTGAGGGAACTGAGCCCTATATGGTGGCCCTGCCCCCACCTGAGCAGCTGAACTTAATCTCATGCTGAATAGCAGCCCCACCCCCTCCGAAAGCCCCGAGGCTCAGGAGCAGCTCTTTTGAATTTCAGCCTCCAAGTGCTGGCTCACCAGAGCTGGAGGCCAGAAAGTTGTGGAGAGGAAACCCAGAAGTCAAGTAACTGGTTGGGAAAATGCCCAAAAAAGGGAAAAAAATAAGACCATAGAACGTTACTTTCTTGGGGAACAGGTGTCTCCTCCCATCCTTTCAGATGAGGAGGAACAAGGCATACTGTCAAAGGAAGGCATACTGCCTCCAAAGGGGGTTTTAATTGGGCTCAGGAAATAGAAGATCTTAAAAAACAAGTTAGCAGCTTACTAAAGGAGAACCAAAAAAATGCTGAGAAAAATAACAGCTTTAAAAAGAGGCTAACTCAGTTGGAAAAAGAGGTCCAAAAAGCCAATGAGGAGAAGGAGGTTTTAAAAAGCAGAATTACCCAAATGGAGGAGAAGGTTCAAAAGCTCACTGAACAAAATAATTTGTTGAAAGAAAGAATTGAGTTCAGGGAAATGAATGATTATGAGTTAAACCAAGAAGTTAGTAAAGAAAACCAAAAATTTGAAAAAAAGAGAAGATAATGTGAAACAACTCATTGGAAAAAAACTGAGCTGGAAAATAGATCTAGGAGAAATAATTTAAAAATTATTGGACTACCTGAAAGACATGCTCAGAAAAAGAGCCTAGACATTATCTTCCATGAAATTATCAAGAAAAACTGCCCTGATGTTATAGAATCAGAGGGCAAGATTGATATTGAAAGAATTCATCAATCACCTCCTGAAAGAAACCTGATCAGAGAAACTCCTAGGAATATTGTGGCCAAATTTCAGAGTTCCCAGATCAAGAAGAAAATATTGCAAGCAGCTAGAAAGAAACAATTTTAGTACTGTGGAAATACAATCAGGATAACACAGGATCTGGTAGCTTCAACATTAAGGGATCGATGGGCTTGGAATGGGATATTTCAGAGGTCAAAGGGACTGGGACTGAAACTAAGAATCACCTACCCAGCAAATCTGAATATAATACTTCAAGGGAAAAAATGGTCATTCAGTGATATAGTCGAATTTCAAGATTTCATGTTGAGGAAAAGACCAGATCTGTATTTAAAAATTTGACTTCCCAAGACAAGAATCAAGAGAAGCATGAAAAGGTAAACAGAAAAGAAAAATCATAAAAGACTCTTTAA
>CM053774.1:101697814-101715610 GCA_028658325.1 Potorous gilbertii | reverse complement strand
AGAATTTTTATTGCATATAATTGGGAAATAAGAAATATAGGGCATAGGGTCTAGAAATTTATCTTGCCCTGCAAGAAAAGAGAGAAGATGGGGATAGGAGAGGGGTGGGGTGTGAAGGAGGGGAGGGTACATTGAGGGAAGGAGTAATCAGAATGCAAGGTATTAGGAAGCAGGGGGAGGGGAGTGATGGGGAGAAAAATTAGACGTGTTACAAAGTGAAGTAAAAGCAATTAGTATTAAAACAATAGACTGAATTAATTACTGAAAATAAATCAATGACATCTTTAGTGTGGAGAAAAGAATTTTAGTCTAAATTTCCTAGAGGAAAGTAACCTTGGGTAAAATTTGGCATTGATAGAAAAGTCAAGGTTTTAATGGTAAATTTGATTTTATGATTGCCATTTAACATGTATAGAAAGGCATGTAAGTCACTTAAGACTTGCCTCAAAAGATATTCCTTAGCCAAAGTGAAACTGTAATCATATTTGGAACCTGGTTATTGGAACTTGCCATTTTTAGATGCTATGGGACTATTAAGTGACTGTTCTTCTGAGTCTAACTCTGGGTATGGGAAGCAAGAAAGGTGATCTGAGCCTCCAATATGTGATGCCAGTAAGCTGATGAGGTGCTGGTGTACACTGCATAGGTGATCTCAAGGGAAGGGTGGGAGAGTGACTGTTCAGCATGTGCTGAGGTGGGATTCTCCTGACCCAGTTTCCCCACTGACATCTGGCAGACTTTAAGCCTGACTGAATGCAAGTCGATAATCTCATCTTGCCTGGAATTGACATGAAGTTGGGGAGATATTGTATCCCTGCAATGTCCTTACTATTGGTGGCAATTTCCTATAATCAAAAGGTTTGTAAGCTTAATACCAGACCTATTCAATTATAGATTATGGATAGGGGAACATCTTAGGCTGTCTAAAATTAAGCTATTAGGCACAGGACTTTAGACGGACAACAATGAGTTAGGGTCCTTTAATGCTTAGTAATACTGTGGAGACAATTAGATCAAGAGCTTGTGAAGTTAGCAACATAAATATTATTTGTGTCTCAGTTGGTTAATGTTTAAAAAAATTCGTTTGTGGTCCATATTGTAAATGCTTTAAAAAGAAGTATCACCTGACCAAAAATTGGAATTGCTTTATCTGTTATAAACAGTGTTAAAAATAAGTAATTAAAAATAAAATAAAATAAAGATTAAAAAAAAAGAGTGGAACTAAAACTAGAATCCAAGTCTCATTAATCCAGAGTTCTTTCCAGTACATGGTAATGTTCTTCTTGTCTAGAGTCGATTATTTTTCTACTGTAATTTCTAGTTTGATATTTTCAATATTTATTCTGGTTCATGCCTTTATCAAGCAAAACTTTTCATAAAGTCTCATATTCCTGTGGGAAAAATAGGGAAACATGGACTAGACAGGCTTAGTCATTAATGTTTCACTTCAACTTGGCAGGAATTCATCAGTGAAGTATTCTAAGAATCTTTATTTGACTCTGTGTTGTAATTAATGCCATGCTCACAAGTTTAATCTCTTCCATCTATTGCGACAAGATTACCAGAAGAACTCAGAAAGCACCTTATTCATCTGACTTACCTGGCAAGTGGGGAGAAATGGTAGCCAGAGACAGTACTGGATTAGAATACAAACTTGTTTGTAAAATCTTGTGAATGAGGATGGAAGGATGTGTAAAATATACATTTAGGCATATAGAAGATTATAAATAATATCATCTCATAATGCAGAGAGAAACAGTAAAAAGTACAAACCAGTTTAAAGAAATTTTGGCAAAAGAACTAATTGAACTAATTAAAATAATCCTAAAGGTATTTAAGGCTGAAAATGGAAAGAAGAAGAAAAATGGAAAAAGTAATTTTTAAGGATTGCTATTACAACTGCTTTCACTTCAAAGATAATGTTATCATTACACTTAGATGAACATCTTGATAGGGGTCATAGAAATCACACTAAGGAAAACAAAAGCAGTGGCAGGAAGCCAAGTGTTCATAGAAGAGATCTATACTAGAGGAGAAAAAAATTGAGAGCATTAAGAGATGAAAGTATCTAATGGAAGGAATGTAGTGTGGGAAAAAACATAAAGAATTTATACAAGAAAAGCAAACTACTAACCTCTATGACTACTCTGCCACTGCCACAAAAATTTTATTTGAGTCATCTGTATATGAGTTGAAGGAATCCTTCATGAGGGTATTAGGGAATATGCAAGCTTCAACCATGAACCATATCTTTACCATATCATAATTGACTGAAATAGGTAGAAAATGTAAAATCTCATTATATTTATTGCTTGTCGTGTATATTTTGTACGTTAACACATGGTAGGTCACTGGCTCTCCCCTATGCCTTGGACTCTCTGCCTTCCAATCTCTTCCTCCTAGCTTTCCTGACTTCCTTCAAGTCTCAGTCAAAGTCCTACCTTTTGCATGAAGACTTTTTCAAGGACTATTTCTACCACATCATCCTCTGCAACATATGTTGGTACCATAATCTGCAGTAATTTTCAGAGGGATCTTCTTTGCAAGTGTTTGTCATGAGGAGGACCAAACATTTAATCAAATAATAATTCTTATTATTTGTGAACATGATAAATTAAATTACATTATCTCCTCACTCCACTCCCAGAAGAACCCATGAACAATCATTCCGTTTAGCTGCAACTTTATTGCCTTCTTATTTTATTTGTAGTAAGAATCTCAAGAAGTGCCTCCAGTCATCAGTCCACTTATTTATCCTTAGACAAAGATTTCACATGCAGAGTGCCAGCAGTTAAGTCATGCTTATAGACAATCTAAACCTAGTGTGATTCTTGCTAGCCCCTGCCCTTTGAGCTACCATTCTGCTTCTGTCATTACAGAATCAGAAAGAGAGAGGAACATTTTGTAGTTTACTTTGTGTTGTCATGGCAAAATGATTCATAAGCAAGCAGTCAACTTACTGATGATGAGTTGGTAGCATCATACTTGAAATCTTTCTAGTGATATAGAAACTGTCAGAGTTTTTGTTTTGCTGACATAATTTAGAGGGGTCCTTTTCATGACACCAAGAATCATTGGAAAAGAATGTTAGACAATATGCTATTTGTCTTTATGGTAAAAATAATTTTATATTGGATGCAGGATTGTTAATTATTTTTCATACACAGTGGAACCCAAGAAGACATAGAGAGGAACTTCATTCTGCTTTGATGGAGGAAGTATTTGTATGAATGAAATCTTAGGTCAAAGATACACTGAAACATAAATCTGGCATCAAGTTGCAAGACTTCATCATATAAAAAATCTTTGTTTTTTCAAATTTTATCTAGGTATATGATATTGGATAAGCCACTTCATTGCTCTGTACCTCAGTTTTTCATCTAAAATTACGGGGTTGAATTAGATCATCTCCAAGGTTCTCTCCGGCTCTAAACAGTGACACTATCATAGGATCATAGAATTTTAGAGTTGAAGGGAACTTAGTGGTCTTTATTTGAGCCCATAAGGAAAGCTGAACATTGACCTTTGTTAGAATTTCAAGTTTGTGACTTTTATGAGAAATGAATCTTATTTAGAATTTAACTGGAAGGTCACATTTCACTTTTGTTTGTCTTTTTTCTGAATCAGAAAGAACTTTGCTGTCTATTTTTAATAGGTTTCAGTAATTGTTGGAGAATAGTTTTAAATGGTTTTCATTTAAAAAAAGGTGTTTCTTTGATCAAATTAAATGTAATGAGGCATCACAGCTATTAAAGCAATGTTATCCAGCTCTAGTTCCAGAGATTTAAAAATGTTAGGTTATAGAAATAACCTAACACAAAGGTGCATTGTATCTGAAATTCGCATTTGCTTTTTGTGCACATAATAGAAACCTATGAACTGAAATCTTTGTAGGGATAAGCTATAGAGAAACTTGACGGTCCAATTGGGTGGACATAAGTGGACTCCAGAGATTTAACAAATTCTTTAAATACATGAATATTAAGCACTATGTGCAAAGTATTGTCATTTGGAGCTGGGAAGAGACTTTAATAGTCTCTCCAGGTATTTTTCTTCTCTACTGATAGCTAAAAGTATAGCTTGAGCAGATGTATGTGAGGTCAGGAGATGTCACTGTCTCTTTGGAAAGGATAAGAAAGAATTGTTTGTTACCTGAGCCATTTACAGATGATAAATTTATTGCTTATTGATTGAAGAGGAGTTGTTATACATATTTATACCCACCATTGCTCTTGGTAATAAGGAGAACAGTTTTGGAGAAGACTAATTTTCTTTATTCTTGTGTAATTCACCATCATCCAAATGTATAGAGTAAGTCCATACTCCAATTTTTTTCTTTTTTTAAAACAAAAATATATATTATTAAATATTTCCCAATTTTAACATACAATGTTTAACACATACACGTGTGTGTGTGTGTGTGTGTGTGTGTGTGTGTGTGTGTGGGCATTTGGGATTAAGTGACTTGTCTATGTGTCTGAGGTCAGATTTGAGTTCAGGTCCTCCTGACTCCAGGAATGGTGCTCTATCTACTGCTCTGTCTAACTGCCCTTTAACTTACATTTTCAACAGTTCTGAGTTCCAAACTCTCTTCATCACCACCATCATCACCACTTCATTTCACAGAACTTAGTAAAGGTTAAATGACTCACCTAAGGTCACAAAGCTCCTAAGTGTCACAGCAAGGAATTCAACCCAATACTCTGGACACTGTGCTACATAATCTCTGGGGATTTACATCCAGAATTGGAATTTGTCAGATTTTGCCACATGAAACATCATCTTTTCCCTAGGCTATTGTACTAGCCTTCTAATTTGTCACCCTGCCTAAAATCTTTCTCTTAGCCAACCCATTTTCCAGAGAGCTGCCAAATTAGTATTTCCAAGCATAGGTCTGTCCATGGTGCTACTGAGCTCAAGGAGTTCCAGGGACTTTTACCTCTGGAATACAATAGAATTTCATTTTTTTTTTTTGGTATTTAAAGCCATTTACAACATTGTTCCCAAACCTCTCTTTCTGGGCTTGCTGTATCTTATTTTCTTTCACACGCTACATTGTTCTTCTTTCCTTCCTTCCTTGTCATGAAATGATTGAAATAGTGTATATCTTGTTCTTTTGTTTTTGTTTATTTCAATCCAGCAAGCATTTGTTAAATACTTACTATGTGTCAGGCACTGGACAAAGCAGGGCGGGGGATACCAAGAAAAGGAAAACACCAGAATTTGCTGTGAAGGAGCTCAGAGTCTAATGAAGACACAGCATGCAAACCATTACATATAAACATGATGGAGACAAGATAAACAGAAGGTGATCTCAGGGAATACCATGAAAATGATGAAGCACTAGGATGGAACTTTAGTTCTAACTCTTTAGATAAGACTCAGAGAAAACCAGGAACTAAGAGTCAAATGATACAAGGGAGAGAGTTACAAGTATAGGGGATAGCCAGTGAAAATAAATGCCTGGAGTTAGGCAGTTTGGGAGTAAGAGAGTCCTTTGATCATTGGAGAAAAATAGATGAAGTCCCATTGAAAGTGTCTTGTGATTGGCTAAAAGAGCCAGACACAACTCTTTCTATCACTGAAAGTCAGGTCAGAACCACATATTTCATATGGACATATATATTTATATGTGATATGTATATATTATGTATACACATATATTCATTACATAAAATATATATATAGAAAGGACTCCTAATAGGTGCCTACTGAGAGGAGAATCAAATTTCTCTCCCCTTCTCCCATTTGCCCAAATGATAACTTTGTGAACTTTGAAAGATTAGAACATCTAGTGATCCCATTGTATTGGTGACAATTCATGGTACATGCTTAGCAATGCCCCCAGAACAGCCATTGCTCATAACAGTGTCTGGATTTAGAGCTGATAGACATGCCTAAGACAAACTCACCAGGACCAACAATTAAAGAAAGGCATCTTTAGAGTTCTACAAGATCACCGACCCATACAGTGCAGCAGAGAGTGATATCAAAGGGAAAATTCAAGAGGACTCCATGAAGAGGAAAAAAGCCTCCCAGCAAGCATGAGCATGAGTTTACCTTCGTGTTAAATGTATCACTGAGTTTGAGACCATTCTCTCCAAGGAGCTTATATGTGCAAGGGTAGAGGGTTCCCCTGGTCTGGGGGAATGTTTTTATCATAATACTTCTCACTATATCTGCTTAATAAACCTTTGGAAAAGCTAATTCATTCTAACTGATAATGAAATGTAAGCACACTAGTTGGAAATTCATGAAGGACAGACAGGAAGGAGAAAACTCTTTGGGTTGCCTCTAAAATTCTCAGTGTCCAGACACTCCCTGGAGACCTGGCCTACCAATATTACTGGAATTTGGAGAAATGGAGTCAGAAGGGGTACACATACACAGTTCTATGTGGTTTCTATACAGAAGAACTTTTGATGACATAATAATTTAAATTAGATTATTCCATGGTAAAAATACTTTTATTAGCCTTAAGCCAATGAAACTGAACAAAAATTTTAAATACTATTTCTGAGACAATACCTCAGAGATTTTTAATGAGTGCTAATTTGAAAACAGCAAATTCTAAATAATCTTAAATGTACCTAGCTAAAATTGCCATGTAAAGCTGTCATCTATAAAAATGATAATGTTTGATTTAGAATCTTCAGCTTTCAGGCATAATGGGTTGTATAAATACTCAACTAGCTACTAAACAGATGTGACAGTTTCTAAACTTGAATTGTCTATTATCTATTGAGTCTGATATTTACAATAAGAAAAGTGATTGTAGTTCCTTAATGAAAATGTTTTTAGAGTAGTGCTAGACTATTTCAATGAAGTACATTTTGGGTTGTCCTTTTTTCTTTTAGTATGGCTAGCTTCTTCACCTTTCATTGTCTGTTCTTAAGTACTTAAACTACATCAGCTTTTTTTTTAATATTCAGCACATGATTCACCATGAAGATATATAACTTGCCCACTAAGGCAATAGAGAGGTTAGAAGTTTATAAATGGAACGGGCACCTTTTCCCTTTAGTCTTCCCTGCCCAATACTTCTTCCCATCTCCTTTCTTTATCTACTTTCTATAATCAACTTTGAACGGGTATCTCGGTGGCACAGTGGATGCAGTGCTAAGCCTGAGGTCAGGAACACTCATGGAGTTCAAATCCAGCTTCAGACACTGACCAGCTGTGTGACCCTGAGCCAAGTCACTTTAACCTCAGTTTCCTCATCTGTAAAATGAGCTGGAGAAGGAAATGGCAAACCATTTCAGTATCTTGCCAAGAAAACACCAACATGGGGGTCACGGAGTCAGACATAACTGAATAATTCAATTGTAATTAAAACAAGTTAAGAGATTGTTAATGGCTCTCCTTTTGATGGAGAAAGTACTCCAGCTGAATGACTGAAGTTGGCTATCACGGCCATGTTATCCTCTATGGCAGATTTGTACTGATTTCCAAACTAATCAACTCTTTCCTGTTTTTGTACAGGTAATCTGTGATAGAATAATTTCTGACTATGCCTCTGTTCATCTACACCAACCTCTTCTCCTAGATATCCTCTTCTACCTAGGTTTCAGCAATACTACTCATTCCTGGTTCTCCTTCCTTTCATGTTGTTCCACTTTATTCTCTTTCCAAGATCAATGTCCATATCCTATTCTCTAAAGAAGTGTCTCCTGGGGCTCTGCGCCTTCTTCTTTTCCATCTCCATAACTTTTCTTTTAATAATCTCATCAGATTTCATTGATTCAACAATTATATCTATGCATGACTCTCAAATTTACTTATTAATTTCTCCTCCCTCTCCTAATTTCTGTCATCTCTAATTGCCTATCAGACATCTCCACTTGTGAGCCACTAGGCAGCTCAAACTCACTCAAACAGTTATTGTTGTTCAGTTGTTTCAGCTGTGTCTGACTCTTTGTGACCCATTTTCTTAACAAAGATACTGGAATGGTCTGTTATTTCCTTTTTCAGCTCATTTTATAGATGAATCATTGAGGCAATCAGGGTTAAGTAACTTGCCCAAGGTCACATGGCAAGCATCTGATGCTGGATTTGAACTTATGAGCATGAGTCTTCCCACTTCCAAGCCCAGTGCTCTATCCATTGTGCTCCTTAGCTGTCCCCCAAACAAAACTCCCTATAATTCCTCTTAAATGCACTCTTCTTCCCTCCTCCTAACATCCCTATTTCAGTGAGACCACCATTGTTCAAATTTAGACTTTGTCCTTGGTCCTTCATTCTTACTCAATACCTATTTCCAGCAAGTTGGCAAGTCTTTTTGATTCTGCCTCCTCATCATCTCTCAGACCATCTGATTCCCCTACTTGCACTACAGTCACCATATTTCAGTCTTTTATCAACTTTTCTAAGGACAATTTCAACGGGCAGCTAAGTCATCTTTCCAGTCTCTTGTCTTTGTAATGACTCTTCCACATAGATACCAAATTGATATTCCTTAAAATATTGATCTGCCTGTGCCATTATCCTACTCAAGAGGATTCCTCTTGCCCCACAAATAAAATATAAACTCTTCAGTTTAGTATTTGAAGTCTTTCACAATTGGGGTCCAGCCTGCCTTTCTAGACCGATTGCATGTTTCCTTCCCAATTATTCAACGTTCTAGACAAATGGGCTGTTATAGACCAGGCCTGCCCAGGGCTTGTGCCCTAGTAACTTAGGCTTGATATTGGAATGAGCTGAAGAAATTGTAGAAGATCTAACAGCTTAGCAAAGGAGATTTGCATAGCCCCAGTAGGAGAAGGGTATTCAACAAAGATACCCAGAGAGATGCTGCATTCATTCAGGTCAGTACAGTTTTCCTGTTTGTTTTACCCATAGCATTTCTCCAGTCCAACACCAGGTGGAGCTCTTTATAGCTGTTTCTACTCAACTCACTATGTGATAACAATATTGTATCATTTTTAGACATGTTGACCAGACATAATTTTAATTAATTTAGAATCTTCCTAAATTAAATAATTTCTACCTTAGGGAGAAAATATGTCCAAACTGACAGTTCTCCCCTAAACACATGCCCATGGATATTTAACCCCACCAAGACAATCAGATGTAACATTTATAGGAATATTGAGCAAGGAAAAGGTTATGATGTGTTAAAGTAACGTTTAGGTCATATTTCTACTTCATCAAATAGAAAATATTTTCTTGATAACTACTCATTTCCTCTGAGATCAGTACCTCCAAAATTTTCAGAAAGGGAAAGAGCTTAAGTAGATGAGAGGACTTTTGTACTGTTTTATGAACATCCTTACTTCATCTTCTTGAGGTCTTATTTGGTTTTGTTGAACTTTCCTAATCTTTGGAATAGGGCTTTAGACTTCAAAAATATTTATCGTTATTTTTCAGTTGAATAAAAAAAGGAGGTTTAAAATATACTTTTATATTTCTTCTCTTTTCTTGTGCTAAGTACAGTTATTGGAAGCAAAATCTCTTAATAGTCCTAGGATCTCTTTGCTGTAATTGCTAATCAGTAAGAAAATGGTTTACTCTGTTAAAAATATGTAGTTCTCTATGTTTTACTTTTATGAATGCAGCAAAACAATGACGGTAAGATGAGATGATAAGAATTATTCTAGATGCCACAACAGTACGCAAGATGACATAGATGGTAGGGGGAAGTGTCCTGAATTTTGATTCATAAAGTAATGCAAGTGAGTAGATTCAAACACACTTGAATCTCCACCAGTCCTTTATTGTCCTGATTAGTAGTCAGAAAGCTCTGCCAATAACAGAGCTGTCTGGGAACTAGGTTGCACAATTTAAAGGCATTTGGAACTTAAAAGTAACATTATTTCATCTGATCCTTTTAACAGTAGGAATATTGAATTAATATTCTGATTCTATATCCTGATTCTTTTCCTATAGCTGTAACTCTCATCTGGAAGGAATATGAATTCATTGTTCAATCCAGCAAATGCTATCATGTCTTAGAACCGCGTATTCCTTTCAAATGAGAATCCTACGAGTGAAAAAGTCTATTAATTTCCTATTCTATACCAATTACCTGGCATTATTTCAGAAGCACTTGTGAATAGTGTAGGTTATTCACCCCAATTTTGGGGGGCTTGATCTCCCAAATATTATTCAGTCCCACATGTTGAATTCCTTGGTTCCCTGAATCAGGATCTGTACCTTCTTACTGAGGCTATAGGCATGGGAGATCAGTCAGTGTGCCTTTCAGTAAGGATTTATTAAGCCTTTACTATATGCCAAGCACTGTACTATGTCCTGGGAATACAAAGAAAGGTTAAAAACATCCCTGCCCTCAAAGAGCTTTGAGGCCAGTGAGGGAAGCATCATATAAGTAACTATCTATGTATAAGTAGATATATACAAATGCACTGTTTGTGGCTGCCCTCCTAACCTGTGAACTGCCTTGTAAAATCCCATGGCCACAGGTCAGATGAGATTCTTTGTTCTTTCTGCTATCAGGTGAACATCGATGGATGGGATCAATACATATATCCATCCTATTCCTGGATGTTTAAGAAATTCTACCCCTGAGAGCAGGCTCTACCCCATTGGCATCTTAGCCTCTTAGAAAATATGGCTCATTGATGAGGAGAGTTCTTATGTGATGACATAGTACAGATATGATATGGAAGGAACTCTCTCAGCCTTAAATGGAGCTGATTGAACAGTCTTTTCCCATAAAAAACAGGGACTTTTCTAATTGTACCAACTTGTGACCCCTTTTTAGGCTTTGATGTACATTCTGCATGGTAACTGGGTTGTATGGGGTGTTCAGGGAGGACTAACTTCTCTGGTAGGGGGGCTTGCTGAACCTTCTCAGGGCTGCTCCTCCACCTTTGGTGTTTTCCTATCACCCAGCCCTCACTTGTGGCTCCACGAAGCTATGGCATTGGTTGAGGGTAACCAATAGACCTTAAATCCTTTGGTGAGTTGGGGGATGTCTACCTGAAACATGTAAAGATTTCCCCTGGTGTAACTGGCAGATGAGAACAATTTGTTCCAAGGGTCTTGAAGGTGGCTAAAGTAGGCATTTGTGGAATGTTTAGAGCTTGGTCAGACATTGGAGATGCCAAGGTCATTGACTTCACCCCAGGTCATCACAGTTGTCCTGACTTTTGTCCTGCCACTGGACATTGATGGCTCTGGAAGAGAGAGGCTAACAACTTTGTGCAGTTCTGCCTCACTTAAGTCCAATTCATGCATAAGTCAAGACATCACCCTGTGATGTCCTTGTTCCTTTTCCAAAACAAAGCAAATAATATTATAACTGCAGCACTGGTTCTATCATAAAGCATTCTTCCCCCCAAATGGGAGAGTAAAGCCAATGGAGAGCACAATTCCTTTAGGACATAGTTCTTAAATACTAGATATAGATGAGTAGCTAGAAATGAAAAAGCGCAAAAGACTTTTTAAAGAAAATCCCTGGAGAAGAAAAATAGTACAGTGCTCGGCACATGGTAGGTGCTTTAATAAATGTTTCTTGACTAACTGATTGACTTAAATTGGTCAATTCTATTAAGGCCTGAGCACCTTTCTACTAGAATGTACATAAATGTCCAAAAGACAAAAACATTCCATTACTACCACCTGTTCATTTACACACATACACCCTAGCACCAAAAACACCCTTCCACTGAATGAACTCTTAATTTGGAGTAACGAATCCTTAACACATGCACACACATACACAAACCGCCAAATTTTAGATGAGTAATTTTGTCTAAGAATTTGCACATTTCCTTACTCTAGTGGATGATATACCAATGACAGATTTTCCTGTGACAGATGCACATTGTTTTTTATTCTGAGGTTTCCCCTGACTTTTCCTCAGTGCCAACGGCATTGTTTTCAAAGCTCACTCTAGTCCTACTCCCATGGCAGAGAATTCGATTTTCCTTGGATATGGGAGTGGAATTGGAATTCATGTGCTAGCCAGTTCTAATGGGTCCATCCTTAAAATTTCAGTATGAGCTTCAAAAATGAAATATCTATATTGTTTTGATGATTACCTATAATGCAGACTCAACTGAGAAGTGTCCAACCCCCCAAGAACCTGGTTGTCAAATACTCACCAGCACACCATCGTGTTGTTGCTTTCTTAACGTTGCTTGAGCTCAGTAGGAGTATAGGAGAAAGGTTAGGGAGTGAGGTCATCATTCCCTGGGGACTCGATTACTATAGGTTCATAAAGATAAAAATGGTGCATATATCTTACCATCATTTTCCTCATTTGCACCTCAACACACTGCAGCTAAGGCATCTCTAGGCTGATCTTGCATTTCTGGGGATCTTCTGATTTTGAGTCAGCCTCAGTTTCCCCAACTATAAAATGAAGGTAAAACAGGACCCACCTCAAAGGGTTGGTGTTGGGGATCAAATGAAATATATATAAAAAGCCCTTGGCACCATGCCTGGCACAGAGTAGACTTTATATCCTCCTCCCTTTTACTCTCAAACGGGAGGGCCTCTTGATCAATTTTAGCCAAGCATTCAACATGGCCAAGATCTCTTGATCTGAGTGGGGCCCTTTGTGATCTTGTGGTCCTAAGTCTCTTTGTTATGGAGGATCTCCTATTTTAAGATCGGTCATCCTTTTGGTCTCTATCTGTCTAAACACAGAAAGAATTAATAACTATTAAGACAACAATAAGAAATAAAGAAATTACTCAACCTGCCATTGTCAGCCAGTTGAGAATCCTTGGATAGAGCTGTTTGTTTTGGAATTTTCAGAGTCAGGATATGGGAAAGAAATTAAACTCTTGTTTATGGACCAAGTCACTGGTCCCAAGCCAAATTTGGTCTCCAGTATAGTGGAGAGAGTAAGGAAGGCAGCTCTTTCCCTTGGACCCTGGTCTCAGTTGGGCCAGTCTCCTTTGTTTTCACTGGATCTAGTGCAGCTAAAATTGACTTCATTCCAGTCCTAACAGATGACTGATAGTTATTTTTTTTTAAAAAGGCTAAACTGAGATAGATGAAGGCTTATTATATATAACACACAACACATCTATAAACACAGACAAGAACCAGTCTGCACTGATGCCTCTTTCTATGTGCCTGGCAAAATTGGACTTTTTCTTAAATGGTCTGTTTTCATAAGCTTAATTAGCATTAGCAAGGCTGAGAAGCTTTCCTCAGATTGTATACCATGCCTTTACTCGATCATGCTGTCTCCTTGCAGTAGAGTAGAAGACCCTCTAGGACTGTGATTGTTTTACTTTTATGTCATATATGTATATTTCTCTTTATGCAGAGTTTGGTTCATAGCAGGTTTTTAGTGAAGGCTTGTTGATCGATTGGAATTGTAAAAAGCTTAAAAGGTAATTGAATCTGCCTACTATTTTACAGATGAGAAAACTGAGCCTCTAGACATGAAGTGGGATCTGCCCCAGGTCGCATGACTAGTGAGTCACCAATTCAGCATTAGCATTCATGACTTCTGATTCTCTGTCCTCCTTCTACTACATCATATTATTTATTTGGACTTAAACAATTCTTGCTGAACACGCCAGGCAAAAAGATTTAGATCGCCTTGAAAGAATAACCTTCTATCAGAATTCAGTCTCATATAACTTCAATAATTTCAACATATATGATTTTTAATTCCTTTAAAATTCACATTTTGCTTAATAAAGGAACAGAATATTACCTGTTAGAAGCAGCTGGCGATGCAGTGGATAGAGTGCTGAGCTTGGAGTCAGGAAGACATGAGTTCAAGTCTGACCTTAGACACTCGCTAGCGCACTGGGCATGTTACTTAACGCCTGCCTCATTTTCCCTATCTGTAAAATAGGGGTAACAACAACACCTACCTCCCAGAGTTTTATTGAGAGGGTGAAATAGACAATATTTGTAAATCACCATATAAATGTTAGTTATTTTTATCATTAGTTTTGCTGCTACCTGTTAATTACCATTGAAAGTACTATTTAAAAACCACTATGCTTATAAAAAAAAGCAACAAACAGAAAACTATGTTGAAGTAGACTATCCGTTTGAAACTTTAATATAATATAAAATGTTTTCCAAGAGATTATATGTATTTTCAGTCAATCTAAAGTATTTTTGACAACTTCAAAATTGCATCCAGGGCAGAAAATGGTACAACATAAAATCATAACATCACAGTGGTGTATGAGGCAGAGATTATAGTTGTACTGTTAGCCGTTTTATTTCATTGTAAATGAAATTCATTGTACAGCATAGCCCCATGAACTGTGGTTTCCAGTCAAGTTATTTTGTAAGGATTAAATTAAATTCATTGCAGAGTACATGCATTCAGAGATTTTAACAGTTCCTCTCTGTTTGAAATATACCGGGACTTTTTTATACAGTGTAAGAAAAAGTTCAAAAGACAGTTTTCCACCTCATTGCACCTTTTCAGAATAGTTCCCATACCTCACCTGTAAAGTTTTATTAAATACAAATGGAAGAGAAACAAAGTCATTGTGAAATTACAAGAACACACTCAAAGGCTTGCTTTGCTCTTTTCAAGTGAGGGTATGCGTGTGCTATAACACAGTGATTACTCAGAGAGGAGCAGGAAGTGGGTGGGATTTGAGGACCTACCACATTTAAAGTCCTATGAATGCATAGCGATGAATCTCCATCAACTGCTGAGGTTTAGAAATGTTTCTTATGTCTAAATAAGAAAGCTCTGTGAAGGGCTATATTTCATTATACAAAAGAAATTGGAATGGATGTTGGCTTTCCTCTGAATTTCAACAAAATGCTAGCTTCCAAGGCTACATAATTGTAATTATTAGAAACTCTTTGTTTATTATGCTACTATATAGGGGTATATAGTCACATATATCCTATGTATACTATATTATGCTATAACATGTTGCTGGGATTTGAACACTGAAGATTCACTTCACATTAGAAAAATTATTTTAAAATGCCATTTTCAATTTATATAGCCATGACCTTGGGAAATGAGTATGGGCTAGATTCTTGAAAGGGGCAATTTGTTTTATCCAGAGGGGAAGTTATATTAAGTCCCATAAAGACTCAGATTGTATCTCTTAATCCATATAGTTCTCTTAAATACATACTATTTATCACAAAGGAGAGTGATTAATAGAGGATAGGAAGCACAAGATAAAGCCATTGCCATCCCTCTGAAAACAAGTTAAAACCCATGGTCAATTAAGAATGGGTACATAGCATCTTTTATTACTATTATTCAAGATAAACTTCTGGTCTTCAAGAACTCATAGTTTCAGACTTTATATGTATATCTGCGTATATATGCACTTACACATATACATACAAACATATGTATAAAAATGCACATACACATCTATAAAGCACATGAATATGTGTACATATATATGTTTGTATATGAATATGTGTGTATAAATACATATGTACACACAGGAGGGTGGGGGGACCATCAATGTGAGAAAATATTCAATATAGTATATTATAGAATATAGAAAAATATAGAAATTTCTGACTTCGATGCAGACTGATATCTCACCTGCAGTCTTAAAATGTTCCTTTTGTGGTATCTTTATATGATTTAGGAAAATGGGAAAAAACCTAAAATAATTTATGAATAGTGTTATTTCATTATATGTTTAATTCAGCAATATATTGACATATCTTATTACCTTGGCTTCTTATTCAGTCCAAATTTCAGTTGCCGTTCAGTTTTTTAAAAAAATATTTTTAAGTTCCAAATTGAAATCAGTTACATATTCTAGTTGTTAACAGAGTCAGATATAGGAATGAGTGATGGTCTAAAAATGTAAATATACAGCTCACAGATAGTATAGATGGATATAACCTGAGCTCTCTTCTGGTTTTGCAGAGTGTTGGAGGAAGTTTGTGCCAATACTACCAGTAGCCTAGATGGGGGAGGGATGAGCATGGTGCAGAGGTGGTCAAAATATGTCAATGAATTGTTGTGAATTTATACTTGGAGTATTGCTCCATTTACACAAGCTTTGAACTTCTAAATGATAGTTCACTCTGAAGTTAAGAACTCAGGCTTGAGGAGAAGATAACGATTCACTTAGACAAACTCCTATTGACGAATGCAACTGTCCTCTGGTGACCATTGCTCTTTTGGTATAAGATAGCACCCAAATCTTCCAGGCTAGCATCACTGTGGAGACCAAAAGATTTATTTGTTTCTGCCTACACTAACACTGGTTCATGGGTAAAGCAACTAATTAAATCCCTGAAAGTATTTTTACATTTTTCTGTCCATCTTTGTCTCTGGCTTTGTAGATTTTAAGACAATTTCACCTTTCCTGCCTTTCTGATTCTTAGTCTCTTCAATCATATATGTATAAAAGAGGTCAGTCAGTGGTTTAGCCTATGAAAGACTGAGAAACCACTAACTACCTAAAGCAGATAATATAAGGTATCTTCTAATTAACTAGCAGACAATCTAGGGCATCTTGAACATGTCACAGAGTATATTGGTCTACTCTAGTTCTTCTGTTCGAAGTCTGATAATATAGACATATCTGTTTCTTTCCATTGCTTTGGGGTACTTCCATTGTAGGTGATTAATAAAGGCTGCTAGTCTGTCATGATACCATTAGCCAGAATTTCTCTGAAATGGTTTTTGAGCTCTTCTGACATAGACAAGGAGTCCTCCTTCATCTTTGTCTGAATGGTCAGTGATTTGTATTCTGTGGCTTGCAACTTGAACACACAAAACATCCCACTCGTGGAGTAGGTACTCTTGTTGATTTTCATCCTTAACCTATGCTTTACTCTTTTGGAATAAATAGTTCCTCAAAAATCTAATACCTTATAATCTAGTAGAGAGGTAGGAAAGTCAGGGTCCCCATGATATTCAATGGCATTTCTTGTCTCAATCCTCTTTTTGTGAAGTTTACATGAATGATAAGAGTGAACAGGTATTGAATCTCAGCTTGTTGCTTACAATTTCTACTAGAATTTTGGAAAGGCATGAATTAGTTCCAATTGGTGATGACACCCCAGTGTGTCATTTTAAAATATAAATCTAGTGTATGTTTTTTAAAAAAATATGCATATTAAAAATAGATGGGGCTTCACTAAAACATTCTCTGAGAAACAATTCCAAAATACAAGCAAGAAAGATACAAAATTATCTATTCATCGAAAGAAAATCTGCCCAATATGAGGCAAAGAAACTGTAAGACAGAATGAGAGACCCAGAATTGGAAGATTAAACTCTATCCATCTGAGGCAAAATAACTAATGGAAAATATTTAAAACTATGGACAAAGAAGACACTGAAAGAATTAGAATTATACTCTTGAATGAGCTCTAGGAATCAGAGACATAACTATCTAAATTGGAAAAAAAAAAGGTGCTCTGGGAACTAAACCAAATGCCTTCACCGAGGAAAAGCATTTATTTATTTTTTTCTTTTTTAAAGCTAATTTTATTCTTTTCTTTTAACTTTAAGTTTTCATTTTTAACACAGTTTATAACAGATAAAACAATTCAAACTTTGGTCATGTGACACTTATTTTTAAAGCATTTACAATATGGACCACAAAATAATTTTTTTTAAACATTAACCAAATGAGACACAAGTAACATTTATGTTGCTAACTTCACAAGTTCTTGACCTAATTGTCTCCACAGTATTACTGGGAATTAAAGGACCCTTACTTAATATTGTTGGTCTAAAGTCCTATGTCTAGTAGCTTAATTTTAGACTTAACCTCGGATGTTCCCCTACCAATAATCTATAATTGAATAGGTCTGGTATTAAGCTTACAAACCTTTTGATTATAGGAAATTGCCACCAAGAGTAGGGACATTGCAGGGATACAATGTCTCCCCAACTTC
>CM053774.1:101656630-101697314 GCA_028658325.1 Potorous gilbertii | reverse complement strand
ATATATATATATATATATATATATATATATATATATATATATATATATATATATATATATATATAGTCCTATGGTGGTGGAGATGGATCTTTAATGAAATAGAGGACTTCAAGCATTTTTGATGAAGAGAAACTAAGTAGAAAATTTGAAATAAAAGCAGGAGTCCAGAGAATCATAGAAATTTAAATTTATTTGAGCATTTGAAAAGGGCTACTTGATGATGAACCACTGATATTTGACAAAGGACAACAAAGAAATGGCCCTTCCACTCCATATCTCCCCAAGGGCATTGAAGGAGAATAAGAAAAAACAGTGGACCTGGGAATGTATTAATTCTATTTTGAGAGTTTGATGTGGGGAAAGGAGACAATGGAGAGAGCAAGAAGAAGTAAGAGGAATTTGCTCTATCTCATAATCATAGTGCATGAGGAGAATATACCACCATGGGAGAAAGTGAGGTAAGGCAACACTGGATGAATCTCATTCTTTTCTGAAATGGAGAAAGGAGGATGACCCATACTCCTGCAAGCATCTGAACACACACATTCTATTGTAGAAATAAACTCAACAGGGAAGTGGACAAGAATGGGGGTGGTTAAAGTGAGTACAATATTAGATAAGCAAAACAGACCTCATAATCTTGGAGGGGACTTAAAAAGAGAAAAAGAAAAGAGCTAAAATTTCAGAGAGTTCTTTTCAGTTAAGGAATTACAAACAAGTCATGGAATGGGAAAGGATTAGAATATTATGGTGCCATAGGTATGACAGTGACAACTACAGAGAATCTTGGGTAGTATGAACTGATGTACAATGAAGTAAGCAGAACAAGAGAACAGTTTATACAAACACGATAACCAGCTATGTCTCCAGAGGACCTATCGTCTTAGGTCCACCTCATAACAGAGAGGTGACGTGCTCATGGTAAGCAAAGACATGTGGTTTGGGACCTGATCACTATATGGATTCATTTTCTTGTCTATGCTTAGTTGTTAAAAGTCTGGTTTTTTTCCACCTCATTTTTGATTGGTGGTATTGGGGAAGGATATATGGCATATTTTAAAAAATGTATAGATGGCAACAGATAGAAGTTTAGCGGGATCTATGGGGAGGACAGTTTTGAAAGTAACATGGAGTTTATTATATGCCTTTTTAAAGAAGCTATGTGCAGCTACTTTTTGTGATCTATTGTGTATGTGAAAATGCTTTTTTCTTAAGTTTGGTATATTTTAAAAAATGTGATACATAAGACAATGAAAACTATATTTGACAGAAAGACTTCAAATTTAATTAGTAATTTAATTTGTAATTATTATTAGAGTTGTTTTAATTTACTTTAATCTTGTAGCATGTGTTTCCTATTTACCAAGTAGATTCTCTCTATCAGCCATTTCTTTGTATCTTGGAGTTAGAAATATTATGTAATTTCTTGCTTAATTCCTTATCAGGAATTTCATTATTTTGCACCAGTTGTATACTAGGAACTATTTTAAGTGCCAGAGATAGAAAGACAGAAAGTAGATATTCCCTTCCCTCTAATGGAGGAGGGGAGCAGGGCAAAGGATGAAAAGAAATGAGAAAAAATTAAAGACAACATAGAGACAAAGTAATATAATTAATTGGGGGGTGGGGCTGGAGAGGCACTAGCAAGTTGGGGAAATCAGGATGAGACGTGTTAACGATGGTGTTTGAAGGAAACTAGAGATTTTCAGATACGGAAGGATGACCATTGCAGGCCTGTGGAATAGTTTGTCCTCTGAAACCCATTTCAGGGGGCTCCAGCAAAGAAGCTCAGAGCTGTGCAGATTTTAGCCAGTGTTGTCTTTTCATCACCCCCTCCCCATCTGCTCTGCTTGTATCCCCCACACAAATGAATGTGAATTGGCATAAAAGTTAATCCCAGAGGTCAAGGTTATCTCTTCCCAGGGCCCAGCTGCATTTGTCCCTTTCACTTTGTCCATGGGGCCCCACCCGTTGCCTCGCAACACCCCAGTGGCCTGAAGGGATCATTGCCGCTTCTAATAACTTATTCTTTACTTACTGGGACAATCTGGCTGAAAAAGTCTGTGCCAAGATTTGGCTCCTTACCCATTAAGATTTTTCCTGAATTTCATCTTCCACTAAAAAAGGGTATGTGATTTATTATCATCATAATAAACTATGTTACAGCCTAATAAAATGGTGCTACATGTCCTCCAAAAGAGAAATTTATGGTCATTCCTTTCTAGGCAAGTTATAGCACACCATCAGAACTTTGCAGTTCATTCATTTTTCCTTGGGCAAATATTTATGTGTATACATCCACACATATAATCTCAGATCAGAAAGTTCAGTACTATCTCAGAGATCTCTAAAAACGTTTTTAAATGATAGCCCTTTCTGAAGAAAATAAAAAGACTAAATTAGAATTAACTTCCTAAAAATTTACAGATATGTGATTTCCAATACATCTTTGAGTTTTTGTTTAGAACTATTATTTGCAATAATGAACGCTGAGATTTTTCTGTATTTTCAAATTATTTTCTTCTTTTTTAATGTAACTGGTCACATAAAATAGTAGAAGAGAATGTGCACTTTTCCCTTCCTTCTGACCTTTGGGGTTTTAGAGAACCCCATTTCTCTATCACTGGCCTTAGGCAGTCAGGGTTGTTTTCTGAAATGTCTTGTAAAGTTCAATTACAATTATATTAAGAACATAGTCATTTCCTATATTGGAAAAAGTTATTCAGTAAATCTCTGAAATAAAAATAATTGTACATTGCTTCATCTAAATTCTTAATACTTCTAAGATTATTTCACATGTTATAGGATGACTTTCTTAGGGATATACAAATTATTCAGATTAGATCTATAGAAATAATTATAGGATAGAATCTGCATTGGTTTAAATAGGCATACAGTGGACCAAAAACACATAAATATTTTATTCACAAACCCTTTAGTTCAGTGGAGAATATAACTGATGAACTGTTAAATAAGCAATTCCATACATTGGGCATTTAGGTCAAGAGCTGATGGTCTAGTGAGGATAAGTTTGTTGCCTTGATATTTTGTCATTGTTCAGCTGTATCCAACCCTTTGTGACCTTCATTTCGGGTTTTCTTGGCAAAGATACTGGAGTGGTTTGCCATTACCTTCTTAAACTCATTCTATACACAAGAAAACTGAGGCAAACAGGGTTAGGTGACTTGCTCAAGGTCACATAGCTAATTAGTATCTGAGATGAGATTTGAACTCTGGAAGATGAGTCTTCGTGGCTCCAGACCTGGCATTCTATCCACTACACCACCCATTCTAACTGATTCCATTTTTATCAGATCACCATTTGGGCAGTTTTTGGTAATAGGGAATCACAAGGTGTTAATTGAGCAGGGCATGGGGAGTGACACACTCTGATTTAAACTTTAGAAAAATCACTTTGGCAGCTGAGTAGAGGATGAACTAGGGGGTGAGTAGTGACTTGAGGTACAGATCGATTAGATAGATATTGTGGCTCTCCAGTTTAGAGGTAATGAAAGACTGACCTAGGGAGGTGAATTTGTGAAAGAGAAAGTGATAATATGAGAGATGTTGTGAAGACTGGTTATGTGAGAGAAGAAAGAGTTTGGAGGCCAGGACAAAGCCAAAGATTGTGAACATGGGTGTCTGGGGGAGGGAGGATGCTTGTATCTGATGATGACAGGGGAAAAGATAATGAGTTCTGTTTTGGACATGTTGCATTTGAGAGGCCAATGGGACATCCGGTTTTTGATGTCTAAAAGGCTGATGGTAATACAGGAAGAAGAGAGGACAGAGCTGATTGTGTAAATCTGAGTCATCTTCATAGAAGTGACAGCTGAAGTGACTGGAGTTGGGAGCATGGAGAGAGAAGGGAAGAACCAGGTCTCAAGGGACAGCCTCAGTAAGTGAGTGTAACAAGGATAAAGATGTAGTTGAGGAGATTGAGAAGGAGCAGTCATGTGGACAGGAGGAGACTCAAGAGAGAGAAGTGATTGGAGAACCTAGAGATGAGAGAGTGCCCAAGAGGGGAGAGTGATCAACACTGTCAAATACTGTCGATCAATATTTCAGTTGAATGAGAAGATCAGGAGCCAGAATGCAGAGGGTTTAAAAGAGAGTTGAGTAAGTTACACTGAATATGGACAACATTTTCAAGGAGGGTAGCCAAGGAAGAGAGAAGAGATATGACCATAGTCATCACAACAGTAGTTGATCAAGTGACTTTCTAAGGGATGAGTTAGACATGGGCTAGTCTGTAGTTAGAGAAGGATCAGTAGAGACGGAGGGAATGAAGGTTAGAGAGAGCTCAAGGATGCTAGTGAGTGCAGTCAAAGAAAACAGGAAGGAGTAGGATCAAAGATACTTATAGAGGATTGGCCTTGGCAAAGAGATTTGCCACCTGTTCGTAAGAGATTGGAATGATGGAAGAGATAGGAAAGAGAGCTATTAAAGGTATTTGATATAATGAAATGGGGAAAGAGGATCTTAGAGACTATCCTCATTTGTGTGTGTGTGTGTGAGAATTATGAGGGGAAGGGGTTAACTGAGAGCACGGGGACAGTGGTGTGGCAGGAGTCTGCAGGAGACATTAGGGATAGTTCTTGTAGGCAATGGGATAGAGAATTGATTAGAGAAAAGTAGACACATTGTTTTGCTGTAGTGGGGGCCTACTTGAGATGATGTAATATACATTTCTAGTGGATTCACATGCTAGCCATTTTTTGAAAATCTGCAGTGAGAGTGAACCCAATGCCACCCAAGAGAACCATTACACTTTGGAGGTGGCTTTAAGTATTAGGAAGACTTTCTTTACATCATACCTAGATTGAAATCTTCAGCTTCCAGTCATTGCTCCTAGTTGTGCTCTCTGTGGCTAAGTAGAACAAGTCTAATATCTCTTGTATGTGACAGGCTGTCCTGTTCTCAGTGACAGCTGTCATGGCCTTGCTATGTTCTTTTATTCCCCTATATATTTCCATTTTCTTTCAAGAAGGGACAGGTAAATATGGAATTTTCTTGAGGCTTTTTCACATCTCAATCTATTTTCTTTGAACACTTTCCACTTTATCAATGCCTTTTCCAAAATATGAGTTCAAAAATCCCAACACTACGTGAGAGTGGAGCACACCCTTACAGATATGGTCCAACCAAGACAAAGACGAAGTCATTTCACTCCCTTGGAGATGAGGTTTTTCTTAAAGCAGCCTGACTAAAGGCTTGTCATTTCAATCATGATGACATTCCTCATGTGTATCTTCTCTCCACACACATGTGGCCACCATCCTTATCACCTTCCTCTGGATTGTTACAGGTCTCCTCATTGGTCACTCTGTAACAAGCTTCTACCTACTTCACCACACACAGCTGCCAAAGTGATTTTCTTAAAGAGCAGATCTCTCCATGTCATCTTGCTCAGTAGATTCCAGTGGTTTCTTATTACTTCTAGAATCAACTATAAACACCTCTATTGTCATTTTAAAATTTTCCCAGTCTGGCCACTTCATATCTCCAGTCTCTATACACATTATTCCTCTCCATACACTGTGTTGATTTGGAGAGGGCCTGAGGCAGAGATAGTCACCCTTACAGCACAGGAATGCTGAGGTTCAGGAGCACCCCAAAATGTTGGGGTATGAGGTCATCTCGAAAGACTTCATTCTATTTCCAAATCAAATAAAGGCATTTATTGAGGGTAATACAACACACCAAGCAGGCTCCTCTGTCCCTTAAAGGAGACCCCAACTTAAGGGGGCTTCCAACTGTACCCTATGTTCAACACTCCAACTCCTGTGTCTTTCCCCCTTCCTGACTTGTTCTCCCTGCTCATCTCTGCCTCAAAATCCCTGGCTTCCCTCAAGACTCAGTTCCCAATGTTTCCTCAGCTCTTCAGCTGCTAGGACCTTCCCAACAATGGTTAGCTTGCATCTATTTCATATGTGTCTTTCACATGTTGTTACGTAAGCACACAGTTCTTTGCTGACTGAGATTGTTTCATTCTTGTCATTGTATTCCTACTACTTAGCATAATGCCTGACAGATATTAAGTGCTTAATAATGAATGTTATTCATCTTCTTGATGGTATCTTATATCACATTGTGGACTCATATTGATTCCCTCCATTGGTCAATGATAGGAAGGTTGTGTGTGACTTCAAGAAGTCTCCTGGTTGGATCATCCACCTTAAGGAGCCCTCTCCCTGAAGCAGCCTTGGGGGGGCTTTCCCAGGGGGCACTACCTCCCTAAGGTACTGCCATGTCCCCCTTGAGCTGGGGTGTCCCTTAAGGACAGAGAAGCCTGCTTGGTGTATTGTGTTACCCACAATAAATGTCTTTACTTGGTTTGGAAACAGCCTGAGTGAATTCTTTCAAGATTACTTTTCACCCAACATTTTGGGGCCCTCAAACCTCAACATTTCTGGTACCTTACAAGTGCCTGTCTCCACCTCAGGCCCTCTCTAAATCAACACAACACTACCTGTACTCATAACACTGCTAAGTTACTGTTCAGAAAAGATTTTGTAATCTATAAGTACTATATAAATGTGAGTTATTAGTGATGATTACATGTGACCCAAACTAAAATTTTTAAACTCTGTATTCTCTTTAAAACTACTACCTCATTGTGACAGAGAGTTCTCTTCCTCTATCTTAATTTTACTGATAAAAGCACTAAGGAAACACTTGAAGAAAATATATATATATATATATATATATATATATATCAGCAGCCAATCAAGAGTCACAAACATAGCTTGAATTAATGCTAATGTCAAGAGATCTGTTATTTACCTATGGATGTGGGTTCTCCCTCAGAGAGTGAAGATTATAACCCTTTTATTCCTCCTTATCTTGGACTATTCTTGTCCATTCCCACTCAGATCCTTCACAGAAGAACTACCTTCTAGGGGAAGGACTGACTCTAGGTATTTTAACATGACAACGATAGCATGTAACAAAGATAACTATTTTCCAGTCACTTCCTTGACCAAGCATACATTTCCTGAGTGTTGTCTTCTACATAAGAAACTTCTCACTCACCCCAAAGAACCTATAAAACTTCCAACTAAGCCCAACTAGATTAAAATGCAATTGGGGAATGTTTAACAAATTAAATAAAAATATAATACAAAAAAAAAGAGGTCTCCTGGTTAACCTCCTTTGAAAACCCAACTATATGTACATCATGCTAGTTCTTAATATAAGGGGAGAATCCCCATGAGTCTTCTGCAAGAGGTGAAGGTCTTCAGAGGCTAAAAGACAGAAATATTCAAGACCTTCTTTCTTGTACCTAGTAGCCATTCTGTAGGAGACTTGAATACCTTAATTACATGTGAAGAGAGCAGCAAAAGTATGAAAGCCATTTAGCATAAGAATGCCACAGAAGTCTGGGAGCTGAAAATAAATGAACTGAAATGAATCATCCTAAGGAACTTGGAGTGGCTTTTGAGGGAGGGAAAATTTGTCCAAAGGAGAGCTGGGTCTCCTCCCATCTCTTGCCTGGAGATGACAGGCCACCTCAGAGTGGAGATCTTGAGGGAGGCAAAGGGGAGAAGCTTCCTCAAACCCCAAGTTCAGGTTATTTCTCTAACTAGAAGAGCTTTTATAGTACTTTAGCTGAAATAATCATAGCTAGCTTTGCAGCTGAAGAAAGTACAGTACCCTTCAGCCCAGCCAGCAGGGAGGAAGGTAGAAAAGGACTATAGTTATCCATTGTAGAATGAGAGACCAAGCACTAGATGTACCTGTCCAGGAGAGATGCCACACCCTTAGAAAAGCCCAGTGGGCAAGTAATTGCCTGGTATCCTGTAACTCTTGCCCAATGCCATCATGGACAACTTGGCCCTTTTTAGCAGTCATTGCCTCTTAGCACTGTCCAGCCTCAAAGTGGCCTGCATGGTCTTATTACAGATCCTGTTACTGATGATGACTGAAAGCAGAGGTGGGGGGGTAGGGGTGGGGAGTGAGGGGTGAGTCCCCTGCAAAGACTGGAGTAACAGGGGAAGGTCACCTGGAATGAATTTGCAAACTCAAGGATTCTTGAGGTCAAGGTAAAGATTTATCATGCTTCTCAGTAGGCAAGAGTTCTTAGGGAGCCTGCAACCTTAGAGGGGTACAGGTAAAATTTATATAGGATATTCTATAGTGTCACATGTGCCAAATATGCTAAGGGGGTGATTCAGGCAGAATTAGGGAGTGGTTAAGGAGTGGTTAGTTCTTAAAGGAACATACACTTTTGGTGTCCATTGTGCAGGTATTTTACCCAGAGTTCATTGGGAAATAGCCCAAGGAGGGGCTACATGGAGGTGTGGTTTTAGGCCTGAAATGTCACTAAGTCAAGTAGTGGTCAGGACTGACTAAGGAGTACCAGGCTGCTCTCATCAATGTCTTGTTAGACAAGAAAAATATAAGGGAGTATATGTAGGTCTAAGTTTATGATATATATGATTGGTCAGTGAGTAGTAAATGTCGTTATGACCCAGTTCACAGTCAGTTCAGTCAGTACACAGCTGGTTCAGACTAATGAGTTCTATAAGTACAGCTGGCTACTGGAGCAGGAAAAGAGATAAAAGATTTTCTAAGGCAGGCTGGGGGGAAACTGCATGTTTTGAGTGTTTTGAGGCTAGGGAGCAATGTGATTTTTAGAGAGAAATGTGATTTTAGAATTGGGGTCCAAGCACAGGTACCCAAGCATCCCATCGTTACTAGTGGCACAGTGACCTGCCCATCCTCACTGGTAGTAGCTGGCTAGCCCAGAGAGAAGCCAGAACAGTGGCTGGTCCAGCCGAGATACTACACCTTAGAAAGTATAAGCCTGGCTGAGCCATTGGTTCATTGGAGACTTGATGCTCAATCCATATGATCAGGGGAACAGCTCCTCTGTAATTCTGGAGTTGTGAGTTGTCTTACATACATATGTCCCTACCACTGAACTTTAATCATCCTTCTGGACACTGAATGTATTTGTGGGAAAGACATTCCTGGTATTGGGGGAAATAATTTGTAGCTACAGGTCTTAAGATGTCGTTTGAGTAAATCCTTTTCCTAAAGAACTGATTGAGTCTTTTTGGATGACACCCTCTTTGGGCCTCATGAGTTAGTTTTTAGGGGAACATCCATCCTCCTGGGGACTTAAGAGGAAGTGAAAGTGTGAGCGATGGCCATTAATAATTTAAATCAGTTTCCTGAGGAAGATTTTGTCACCACTTTTAGAGCTTATGTTACACTGTCACCTCCCCTGGGTTTTGCTCTGAAACATTAACTGGAAATTTACAAAATCAAAAATGGACATAAATCCAATGCAAATGTACATGCAGATGTGTCTACAAAACTCTCCTACAAGAGGCGAGCCAATGAGAGAGGACAACCTTTTCCCTGTTTATTCTTTTGAAATCTATTAACCAACAGCAGGCAAAACACTAGTATTATTTTAAATTGTTTTCTATTAAGACAACTTAAATTCACTGACGTCTGTAATTGTGGTAGGGTATAGTTTATTGCAACAAAGATACAACTACTGTCACAACTGCGGTAGATGCATGAGCTCATCAGTTTTAGCTTTGCCACCAATTCTGCAGTTCACAGATCATTCATGCTTGCTTCCTTCCCAGGTTCTCTCATAAATCCTCCAAAAAGGAACAAACAGCCCAGTGTTCTGGATGTCGTCCTCTGCGCCTTTTTATATTTCATATATATTACTGCAACACATGGACCATTGATTTGTTATACAATCTCTTTCTTTTTGTTACATATCTTATATGATGCCTTTTACATCATCTCTCTTCTGTCATCATTGCTGCAATATGCAGTATCCTGTAGTCTGATCACATGTATTGTTCACCTTTCTATTTTCCTTCAGACCCTCTGAATTTTTTGATGCTCAAAGATCATGGAGTTGAATTATTTACCTGGGGAAAATACTGGTGTAGGAAGCAGCTTAGGATCATTTGAAAGCAACCTGTAATTTTCCAAATGTGATCAAGCCTTGTCTCCTCTTCTTAAATTTGCTCCTGGTTCACTAGCCATGTACAGTTTCGGTTCCATATGTGTGCACTGACAAATTCAAAGGACTTTTTCCTCTTACCTGACATTGGCTCATAGATGTTCTTGAATCTAAACCTTTTTAATGCAATATTGATAGAGTGTTTGTTAAAGACCAAAGTGAATCCTTAAAATGTATTTGTTATAATTATCTTGCCAAAAATCATCCTTAGCCTTTTGCCTTGAATCAAACCTACTCATCTATGCCAAAGGGATGAATTAATGAATAGTGCCTCTGACTTACAGAATGAAAGTGGTACTGTGTGTACATCGGGCCTCACTTTCCACTTTTAAACTCCTCCATCTTTCTTCCTGTTTTCCTTCTACTTGCTACATTATTTATGACCTAAGGTACATTTTTGGGGGGCAGTCAGGGTAGAAGAAGTAGGGTCAATAGAGGTGCAGAGGAATGGAAGGTAATCTTCAGGGTGGAGGGAGGGGATAAGAAAGAGCTTGGTCTTCATTTGCCTCTTAAAAGCACAAATAACACACACCAGGGTCTCTCCTTATGGAGTAACACAGAGAATGGGAGCAAAGAAGTCCCTTGTTGTGCAGCATGGCTTCAAGGAAAATTTTTTGTAAATGGCTGGAATGTGTCTATAGAGTATTTATGGTTACAATGAGGCTTTACTGAGCTCACCTCCCTCTTTTTTCCATAAAAACCAAAAAGAATGAAAGTGATCAGAATATTCTTTCTCACATGTTCATATTTTCCTTTTTAACTCCTCTGTTCTTCATTACTGTAAAGATTGTTACCATGGAAAGGAATTATAGGTTCGAATGAACCTGCCCAAGAATTCAGGAGAAATATAAGATTGATGTAAGGAATATGAATGTTTAAATTAGGAAATTGTTTTAATGGTCTTCATATTCTTTGTAAGAGCTTTGCACTAAATGCTATATTTTTCTAAATATTTTAACCAGAGGCAGACTCAACTACATAATGATAAAAAAGGACCAATTGTAGGTGGATGGGGACCTTGGTAGACTCTATATCAAAATTCCCATCCTACATTAAGTAAATCTTTTTAGTATTATAATTTGGCTAAATGATTATTATGTAAAGTTGTACGTTATCTTTAATTTCTAAGATAACAAGATAAGCAATTTTATGGAAAATTGCTTCCACAATTGCACTTTTACAAAGACAGATGATGAATGATGAGCCACAAGAAAATATAAATTATGTAATATTTGTATTCATTTGCAATTAGAAATAGAGAATAACAATATTTCAACAATAAGTGTTGTATTTTATTACTAAGCTACACCACTGTTTAGAAAAAATTACTTAGAATATTCCATAGAACCCCCTTCCCTCCCTGCTTTCTACTGAGATAATTATTTCCTACCAAATTAGATGCCTGTTTGTTGAGGAGAAAAAGCACAATCTTTTCATAAGGAATTAATTAGAATGAAGGAAAGTAAAACCAAGTTTGTATTGCTTCAGTTGCTTCACTGCTTTTATGGTTTGTTATCACTGCTCAGCGGAAGGCATGATAAATAGAATCTATTGTATTGGGTACTGCTTACAAGGCTGGCATTCTAGTGGAGGAAAGAAATAGGAATAAACAGCAATGAAATAGAATCCATGAAGTCAGTTTCCTCAAATTCATCAACAGTTGACATGCCCTTTTCCCATTAAGTTATAAAAGCACTGAGTCTACATATTTGAGGGGGATAGGCATGGGAATTGGACCTGGACTTGGGATTTTCTTGATAAATTGAACCCCATGGTGAGAAAATTCCTTCTACTAATGCAGGTAGGCACCTTTTCTGCAATGGATGGGCTTAGTGAGTTGCCTAAAACAGACATATAAAACATGGCGGCAATGCCAAGGCTACATATGGCCCATATGAGCCCGCAAAACTCTTGAGTGCCACACAAACCAGATTAAAATGTTGTTCTTATCTCATTTTAATGTGTTGATTTATTAATAAAAAAAGTATGAATGTGTGTGATTTCCTAAGTCAATCTGTCACCTATGGACACCCTTATAAAAAGTTGGTAATCCCTCTTTTTCTTTAAGTTCAATATCAATGTCCCAGACCACTGAGATATTAAGTGACTCCCCCAGGACACAAAGCCAAATGTATTAGAGGCAAGACTTGAGCCCAAATTTTTTGGGTTCCAAGGCCAACTTTTTAACCTACTACACACTTTTTATCTAATACATTTTCATCTACAATTACACTGCCAGGAAATGAGACTGAGTTATTTCATTACTTCCTGAAAAGGTATGATTTTTCCCCTATGTCAAACATGCCCTAATAGAAGTCATAATATATGTGCTGTGTTTCACTCTGTTGCAATAATATGTAATTTATGAGATTCTTTTGGTATTTATATGAGGTGGTTCAAAGTAAAGCGTCAAAATCCCTGCAAGTTTCAATTCAAGTGCTCTCTCTTCCATGAAGCCTTCTCTGATTCCACCTGCTATTGCTATTTTCTTCCTTCTCAAAAATTCCTAGTATGCTACTAGTGTGGTAAACTCTTCACACTCAACCCAGCATGTTTTACTCCCTAGTAGTAGGTAAGATCTTTGTGGTCCAGGGCTATTTTGGTTAAAAATGGTTGTATTCAAGCTATCCTACTGCAGGAGCCATGCCATGAAGCAAACCCACTCCCCAATATATTTGTTCTTCCTTTCCACCACATAGGATAGTGTCTTTCTCATGACAGATACTTAATGAATACTTATTGAATTGAATTGAATACTCAGGGTACAGATTGAAAATCACAGAAAATTTTGAAAACTATTGAAAGTTGTCTTCATAATATATTAAATATAATATAGTAAAATTAAAATATCATGCACTTTCAGAAGTGAAGTATCCTATAATATAATCTTCAAATAGAAAATTGATGATTATTTTGAAAATATGAAGAATGCTCATTGGGAAAGCCTTTAAAAAGTTTTGAGCAGTGCAGTATTTACAATCCTGCAGTTATATTATGGTAAAGGAGCTGTTAATAATCTAACATTCAATTATTTTTTAGTGTAAATATGTAAGGAAGTGTAGTATCTGAAAAACCTTTGTGGCTACCCCTACATGATCATGGTAAAAATGTAGCTAGATGGAAGAAGGTACTATTCATCCTCAAGGTTTAGTTTTGTCTCTGTGCATTGCCATTTTCCCTCTATCTTGGAAGAATAGAAAGTATTAAGAACTTGGAAGACCCATGAGAGTCATGATAGTAGTTTGAGAGGACAGCCTGTAGTGTAGATACTGATTAGGCAGTCAAGCCATTGGAGATTAAAACTGGGAGGTATGAGGAATGGTCCAGCAGCCTTCTGATTTCTATCTTCTGTATGCATTTCAGCTGATTAATATTTTTTTCTACAAAATGGTACCCCAAGCTTAATATAATTCTTTAGATGTAGTCTGGTCACCTCAGAGTACAATGACACTATCATCACTTTCATTTAAACACTATATAACTAAGATTAAGTTAGCCTTTTTGGTAGCTGTATGTGACTTGATTCATTTTAAACTTTCAATCCATTTTAAGCCCCTGGTCTGTTGTTATTTTTTCTTCATGAGCCATTGTTATTTAGCCAGACCTCATCCATCCTCTACTTGTACAGCTGATTTTTTTCTGAGACTGATGACATAGCAGGCAAGATTTAGTGCATATATAACTTCTTCAATACTTCAACCTTTTGATGTCATGGGGGGAGGGCATTCTACCAATGTTAGACTTTGTATATATACTCTCTAGACTCTGTGATTGCTATGACTGAAAAATATATTTTTCCATAGTCATCCTAATAATAGGCCTCTAAGGATTTGGTTTAGCTCATAACAGCTATATAGTCCATCACTGAGCCCATACTTGAAACTTTCCCAGATTAAAAAAATTGCTAGAGATTGTGTTCTACTGATATAGTTCTTAAGAACTCAAGTAGCACCATTATACCATGGTGGAGGATTGGAAAAGAATTTTAGAGGAGATGATATAATCTGAAGAACTCTGGGGAGAGGATATGCAAATTACAGTGAACCATACTTTGGGAATATTTTCTTTGTGCTCATAAGTATGCAGAAAGCTATAGGCCTTTGTTCTGAGGAAAGTTGTGATGCAGTGAGATACATCATTGAGGAAGGAGGAAGGCTCTTGTGCATGCTCCCCCATGGTATGCCATGTACCTGGTCCATGTTTTGTGCATGGCTATGTATGGTTTAGTTGTTGTCCTTTGTTCTTGAAGGGACCAAAATGACATGACCGTGATAAAATGAAGTTTCAATATGTCCGACTGTGGCTTATAAGACCAATACGATCTTGGAATGCTTTACCACAAGTTGGGCACAGAGAGTACATGTGATTTGGAGTGGGTATTCCAAATTTGCTCATCCTACGTTAACTTTGTGCTGTCTTAATTCTGCTTTGCTCAGCACCCTTTCAGATATGGGCACACCATGCTGAGCTGTCCTGTGCCAGTGTCTCCCATGTCTCCCATGTTGTACAGTCAAATCCAAAATTCTTGAGAGAGACCTTGGGAGTGTGCTTGTTTTTCTTCTTCTGACCACCCATGTGATTGCCTGCCCTATGTGAGTTCTCCATACAATAATCTTTTTGGCAAGCATACATTTTGCCTTTGAACAACATGGCCAGCCCATTGGAGCTGTGACCTCTGAAGCATAGTATGAATGCTTGGCAGTTCAGCTCAAGCAAGAACTTCAGTGTCTGGTACCTTATTCTGCCAGGTGATCCTTAGAATCTTCCTAAGACAGTTCAAATGGAAGCCATTCAGTTTCCTGGCATCGTGCTGGTAGACCGTCCATGTTTCACAGGCATACAACAATGAGGTCAGCACAATGGCTCTGTAGACCTTCAGTCTGGTAGTCAGTCTAATACCTCTTCTCTCTCAAACTTTTCTTCAGAGCCTCCCAAACACTGAGCTAGCTCTGACAATAGGTGCATCAACTTCATTGTTAATGTGTACATCCCTGGAAAGTACACTACCAAGTTAAGTGAACTCATCCACAGGATTCAAAACTTCTCCATTTGTTGTAACCAATGGTTCCACGTGGTGGCTGATGTATATATTGGTTGTAAAACCACCACCATCAAACTAAGTGCTTATTTTAAGAAGGATCTTAATGGCTTCCTTAAACTTCAGTTCAGTTTGCTGTGGATTTCATGTGTTGTCAATTGCTATGGTTGTTTTGCTCAAAATATTTACATGTTTTATGGAGAGGCCGCTTAAAAACATGAATTAATTAGGCATGGCTTTAATAGAGAACAATATGAGCTGATTAAAAAGAAAGTGTTAATATCATTGTATCAAACACATGTTAAACAAAATAAATATGCATGATCAGAAAGAGGAAAGGGTTTGCCTTAAATGAAATTATTGAGAAAGAATTCATGGAACTGATGGGAGTTGGAATGGATTTTACAGGATAAGTGTCATGGCAGAGTGATGGAAGAGAGGATTTCGAGCAAAGACAAAAAGGTGAGAATGAACATGGCAGGTTTAGGGGACGGTGAGGATTTGGGGTAGCTGGGTGATCCAGTGGACAGTGCCTGGCCTGGAGTCAGGAAGACTCATCTTCATGAGTTCAGATCTGGTCTCAGACTTCCTAGCTGTGTCATCCTGGACGAGCCACTAAACACTGTTTGTCTCCACTTTTTTTATCTGTAAAATGAGATGAAGGAGGGAATGACAAACCACTCCAGCATCTTTGCCAAGAAAACCCCAAATGGGTTTATGAACGGTCAGGTCCAACTGAAATAACTTAACAGCAACAAAGAGAATTTTGGCCTAGATAGAACAAAGGTTCAATGTCAGGCAACTGCAAGAAATCAGGTTCCTCAACTCAAGTCAGATTTTGAAAAGTATTTATATTACCATGTCTGAAGTTTAGACTTGATCCAGTTGTCAGTTGTTAAGCATTTATTAACCTGCTATGTGCCAGACACAGTGCTAAATACTCTGAACACAAAGGGTAAAAGGCAATCTCTGTTTTCATGGAATGTACAGTCTAATGGGGGAGCTAGCATACAAACCACAATGTATTACCAAGCCATATACAGGCTAAATTGGGGTAATCGATAGAAGGAAGACACTAGTATTAAGGGGAATAAGGAAAGGCTTCTCAGAGAAGTTAGAATTTTATGTGGGACTCAGGAAACCAGGGAAGACAGATGATAGAGACTAGGAGGATGAGTGCTCCAGGCATAAGGGATGGACAATGAAAGTGCCCAGAGCCAAAATATGGAGTGCAATAAATGACAAGGAGGCCAGTGTCATTGAATCACAGACCATGTTAGGGATGGGGTAGGAATGACATAAGAAAAGTGGAAAACTGGGAGGGGACTAGGTTATGAAGAGCTTAGAATTCCAAATAAAGGCTTTTTGATCCTGAAGCTGATAGACACTGGAGTTTATGAAATTGGGACGGGATGAGATATGCTAGGGTTACATCTGTGCTTTAGGAAGATCATTTTGACAGCTGAGTGGAGGATGTACTGGAACGGAGAGAGACCTGAGGCAGGAGGAGCAATTGACAGACTATTGCCAAAGACAAGGCCTGGGCCTGGAACGTAGCAGTGTTAGAGGAGAGCATGTGAGGGGATATATACGACAGATTCCAAAGGTAAAATTGACAGGCTCTGAAAATAGGTTTAATATAAGGGATGAGAGAAGGTAGTTAAGTTTGTACCAAAGCCTGGGTGACTGGTGGTATCCTTGACAGTAACAGGGGAATTTGGAAGTGAGGAGAGGCTTTGGGGGTAGATAATGAGTTCAGTTCTGAACATGTTGAGTTTAAAGTGTCTAGGAGACATACAGTCTGAAATGTCTAACGGACAGTTGGATGTGAGCACCTACAGCTTAGGAGAGTTTAGGGTTAAATAATTAGATCTGGCAATCATCAGTATAGGAACAATTGAATCCATGGAAGCAGATGGGATCACCAAATGAAATGATATAGAGGGAGAAGAGAAAAGGGCCCAGGACAGAGCCTTGTGGGCCACCTGTGGTTAGCAGATGAAAATAGAGTGGAGAAGCCTGAGAAAAAGCAATCTAACAGGTAGAAGACTGCTCTCTTAGGAGACAATGATGTCAGAAAACTAAGAGAGCTTCTCAGGGAGAACAGAGTGATTGACAGACTGCAAAGAGGTCAAGAAAAATGAGGATTGGGAAAAAGCTAATGGATTTGACCATTAAGAGATCATCAGTAACTTCAGACTGAGTAGTTTTGGTTGAATGATGAGGTCAGAAAGTCAGAATGTAGAGAGCTAGAGAGAGTTAGAAGAGAGAAAGTAAAGGCATTGATTGTGGATGTCCGGTGATGGTGAGTGTGATGATGATGGTAGTATATTTGTTTCTTAAGTATAACTTGTTAATAGAACAGAATTGAGTTTTTATTAGAATTGACTTGTATTTGCATTGTTTTCTTTAAAGGCTTTTAACTCTAGTAGTGTCTCATTATATCATATCTTTTGCCAATTTATAAGGTTAGTATAACCTGTAAGGTTAACACCATTTCTTTTTTTTAATTCTATTTTTTAATCTAAATAAGTTTTTGTTATCTTATCTTTCTTATATCATCATAGTTACCCCAGGTATCCTTTCCCTTCCCACTTCCAGAGAGTCATCCCATATAGCAAATAGTATTTTTTAAATCAGTACAACTGACTGACACATGGAAAGAGCCTGAAAACATATGCCATGGTTAACATCAATTCTTAAGTAGTGAAATATAATTACTTTAAAACACAAAATTGTTTTGTGAGTTTTTTCTTTTCTCTTTGTTTTTTAAATCACTTTTTTCTCAAGTCCCACCACAGTTGCCCATGTAAAATTGTTGTAATGGGAAAGAATTCCTTATGATATTTTTCCAGGAAGGGCCTTATTTCTTTATTTTATTTCTCCTTTCTTTTGTACTGTTCCTTAGGTTGGAGTACTCATATGACTCCTCCAATCCTCAGAAGTTACAATTCTTTCTTCATCTAATCTCTGTGTTTGATTGACAGGTTTCTTCTTGGAAGCCACCTCAACTCTAGCCCAGGTATTGTTTTTGCCTCCATCACATCTCTCATATCCTTCCCGTTCTCTGCATTCATAAGACTACCACCTTAATTCAAACCCTCAACACTTCTCAATCGCCATGGAGACTCACAGTGATTTTCCTAAAGTTCAATTCAGACCATGTTACTTCTACCCTTGAACTCTTTTATTTGTTATAGTGCTTTACAACCTGGCCCTAGCCTAATTTTTAAGTCTTATTATATATTACTTACCTTTATGTACTCTATAGTTAAACCAAACAGGCCTTCTTGATCTGATGTTGTCATAGCACTTTATTTCTTTTCTCTTTACCTTTGCCCAAACTTTATATTTGCTTGAAATCTCGAAGGAGAAAAGTACTATTTCTTTTTTATATTTGTATTCTTAACACCTACCACAATATTTGGGAAAAATAAAGGTACTTAATTAGTAAATATTGATTGATTGTTTTTCTCTCCACCAATCAGAAGGATGTCTTCTTCCTCTGAAAGCATCTACATAATGTATTCACTACATATACTTTACTTAGTACTTTTCATATGTCTGTTTTCTCCTACTAGATTGTAAACTCATTAAAGGTAAGATTAATAACTTATTTTCCTTGGTACCCTGCTTTTAAGTATGGAATAATGCTTTGCACATACAAGGCACTTGATATTTCTTGAGGAAATATATTAATCTTACTTTTTCTACTGTTAGGCATCATAACTAATAATTCTTTAGAATGGAACAAAAGATAATTCTGTTTACTATTTAGTATTCTCTTGGTCACAACTGGGAGGACATCTGACACATAAGATCAGGCAAGAGAATACAGAAAGAAAAAGCCATAGGCTAGGCTCTATTTTTGTTAAAAAAGAAAGTACATTGTTTTCTTTTGGAATAAAATAAGTTGCATATTTTTAGAAAGGGGTTTTAAAAATGTATTTAATGAAGGTTAGGAAATTGAAATGTTAAACACTGAAGTTTTTCATATTTATTTCATCTTTTATCTTGCTATATTTGATTTTTATTTTGAAATAACTTCAGCTAGTTATTTATTTTAGAGATTGAATATAAGATTTCTCTAATGGAAGTAGAAAGAATACCTTTGGTCATCTTTTCCATTTCTTTTGTAAGATTCTTTTCCATTCCTCAGCCCCCTCCCAATCCCCCTTTATTTTTTCTGAGACCTTGACCATGTGTTCCTTTTGTTCCTTTTAATTGAAGAAATTGTGCATTAGTAGTATGCACAATGACTCTTTTCAGAAGAAAACTCCCCATTAGACTTAGAACAATGATATTTCATTCTCTCATCCTCTCTCTTATCAGCTACTAGGTAAATGGGGAAAACAGGACTGAACTTATTATTCCCTTAAATATTGGTCATTAGGGAATGACATAGACTGTCTCTTATCTCTAAGGACAAATGGTTTGATCCTATGCTTTTAAGAAGAGGGAAGATTAATTTGACAGAAAAAAATGTGAAGGTTGAAGCACTTTTTCATTTTGTTTCTGTAGAAGAAAAGATCAGTAAAAACATATATTTCTATTAAAAAAGAATTTTTGCTATCAGAATGCTTTTAAGGAATAGCTGGACTGAAAACTGATTTAAATGTTTCTTTTAGTCTTCAGCTAAACAATAGAAAATATAACTTATTTAATTTTCTAAATCCCAAGTTCACTATCCTGACCAATTTTCCCCCCTCTTTTCTCCAGTCTGCTTAATGGGTGCTTATTTTTGTTAAAATACCTTGTGAGTTTAAGTAGTCTGGAGTAATATTACCAATAATTACTAATGCTACAGAAAGAACATAAAAGAAATTATCAAGAAGCACATTAGCAGAAAAGGAAATTATGTAATTATGGAGCAAGAATAAAAGATGACTCTCAAAGAGCCTAAGATACATCAGCATTCCCAAGAGAACAAAAGAACAGGAGGAAAGTCCCCCAAATATGTGTGTGTGTGTGTGTGTGTGTGTGTGTGTGTGTTACTTTACCTGACTGGTAAAGCTTATAGATATCTCAGAACAATTAAAAATTTAGAACCCCCACTCTACTTCCATGTCTGCTTAACGTTATGTTTGATGAGAACATAGGTAGAAATAAGGGATTATCAGCATAGTGAGAATGCTTCCAAGAGGAGATTTCTCCTTCATCTCGTCAGATTGGCCTCTCCCTGAAACATCCATCTTCCCTTGCAGCATTCATCCACCATGTCAGTCCCCTTCTCAAATTGGTGACTTCTTCCCAGGCCCTCCATTTTGAGGAGGAACTCAGGCCAGTTGCCCTTCATTCCCCTCCTGGTTTTGCTTTTACCTTTCAGGACTTCATCCCCCACATCAACTGCAGTCTTACCCTGAACTTCCCACAGTGTTTGGGTGTTCTCACTCTAGCACATCTTCCATCATGCTGGTGTCCTTCTCCCATTGGTGAGCTCCTCCTCTGGCCTCCATTTTGGGGAGCAGCTCAGGTTAGCCAACCTTCATTCCTCTTCTGGCTGCTCTTCTGATTTTCCAGATTTCAATTCCATTCCTCAACAAAGCATCCCTCCCCCAAGATTTTTGGCTCCTTTTTGTGTGGGTCTCAGTTTCCTTATCTAAGAGGGGAAGGCTAGATGACTTCTACCATCCCTTTTAGCTTTAAATCTATGATCTTCTCAATAACAAACTGCGAAGCCTAGAGCTGAGATTCTGGGACATGAGTTGCATTGGTATGTGTATGTTAGAGTTAGTAAATTAAGATTTTTATGTAGTTAATTAATATTTAGAAGAATCAAGGAAAAAAACCCAGCTAAGTATGAAACAAGAGGAGATAGTATTATGTGTTATGAAGGGGTTTTGCTGTCATGCATAGTTCAGTGGAGAAAGGGAAATGAGCATGTTCACTTATTGTGTATCCTCAATTAATTTTTTTTGTCCTGTATGGAGACCTTTCTCTTTTTAATGGCAACCTGGCAATTCAGTGATGTTTCACAGATGTTGATAAAGACTATCAAATGTTTAACCACATTGTAGCATAGATCTTGCTTGAAAATCAAACCTATACTTACTTAAATTTCCTAGTAGAATGTAAATTCTTTGAAGGCAGGGACTTGTTCTTTTGTCTTACTACCATCGTACTAAGTGCTAGGGATACAAAGAGGCCAAAGACAGCCTTTGTCATGGAGTTTGACGGGAAGTTCACAGCTTCCCTCTTAGCAAGTGGGGCACATTCTCTCCTATTTTGTCCTGATCTCTGGGAAGAGTGGGCCCAGACTTAATGCAGTTTGTACACAGCACTGTTATCACCAAATGTAGTATAGCTGCTGGAAGAATTTGCTTATCGGCTACTCATCCTTCTGGGCTTAAGATGCTGGTTGTAGAAGCCAGCATGGACTTCACTCCTTGACCTACTGCTGGCTTCTCTTGACCCTTAAAAGCTCGAAGGTCATAGCCATCTCTGATTCCCTTCACCTTAACAAAGGCAGAGAGGAAAAGAATAGAGGCCTGTGTTCATATTGACCTCAGGTGGGGAGGGCCTGAGACCTCACCCTTTCTACCTTGGTTCCCTCAGTGGAACATAGCCTATTTAGTTATCTTTTCTTACATTTGGTTAAAATACATAAAGGACTCTTTTTAAAACCAACTTGTAAAAAATGGAGTTTGCATTTTTTAATGTGATCTTTAATGTGATATTTTGCTTGTATTATTTTTTCTGCTAATGGCCAGAAAGGGACACAACTTGACATACTAAAAATGTTAAAGGCAAAGGGGATTGAATTCAGCATCATTTGGAGAGATTGGTTAGGCCTGTGACTAATGATGATGCTGGCCAAGAAAGCTGAGACACATTCTGTATCAGGAAATAAAAAGGAAAATGAAACCTTTATTAAGCAGAAAAAAGGAATATAGTTATAAAAGAGCGACTGTAACTCGCATTTTTCATCCTATTTCATTTTGTCCTATAATCTAAACTCAAAGAAGATCTATCATGTAGTCAGAGCTCAAAATTCATATAAGTGAATGTAAGATAATGTATTTATCTACTTTAGAAAGTAAGATATTTGATCACAGAATGGCCAGATTTAGATATGCATTTTCTTAAAACTTATCAATCACCAGTAAATATAAAAAAAAATAAGGAAAATAAAAATGAATCTATTGTTTCTTTTTAATAAAGAAAATAAATAACTTGTGGAACTGGAAAAAATTGCGATGTTTCAGATGAAAGAATGATTATGCCATAAAGATTAAAGACAGTCCAACTGCAGGAAAAAAAGTATGGCAACAGATGACTCTCTTAACATGAATCAATGTAAGCACCACTTTCTAATTTGTATTTTTACATAAAACAGGTAGGCATTTGTCAGAATTTTCCATCAGGTGATCAGTAAATTACCAGAAGACAAGAATGGATATGTACTTAAAGTAGTATTTGCTGTAGCTAAAAGAAATTGTTTTCATATTTCATTCTAGAGAAGATATAGACGAATATTAATGTTAGCACATCTTATAATATCACCACCACCATCATCATATTTAGAGACTAATGTTAAATTTCAGATTATCACAAGTGACCATGAGACTGATGGAAAGAAGACCATTTTTCTAGAGTACTGCAGTTTCACCATTGGATTTAGAACTACAAATGGCCTTACAGATAGCATTTTATGAATTTTATGAATAAAGAACCTTAGGATAGAGTCACTAAATGACTTGCAGATGTTATATAGGTGATAAGCTACATTTTCAATGTAGGCTCTTGAACTTCAGACCTAGTGGTCTTTCTATTGTTCTGTAAATATCCTTTATACCCATTTCTCTCCCATTTGGGGGATATGGTCTCCATGTTTTATCTATGACGATCATTCTTCTTCCTCCTTGACCTTGCTAATCTCCATCCACATTTTTCATCAACCATCCCACACTACAACTGCACACAAGGCATTACTCCACTCTGAAGATTTATAAATAACCCTATAACTAAACACCACCCCTTAAACTGATTTATCTTTCACTGCCTTAAAAATAGTAAGTATTCAGTAAATACATGTTGAACTTGTCAATGAATGAAGGTCCTACTTCTAACTTGGAGATCCTAGATCTCATAACTTAATGAGGCTTCATCCTAAATCATTTCTTGGTCATTTTTCAAACTATACTGCCTGTATCCTGGCCATCCTCATCATTCTTATCCCTGTCCCCCAGGACCTTGAATTCTGAGAGATGAATTTCCACATTATTGTGCCTGAAATCCAACAGGCACTCTACTTCTAGAGCATTTCTAAACCCCATTGCTTTGCTTTTCCCACTACCACTTTACTTCTCTCCCTACCCTCTGCCCTTCTATTTTCCTTCATTAAGAATATAAATTCATTGAGGACAAGAAGAGCATAGTACAGTGCTGGGCATAAAGCAAGTAGTCAATAGATGCTTCATCATCCTTCATAATTTCATTCATTCAGCACATACCTGCTATGTACAGAACATTACATTAGGCTTTGATGCCCTTGGACAGCATTGCTTCAGTTAAGTGGTAGACCTGGAAGTCAGAATGCAAGAGACTGAAGAGGAAGTAAGAGATGAGAAATTGGAGGCAATAAGTATTAATACCTTTTCAAGAATTCAGCTGCAAAATGTGGAGAGATAGAAGATGATAAAGTGAGTAGATGATGGGGTCTGATGAAAGACTTTTCAGGATGAGAGACAGCAGTATATGTTTTTATGTAACTGGTTCTAACCAGGGAATAAGATGACCCTGACAATTAGAGGTCAAGAATCTGATCCAAGGAGCAAGTCCCTAAGGGAAACTAGAAAGAAAGGTAGCCTCTTCCTTTTACTAGAGCCAAAGAGGAGAGGATGAGGGAAGATACTCCACAAACTGAAGTGTGAGATGGAGAAGGTGGAGCTTACAGTGGATGGTTCCAGTTTTGGTTTTTTTTCCTTCAGGGACATGTGAGGCAAGATCATCTGTGAGGGAAGGTTCAGACGGTGGTATAAGTAGTTTAAACAAAAGAAAGTCCAAAATAAGTCTTATGAGGAATCAAGCTGAGAGTCATTTCTCAAAGAGTAGAAGTACTGGGATGTGAGGGTTTGGTGAGGTTGGACAGCAGGGATCAGTGGTAGATTGAGTTGTTGCAACTATGTGGCCTCTCCAACAGCATTTAGCAGCAAATAAGAAGGGACTGAGAAGGCAGATGGTATGGCATCAAGGAAGAGATGGGTAGAGGTAGGATGTGGGAAATTTTTATTCTGTTTTGTTTTGTTCCAACAAAAAGAGACTCACGGGTAGAGGACAAGTACGAAGTTGTGCTTGTTAAGTAACAGATTAAAGCTTTGAATATCTATTATGTCCAACTTGCTTTTCCTTTTAAGTGTGTGTAACAGGGCATCTGCAAAGTGGCTTCTGACTCTGGGCCAGAGGGCCAGAGCATATTCACTACATGAATAAGAAATCCAACAGGTAACTTTCAAAATGAAAGCAACATTTTGATAAATAGAAAAAAACTCACTTTAAAACAGTTTTTCTTTTATAGATTTGTTTTTATGCTTCACTGGCTTCCCACAGGTTCACTTGTCTGCATTTATAGTCAAGGTTCTTTGTGCAATGGCATCCCTAGGTAAAACAACTCCTTTCATTTTAAAAAAGTGTACAGTTCTTTTATTCACATTAGCTTTTCAGTTATCTTCTGACAGAATGCAGTCTTAGAGGGCAGATGGATAACCTACATGTCAGTCTGACATTTTATCTGTGATAGAGAATTTCATCTAAAATGGAAGTAATTTTGTTAATGATAATATTAGAAACTATTATTTCTCATATTCCAAAACGAAAACATGAGAGCTTAATGAATTGACAATATGTAAAAATAAAGAAGGAAGAAAAAATAACTTTAAGGAATATGTATTCATCTATATCTAAATATCTATATATCCACATTGTCTACATGTATATTCATGTACATGTGTATACACACATAGGAATATACACAATACATATATAGATGTGTGTATATATGTATGTATCTATATATGTATATATGCACACATATATGTGTATATATACACACACAAATATTTCCTTTGGATTAAAATTGTCACACAACTTTATAGGTTGATTTAGATTGTTATAAAGTTAAACATAATGTAATTGCTTTTTACTCATGTGATTTTGATTTATTGAATTAATTAACACACTTTATGATACATTCTTTACTTTTGTATAGCAGTTCCTAAAAGTAGAGGTAAAGAAGACTTCAGTTTGATTGAATGCTGTGTTGGCTTAAATCCCATTTATACTAAGTTCATAAATTATACCATCGTACAAGGACATTTCTTAGATACCTTCTTAAGCCATCAGTTTCCACTTCTGAAATAGACTGAATTGGCAATTTCAGAAACAACTATTTCTGGAAATGTTAACTCAGCTTAATTAAGGAGAGCAAGGAACTTATCATTGGAGTAGTTATTTTTAAAACACATAATTTTATATAAAGTGTAGAACAAGTGGGAAGCAATGGAAAATAATTGGGATCGTAGGATCATAGCTTTGGAGTTGGAAAGAACCTTAGAGGTCATCTAGTCTAACACCTTCATTTTATCGTCGAGAAAATGGAGGCCCACAGAGGTTAAATGATTTGTCTAAAATCTCATGGGTAACTAAATGAATCAGGATTTGAATCCTAGGGCTTCTGAATCCAAGTATATTGATCTTTTTACTACATGTTGCCTTCCACCTAAATTATCCCATAAAATAGAATGAGTTAAATAGCTATTTAAAATTTATAGAAAGGAATTAGAGTAGTTTTTACAAAAAGAGAGATGAAAAATTAGTAACAAGAATATATATATATATATATATATATATATATATATATGTGTGTGTGTGTGTGTGTATGTGTGTGTACAAATTTTATTGCAGTTTTAAGCTATATTAAATTAAAACTACCCTAAAACATTTTAGACTCCTTATATTAATATTAAAATGTGTGTTTTTATGTACCGATTATAGAACATTGTTCCTAAAGATGATCTCTGATTATATCTTCTGTTGTTTAATTCAAATAATCACACAGTTCATAAGCATCTATTATTTGCAAGGCTAAACTAAAAAATGGCATAAATCTCTGCATAAAGAGTTTTCAGTCTGATAGTGTATTAGTTGCTATTTTAAATTTTTTGTGGGATTGTCTATAACCTTCTCCTATATTATGTTCACTTGTGTTAGTTGATACTTCCTATTTTTATATCCATAAAATAGCCCTATCCACCCACCACATGCATCTTCCTTTGTGACAAAGACAAATAGTGGTTCAAAATTCCCTTGCTTTAAAATTTTGGTTACCACAGAAAGGACTGGTTCAAATAATTTTGTGCTCATAGATAATTTTCCTCTGTCTTTAATTTCTTTAGGGTCTAGGCCTAGTAGTGGTATAACTATGTTAAAGGGTTATATACAGTTTTGTAATTTTCTGGGAATAAATTGCTTTCCAATCCTCAGTCCCACAAACAACGCATAAGTATTCCTGTTGCCCCATAGCCCTGTTTTCAGGCTGCTTTCCTCATGCCTATAATTATGCTTGTATTTCCCCATCCTAAAAAAATCCTAACTTGTTCTATCTGCTCTGCTCCACCCCCCCCCCCAGCTATAATCTCATATCTCTTGTCCTTTTGGTGGCTAAACTTCTTGAGGTATCTTCTACCATCAATGCCTCTACTTCCTTGCATCTCACTCTCTTCTTAACTTTATACGCTCTTCCAATTTCCATCATTCAACAGAATCTGTTCTCTCCATAGGTACCAATGAACTCTTGGTTACCGGATGATCCTCAGTCCTCATCCTCTTGACCTCTCACTTAAGGATCTGCCTCAGGACTTTTTTCTCCTCCTATAATATTTTTTTTTCTTAATTATTTCTTCACTCAGTCAGTCAAGAAACACTTGCTTAGCACCAACAATGTGCTGGAAAAAAGACAGTCTCTAACCTCAAGGATCTTACAACCTAATAGGGGAAGACAAGGCAGAAAAGGAAGCTGAAATGTGGGGGTGGGGGAGAAGGGATCCATTGTGGGGGCATGATGGAGAAATCCAGGGAAATGTAGTTATAAGGGAAATGAGAAGATGGCTGACCTTGGAATGTTCCCTTAAATTGAGATTCTGGGAGGATCTCTCTATTGCCAATGAAAGAGAGGAGTCTCAGGGGCAGATGGTACCGATGACGTGAGAGCTCCAGGACTGAAGTGATTTTGCAGAACCAAGAGATTCCTGAGTCATGATGGAGAAATCCAGAGCAGTGCCATGGACTCAAGTATCATCTCTGTGCAGATGATTCTCAGCTTTTCTTATATAGCTCTAATGTCTCTCTTAACCTCCATTTTCTCATTTCCAACTGCCTATTGGATACCTTGAACTATGTTCAATAGATATCTTAAGCTCTACATGTTCAAAATTTAACTCATTATTCCCTCCCACCTCACCCCTATTTCATCCCCCTAAGCCCTCTTCTTTTCCTATTTTTCCTATTACTGTGGAGGACACTATCATCTGCCCAGTTACTGAGTCTTACAACTTAGCTCTCATCATTACTTCCTCAAAATTTCTCGAACCCACAAATTATTGCCAATGCCTGTAGATTTTATCTTCACAACTTCTCTTGCATATACCCCCTTTTCTCCTCTGGCATTGCCACCACCCTGGTATAAACCTTCATCACTTCATGTATGGACTACTGCATAATACAAGTAAAAGTTAAATGGAGTTGGGAGAGATCTATTGAGAAATTATTTTTACATTGTGGAATAGAAACAAAAATATCAATATCTGATCATTCATTCATTTGTTTGTTTGTGATGGGAAACTCCCATTTACCAGAGAGCACACAATTGTCATTTGCCTGCATGGCTATCACAGAGTAGAGCTGTGTGAAAGAACTCACAATAATGTGGCTCCAGGAATAGCTAAGGAGAACGTTAAAAAAGTTTCAGATATATTTTTTGCTAGGTGTTCTGTCTGCCATGAGTTTCTCCCCTCTCATTTTCTACTTAGCTGTGATATTGATCATCCTAAAGTGTAAGTCTGATCATGTCACCCCCACCCCTCCCTTCACTAAACTCCATTAGCTCTTGGTTTCATCTGGGGTCAGATAAAAACTCCTCTTGTTGACTTCAAGCTCCTTAGAACCTGCTTCTTTACTACTTTCTCAGGTTTCTTACCTTATTGCTTCCAGGTTCTCTGCAATCTAGTGACAGTGATCTTGATATTTCTTGTGCCCTACGCTCCATCTCCTAAATTGGAACATTTTCAGTAGTTGTTCCCTATGCCTGGAATTTTCTTCTTCCTCATCTCCATCTACTGGATTTCCTGATTTCTCTCAAGACCCAGATATCATCCTACCTTTTTAAAAGAATCCTCTCCTGCTCTCCCTTGATGCTAGTGTCTTTCCCCTGTTGATTATCTCCAATTTATCCCATCTATATCCTATTTGGGCTCAGATGATATCATGTTGTCTCTTTTAGTAACATGAACTCCTTGAGAAACAGGCACTATTTTTTTTTTTTTACCATCCACTCCCTTTTTTTCTTTAGTATTCTTAGGACCTGGAACATAGTAGGAGTTTAATAAAATGCTCAAGACTTGACTTGATGGTCCTTCTAATATATGGTATTTTCTTGTTTTGTAATCTTTTTGCCAAGATAATTGGCATAAGATAGAAGCTCAAAATTTTTTTTAATTTTTATTTTTTCTAATTACAAGAACTTTAGAGAATTTATACAGTATGATTATTGATAATTCAAATTTCTTCCTTTAGAAACTGTCTATTCATCTCCACTGATAATTTATTAGAGAGTATTAGTTTTATAAATTAGAATCAATTTTTTATAGCTTGAAAATGAGTCCTTTATCAGACAAACTTACTGCACATTTTTTCCTATTACCTGTTTCCCTTCTAATTTTTACTACATTAGATTTATTTGTGCAAAATCTTTTAAATTTTTTATAATCAAATTTTTCCATTATTTTATGTGATCCTATATATTATATGTTTAGTCATGAACTCTTTCCCTTTCACTACATTCAAAAGATTTCTTTCTTTTTTCTCTAATTTATTTATATTATGACTTTTAAAAAATCTAATATGTTATCTATTTTGAGTTTATCTTAGAATATAGAGTGAGTAATTGGTCTATAACTAATTTCTATTAGACTTCCGCCAAGTTTTCTCAACCGTCTTTTTCAAACAGTCCTTCCCTAGTAACTGGGGTCTAAGATTGTTTTTCTTAAATGTGCTACTTTCAAATAAGACTCTTTTACATGAACAATTTGTAACAGACAAGACTACAAAGAACCAAATTGATGTGTTTCCTCTAGCCAATCAAGTCAAGTCAACAGGGCAAATCAGCACATATTTATTGTGTCTGTTTTACTCTAAGCTTCTGAATATAAATAACAAGGATACAAAGAAAGGCAAGAAGCAGGACCTGCTCTCAAAATCTTATGGGCATGGAAGAAAAATGCAAACAACCATGCACAAGGAAGATAGAGGCAGAATCAATTGGAAAGATAATCTATGAAAGATGGCACTGCTACTAAGGGTGACTGAAATTGGCTTCTTCCAGAAGATGGGATTTTAGTTAGGACCTGAAGATTTCTGGAGAAATCAAGAGATGGAAGTGAGGAGGAAAAGACTTCCAAAAAATGAGATTCCTAGTGAAATGGGAAAGCCAGGAAAATGCCCAGAATGGGGGGATAAAGTGTAGTGTTCAAAAAATATTGAGGAAGACAGTGCCATCAGATAGAACTGTGAATTCCTTGAGAGAAGAGACTGGTTTTTTTTCCTTTCTTTGTCTCACAGTGTTTAGCACACTGCCTAGGACATTTGTTGTTGTTGAGTAACATTTCAGTTTTATTTGACTCTTCATGATCATAGAATCAACATTTATGATATTGGCAATACATTTTAATATCAGACCTGTAAAATTTTGGCTACAATGGGAAAGTTGCTAAGCTTCGATATTGGTGTAGATGACATGAAAATGATTGTCAACAGATTTACATTTGAAATCTGAATGGATGCTGAAGTCACACTGCTTTGGGGTTGTGGTAGCTATATTCCTAAAGGTAACTTGGTGAGCAAACTCAGAAAATCCTTCATAACTTGACCCCTTGCTACCTTTCCAGTCTTTTTTACCCTTTATTCCCCTGTATGTGGGGTGTAGAACGTGTTCACAGATGACCAGTACCTTTGGTGTGATGGCTGCTGCACCTAGAGCTCTTTCCACATTTGGTGTCCACTTGTTCCACCTAACTCTCACCTGTGGCTCCAAGAAGCTGCAGCATGTGCAGCAGCCACACCCTGGTAAACCATTTTGGCAGACGGGCCAAACAAGGTGGAGGGTAACTAAGGGTTCTCCAACCCATTGGTGAGTTAGGGGGATGTCTGGGAAGTATGTGAAGACTTCCTCTGGTGAAATGGGCAGATAAGAACAATTTGTTCCAATGGCCAAGAAGGCAGATGAAGCAGGCAATGTGGAGCGCTTAGAGTCTGGTTAGATGCTGAAGACGCCAAGGTCATCCACTGCGTCCTGAACCATTGCCAATCATCTTGACTCTGTCCTGCCACTAGACTATGATGACTCTGGAGGAGAGAGTAAGGCTGATGACTTAGTGCAACTCTACCTCATTTAAATCCAATTGATGCACAAATCAAAAGACATCAAAAGATGTAAATCGGTCTGTTAGTAAACTGGCATTTATTAGGCATCTACTGTGTTCTAGGTTGCAGCTAAGCACTGTAGCAGATGAAGTATTGGGTTTGGAGTCAGAAAGATACATCTTCCTGAGCTAAAAATCTATCCTCAGACACTTAGTAGCTGTGTGACCCTGGGCAAGTCACTTAACACTATCTGCCAGTTTCTCATCTATAAAATGAGCTGAAGAAGATAATGGCAAACCACTCCAGTATCTTTGTCTCTTATAAACAATATATTGTTGGATTCTGGTTGGGTCCCATTATTGTATTTCTTGAAGGCTTTTTTGGGTAATTGTTTTCAGTTGTTTGTTTTCTTCTGAGTTTATGTCTTGGTCTAAACACTGTAGAGATAAAGAAAGTAAAAAAAAAACCCAAAAAACAAAAAACAGTCTTTGCTCTCAAATTGTGGCATATGAGTGTGATGGAATACTATTAATGCCATAAGAAATTATGAGGAGGGAGTGGTTTTAGAAAAAAAATGTCAAGACCTAAATGAACTGATGCAAAGTGAAGTGAGAGGAACCAGGAGATCACTGTGCACGGTAACAGTAATGTTGTAATGATGATTCTTTTCCTTTAATCCCTAATGGTGATATTGCTTGGGCAAAGGGTATTACACAGTACTATAGCTCTTTGATCATGTTTCCATTTTTTTCCATAATGGTTGGACAACTCCACCAACAGTTCATTAGTGTGCCTTCAATCTCTCTAGCATTTGTAATTCCTTACAGGTATAGGGTGGTACCTCAGAGTTGTTTTAATTTGCATTTCTCTAATATTTATTTAGAGCATTTTTATATGACTATAGATACAGCTTTTATTTTTTCTTTTACAAACTGCTTGTTCATACCTGTTGATCATTTAGGGGAATTGCTCTTACTTTTATAGATGTTACTCAGTTCTATATTCAGTATATATTTGAGAAATGAGGCCTTTATTAGAGGAACCTGTTATAAAATTTTTGATGTTAATTCATTGTCTATGGTTCCTTTTAGAAAAATGTGGGTTCCCTGAATATCCCCTTTAATCATGTCTATTTTTGGTCTTGCTTTGTCTGAGATCATGTTTGCTACCCCTACCTTTTTTTTTTTTACTTCAGTTGAAGTTTATTAGATTCAAGTTTAACCCTTTATTTTAACTCTGTATGTGTTTTTCTGTTTCTATTTCTGTTTCTTTGTCTCTTGTAGACAACATATGATTGGGTTCTATTTGGGTTCCATTAGTATATTTCTTGAAGACTTGTTTTGGTAGCTGTTTTCACATTGTGTCTTCTTTGGAGTTTATGTCTTGTCTTTCCTGACAACTTTTTATAGTAAAATTCTTTTTGTTGTTGTTTGTTCACTTTCTAGCCTATTTATTGACTTTGAACTTTATGTTAAAGTTGGGCTCTTCTGACCTATGAGTAAGGAGGCACGGTCCCAAGCTTCAGGCATTTTTGTGCTGTCATTTTCAGAGCTAGTTCTGGGAGTCTCTAAGGTTTTGGTGCTTCCAAGGTGGTCTGATCCTGGGAGAGATGTGGTCACTGATCTTCTGGTCTGCATTATTGGTCTTTACATGCCCTAGGACTCCTCTCAGCTTTGATATGGTGACCAGGTCCCCTGCTCCCATGTGACTGACTCCCAGGGCTCCTCTCTGCCCTGGAACTATGACCCAGAACTGTGTATGGACAATAGAGTAATAGTCATCATTAGATATACCCAGTGCTCCAAAGGGTCCTTTATGTTGCTTTGAAACTCATATAACACCATCATCTTCTGAAAAATGCATCATTTCTTTCAGCAGATACTCACTCAACACCAATAATGTATAATGTGCTGTTCTAGACATTGGGGAAGACACAAAAATAATTAAGATATGATACGGTTCATGCCTCCAATGAATTAACACTTCAGCAGACATAATACAAACAACTATAAAACAAATTTGAACTTGACAGCTGAAGGGAGAAAAAACAATCTATGTGCTATGCGTGCAGATTTAAAAGATTAAAGAAAAGTACAGATTATTAGCTGAAGTGATTAAATAAGTGTTTCATGGAAGAAATGGCAGAGTAGACCCAGGAGTCCTACTGTCCTGCTTCCAGTCAATCCTTCTCATTGGAGAGTCATCCCTAATATCTGCTAACCACCTTTTACACTTAGGACCAACAAGACACCCTACATGTAGCAACAAGGCACCCTGAAGGAGAAACAGGAGGCCCAGGCAAGTCAGACTGCCATTATTGCCTTGACCACCATGTTTCCCCAGATCCTGATGGAGATAGCCCAGGATCCTGAATTCCAGAGCCTTGGGAATAGCTGTGCTTCAGACCAGCCCTGTAGCCATCCTCTTGGGAAGCAACCCTTGTGAATATGCAGCTTGGTAACTATTCCTTCAGGGGCTACAGCCACAACTACAGAAGACCCTGAAAAAAATGTTCTTGCTACTGAACTCCTTGGTGCTGTCAGATGATTCAATTTCAGAAACTGATAATGTTTTATCAGTGGAAATAACATCAAATAATGGGAATCACCATCTGCTTTGCCAGTGCATTGAAATTTTCCATATGTCTTGCTTCCCCCATTAGACTGGGAGCTCCATGAGAACTTAGATTGCCTTACTTTTCTATTTGTATCCTCAGTATTTAACACAACATAGGCACTTGATAAATAAAATCAATTTATTCATTCATAGGGCAGCTAGATGGCAATGATGCTAGATCCAAACAGTATAGCTATATACTATAGTATAACTAGATCCAAATACTGTTAAGTGTGAGTCCAAGTCCCTGTTCTTAAGGAGCTTAAATGTTAATGGGCTAAGATAGCACCTGAAATGATGCTAGACAAGGGTGGCCAGGTGGCACCATGGAGTCCAGAAGACACCTTCTTAAGTACAACTCTTGCCCCACACATTGATTAGCTGTGTGATCCTGGACACATCATTTAACTGTCTTTGCCTCAGTTTCCTCATCTATAAAATGAACTGGTATAATGTTAATTAGAAAGTTAAAGATCTTCCTCATCATGGTTGAAGGGAAGCTTGATTAGGGGAGGTTCACCCCTTTTGTTAATTTCTAATGAGGCACTGTTTCTCACAGGTTGTGATGCCCTCTGCCTCTGAAAAGTGTATAAAAACTCTAAGTTGAGGTTTTACTTTAGGGCTTACTCATTGGAAGTGTTTACTTGGCCAGAGGAGACTCTAGGTTGTCGCTAAGGAATCCCCTGTCTTTGAAAATCCAGGTGTTGGTGCTTCTTTCTCTGGTAACAAAGTATTTATGTAATGGTCAGACAGTTAGATCCATCTGTTGATCTGCAATGTATGTATTGCTTATGTCAAACAGTTGGAAGCCCTGTCTGTTGATTTTGATTTCTCTGAAGTTCAAGGTGCTGACTTTTTCCCTTGAACCAAATGAATGATACATGTGGCTTGATTAAAGTGGTTGTTGACCCTTCAAAGGTTACATTCCTTTTATAAAAGCAGATCTAAGAACCTGTACAGCAGGCTCTCCTGTGTATGTTGGGGTCCTTGCTGTTACAACTGGAGAAGAGAATGGGAAACCACTTCAATATCTTTGCCAAGAAAATCCCAAATTGGGTCACAAAGAGTCAGACATGGCTAAAAAGACTAAATCACAACAAAACTCGTTCATTCAAATGACAGTTGAATTAGACCTTCAAAAATGAGTAGAATTTCTACAGATTCATCCTCAGAATCTAAATCTAGGGGTACAATTACTATATCACAGAGTGGGGACATTTTTGAAACTTTTATTATATAATTCTACATTGATTTTCAAAGAGTTGAACCTAATTTATGTTTCCTAAGGCATTTGTATTGATATATTGGTTTTCCAATAGCTGTACTAAAACTTAATTTTGCCTGACTTTTCTCTCTGTTTATTTGTCGGCTGTAAAGTGGGATTTCAAGCTTGTTTTGATTTTAATTTATTAGATTACTTAATTGTGAAACAATTTTTCATGTGGCTGTGGAGGATTTGTGCTTTTTCTGTCAGAACCATCAGGTCATATCTTTTAAATAATTTATTTACTGGAGAATTTCTGTCAATTCCTTGTAGATGTTGAAAATCAGACTTTTATCCAAAATCATTGTAAGCCTTAATGAAGTCATTGTGGGAAGAAATGGTAGAACATATTCAGAGGCCAAAATTGAGTGAAGTTGGATCCCAGAATATGTGAATAATGGAACAATGAGTGAGAAGGCCAACATGGGGAGGTCAGAACCATATTAATGAAGCAGAGCTCCTTTTTATGTAATCAAAGTATGTCAGAATAGCGTACAGGAATTCTTATATCAAAATGAAATTTTCTTTTTTAGAGGAAAAAACATTTGAAAATAAAGCATGTATCATCATGATATGTTTGACTTTCTTAGCTTGCTTATTAATACTCTTGAGTCTTTTTTAGTTAAAGATATTGAATCTTTAGAAGAGAAAATCCTGGGCTTACTCAAATCTGCCTCATACTTAAGTTTTGGTAAGACCATGGGCAGGTCACTTACCCTATCCGTCTCAATGTACTCATTTATAAAATAGGAGCAATAATGGGTGGAAGACCTCATAGGGATGTTGTAAGTCACTTGAGCTTTTCTATCTCTTGTGTGTGTGAGTAGTTTTACTTTTTCTCTTAGCATTTTAATTTAAATTTAATTAGTGTTTTAATTTTCTCACTTACTTTTTCCACTCTTTCAAAAATATGAAAGCTCTTATTAGTTACTTAGCAATTCCAGTTGGTGACATGTTATCATGATGATCAAAGTGAAGTATAACATCCCCAGATACTTTCCGATTCACTGCCACAGTGTTCCATACCTGACCACTTTTCCTTGTCCCATATGGGAAATTAAATAATTTGTGGACTTTAGGGAAGGGAGATGGTGAAATTTATGAAGACAATATCATTTCTCCACTTACTGTCCTATTCATGGACATAGTGGGGCACAGATTACCTTGTGTTCCTGAAGGATTTTCCAGCAAAGCACAAACTCTGCTAGGTCGTACCCAGCTGGGAAGGGATTGAGAATGTCCAAGAAAGGATCATTCCCGCTAGAATGAGAGAGGTTCATCAGCAGATTGACTGTTGTTTGATGAAAGTTTTGGCCAAAGGACTTTTCAATAGCCTTCTAGCAAGGAATGGAAAAGTTGTGGCAGCTCCAGGTATAAATTGTATGGATTGTGTTCTAGTTTAGCACCATTTCTACCTAAACAGCTGAATTAGACCAAGTGTACGCAAAGGAAATCTGCATCAAATCTGCATCAAACACAATTGTTAGGCAATTGAAAGATCAATTTAACTGTATCTGGAGGAAAAGAAAATACTAAAGGCATGGAAAAATCTTGGAACTTATTAATACTTATGAAAAAGAGTGGACAAGAGAACATTTGTAGCTACCAGCCTATATATCTACTTTTCCTTTTTAAACACAACATTTTTAAAAAGTCATCTTGAATAGTGATTTAGAAATCAGGGCCACTAAAACCACAGATAAGGATCTCTGTGGGCTGTAGACTGTCTTAGAAAATCACATAGTAACATTATCTATGTTTTATTTTATTTATTTTTGTTAAATATTTCACAATTACATTTTAATCTAGATCACTGTGTTTGGGAGTGTTGAGGTATATTTGATGCATCTAATTTAGATACACATTGAAGGCTTCCTCAGAATAGCATTAATAGGGAGCAGATAGAATTTCACAATTGATACTCTGAATAGGCCATATTTTACTACCACACAATTTGGTCAAGGTTGTTTATTACTTTAAGAGCAACTTCTTATTTAAGACATCTTATCTAGGAAAACAAAACATTTAATTAATTAGAGAAATTGTTGCTGTTATTGTCTCTGAGTCTTCAGGACACCGTGGATCTTGATGTCCATGGGGTTTTCTTGGAGTGCTTTGCATTTCCTTCTCCATTTCTTTTTACAAATGAGAAAACTGAGTCAAACAGAGGTTAAATGATTTGACCAGGGTCACTGACTTAGTGAGTGTACGAGGCTACATTTTAACTCAGGTCTTCATTTGTCTCAGGTCTGAGACAAGAAAAAAGTACAAATGGATGACAAGTTAGACCTACAATTACATAAGACAAGATAAGTTAACTGGATTGCTTTCAGGAAGTTGAAAAGCTCCTATACTGACCCTAAACTTCTTCCAGAAACAACGACCCATTTGTTAAATATCTATATTTTCCTAGTAGTGTGATATGAGTAAGTTTCATAGAATACTATAGTCCTTGGAGAATTAATAAAAAGCACTATAGAGAAGTGCCCAGTGAGTGTGAGTAGACTACAACTTGTAACATAACTCTGAAGAACTAGAATAAAGATTGTCATTAGGGAAATGTAGGATTGAAAAAGAGCTGGTCAAGTTGTGAGAGAAGGCAGAAACAGGTAGATGACCTGCATGCTTTACTGGTATATTCAAAATATTAGGAAAAAAAGCAAGGCAAATAATTGAAAGATTTGGTGCACATACTTGCAATGAACTTATAGGATGATATGGGTGAGAGTTGCAGAGGACTGGAAGGCACAGATAAGTAGGAATTTGCCTCATTGGAAGCTAATCATATCATTGATCATGAATCCAACTGAGCATTTTATCATCAACTCTCTACCTACATGCTGAATCCCCCAAGTAGAATGTAAACATCTTAAAATTTTGAATTGTTTCATTTTCCTTTGTCTCTCCACTTTCTAGAATTCTACCTTTTGTACTATAAACATTTAATAAATACTTGTTGAATTAAATTGTGAAACTGACATATCATCCTCAATGTTATATATTTTATTCTCTTGCCTTTAATAAAGTTGGATAAATTCAAGGCTTTATGTGGAAAAGATAAGTTCTATTGGTAAATATTTTTTTCATAATCACTGTTGTGGCATTGTCAGATCTAGTTTTTAGTCAGATGTGTATTCATTTCATCTTATTTATATCATGTTCAATATCACTGAATTTAGTGCTATGTTTAGGAATTCAGGACAGCTGCACCTGTAAATTAGAATGAATGTGGCAATCTTTTCCCATTGTGGTAAATAAACCTTTTCACAGTTCTTTATAGCTTTGCAATTTTAGATAAAATTCTTAGGAGACTAGTGGCAGGTTATTTCCCTAAGATTTCAAGGCACAATTAGCTGCCTAGGAACTACCAATATTGTCCGATGTTCTGATCAGCATGAACACTAAAATTATAGCAAGAATGAGGCCAGTCAGGAGATTAAATAGAAAATGTCTACAGTAGCAGATAGAGGAGTCAAGTATGGTGGACTGACGAAGAACACTTTTTATCTTTCCACGCTTTATGACTTTGAAACAGGGATGTTAAAAGTGCTTCCTTAAAAAAATATTTTGAGTACAATTTTAGAAAAAGGGGCCTAGAAATATCATGGGAAGTTGATGTTTTAGGTCTTAGTATGGTGATTTAAAGCCTATATTATTAATTTCATTTTCATTATAGTAAAAATTGTATTTCACTAATATGTTGATCAAGCATTTCTTGTGGGTATCCTTTTGAGGAGGGAAAAGAAAAAGGGAACTAATTGATATTGAGGAAAAACCTATACCAAAGGAATTATAATTTATGAGATTCAAATCATACCTTTGGAATAGAAGCCAGGGAAGTACTAGATGAAAAAATAAGAAGCCTTGAAAGATCAGGCAGGTGCTGAACACTAACGTGCAAGAGTAAAAAGGATTTCTTTCTCCTAAATCTAGCTCATGCATGATCAGTTACTCAAACTAAGAATTCAAGTCTTGGGGTCCCATCTGGTGGCTTGTTTGGTAATAGCACTCTACGCATGTACTCAACCACTGTGCTTTGTATTAAAGAAAGGGGTCCTACAAGGAATTACAGATTTCTTTATAGCAGCATAAGAGAAAGACCCCACCCCACAGTGACCATCACCATTGGACCATATTTTTATACATAGTTTATGAATTGTCTCCTGAATTCATTATCTATTTACTTCTTGGTGAAAGCATTACATAATATTACTATTCTATTGACCTATCCCTTGTGCTTATTTTTTTGTTTAAAAAACAATTTCTACACTACTCCCCTTTAAAAAACGAATGATTTTGAGTTATAGCCTCTATAATGCCAGCTCCTGACTGTTGTGTGGCAGTGAGCTTGACTTCTTGAAGGCTGTTCTAGGGAAACACTAATTCAGGAAATTTCTACCATGTAGGAAAGACTTCACCTATGGGTTCAGGGAGTAAATGTATTTCTGTCCTTCAAGGATCAAGCCAATTAAGATCAGAAGCTCCTAGCCAGATTGGCTGAAAGGGATGGATTTTTTAGCAACAGCAACTTGGGAAATCACTTACCAGTTATAGAGGTTTTGGAGGAAATGACTACAGTAATCAATGACACATTCTGAAAATAAGGATCTATAATAAAAATAAAAATTATAAAAATAATCTATATTCCCTGAAATATTATTATGATGTAACTTGCTCTCATATTATGCAAAATTCTATTGGATAATTCCTTATTTTTCATTTTCTTAGCATACATTTGTAGGACTAATGTGATTACTTTTAAAAAAGGTTTTTAAAATACATGTGAAATCTGATGTTTATATCATAAGATTTCGATCTGGAAGAGACCTTAGTCATCATTTAATATAATTCCTTTGTTTGGAGGATGAGGAAATTGTAGCTATGGAAGTTAAGTAACTTACCTAAAATCAAACATTATGAATTGCAGAGTTGGAATTTGAGCCTGAATTTTACTGCAAATCTTGTGTACTTTCTGCTGTTCCCAGAAGCTTTTCAGATTACGTCATATTTTCTTCTTATTTGTAAATATCTGAGATTATTTTTTTGTTGCAAAATGGCATGGAATCACCATGTTCACCATGTAGTTTGTCCCTAAAAAACTCTTGGTAATAACATGAACTATACATTCCTTGGAAAGAAGATGAATTTCTTCCTCCATGCAGAATTAGTGGAGTCATAACAATCCAGATGTTTCCAAGAAAAGGGTAAATGAATTTTATAAAACAAATTGGCATGAGAAATAATGTAGTATCAGATCTCATCGAAGTGTAGAACTCACCAGTTCCCCTCTAGGCTTGAACAAATATTACATGAGTGAGGGCTCTTGTAAAATGTTATGTTTTGAAATAGATTTCATTAACGCTTTCTAGTGATAATTTATTTCTCCCTTTATGCCTAAGATGCTTCCCTTACTAATAATGGATAGCTTATTTGCATATAAATAGATTTCAGTATTTGCTGAAGGAGAGGTCTAATATGTTTCTCTTTTTTTCTTGGACATTGTTAAATAAGAGGGCATATCGCAATGAGCATCACTCATGAATTATAATAATTTTTTTGGCCAAAATTCTTTATTATGAAACAACATTTATATTTTATGGTAAAGAGTTTAAATGTCCATTAAATAAAAAGTATTATTAAAAAATTAAAACCTGTTTAGTTTTACGTAAAAATGGGTTTTTAATAGCTCCAAGTAAAAAATATTTAAAATCTGCTATTGGTTACGTTGAGTATGTGCCTCTGGGTTATTATCTCTTAATTAGTTTTTTTCAATTTTTGATCAAGTAGCATGTTAAGTTTTTCACAATGCAAATGTCACATTTTCAGTGAGCATATGACTTAATTAAATAAATCTTTCATTTTGAAGAACAAACCTCCCGTTCTGATGACCAGGAGAACTGATCCTTGTTATTTAACAATATACCAGTACCCTGTATCAAACAGACTATATACTCTACCAGTACTCTAATTCTTGTATCAAAATCATGAGAAACTGTTGATTGCAGAATAGTGACTGCTTCCCTTCCTAGCATAAATCAAAATGCTATTTCCTTCAAGATTCATTTGACTTGACAATGATCATTAATGCAGAAAGCACATGTGATGTTTTTTTTTTTTTTTTTTTTTTTTTTTTTTT
>CM053774.1:101618575-101656130 GCA_028658325.1 Potorous gilbertii | reverse complement strand
ATCCCCCGCTCCCCTCTCAGCCCGTCTCTCTCACTGACCTGTGCGTCTGTGTGTGGAGGGACCCTCTCGGCCGTCCGGAGATCCAGGTCCCTGCCGCCCGCTGGGCTCTGCTGGCTCCTCTCAGTGCCGCGTGGCCGGGCGGGGGAGGGGAGCGCTCGGCCGGGCAGGGCTCCTCTCCCGTGTCCAGGGTACCTCTGCGGTCGGTTCTTCAGGGCTCTCTGCAGCGGAAATCTCCTTCACTGTGTTGCTGCGCGGCTTCCACTGCTCCAGAATTTGTCAGGAGTTCTTTTTACAGGAAATCTATGGGCTGTGGGTTCGGACCTAGCATAGGTGAGTCTTTCTACTCCGCCATCTTGAGGTCACTAGCACATGTGATGTTTTAGAGTTTAAGTTAAGATTGTTTTTCCCCTTGACTCACAGTGTTTGACACAGGATAGGTTCTATTATTTTGTCCTTGTAAATGAAGTGTATTAAAAAAAAGAAATATCCCTTAATAACACATTCAGTATTTATAAGTAATTCCTTAAGGAAATTAAGATAACAGCTGCTTTCCAGTAGGTGAGATGCCCATTAAAATGTGTGTCTTTCTTACCAGTAGAGGTCACTCAGAGTAAAGTGAATAATGACTGAACGTTTAGGGAGACAATAAACGATTCCTCTGAGCCATGGTCTTCCTGGTTTCTTTGACTTGGAGAAATGACCCTTTCTTTTTCCTCTGGTCTCTTGACAAGGTGAATTCTGTTCTTACTCATTGTCCAGAGTCCTTTCCAAATATTCAGTTTGATGTTAATTTCCTAGAAGAAAATGTTCATTGTATTAGTATCAAGATTTAAGACATTCTGCTGAATCCTCCTTAAATTGTATAAGGCAGGAAGAGGTTTAGATCCTTAGCAATGTGATACAAGGTCTTCTGCCACAGAGAGGCAGCCTTCACCAGAGGATGGGGAGCTGAGCTGATTTAGATTCTTGGGAAGTCGCCTTTACAACCAGATAATTACAATAGCCCATGTACAAGGAGGTATATATACACAAAACTGCTGTGTGGCAGTGCTGAATTTGGGAGGCAATTCTATTTAAGAACTAAAACAAGGATCTGCATGTTCATAGCAATAGCTGCTTATTGATGAATTATATTTAAAATATGATCTCTTTTTTATAAAATTTATGGGGAAAATAAAACATTTCCTATATACTTTCTAGCATATTACTTAACTCAATCTGATGTTGCCCTTAAGGTTATTTTTATTATGTCAAGTTTTTTTTTAATAAACATTGCCTTAAAATAGGAAAGAAGAAAGAAATAAGTATTTATTAGGTACCTACTATGTTCCAGACACTGTACTAAACTGTTGACAAATGTTATCCTATCTGATCATTGCAACATCTTTGGGATACAGGTGCTATCATAATCATGATTTTACAATTGAGGAAACTGAGGGAAAATGAGGTTAAATGACTTGACCAGAGTCACACATCTACTAAGAGTCTTGAGACTGGATTTGAGCTCAGATCTTCCTGACTTTAGATCCAGAGTCCTATCCACTGCATCACCTAACTGCCTTTACAATAATATAACACAGCACACATATATGTTCATATAATAAAATAACAATTTAATTTTCACTTTAATAGTTTTTAGCAAGACTTTTTCAATAATATCTAAACATTATCTAAAGGATAAAGATATATTTCTTCCACAGGTAAGAGTTAATACATGGATGGGGAGGGGGGAAGGAAGAATGTGGGTTAGGACAATAACTGTGGTCATAAAGGTGGATAGTAGGTGAGCTACCAGTGTACTTTCCTGCTCTGACTTTATAGTCACTTGGTGTAGCTGAAAGTAGCCGTCTAAGTGGAATTTAGGTCCTTTGTTCAATCCATTAGTAGTTCATATTCCATTCTTACTTACTAGAAACCCATTGGCTTTATATCAATTTTATAGAGCACTGAGTTAACAGAAAATCCTTTTTGTGCAGTTATGTTTTGTTTTGGGTGTCTTTTCTGTAGCCACAGTATAGCCATGAGACCTTGTGTAAAATGTATACAAGAAGTTGTAAAAAAAAGAGCAATGCAGCCGTAAAATTGCTTTCCTGTACTTTTTTTCCTTTTGGAGGTACTTTTAGTCCTTTTTAAGTATCTTATGACACTTTTAAGGGGCATAGGGTAGTGAGAGAAAAATGAAGTGGAGATACTAAATGTTTTTCTCCCTAAGTACTTTCTTCCCAGACCATGTTGCTAAAGAAGCCTCTAATGTGATAGCCTCTTATCTGATAGATATATAGAGATGTATCTCTATACCTCTATTTTAGAGAGAGAATAAAAAAATACAACTTTGAAAATATCTATATTTCATAGCCATATAGTCATGAAATTCAGGGTGCTGGGAATAGTACTGTTAGTTAAGAAATGATCCCCTCTGAAATTTTGATATTTTTAAGAACTGGTATCTGTAGGTTAACTCTTCATATACTATGTCTTAGCTAGCAAAAAAAAAAGTTTAGATAAATTTTGACCTTTATAAACTAATTTTCTCATGAAATGAACTTAACTAAAATGACTGCAAATATAATAATATAATTAGAAAAAAAATCAATGAGCTATTAAATGAAATAATATGTTTAAACATTAACTTCATTTTGATACCATTATAAGTGTAATGCTGCTTCCTGGGCTGTTGAACAGGAGGGCATATCTATCAGTCACTATATTCCCCACCACCTTTGAATGGATACTCAGAACTCATTCCTTCCTTAAGTCTTTACCAGGGGTAGGGAACCTGTGACCCTCTAGGTCCTCAAGTTCAGCTCCTTTGACTAAGTCCAAACTTCACCAAACAAATCCCCTTAATACAAGGATTTGTTCTGTAAAACTTAGACTCAATCAAAAGCCCACACCCAAGGACCTAGAAGGCCACATGTGACCTCGAGACCACAGATTTGCCACCTCCTTCAGCCTTTTGGGGTTATGGTTTCCTTTAAAATGAGAGGGAGTATAGCGAAGCTATTAATGATTGATTAACTCATTTTACTCATCCTCTCCTCCCCTTAACTGACACAGTTTGATGCCTAGAGAAATCTCAGTGAAAATATGTTCTTTGCACTGGGAAACTGTTAAAAATAAATCAATAATCTCTTTCTTCTTTGAAAAGAAGTCCCTTAGCCATCAGCTGCCAAGAAAAGTCAATCAGTCAATAAACATTTATCAAGTTCCTACTATGTGCTAGGCATTGTCCTCATACTTAGAGATGCGTAGAGCCCCGCCCCCCAAAAAAACACAAGAAAAAAGCAATAAACAGTCTCTGATCTCAGAGACCCAGTAGTCAAATTGGGGAGATAATATGACAGCAACAATGTACAAATAAGATTTTATATTTGTACGTACAGTACAATACATACATATGTATGATTTATATACATATATATGCACATATTCACACTGTCTATATCTATATATCCACATATAGTAAGTTGGAAATGATCAACAGAGAAAAGTTGCTACCAGGAAAATCAAGTTTCTCTTTGCATCCAGTGCCTAACACAAAGCAGAAAACTGACGTATGTCTGTCTAATTAAATCTGGTATGCCGAGAAAGGAGTTTAAGTGAAAAGACCTAGGCTCAAATTTTCATTTGTAAAAAGAAGGGTTAGATGAGTTGACCTTTAAATTCTCCTTTAGGTCCAAGTCTACAATCTTATGACATGATGATCTGATAAGTTCATCAGGTTGGGGAATTCCTGATATTGAAACTCCCTTGGTTCACTTAAGATTGACAATATTTGTCATTTATTATGTCAGATAATGATATTTGTTGTATCTTTTATTATATCCAGATTATGTGGGTTACAGTAGGGAGATGATATATGATTTGCCTATGGTCAATAGATCAGTATATGAGAAGCAGGACTTGAGCCCAGCTCTTTCTGACTCCAAAGTCAGCTCTCTCTCCATTGAATGAAGCCATTTCACTACTATTCTTATCCCACTTTAAGTTTTGAAACCAAAATAGATTAGCCTCTGGCCACACTGCTACAATAAATAGGATTACTCATACTATCCAAGGCTAAGAATTTATTTCCTTTTGAGGTTCTTTTTCTTTACAACAGACCAGAATGTAAAAATGTCCAAACTCCTCTGGGCTCAATAATTAATAAGCATAGACAGTCTAAAAATTACAAATAATCAGATGGGGAAGACTGAGTCATAACTTTCTTATGCAAAGATGGCAAGAATTATATAAATTATATAATTATATAAAATACCTTTTTGTAGAATGGCAAGAATTTGCTCACAAAAGTAAACATTTAAGCCTACACCTAACTTTCTTCTTTTTTTTCTTTTCACTATATTTTGTAATAGAGTACAGTTATATCTGCCTGTCCAAAAGCATAATAGTCAGATTTAACTCATCAGATGTTCCTAGGTTTGAGTATTGGGTTCTTTTAACAAAATGAAATAGTAAAATCCTATTTCCACTGAAATCTCAGAGGGCAAATACCCACCCTTTACCCTGCCAAAAGCTGATATGTAGCTTCTACTTGAAGACTTCCATTGATATGAAATTCTTCTAAGGAAGCAAAATTTCCTTTTAAATGGTTTTAAAAATAATTAGGATTTTTAATATTGGGGCCAAATCTACCTCTGTGATTTCCACCCATTACTGCTAGATTTGGCTTCTGGGACCAAGCATAACAATATAGCATAACTCAAATTCCCAGGCCTACCTATATCTTTTCTTCGTTGGCTATAAATATACATTCATTTAACTGGTTTTCATGTAGCACAATTTCGAGCTCTTTCAGCTTCCAGATTGCTGTCTGTTGGACACAATCAAAATTATTAATGTCCTTCCCAAAAGGCAGGGACACAATAGCCTAAATCTCCTTCCCTTTAGAGTTTGTCCCAGTTTCTCCCCCTAGCATGGCATCCAAACATGCTCATGCAGAGTTAAGTCATTCTTTTGATTAATAACTTTATCACATTTACCAGTTTAAGAAATAAGGTAAAGTTAAAAAATATAAAAGTATATAAAAGTATATACTTCAAGAGAAATGCAAAGGGTTGAAAATGAATATATTTGGAGACCCATCAGGGTTCCCACTTTCTGGAAATGTCCTCTGTATTCCTCTGAATCCTGATTCCCTGTGGCTGATTGAAGTCTCCTGTATGCAGCCCATGGTGTCCATCACCTGCTCCTTCCTCTTTTCATCTCTAGCCCTCTGTAGCCTTTCTGGTATTCTTGCTTCTTACTGTCTCAAGTCTCTCCAGCCTCAAAGTCATGGCCTAATTCTCTGGGAGGTCAAGGAAAAGGATGATGGAAAATCTTCCCAAACACAGAAGCATCCATGCCTCTCTGGTGATTTCCTTGGTGATACCTGCAAGAAACGTGGCCAATAGAACAGAACATGTATAAATTTTTATTTATTTGACAGGACTTATGATTTTATCAGTATAGAGAACTCCTATTTGATATCTTCCTTTACCAATGCAAGCTAGCAACTATTCTTCTGTTTTCCATTCTTGAGCAGGTCCTAGAACACTGAGAATCAAGATATCTGTCAAAGTTGCATAGCTAAGTTATGTTAGAGTGGGACCTGACCTTGGGTATTTCTGATTATGAGACCAGTTTTTTTTTATCTAATATGCCTATTATCTCTCAAACATCATAAGTATAAAATAAATTAAATTTTATGATTACCAGCAGAAATATAACTAAGTCTAAAGATCATACTGGGAAAATAAATGTGCAAATTGAAGGCATAATGGATTTGAGGGTGTCACAGCCTAATTCATTTCATTTGAAACCTTCATTTCATCCACAAGACTTGGCAGTCATTGATTGTTTAGTCATGTCCAATGCTTTGTGATCCCCTTTGCAGTTTTCTTGGCAAAGATGCTGGAGTGGTTTGCTATTTCCTTCTCCAGCTCATTTTATAGATGAGGAAACTGAGGCAAACAAAGTTAAGTGACTTGCCTAGGGTCACACAGTTAGTAAGTGTCTTAGGTCAGATTTGAAGTCAGGAAGATGAGTCTTTCTGATTCCATACCCAGCACTCTGCTCTGTATTATGTAGCTACTTGTACCTGGGAGTTTTTGAGGACAGTCATATATTCATCACCATCTAAATTATGATTACTTAGCAGGTGTAGATCAAAGTAAAATATGTATTTCAGTGGACTAGGTTAAAAAAGTAGTTTCAAAATGTCTCATAACTGCTGTTTGTTTTAGTTTATTGTTTTATAATCAGTTGGCAACACAATACATTTGAAAGTTGACTGTCTAATGAAATATAAAGCAGTGGTATCCCTTGGCCTTGCTGACCACATTAAAGACCACACAAGAGAATCCAGAGGAACTTCCTCACAGGGGATCTGCTTCCTTATTGATGGAACTGATTCTCCCAGACACCATTTGTGGAAAAGCTTCACTTCCCTCCTTACTTTACAGTTATCTTCTCCACAGACTAACCCCTACCCCTCACTTCTGTTCTAGGACCATAATCTAATCAACTCTGTCTTTTCTACTGAATGGGCATTATATATAAAAGCATTTCTTCTATGGTTAGACTCATCATTCCTGCAACTTTCTAAGCCAAAAAACACCAAAGTGTTTTTTTTCTAAATTCTGGCCACCATTCCTGTTAGAAGGAATGTTGTATCCCTCATGAGAACCAAACTATTTGAGTGGAAGTTCGCCATTTTCTTTGCATTTGTATCCTCAGTGCCTAGTGCCATAAACTTTAATACACATAATCAGAATGTTGTAAGTTCTTAATGAATAGTATTTCATTCATTTCTTTTGGTTCATTCATTTTTACCACTCACTGACTTAAGAGCAAGTATCATGCCATAAGAGCAAGTGTTAGACCTCTTTTGGGGTGTCTGACTTAATTTTAGATTATGTTGGAAGGGACAAATTTTAAGAAAAAGGGAAGGAGGGACATTTAAAGTGAAAATAAGTTCTACTTTCACATGCAGGCAAAATGCAGCCACTAGATTTTTATTTTCTCTCCCAAAGTATTCTAGAGCGGTTTTAGAGTTCTGGATTTCCCTGAGAAGTTTGGACTTGTCTTTTCCCTCCTGCCATGAGTTTGAGACCCCACTGGCTGTTAGGTTCCACTGACCAGAGGCCCAGTTCCATTTAACTACTTACTATCAGTTGCCTTTTTCAAAGGGATCTTTACTTTGAAGATACAGCAAGAACCAAGGACAAACCTTTCCTTTAGTACCTCCAAGGCACACTCACTGCTGTACAACCTTGGTTTTTGGGGAGAGAAGGCTTAACTTAGTTCAGTTAGAGACCAAATAATTTCACCTCCAAAGGTGGAGTCACGGCTGGGTGATTTCTTGTTTCAGCTACAATTGGCCTGGAGTCCTTAAGGTCCCTTTTAGTTCCTTGGGGCATCAGTGCTGCTCTTGCTACAAATCTGGTCCCTGGGGAGCTGGGATGCTGAAGGAAGCTCCACCACTTTCATTCCTCAGGGATACTGATACTGTGCTAGGTGTCAGTGTGTACTTTGGAAATCTCGGATGCCACAGTGCCCTCTGGACTTCCAAGCTCTCAAGATTTGTTTCTACTGTTTGTCATGAGCAACCAAGTCACCAGTCTCTTCCAAGAGTGATGAGATGGTTAAATCCGAGAGTCCATGGTAAATGCCCCTGCAGCCAATAGAAGAGCTACCTCTTTACCTCACAGTAAGCTGAGCAGGAAGAATTCACAGAATATACACCCATGATCAGCAGCTTCTCCAAGGCTCTATAATTCTACATCATCACAACTTTCTCCAAAGCCAGAAGGAGGTTCCCCAATATTAATTCATAGGGAAACATCATCCCTATAGCCCTTCCCCCAAAGAGAAAGCATAAACTTCTTGAAAGCAAAGACTGTTTGATGTTTTTGTCTTTGTATCACCACTAGTAGGTGCAGAGTGCCTAGCTCATAACTGATGGTTAATAAATGCTTGTTGAGTGAATGTCAAAGGTACTGGATAATTGCGGTTTTAAAAATCTATCTACTTGACAAAAACATCACCAAATAGTTTAGGACTGATTACTGGAAAAATATATTCTAAGGAGAAGGCTATGGTTAAGAAATACTTTTATATCATTTGATAATTTGAGAATCTGTTAGAATATTCATATATCTCCATATGTATCACTAGTCCCAGAAACCACTTTCTAAAGCATAACACAACAGTATCATCCAAGAAAGAAAGATTGAGCTTTCCCCCTCTTAATATATTGATTTGGTTACTAGAAAAATTTAAAAATTATTTGAAAAGAACCTACAATTCTATGAAATCTAGAGGTATATTTTAAAGAGGGGATATCTTTTCGCATGTGAATCACTCAATCTATGGGAAAGAGAAGAGAATTCCCCTTTCTAAAACATAATAACCAAAAGATATCATTAACATAATGAAAGATAATTTGCTAAATCAGTTTTTAACATTTTGCAAGGCATTATTATGTACTTTCAAAAAGTGGACAGTTTATACTTTCTTTCTTAGAAAAAATGCCTGAAATGTTCTCCCTTTTTACCTCTTCCTGCTGACATCTGTGCCTTCTTTTAAGACTTAGCTCAAACACTTCTGCATTAGACCTTACCAGTCTCCCCTGACATTTGAGCTTTCCCCTTTAAGACTACATTCTTTCTTCCCAGAGCATAGTCAAAGACGTCAAGAGGAAATGATAAAAAGAAAGACTATTTCAGGTATTCAGATCAGCAAACCACTCCAGCATCTTTGCCAAGAAAACTGAAAAGGAGGTCACAAAGTATTGGACATGACTAAACAACCAAAGACTGCCAAGTCTTGTGGATGAAATGAAGGTTTCAAATGAAATGAATTAGGCTGTGGCATAGTCATGGGAGAGTGTTGTTTTCAAGAAGGAACAATTAAGCAGGTGTCACTAGATGTTATTAATAGATCAGCCTGTGAAGGTAGGAATAATTCAAGTCATGAAAAGGCTTAAATGCCAGTCTGGTGTTCTCCATATTATTCCTCCTTCCTTTTCAAAGAGGACCGATGACATCATAAAAGGATGTCTTAACTTGCAAATGAATTGGATTTAAGTGAGGCAGAGCTGTGGAAGCTATCAGCCTCATTTTCTCCTCCATAGTCACTGGAATCCAGACAAGAGTCTAGATGACTTGAGATGACCCAGGATGCAGCAGGGGGTCTTGGCCTTTTTAAATTAAGGTCTTTCTGAGGTCTCAGACTGCCTGAGGTAATGTCCACTCAGTGACTAAGGACTAGGTAAAAATTGAGACAAAAGATGACCTGGTTTACCATATGGGAGGAGAAGACCCTCAGAGTTTCTGGGCAGAATGGAAAACAATTGGAATTTGAACCTTAAGTTCTCAAGACCCCAAACCTGCCATGTTCATTCTTACCTTTGTACCTTTGCTTGAAATCCCCTCTTGTAAAATCCACACTGACTCCCATCAATTCCATGAATTCTTTCTCAATATTTTCATTCAGTATGAACATTTTCCCTTCCTAATTATGCATATTTATTTTGTTTCACACATATTTGACACAATTCTTCATAAATAGGGTTCCAAAGTACATTTATATTTTGCTAAAGTGTATTTGTAGTTTGATGGTAACCGTTGGAAACAGGCTCAGAAGAAGTTTCAGATCTTAGCGTTCTTCTCTTTGGTGACTGTAGAAATAGTCAACTTCTATGTATTTGAAATTTTAAAAGTTTGGGTCATAGTCTCATATTTGTAATTGGAGAATCTAGGTGTAGGAATCTTCAAATATTGGGAGGAAAGATTCTTATAAATTGAATTGTTAATCTCTAAGACATCAATGAGATGGCCTTTGAGCCCTTTCAGAGCTCAAGTGAAATGTGACTTCCTACATGAGCCCTTTCCTATCCTCCACAGTTGCTAGTCTAATCCTCCAGTCTTGGAAATCCCAACACATATTTTATATCTACTTTTATATGTATATGTCAATTCCTCTGACATTTGTAAACTCCTTGAGGGACGAGACTGCTTTGTTTTTGCAACTAACACAGAGCATTGTATATAATGAATTGTACAATCCATTGTGTGTCAGGGATAGAGAAGATCAACATTTCTGATTGTGCAGGAATATTATCTCATGTAACAGAATGTTACACCCTGCCAATACTCTTCATTGTGGTGTAATGGAAAGGGCTCTGAGTTAACAGTTGGAAGAGCTTGGTTCAAATCTGGACCGTATCGTTTACTATCTATCTGACACTGAGGAAGTCTCATGACCTATTTGGTCCTCATTTATTAAATGATGAGGCTGCACTAGACATAATCTGTGAAGGTGGAAGGATTGGAGGTCATCGTAAGATAAAGATTAACTAGATTGAGAAGTGGTAAGACATAAGAAAAGATGGAATGGTAAAAGATTGTGATTGGATAGAGGAACTTCACAGTTATTCCATTTGTATTATACAGTACTCTTGTAGGTATTTTTTAAATGAAGCATGAGTTTGGTATTTAAAGACCTCCTGAGCTAGAGAATGATGGTTCATTTCATTTTTGTTTATTAACAGGCATTATTTTCTCACCTCTCTTCCTGCCCTATAGAGACAGAAAAAAAGAAAAAAAAAGATCAGATGTAGGTAGTCAAGCAAAAAAAAAATTCCAAGATTATCCATGTCCAAAAATGAATATCTCATTATGCACCTTGTGCCTATCACCTATCTATTGGGAAGTACTAAGCATTCTTTATCATCGTTCCTGTAGAATAATGGTTGGCCATTTGTGTTGATTAGGTTTGAAAATCTTTCAAAGTTGTTTGTTTTTATAGCATTATTTTATAAAAATTTCTTCCTATTCTGCACACTTCCCTAAGTATCAGTCTTCCAGTTTTCTCTGAATCCATCTCTTTCCTTATTTCTGATGATACAGTAATATTCCATTACATTTATATACCTTAATTTATTTAGACATTTTTCACATGATGGGCATCTTCATAGTTTCTGGTTCTATACTACAAGTAAAAGAACTATAAATATTTTTCCTCTTTCTTTGATCTCTTCCTCATCTCATCTTTGAATGTCCAACTCCATTTGAAGCCCAGTATGTGCTACCTGCTGCAAAAAACCTTTCGGGGTCCTCCCTTTTCTTAGCACTCTCCCTATTCTGGTTCAACCCAGCTAAAACTGTATGGTGGTTGAGATTCAAGATTGGATTGAAATAAGACACTTGAATATGATATGGCATTTTAAGAAAAGTAGTTTAAGTAGCAATAACTTGGAAAGATACTTAGCAAAAATGTAAGATTAATTTACTTGGGCATGGCTATGCAATCAGAAGAGTGTATTGATGGCAGTGCGATGTCTGTGTCAGCTATGAGGGGGTTGATTACTCAGGCCCTGGGTTTTATGCCTTAGGTAGCTCCAGCAATGATTTGAGTCCTTTCCCTAGGCCTAGAGGAGTAAGTCCCATGGAGGGTTTCTTTCCTACATTAGGGAAAAGCTATTCCATAGGGTTAGAACCTTCTCTTAGTTAGTCCTTTTCAGAATAGCAGTAGATCTTGCTCCTCCCATCCATCCCCAATACCTCCCAGATTATGTTTACTAAGTACGTATTTTGTATCTGTTATTTTATTTGCATGTTACTTTTCCATTCCTAATAGAATGTAAGCTGTTTGAAAGCAGGGTCTGTTTTGTTGTTATCCCTAACATCTAGCATAATGCCTGACACACAGTGGCCACTTAAAATAATTGCCAGTTGAATTCAATTGGAGAATCAGTAGGGAAAACTAAAGATTTTTAGCCTGGTGAAGGAAAGGAGCAGGAATCTCCAACCAAGTTAAATTTGTGTGATTGTGTTGTTGTGCGTTGGCGCTTGAGAGTCTTTCTTCTGAATCACTCCCCCTAACCCCCCAAAAATACAGATTCTTTTTGGGTGCCTAATGATTTCTTATTTTCTTTAAGTAGTAGAGAGAGAAGGAAGGAAACAATCAGGTGTTAAGTACCTTCTAAATGCCAGGCTTTAGAATTATTGTGTCATTTTATCCTCCCAATAGCCCTGGAAGCTGTTATCTCTGTTTTACAGTTGGGAAAATGGAGGCAATAGGGATTAAGTGACGTGTTGAGAGTCACATATTTAGTACCTGTCAGAGGATGGATTTGAACTCAGATTTTCCTGATTCCAGGTCCAGTGCCCTGTACATTGTTGTACCTCCTGGTTGGGACATAAGGGGGAAAGCACTGGATTTAGAGCCCGAAGTGCTGGTTTCAGTTCCTTGCTCTGCCACTTAGTAGTTGTAACCTTGGCAAACTGTCCAACCTCTCTGCATCTCTGTTTCCCTATCTGTAATAGCAATTACACTTACATCCCAAGGTTGTGGTGAGGGCTTTCATAAGCCATCAAGTGCCCTGCAAGATAGTTGTGTGAGAACCACTTTCTTTGGGGATCATGGCAAATTAACTACCATGAAGAAATTTCTATAACAAGACTCCTCTTTCTTCTTAGAACTCTGTTCCCTTTTAAGTTGAAGTGTATCTCTTTGTTTCTATGAAGGATGATCATGCAATGGTAGTTTTTAAATACAATAACTGTGAAACTTCATGTAACATTATGGTTTTATGTGTAACCATAGGTTTTTTTTCCTCTCCCACCCCAATCTGCTCCACTTAGTGGGTTATGCAGCTGTCTGGTCATAATCTGAAGAGCCATTTGAATCTAGTGCAGTTGAGTTGCAGGAGCACCCGAAGACCATTAAACCTAAATGTGGCAAAGACATTTATGAGAAAACTTCCCTGCGAGCTAGTCTTTTGTCTTTGCTTGGGCTGATTTGTAAGATTTTAAGAATAGGATCAAAGGATGAGAAAATGTGTTCCATAAAACCTCAGCTTCCTAAATGGTCTTGTTGAAAGGCACCGAGTCAATTTCTGGGAACAGTTTCCTAAATACTCTTTTATCTTGTGACATTTGCACAATTGAGATTCAGTTTTACTTCTCATGTGGAAAATAATACCTCATATTCAAAATAAGTTGCTAATTCATAAATCATGTACTTTTAACTCATTACAAAAGAATTCATTCTTTTTGCTAACATAATATTTTAAAGCTTTAATTTATAAAAACAGTTAGGGCCCATTCTTTCCTAATGCACTGTAATGGTCCCGTTGAAGGACCAGCAGCATAGATTCTCCCTTTAAATTACTCTTCGGTTCTGTTCTCTTCCAGTTTTGCCCTGTAGCATTGGCTGACATTTCATAGAGGGTGAGCTGGTACAGAACCGGAAAATACATAATTATAAGAATCACTTACTCTTTATTTTTTCCATTATATCCTCATCATGGTTCACACAGACTTTTCATAGGTGTTTCATTTGGAATGAGAAGTTTTATTCTTCTATGATTTGTGATTAAAATGTGGCATTTTGGTAAATAAATGAATGCTTGCTTATGCATGATCTACCCCTTGAACCAGTGTTGTGAAGCAGGAGGAGTCTTTGACCTGTAGCACATAGTGCGGCAGCAGTGGTGGCAGCAGTATATATGATGGGGAAGGTAGTTTATTATAAAGCTGTTTAGCCCAATAAACTAAAGCTTTTTTTAAGTTTTAAATCTAAAGCACTTAAAATATATCTAAAGCATCTAATACAGAAATTGAACAAACTGACTCTTAAGTGAAGTTTTGTTTCACCTTATGATTCTTGAAGATGCGAAGAAAAGCAAATTTACCAAAACTCCTTTACATAATTTCCTCTGTCTTGATGAGTTATGATTCAGAATGTAAATATTTATCAGTTTCAGCAGGATGCTAAGACCAGAAGACGGACTATACTTTTAATAATTGAAAGTGAAACTTCCCATTACAGTAGTGTTTGCATAATTGCCTTACCTGTTGCGTTTAACCTTCATAAATCTTGAAAGCTGAAGTTGCAATTTTCAATTAGCTCCTTATGGAAATAGTCACACAGTCATTAATAATAGCTTATGATATTATGTTAAACAGAAGCATTTTAAGCACGTATTTTGGTTTATAAGAGAAATGATAAATTTAATTAACATATAACATATATATATATATTTCTCATTTTATATAAAGGTACCTAGTATTTCAAGTTCTTTTTCTCTATACTGTTGCACAGTTAGATGGCCTTTGTTCTATGACCTTACATGTCAACTGAGAGAACAGAATAAAATATGCATTTCCACTAAAATTATAGAACTGTGATTGTATATGCCAAAATCTACTTGTATAGTTACAGACCAGTGTCTAGGCATAGGCTTCTACTTTAAAGTTTTAAATGAAGCCTTTTAAAAAAATTTCTGTCATTAATTATGTATCTGTTCCTCTTTGAATATCCATTCTAATCTTGAACTTAAATTTAGTCTACTTTAAAGATTTCAAGAAGTCCCCTTTCCAACAGGACTAAGGAAATTTAAATGCACAATTATGCTTTATAGTAATACCACTATAATAATATTGTTCTTATAAATTATGAAAAGTGAAATTTTAATATAGGATATGTTCTTTCTTGACAAATTTAGAAATATGGTAATCTTAAATAAGAGAATATCCATTCATAAGTTTTTTCATTTTATGAGTTTCCCAAACTCTGTTTTCTCTTGCCAATATTTTGTATGGATGGGGTCAGGATCTCTATGCTTAGAGAGAAAAGAGTAACACTGCTGGCTTCTATTTTTCTTTTTGATTACAATGATGCCCAGTTTTTCATCTGAGTCATCATTTGTTAAGATAGACAAGAGAAAAGAAGAGTCAAGAGAAAAATGGCAGAAACACATTTCAGGGAGTCAGTGTAAAGATAACAAAATAATACCATAAGGAAAAGACTGATTACTATGGCAAATAGTTTGTTAGATACAACAATTCAATTCCCAGATGTGGATTTCAGGCAGCATAGCATCGGGTTCCCGCTAACCACTCTAGGATTCAAAATGAATGGATGCTTGAATAGTTATAGAGGTGGAGGGGAAAATTTGGAATCTAAAGAAAAGATCAGGCCTGGAGAATATATGGAGAATGGGGAGATATGTGCATATACACACATGTACTCACATATACACACATGGATTTATATACATGTATCCGTGTGTATATAAACACATATGTATATATTTTATTTCTGTATATATATATATATATATATATATATATTATGCACTCATATATTTCAGAATCATTTGCTTAGAGGTAAGAATGGATAAACGAGAGTATAAAGATAAAAGAGACAAAGACCAAGAGAGGTCAGGATGATAGAGAAGTCACTTAGCCATTCACTATGGCAATCACACCTTAGGTCCAAAGCCTACCTGAAACCTTGGGACCAAGGACCAAGACCTTTGGGAACACTTGCACAGTATTTGAGAAAACAAATATATATCAGTGAAAAAGATTAGTAGGTAGGAAGAGAAATTAGAGAGGGCTTATTATGGAAGTAAAAAAAGCCAAAAGAAAATTGTGTGTATGTGCATGTGTATATGTGAGTGTGTGTATGTAAGAGGAGGAGTGATCAAAAGTGTCCAATGCTCCAGATGAATCAAAGAGAAAGAGAACTGAAAAAGTCCATTGAATTTGACAATGAAGATGTTTTGACGGAGTGATAGGGAAGCCGGACCATAAGGTATCGAGTCGTACATAGATGATTAAGAGAAGCGAGAAATTCTACAATTTCATCACTATAGGGGGAAGATGATGACAGAATGAAAGCAAGGCTTGTGTAGGATAAACCTAGGAATGTCTGCAGGTAGAGAGGGGGGATTCTGTAGACAAGAAAACAGTGAAAATGAGAGAGAAGAAATGATCTATAGATCAAGGACCTAGAGCAGTGGTTCTCAAAGTGAGGACTTCTAAGGGTATCTGAAATGCTTTCAAAGGGTATGGGAGGTCAAAACTACTTCCATAATTTCTAAAGTATTTTAATTTTTAATATGATAAATATTAAGAGAGCTAACCCACATAAAAGCTCTTGGGGGAGTCCTCAACAATTCTTAACAGTGTAATGGGGAGCTGTGACCAAAAAGTTTGAGAACTGCTGTCCTATAATTTTGGATATGATTAAGAAAAGAAAGAGAGGAAAGATACAGAGTCTGAGCAAGGGAGGACATATGGGAAAATATAAAACAGATGGCCTCACTCTATTGTGTGGTAGATTTGCAGATTGATTTGGTAGTTTAGGGAAAGTGGAGAAGGTTTGGAAAAGCTACTGTTGGAAAGCAAACAGAAATAATTAGGATTTTTGTACAGGAGTGAAGTCTCAAATGAAATGATATGACGTGAATTTGTCATTGACTCAGTATGACCTTGTGTCTTTCTTCATCAGTGCCTGATGACTTGTGAACTAGAAGAGAGAAGATGGAAGTGGACATTGCACATGAGAATTAGCATGGCAGCAAAAGGACAGGGGAGCAAAGAAGTTAGGGGCTAAAATGGCTAACAATAGAGTTAAGAATTTAAATGAAAGGAAAGGAAACCACTCTAGCACTGAGCAAGGGACTTGGATAATAAGGGAGTATTGATGGAATGGAAGTCAATATTAGTTTGATTAGCAGGAGAAGTGAAATGGCAGGTGAGGTAGAAGGATATTTTTTAATTAAAAAAGATAATCTCAAAGTTCATTATTTTGAATGTAAGAGTTTCAGGTAGGCTTTGGACCTAAGGTGTGATTGCCATAGTGAATGGCTGAGTGACTTCTCTATCATCTTGACCTCTCAGTTTCTCAGTCTCCTCAATTCCTAAGAAATCCATCTCTAGACATCTGCTGGGTGATCTAGTTAGGGGTCAGAATACAGATTGAGTTTAGTACAATTACAGAGATTAGGTGAGGAGGAGTTTGTGGTTTGTCAGCCTTGAATACACCACATCAGCAAAAGCATGAGGAATAAATCCACTTCTCTATTTTAAATAAAATATAGATGTAATGGTATATTTAAAAATCCCATCTCCCAGGGGAATTCCATCTGTGGGATCCTCCTGATGGATTTATGAACTTAGCATAATTTACCAAGATTCTCTAGAACTGGAGTGTAATAGTATCACTTTGATAAAAAAAAATACATCCTGTTCAAATCTTGGGATTGAGATATAATTGGATTGAATTTCATTGGCCAAGGATTAATATCACTTAGTAATTTATCTGGGCAAACCATAGTCAATATATTGCTTCTACTCCAAGGTAAAGAGCAGCTAGGTACGCAGTAGATGAGGAAGATCCATCTTCCTGAGTTCAGATGTTGCTTGGCATTTCCTTGCTGTGTGACCCTGGGAAAGTCACTTACCCTCATTTGCTTCAATTCCTCCTTAGTGTATGTGTTCATCCTTTGTTGCCAAAGAACACCATGCCATCAGAGAAATGATGACATGACTTGCACTTGACTTTGTTTTGAGTGAGGGAGGACTGTGCAAGTCGTCAGCCTCACTTCTCCAGAGTCATCTGAATCCAGTGACCAGATATTCATCAGGATGACTGAAGATGATCCAGGATGAGGCAGTTGGAGTTAAGTGATTTGTGCAGGGTCATGCAGCTAGTGAGTATCAAGTGTGTGAAGTGAGATTTGAACTCAGGTCCTCCTGACTCCTGCACTGGTGCTCTATCCACTGCACCACCTAGCTTCCCCTCCTCCTCAGTAAAATGAACTGGAGAAGGAAATACAAACAGCTCTCGCATCTTTGCTAAAATAAACCCAGATGGGCCATGAAGAATTGGAAAAGACTGAACAACAAAAAACCTAGGAAATTTAAGGTATTTGTGAAGTTATTATGCATGTACTATTTCTTCTAGTATAGCGGTGGGGAACCTGTGACCTCAAGACCACATGTGGCCTTCTAGGTCCTCAGGTGTGACCTTGTGACTGAGTCCAAGTTTTGCAGAACAAATCTTTTTATTAAGGGATTTAATCAAAGGGCCACATTTGAGGACTTGGAGACCCACATGTGCTTCCCCACCCTGCTCTGTACATTGCACATTGTCTTTGAAGGTAGGGGGCGTGCCTTAATGATTTTTGTATTCCCTGAATCTACATAACCTGTGAAAAGAATTCAGTAATGATGACTGAACTGAAGTGATCATTAAATATAATCTGTACAGAAAGATATGTGTACCCGGCATATTGGGGGGAGTACTATGAATTGAGATCTATTATTCATGGATATGAGGGTTAGACAATTATAGAAAGAAAAAAAATATGAGACTTTGAAGAAAAGGAGAAGAGATGAGATCCTGAAAGTGGACAAGAACAATGTGATAGTGAAGTCCAGGGTGGGCTGCTCTGGGAAAAGTTTGATATGAAATGTGAATAAAGATAAGCAGAGAAGGGTGGGGAACTATGAAGTGAAGTTATGAAATGAACCATCAACATGCATGTTAGAGAGGCTGATATTTAAATGGATAGACAGACAGAAGAGTGGATAGACAGATACATAGATAGATGATAGATAGATAAATAAGCATTTATTGAGCAGTTACTCTGGGCAAGGGCCTGTGCTAAGCACTGGGGATATGAATATATGTAATTGAGATAGTGCCTGTCCCCAAGGAGCTTCCATGCTAATGAAAGATGAGAACACACAAAAGAAAGTGAGAAGAGGTAGGAGGGGGAAGGTGGCCTGGAAGTATTCCATAAACCTGCTTCCTGATAGGATTTAAGCCAAAGCCCAACCACCAGACCTGGACAACCCAAGGATAAAGGGTAAGGCTGGGAGGGGGAGGCAGGAGGAATGAAGTGAAAACGAGGATGACTGTCAAGAGTGTAGGCAGTATCAGGGTAAGTTTGAGAGATGCTGAACGCAGTGTTTGTCCCCTGCTCATTATTTCCTATTTCAAAATTTCTAATTCTGTTTAAAAATTTCTAATTCTTTGTTGTCTTATTATTTGTCATTTCCTTCTCCACTTCATTTTGCTGATGAGGAAACTGAGACTAACAGGCTTCAGTGACTTGCCTGGGGTCACACAGCTAGTAAGTGTCTGAGCCCAGATTTGAACTCGGGTCTTTTGGTCTCTAGGCCAGGTCTCTATCCACCGTACCGCCTAACTACCCTTTAAATTTCCTAACTGTTAGTGTATTTTGCAATATCCATTGTAAGTCTTCAAACTTGAATCAATCTTGACTCAATATTGAGTCGACTTTTTCTCCTCATGCTCCCCAGACACAAGAAAGGACTCCTGGAAAAAGGCAGAAAACCGTGTAAAACTGACCCACTACAATTTCATGCTATTTAACTTCAGTTCTCACTGAAGCTCAGTAGTTTTTGATTCATCTTCTTGGAGTCCCCTAATCACTCCTTATGACAACTGTTCCAAACCCTTCTCCTTTCCTCAGAAACCGCAAAGATATCATTGTCGTAGCTGTAAGCTCAGAGTTATCTTGATGACCTTTCAGGGAAAATTAAGGCCATCTGGTATGAATTCTTCAGTCTTCTCTTGTCCCTGCTTCAGGTTAATTGTCCCCTAAGCCCATGTACCCCCTCCTCTCTCAGAGAAAGAGGTGTCCTTCCTTTTCACAGTTAACCTCTTGGTTACTTGACTTGTCTAGGAGCTTAGCACTTCAATTATAGCCCTCTACTCTCACCCAGCCCCCCTTTTTAATAGCATCTTTAGCTTTTCCCTCTCCATGGACTTCTTTTCCTCAGTCTCCAGATATGCAGTTTTCACCTATTCTGGAAAGCACAAGACAAGATGATTAAACATTTTCTTGACCTCACTTCATTCCCCCGTGTGACATCATATTCCCTTGCTTTCTTTCACTGACAAACTTTTAAAGTTTCCTATGCCTATTGTTACCATTGCCACTCACTAATTATTCACTCCATAATTTCCTGCAACCCAGTTTCTATCTTTATCGCTCTCCTGAAAGTGCAGAACCACTTCCCAGTGGCTATCTCTGATAGCTTCACCTCACTTTGCATTCCTCTTGACCCCTCTGTAGTGATATGACACCCTGATCTTCTGAAACTCAATTCTCATCTGGCTTCTGTTTCAGTACACTAGTCTTACCTTTCTCACTACTCTCTCTCTCTGTCTCTGTCTCTCTCTCTCTCATGTCTTCTCTGTTTTCCACTTTCCACTCCTCAGAAATCTGACTCAAGATTCATTCCCTCCTTCAACTTCAGCAAAACTTTATTTTATACTTAATCTGAATTCTGGAAGACATTGCAGGGTGGGGATAGAAAGGAGGACAGCAAAGACTGATTAAATAAGAAGTCATTTGCCTCATGAAACTCAAAAACAAATGCTCAAACGGAAAATACTACTTGATAAGTATAGAAGAGGAATGTAAACCAAGTGTTGACTAGAAATTTCTTCATCTCTCGTGTTAAAGACATATTACAGTAAAAAGTAGTCAATACAACGGCCTTCTCTTTATGTTTTGTTTCTTCTTGTAGTCATTTACTGAGAATCTACAATGTGCATAAAACCATCAAAAGAGGATGCAAAGAAATAGATATAGTCTATATCTTTAAGGAAGTTACATTTTACTAGGCACATTAAAAGCATTTCTGAAAAGTCAATTTAGGGGATATTGTGTCCAGAGATAAGGGAGATGATAATCCCAATATACTTTTCTTGGTCAGGATCTATCCTACCAGGTCTTGGGCATCGCAATTTAGAAAGGACATTGGCAAGGTGGAGAGTGTTTAGGCAAATTCAGCTACTTTAGTGAGGAAACTTGAAACCATGGCATATGAGAATCTGCACCTTAAGCAGATACTATTGTGGGTAAAATAACTAAGACTAAGGGGGCACAATTTGAGAAGGTCAGAAGAAAAATCCCAGGATATCATTTGGTCCCTGTGAACAGCAAACACCTTCAGACTAGGGCCCGTTTAGACAACAAGTAGCAAGCCCTGGGGTTAGTTGATTTAAGAGACTGCCTTGGCCACAGCAACTTTTCTCCCAGGATAGAGAGGGGAGTTGGGCAGCTGAGCACAGGAAGATTAAGGAACCTCTTCTGACAAGGATTGCCAGACCCAGCTGTGCTGGGGAGGGTGGTTGGGGTGAGAGGGAAACAGCATGTGCCAGGTGAGTACAAAAGCAGTGTGCAAAAAGCCCCTGGCTCCAGGCACTTTAGGAGGTTGGAGGGTTGACTTTGGTTCCAAGCAAGAGGGGAGAACTGAAATCTGGGGCAAGAGGCACCATCCCCCACACCCTAGGGCTAGATGTGATTACAAAATTTAATCTATCACCACAAAAAATATGCACAGGCAAAGGAGAAAGAATTAACAATAGAAAGTTATCACAGGAGTAAAGAAGACTGGGGGGTTCAACTTTAGAGGAGTATATTAAAAAAGAAACCCCCAAAGAATAATGTCAAATGGTCATCTGCCCAAAAATCAAATGACAGAGATGGAGGAAAAACTAAAAAAAAAAGAATAATGCAAGAAAAACCAGAAGATAATGAAAGGAAAGGCAACCAATTAGAAAAGAAGATCCAGAATGTTATGGAAGAAAATGACACCTTGAAAATTAGAATTGTGCCAAGTAAAGTCAGTGAAATTATAAGAGATCAAGAAATAATTAAACAAGCTATGTGTAATGAAAAAATAGAAGAGAAAGTGAAACATCTTATAAAAAACAATAAATTTAGAGAATAGATCAAGAAGAGAAAACAAAAATATTTGGACTAACAGAGTATATGACAAAAAAGAATCTTGATACAATAATACAAGAAATAATTTTTTAAAAATATCCTGCAACATTAGAACAAGGGAGGAAGGTAGAAGTAGAAAAAATCTATCCATCACCAGTTAAAAGAGATGCTATGAGGAAAACTCATAGGAATATTGTAGTCAAACCGTGAAACGTCCAGTTCAAATATAAAATACTAAAAGCGGCAGGAATAAAACAATTTCAATGAGATGAATCACACAAGACCTAGTGGCAGAGACATTAAAGGACTGCAGATCTTGGAACACTACATATCAAAAGAACTGGGCCTCCAAGCCAAAAATATCCTACCTGAATGAAAGAGTAATGGACATTTGATCAACTGCCAGACTTTCAAGACTTTGTTAAAAAAAACTGAACTTAATAAAGATTTAAATATACAAGATCCAAGAGGAATATAAGGTGCATACCAAAGACTGATGATAAGGAATTCAATAGAATAGACCGTTTACTTTTTACATATACAAAATGTAAAATGCGTATCTAAGATTCTTGTTAATAATTAGGTAACTCATAAGAAAGATTAGGGTAAACGTAAGCATGATATGAATTTTAAAAGTGACACCATTTAGGAACAGCTAAAAAGAGTAATTATTTTATACAAATGAGGTGCAAGGCAAGAATCGATAAGAAGAATTAGATGAGGAAGGAGGGCTGGTACTTCTGGTAACCTACTTTCATAGGGAATGAGTTTGAGAGGGAACAATACATATATATATTTAGGACAGTCTAAAAGTCTTCTAAATTCAGGAAAAATTAAATGGTAGGGGGCAAGGAGGGGTGAAGAGGACAAGGGAGGGATCTTTATAGGAGAGTGTGAGGGAATAGGTAAAAGGGGGGTATAGAAATGCATTTAGATTTATGGGAATGGGTGGATAAGAGAGGCATCCTTGGAGGGGAGTAGGGAAGTAGTAGGACAGCAAGATAGTGGGTAGAAGTAACGGAGGCAGGAGGGATAGGAAATAAGAGGTATACACTAGCATAAAAATAAAGGTGAGGAGTAGGATTTGTTTGGGAAAATACATGTCTATATATATATGTGTGTATGTATATATCTATGGCTATAGAGAAATATATTCACACTTAATTGTAGTCTTCTGTGGGCAAGAACAAAGTAAAATAGTGCACAGTAGAAAATGAAAAATAACTTACAAGGAAGCAAATAAAAAAAGATGAACTGTTCTCGACACAACATGTAGTAATTAACATACAGACTTTCTTGAAATGAAAATTTATTGTTACATATTCTGAATCCTCTCTTATGTTCTGCTATGCATATGACATGTTTTTTTCCTTCTTTCTTTCTATTTAAGTTTTATTTTTTAAGTTAATGATATGTTTTTGTTTCTTTATTATGTATTTGTGTTCTGGTGTTTGAGTCTAAAATAAAAATGCAGAAACACACACAGATCATTGGAAGCAATATGAGTATTAAATAGCAGGGGAATGTTTAAATGCATTGTGGAACTCACTACAGTGGAGTATTATGATGTGATTAAGTTGGGTAAGTATAAGGTATGCAAAGAAATCTGGGAAAGTATGAAATAATACAAAGTGGAAAAAAATATAGAAGCAGAAAATGGAGTGTGGAGGTGTATTGCCTAGACAATTTCATAATACCGAGGGTAACTATGAATATGCTGGTTCTTAGTCACAAAGTGTAACATGCTCTCCACATAGAAGGCAACAGAAAGCCAAACACCAGAAAGCCAAAACCAAACCAGAAAGCCAAATCACTCATAGTAGCCAAGAAATCAATACACATTAGTGCAGAAGGGGACAATACCATTCCCAGGTCTTCCCTGCCACCCCCTGCTGGGGCTTTCCCACAAGCAAACACTCCCAACTCTAGTCATGCCTACCTGCCTCCTCTCTGCTCCACCCCAACCCCTCTCACCAATTCCCTCATGGTTCTGCCCCATACTTTCTGTTCCTCATGTTCAGCAAGCTCCTCTCAACACGTGACTTGAGCCTCCCTGTGATTTAAAAGGAAAAGATCTTTTAATTAAAAAAAATCCATGAACAATACAGGAGGTACTATAGCTATGGGAGAAAAAGGCAACAAGAATGAAGGAGCAGAGTTCTGTTGAGAATTTGGAGGTTTTCACTGAGAAAAGGGTACTTGATTCATTGAAATAAATTACTTTAAAAGTAAATAGTTACTAAACAGGATGATACCAATATTCATTGTTTAATGTTAAGAAAAATAATGAAATATATGAATTTAAGATAAATTTTTAGTTGTTTAAAAAAATCATCATTTATATACCAAGTTCTTTCTGTGATTCCCCATAGGACCTGCTACATACAATCCAATTTTCAAGACATGTCCTAAATTGTCCTTATTTCTTAAGAAAGAGAAGCGTTTTATAGAACCTAAGAGTATAACTCCTGGTCCTGGAACTTATAAGGTGGGTCCATAATGCTTTGTTTTCATCCATGTCATATTTTTAGAGCACTTGCCAGAAATGTAGGATTTCCTATGTTTTGATTTTGTGTTTGATAATTGTTAAAACTTGAGCAGGGAAGGGGAGGCTTTATAATTCACTAATCTGAAATTATATAAAAATTATTCAGATCTATCACAGTACTTTTTTGCATGTGAATATTTATGTAGGAGGATTAGCTATTTCTTGCATTGCTCCTTTGAGATCTTTCATGTAAGTTTTTATTGAATTGATGTATTGATTCAAAGGAAATCATGGTTTAGTCAATTAATGGACACTGCTTATTTTTGGTGAACTTTGCTACTTTAATTGAGAATCTTAATCAACAAAGGCTGCTTTTATGCCTCTGGACTTTGTGATAATCAAAAAGAAACTAAGGCAAGTGTAGGATTTTTAAAATCTGATTCATAATTGCTTTTTTTCATCTTGTTAACTTATGGAGACACAATAATAGTTCTTTATTTTTCTTCACTTGGCTAATTTTATAATGGTGAAATATTTTAATTTTGCTTATAAGACACTCTTTCAGGAATGAGTTCTATGTGATTATATAACTACCTCTCCCTTGCAGGATTAATTATAATCAATTGATTTATAGAAATTTTGCTATGATTTGTAGTAGCTTCTCATGCTGAACCTTATGTGCCTAATAACTTCTCCCCTGTGTCAAAGGTAAGGTTTTTGAGAAGTACGGCTTTAAGGATGCAGCTCATTGTCCTAAATAAGGTATGTCATGATGAATCACATGATAAAATGTTTTTTTGAACTGACAAAGAAAAATAAGCCTGCAAAAACGTTATGAATATCATTTGGTATGTGAGTATTGAGTTACATGTATTTTTATAGTCATTAATCAATTTTCAATGATTTCAAATGACTGTGTATCTTTAAAAAGTAAGAATTATATTGTTAAACACGTAGTTACTTACTGATGTAACCTGATTTGGGATAACACTGAATAAAATCCAAACCTCCTCAGGCTTTATTTTAAGATCCTTCATATTCTTGATAAAACTTTCAAGTCTACATTCATACTAGTCAGGAGAGTTTGTAGTGCAGTGGAAAAAAAAGACTATATTCATTGTGAGAAGGCCTGGGTTCAAATTCCAGCTGTGCTCCTTCATTTCTTGATCAGGTTGTTTTTATTTCTCCTTATCTGTCAAGGATAAGGGAGTTAAATTGGATGATTTGTCATTCCTTGTCTAGGTCTCATGCTCTCTCTTCCTGTGCTCTGTTTCAGAGCAATTGGATTACTCAGTATTTCCCAATCTACTCTTACCTTCTGTCTTCATTCATTTGGCCCATATGCTACATCTCAAATGCCATCTTTAATACCTCAAATGGCTTTCTCTCAACACTTCACTAATTGAAATCTTTATCTCACTTAAGGTTCAGCCTAAATACTTTCCTTGAACCCTCCAACTTCAAGTGATGCTTTCCTCAAAATTTTTTCCAACTCTAACATCTTTTATTTACTTAATAATAGTCTACATTAATTTATAATTATATGTTCTTATACTCTTTGAAAGTGGAAATTTTTCATTTTTCATCTTTGTATTTATTAATCCCTTGAATGTGGGTCAGACCCACATCAGGCCCCAGGGAATTTGCAGAACATTGAATAGCGCTGAATCTAAGATTTTACTTGGTTTTCCAGAATGTCTCTGACTAGGTGAAATTATAAGAAGTCAATGGAGGATAATCAGAGAGAAGCTATTCTTTTTTGGGTATTGTCTTTTTAGCATCTCAGAAAATATTAAATGCATTGTTTCACCAAAAAAACTTATCAAAAAGTTATTTACAAAAGATAAAATAATTTTTGTCACATTAATTTTGAGAATATCTTTAAAAAGAACTTGAGCATTAGATATTTTAAAGAGATAATTAGCAAATGTGATTCAATTATGATCAGTAGAATACCAATATTTTGAACTATGAGAATTAAAAGGTACATTTACAGGTGATGGATCATAAATTAAGAGCTGGATTGCCTAGTCCAATCATTGCACTTTTCATATGAGGAACACGGGAATTAAGTGACTTACTCAATTAGCAGTGAAGTTAAATAGAAGGCATAAAATATTAAACGAAAGAATTTTTTTCTAGTGAAGATGGAGATTATGAAAGTATTTGAATATTATTCATTTTCCTTGAATCTTCCAAAGATATAACAGAGCTCTTTGCACATAGTAGTTGCTTCATAAATGTTTTGAATTGCTGTTTTAAGTTTGTATTTCTTTTAAGGGTAACAACTGCCCTTTTAGTGAGAAGTATAGATGTGCAGGGAACACAGGTGGAGAAATGTACAAATAAGGGTCATTAATATTGGGGTGCACATGCAGAAGCTGTGTGAGGCCAAACCACACATATGGAGGAAGGCACACATAAAGAGTATGTAAAGTCAGGACACAGTCCTGGAGGGGCAGCTCCTACCTTCCTGGCTACAGAACACTTGTCCTTCTGAAGATGTCACTACTTAGCTCCCACTGGGCCTGGTCCCCTTTATTCTTACATTTGTGGCCTGTCATGTGTTCCTGGCTCTGTTTTCTGCTGTTTTCAGAATTACTTTGCTGATCTCAGAGTGGCCGTCTGCCACTGCTGTGAATATTAACTTTAGATACAAGGTTGTGGGGCTTTTCTCTGCTTTTGGTGCATGGACTCAGGGAAAACCATTCCTTCCATGGCTGATACCTTTTCTTTCACTGCCCTCATTGGCAAGTCCTTGTGGAATTGAGAGAGCATAAAAGGACAGATTAGACTTCCATGTCTGAAGCAAGATTTAAACCCAAGACTTTCTGACTCAAAGTTCGATCCACCATATCATGGGTTTTATATTTATATATGTAATGTAATTGTTAATCCATCAATTTTTAATTAACCTGAATTCTAATCTATCTGAAAATCAGAGTATCTAAAATAGATTTTGCAAACATCACAATGGAAAATAAAAAGAATAATCCATTTTCTGGTAAGTTTCATAGCATGGAAGTACATCAGCATGGTGTATATGTCATATATATGTATATATGTAATATATATAATATCACATAAATGTATGTACAATTGTATGCATATGTAATATCATATAAATTCTAAATTTATTTAATTTTATAAATTATAATATAGTATACTTATATTTTATATTTATTTACCAAGGGGCCTCTTACATGACCTACTCTTACTCTACCAAAGGTAAAATATAGTGGTCAGTTTGCTACTTCCAAGAGTCAGACTCATGGTATCCAAACTAGGCCTGCCTCTGTATTGCATCTTTGAAACTCCAAGTAGGCTGAGACCCCCCCCAAACCCTTGGAATACCCCAGAACTTCTAAAGGTTTTGAAAAACCTGGCATGTATCTTACCTGGGAAGTCCACTGAGTCCTGGTTATGTGGTTAGGGCATTGTGAAGGGAGCTGCTGCCCAGAGTTCTCATTGATTTTTATGTGTTTGAGGTAGATACTAATTAGAGTTATATCTCCCTATGATCTGATCACCATTGACTGGACTGTGTTCCTAGAGGAACTTCTTGAACTGAATAAGACTAATAGGTCCACATATGAACAGTTCTCCCAGTCTACCATAGGTGCTCACAGCTCAGAATCAGTCCAGAGGGTCACAGAGATGCCATAAGATCTGGAAGAAGCCCCAGGAAGGGGACCAAGCCCTGCTAGCACCATTTTCCATAAGCAGTAATGCTGTTATATATCACCATCCCACTACCTTTGTAGTTCTTTGTCAATATATTCTGAAATTGAAAAGTTGAGTTAACTACAGAATTTTTCCATAGAGATCTTCTAGAACAGACTGCATAGCTGCAGAGTGGTTTCCATGTAGGGCTACATAGGGCATTGCCATGGAGACAAGAGGGAAAAGGAACTTTACCAGAGTCATTGGTTAATGACTGGAGAGATGGGAGACTGGGGAAAGATGCATTCTTCTCTCTATTTTTCTAAAGGATAGCAATGTAGTTATTTTAAAATACTGTACACATTATTTTGTGATTTCCATATTTGAAAAGGAATTATTATGAACATAACTTCACTATCGAAGATAATTCCTTTTGAATAATACAGTAATACCTGACATTTGTTTAGTGCATTAAGACTTGCAAAGTATTTGATAGAGATTCTATCTCTTGATCCTCACAACTCTGTAAGATTGGCGCCATAATTATTCCCATTTTGTGGATAAGAAAACAGACTTGGAGGGAAGTGATCACCCAGGATGACACTGCTCTTAAGTGTTAGAGACCTTCCTATTGAGTACTAATGCTCTTACTGCCCCACCATGCTGATGTATTTCCATGCTGTGAAACTTCTCAGAAAATGGATTGTTCATTTTATTTTCCATTGTGATGTTTGCAAAATCTAGTTTAGATACTCTGATTTGCAGGTAGGTTAGAATTCAGGTTAATTAAAAACTGATGGATTAATAGTGAATTATTCCTTATCCAAAGAAATTTGTGAGATAATTACTATCTTTGAAACATTCATTTCACTGGGCAGTTTATCTTTTCAAAAATTTCAAATGTTCTTTTTCATTTTTTTTTTGCTAATTTTGTTGAGAAAAGTATTTCATCGTACCTTCTGAAAAATTTTTTATCTAATAATTGACTCTGATACTCTATGTTGTTCTTAGTATGGAATGGTTGTATTGCCTGGATTTACAAGCTGCTCTGAGTGGCTGTTTTTAAAATATGTCTACTTTACTTGTATGACCAGTAAAGATGGCATTCATCTTGTGAAAGAGAAGTAGAATTTTGGTGTCCCTGATTATGAAGGAGCCATGATGAATGATCTGGTAGATGGGACCTGGCTAAGGCAGATCAGCAAAAATGGAGATAGATTAGGGCCAGAGGAAGAGAGAAGCTTCCTGGGATGGACGGTGAAATATGCAAGAATGCAGGAGGCATATGCAGGAAAAGGTTCTCTCAGTTTTACTTTGGATACTGCTTCCTTTGCTTGTGAGTCCAACGGGTTCCCTGACTCTCAGGTGGTCTTCTGGTCAGAGTGAATTCTCTGATGGGTGGACTTAGCACTTTCTCAGTAGGACTTCCTTCCATCTGGTACAAACTACTCTGTCTCTTGAACCATAGGATTTTGTGTCTGAAGATCTGTTTGACTCCCGCTGAATTTGCCCTATGCATCAGAATTCTTAGTTATAGCTCTGGGATCATATTCCTGATTACATGTAATTTCATGCTTTGGTGACTAGGCCTTGTAGGTCTTGGGATGTGATTTCCCCTTAACTGATCTCTGCCCTTGTGATGCCTGTGGAAATGTCATTCTGTTTTCCGTGACTTCTATTACCACTTGGCTTAGCAGACCACTTTATGGTTGGAGATTACTCTTTTCTATTTGCAAAGAAAAAAAAAACAGATGTGGAATAGAGAAAAGGATACAGTTGAATTGGAGGCAGTAACCTCACACCCATGCACCTCATATAGGAGTCCTGGATTTTGAAGGAGCAGTACCAGAAAAATTGCTAGCGTCCCTCACTCTGGGCAAAGGCACTAGTATAAAATTCACTTTGGTCATTAGCATCAAACGCACTTTAGCATTTTATTTTTTGTTGTAAACTAAGACTACTATTTTAGGAGCCTTCCCAGGTGCTGTTGGTAGGCCTGTTAAACTGTGCAGAGATTCTCAGAGCTGGCAGAAATCAAAGGGAAACAAGAGCTCCAGGGTCCTCACCTAAGTCCCAGGCTGGATTCAGTAGGTTCTGGGTATGGCCAAAGGTTGCCCCATCTTCTGTGCCCTCAAAGCTATGATGAAAATATTGACTGTGACAGTTCTAAAGACCCTGGCTATGGTGCAGTGTTGAACTGGTTTAGTGACTTGTTGCAGCTCCTGTATTGAAATTCAGTCGGGAGATTATGATGAGAGATCACTTATATTGACTTTGTTGCAAGAAGCTTTGTTGCCAGAGGCTTAGAGGGTGACTTGTTTTAGTTGAGGTATCACCTTATTTATCTTTGGAAAAATAAAATATTGCTCATATATTTGAATCTATGAAATAATAATCTCTACTGCAATGGAATACCATCAGATAATGCAGTGTTGGAAGAGTGCAAAAATGATAGGCTATTTCTGAAATATAACAACAAAAATAAATCTCTTTTTTTCTCCCCATGGTTTATTATTATGCAGAATATAGTAATTTTTCCTAACCTGAGGGAAACAAGCAAGTAGGATCTCTATATGTTCTACAAATCATTGTCTATTTGCAAATCATATGACTCAAATTTTTATAGCTTAAGCAAAGTCCATAGAATTAATCATCAAGATATGATTTCATGTGTTATTTATTCTAAGAAAAAATTATTTCACTTGTTATTTCACTACTAAAAATTACTCATTTGATTTAAAGTGGGTTTTTATATTATGTTAAAATGTATAGAAAAAAGGAAAATTCCAAGCCCTTAATTTGAGCATTTAGTCATACCTCAGGGCTCTAAAACTGGACTGTGCTTTCAAAATAGAAATCTGTATTTTCCCATTCTTTTCTATTTTGTTATTGTATTGCATGAATATAGCAAATGCTATTCAAGAAATCTTTCTGAACTCTTTAGAGAAAAAAACTACACATGACTATACTAATATTGTTTTTCTAGTTTCATTTTATCTTAATCCATGAAAACATAAGACATTTTAAGCAAGTACATATAGTAATCTAGAGATAGGTGATAACAGATGTACTCTGGAGCACTGCCTTCTGAAACTTCTGAAGAAAAGACTAATATATGATATAGACATCCCTAAGGTGAATTCATTTCACTGATAGAGGAAACCAAAGTTTTCCTTTTTTCTTATTTACTCTTTGCTTCTTTTCCTCTGGCAGACCCGTGTCTCCTCTTTCTCCTTTCCCTCCTTCTGTTGGGCTCTCTTCTTCATAGTAATTCTCTTGCTTCTTCTGGATTCATGAGAAGCTGAACCATGTATTGGGTTCAGGTCCTGCCTGTAACACATATTGTCTCTATCACCTGAGCAAGTTACTTAACCTCTCAGGGCCCGGGCATTTTTCTAAGACAATCAGTTGCAGAGTGGGTGTCAATCAGCATTGGTTGAAGAAATTTTCTTATTAGGGTTTTCTCGTACCAAGAAAATCACAGGTTCAATCTGATTGCATTTTATCTCCCAGGACTCATATATTTGTGTATTTGAGACCATATAATAGGAGTGGAATGCCAGCCTAATCTCGATTTTCTGTGGCACTCATAAAAGATGCCACAATCACCTTTCTACAGGAAGATGTACGGTAGTTGAAGACAGAAGACCTCAGTTCAAATTGAGTTCTTACTGCCTACACTACGTGGAATCTTGCGCAAGCCACTTGACATCTGTGGGCCTCAGTCTCTTATTCTATAAAATGAAAGCATGAGGCCTGATAAATCACTTACATCTCTTATGATTTTATGATATGTCAAAAAGATGGAAATAGATGCAGCACACCCAAGGACAAATACAAAATAAAGACAGACCTAAAAGTAGAGAATACTAAAAAGCAAACAAAACAACCCCAAAACCCAAACCTCCAAGTATGAGCTAAAACAAAGTAACAAGTACAATTAAAAAAATTAATTGTTTAATTAAGTCCATGGCAAAAAGAAAGAGGAATAGTTTATTCCTTGGAGTGGGTAGTGGAAATCCCGGGGCAGCTAAGTAGTGCAGTGGATAGAGCACCAGTGCAGGAGTCAGGAGGACCTAAGTTCAAATCTCATCTCAGACACTTGACACTCACTACTGTTTGACCTTGGGCAAGTCACAACCCAGTTGCCTCATCCTGGGTCATCTCCAGTCATCCTGATGAATATCTGGTCACTGGATTCAGATGGCTCTGGAGGAGAAATGAGGCTGTGACCTGCACAGCCCTCCCTCACTCAAAACAAAGTCAAGTTCAAGTGATGTCATCATTTCTCTGATGGCATGGTCTTCTTCGGCAATGAAGGATGAACACACACCCAGTGAAATCCTAACATAACAAAGAGAAAGTGAACTTACTAAATTACTCTTATGTATGTTAAATGATCTTATAGAACATAAAGAGCCATGAACATATTATTACTTTAAACGCAATTAGCTTATTGTTGACTTTAAATTTTCAGTTAGCTACATTGACTAATCACTGAGGGATCTCTTACAGGTCAGATTAAGATTGTGTGCAATACTGTTCTTTTATCAAACTCCTATAACAGTAATTATATTTTGAGTGTAAAATTAGTTGTCATGTCACTTGGCCATTGCTGGCATGTCTTTAAAGTTGTTGGAATTAGAAATAATTTTCTTTCACATTTATTTTTAATTTCAGTTCCCTAGTCTCCCCCAAGCAAGTTGTCTAAAAGTTCTGAGTTATTTGAAATTTCAAAATGTAACATTTCTTTAATCAAAAAACTATCAATGTAAAATATTAAATGACATTTACCATTATAAGAAACAATACTTGATCATAAGACTAAAAATTTTTTTAAAATTCAGTTTTTTTAAAAGAAATAAACCCACTTTCTAATCATTTAAACTTCCTATTTGAAGTACAATTAAGCCTATCCAGAGGACTTCAAAATATTCAAGAAAAACAATTAAAATAAGACTGGCTTTGAGGGGAAAACACCCAGGAAATTGGCCAAGCTATTATAATCTAGTAGTCATTTGTTTTTCATGATTAAATTGGTCTAATAGCTATAATTGGTTCTGCATCATCTGCTAAGAAAATGGCTGAGTTATTAAAAAACAGTAAATGCCTTGTCATACTGTCCAACAATTTAATACATTGAACCATTTTAAGGCTCCTTCAAGCCATTTTATTTGGAAGAGACCGTTTTCAATTGCAAAGAGAATTTTATATCTGCCATACAAACACCCAAGGTCATACTGCCTATCCGATGAGAATATCGCTTCTGGACATTGTTAATGAAATGCTCCAATAGTTTAACTCCATTCATACATCTAAAAACCTGAAGCTGAGAAGTGACTAATATAATATAAAATTTGAGAGCTGATAGAGGTTTCAGTGGTCATGTTCAGTCCAATGCATACCCATAAAGGAATCCTAACTCTGGCGTACCCAACAAGTTTCAGAAACAGTATTCTTGCCTTGTGTCACTAATACCTAGTAGAGGTCCTGATCTATAGAAGGCACTTAATAAGTGCTTGTTGATTAGCAATTGATCCAGCTTCTTCTTGAAGGCCTCTAATGAGTATACCATGACTTCCTGAGTGGCAATCCATTCCACTTTGAGATACTTTTAAATCATTAAGAGACTTCTGACATCAAACCTAAATTAACTACTTTGCAACTTCAACAGCAGGTACCAGATTATCCCTCTAAAAGTCTAATCCTTATTTCAAGTAAGCTTTCCAAATACTTGAACACAGCTATCATGTTATCTCTGAGTCTCTCCAGGTTTCACTTCTATCAGTCAAGCCTCGTGTGACACGTACTCAATAGTTTTCAGTATTCTTTCTGGTTTCCCTCTATGGGAATTTTCTAGATTATTAATATCCTTCCTAAACTGTGATACCCAGCTGACCATTCACATATGCCTTCCTGTACTTTCATCCAACCTGTATTGTATCATAGATTTAAAACAGCGAAGGAACCTTAGAAGCCATTCAGGCAAATCACTTCATTTTTTGAGGGTGAGGAAATGGAGACAAACAAAATAAGTGACTTCCTGAGGGTTGTCTAATGGGTCACTGGATGCTGATGGCTCTGGAGGAGAAGTGAGGTTGGTGACCTGCACAGCCCTCCCTCACTCCAAACAAAGTCAAGTGAAAGTCATATCATCTTTTCTCTGATGTCACAGTCTTCTTCGAAATTGAAGGAAGAACACAGACAGACCTAGGGACCAAATGCCTTTCCTTGCCTTCAGGTCAAGTGCAGTATCCACTCTGCCACCATCTTGTCATCTTTTCCATAAGAATAGCATGACTAATTGTATCAGATACTTCCCTAAAATCTCAGTAAAGTAGATTATCAAGTGTTTAACTGATCTAGCCCTTTAACAATCTTGTTCAAAGAAACAAAGAAATGTGGTTGATGTGGAACACCTTTTTTTTTTGTTTGATGAAACCATTCTGGCTCTTTGTCGACACAATCTCCTTTCCTAAAATGCCCACTTGATTTTGGGTGATCTATTCTAGAAATTTCCCAGGAATTGAAATCAAGCTTACTGGCTAGAGTTTGTAGATACATTGTTATGTTCCCATTTTTGAAGACCAGAGCATTTATGCTTCTCTAAAAGATAAAAAGGGACAACCAGTTTTAATTCTTTTAATTCAGATCTTACATATTTGAACAGGCATATATATATATATATATATATATACATGTGGAGGTATGAATTCATGTTTATGAACTAGAAGAACAAAATTACTAAACCACACTACCACTAATAATAAACCTAAACAGTCTTCCTTCATTTCCTAGCACAATCAACTGATTCTGTTTTGTTCCTCCTTAATATAGATTGAGCCTAATAACAAAGGAACAGCTTACAAAGCAGGGAGGGTCTCTTGTTTGAGCTTGTTATAGTCATTAACTGCAGTCAAGGTGCCTTTCAGTGAGAAGGGATGATAGATAGGCAACATTTCTCAGTTCAACTGTCGTGGAGAGCTAAAGCTGGGGAGGGAGCTGGTAGCAAGAGACTGAAGGAAGTGGGATACAGGTGTACCTTCTCCAGAGAAGAGGAAGATGAATGGGCCCATTGTCACTGGTTCCCCTGATTTTTCTTAGTCATTAGTAGGATAGCCCTGTAATTGATGACATGACAGATGACCTGAACTGAAGTTTCTTTCTTCCCTTTGAAGCTACCTTTCTGTCCTTTAAACAGTATATGGTTATCTAATATGTCAAAACATTTGTCTTCCTATCTTGAATCTTGTCTTGGTAATGACAGAAAATCACACTATTGGTAACATGAAAGAGATGATGTTAAAGTTTGATAGCTATGTTAAATGCAATTCTCAGCAGTAGTCTTCTATGTACTAACAGGTAAGGTCAAGAATGTATTTATCAGAGAAAGAAGAAATGGCATAATTTAAGTGATCAGCCTACTATAGAAAAGCATTTTTTATTCTAAAACTTATTCTACTTAAATGTTTCTCCCAGATGCACTTTGCAGATTGCTTTTTCAAATAATACTACAGATCATCTACATGTTTTAAACAATTACATATGCTAGAGTGTAGCCATAACTGAAAATGCAGAGAAAGTCTTTTTGCTTCTACTCTAATAATTATTTGAAAAATATTGAGTTTCAGAAACTGTTGGGAAATATTTTAACTTAATTTGATTTTAATCTTTATTTTATAATTACTCATCAACTCATGAATACGGCACATCTGGGAATTTATTGAGAGAATAATTTTGACAAATTACAGGATTGGCCCATGTGTGCCATTATTGTTAAAAATCTGTTGGAATTTGAAATCTGAACTGTTAATCTTAGGAGTTTATTACTCAGCAGTCAAAAATCATCAACATTTACCAAAAAAATTAATTGGGAGTAGTTCTTTATAGTTTAGAAAGAATCTTTTTAGTCTTTTCCATTTTTCAAGAGATGAGCAAAAATAAAATAAATTAATTTCTCATCATTAGTCAATAATGACAAACCCACACTTTCAGAAATAAGCCAAGTTTTTAATGTTTAAATTTTGACTGTTACACATACGCATTGTGTTTTTCTTAATTCTTTAAGGGGTATATTGTGTGTTCAAGGAGGATGAGCATCTCTGGTGTGAGGACTTGGTGAATTCTTTTCAGGGCTCCTTATCTACCTTTGGTGTCCACACAACATTCCCCTGTGGTTCCAAAAGCTATAGTATGTACAGTGGCCACACTTTGGTAAACTGTCTGAATAGATGTGCTAAACTAGACTGAGGGTAGCTAGCGACACTCAAACATGTTGGTGAGTTAGGAGGATGCCTACTCCAAGCACACAGAGACTTTTTCTGGTAGAATTGGCAGGTAAGAACCATTTGTTCCAAAGCCATAAAAGTGACTGAAGCTGGAGGCACTATGGAACATATAGAAGTGGTGAGACATTGAAGACACCAAGGTCACCCACTGCATCCTGGGCCATCACTAGTCATTTTTTGATCTTTTTCCTGCCCCAGGACTTTGAGAAATCTGGAAGGGAAGGTGAGGCTGATGACTCTAAATCTGCTTCACTTAAATCCAGTTCAGTCACCAGTTACATTACACTCCAATGTCACGGGTCCTCTTTGAAAACCAAGGACAAACAATTCTTTTAATGTGTCTAACATCATTACCATCCTAATGACTTCATAATGAAAACTGTTGCAATCTACTTGAGAGCAAATGTAAAGACTCATTTTATTTATTCCCCTGTGGAAAGAAATGGTTTGCCAGTCATAGCAAAAAGCATTTTGGAACATCATTTATCATCCCACATGGCTGCCTACCTGAGCCTAAACTCTCCAGATAAGGTTTTTGAAGAGTTCTTTATTAATTTCATCTTTTTTTCACTTATATGGTGGTAACATAACATACAGAATAAGAGACTATTACTTATATTTCACTTTTGTTGTCTGCAAAAGGTAAGGATTCACATTGTTAATTTTTACTTTATTTGAAACAATTTTCTCACCAATATGGATTATTTGAACTTATATCCCCAACATCTAGCACAAGGCTTGACACAGAGTAGGCACTTAATGCTTACTATTTAATTGGGCAAAATAAGATCCAAATGGTAGAATGGTTTTCTTGCTTAATTAACAGTTCTTTTGAATGCGTATTTTTAAAAATGAACCTTAGAACTCTGATTCTGGCACATTTTTCTTTGCTAAATTCCACCTGCAGTGAGCATGAATGAATGTTTATGTATTTGAGGAAGATTATAATATGGTTGTGAGAAAGAGCTCCTAGCACAAATTTTCAAACGGCTTTACCTAAAATAGTTTTTATGAAGTACGAAAATGTCAAAATTGGCATGTTCTGCTTGAATGGCTATGCAGCTTTGTAAAGGTAGAAAATTTTAAAAGGAAAGTTCGGAAAATCTGTGAGACTTAGCCCATTTTGATGTATAAAATGCCATATTAATCAATCTTTTATTAAAGATTTATTAAGACTCTATCATGTACCATACACTGACCAAATCTCTGAGGATGTAAATTTAAAAAGTTCTTTGAAAAGCCTAAATTCTAAAGGAGAAGACCACATACACACATGCAAGTATCTACATAATATATATGAAATGAATTTAAGGTACTTTGGGGAATGAGCATTTGGGGAAATCAGGAAAGCCTTCCAGTATAGAGTTACTTTTGAGCTGAGCTTTGGAGGAATGAGGCTTTCCAAGAGAGAAACTATGGGAGAAAATAGAATTAAAACGGTAGTGACAGGAGATGAAGTATTGTGTTTGCAGAGCTGCAAATTGGCTAGTATGGCTGGATTATAGCATGTGTGGAGCAAAAGTAAGAAAATAGAAAGCTATGAAGGGGCCAAGTTCTAAAGAGATT
>CM053774.1:101565115-101618075 GCA_028658325.1 Potorous gilbertii | reverse complement strand
GTTTTTTTCCCTTTTCTTGGCATTTTCCCAGCCAGTTACTTGACTTCTGAGAGTCCTCTCCACGCCAGCCTAGGTCTGCCCGAACTAGTGCTTGGGGTCTGAGATTCAAATGCTGCTCCCCAGCCTCAGGGCTTTTGGCAGCAGGCCTGACTGCTCTTCAATGGGAGCTTATCTGCTGGTGCTCAGGTGGGGGCAGGGCCGCCTCTCAGGCTCAGTTCCCTCAGGGGGTTTATGCAGAGATGTCTTGCAATGGAGACTCTGCGGAGCCCCTGCCCGCCCCGGGAGTCTCCGGCAGAGCGGCCTCCGCCTCGCCTCTGCTGCGGCCGCCGGGGTCCGAGTCCCGGAGATACCCCGCTCCCCTCTCAGCCCGTCTCTCTCACTGACCTGTGTGTCTGTGGTTGGAGGGACCTTGGCAGCCACGGGAGAATCAGGTCCCTGAAGCCTGCTGGGGTCTGCTCGCTCCTCTCAGTGCCGCGTGGCCAGGGCGGGGGAGGGGAGGACTCCGCTGGGCAGAGCTCCGCTCCCGTCCGGGGTACCTTTGCGGTCGGTTTTTCAGGGCTCTCTGAAATGGAAATCTCCTTCACTGTGTTTCTGCGCAGCTTCCACTGTTCCAGAATTTGTCAGGAGTTCTTTTTAGAGGGAATCCATGGGCTGTGGGTTCGGAGCTAGCAAATGTGAGTCTTTCTACTCCGCCATCTATTGCACTAAAATTTAAGGAACAATTTGTAGCCTAGAATCTAAATCAATATTCTTTAGAGTTTAATCAAGATACTTTTCATGTGTAACTAGATCAATATACCACATGATCCTCAGAGCACATATTTCATAAAAAAGACAAAGTAGAAAATATTATTTGAAGGAATAATATGATTTCAACTCCATTTTTTTTATTGTTTGGCAAGTATAAGTTAGTTTAAATTTATCCCCTCTTTGTTGATACTAAAAAAAGATTTCAGTGGTTGTTGACCTTTTTCCTTTACTATGGATTTTACCTCCCTGTCCAAATTGATTGCCCTCTCAAGTTATATCAGATATTAGAATTGCTTGGAACCCATTCCTTTTTCTTTGTAGTTAACTTACAGAACTATGACTAATGTTTTTTTGCCATGATTTTTTTTGTTGTTGGTCTAACTCTATCATTTCAACCTTCAGTCAAATCACCAAGTGTTTATCTAGTATTTACTATGCACTACTCACCATGCTAACTACTAGGGATAGAAAGAAAAGCAAAAAGTTTATTTTCTCAAGGAGTTCACTTTCTAATTGGGGATGTATAAATAAATGTTTACATACAAGTACACATGAGGTAGAAAAAAATACTCAAAAAGATTCACATTATGCATTAACATATATATATATGTATATATATATATATATATACATATATATATATATGTATGAAACACAACCAGAAACACAGAACAATAACTTATTACATTTGTTATAGATTCCCACAAGGATAAGAAACAAAAGAAAACAAAAAGAAACTCAACTTCATGGGGCTATTGAAATAGCTGGGACTTATGTTCCCCATTTCTTGGGATCTACACTGCTCAGGCACCTCATAAGAGCAAATGTTCTGGCTACCCAGGCAAGTGTCTAAACTCATTCAAGGTTCCTGAAAATCTAGTCTATTGTCATGCTCTTCTATGAGAAGTATTCCGTTATGGTAATCACCTCCTGTTCCTTGGATGACACCCAAATGAATAATTTCTGAATTTGATGACCTACCATGTTGCCAACAGACCTAGAAACTTCCTTTTCTTAAGATTACTACTTATCATTCTGTGCTCAGGGAATGAAAGAGAAAGGCAAAAGAATCCATTAATTAGGAATTCTACCTCATGAGGTCAATCAGTCCTTCCTTGCCTTCTCTTGTAGCCTACCCGATGGGAGACTCTAATTAGCTCAGTTTGACAAAACTTTGTTAGGAATCACCAGTAAGAAGTGTTCTAGTTATCTCAGAAAAACTCATAGCATGTGTACTTCAGGAAAGGGCAGAGCATATGTTCCATAGCTCCATGGGGATGAGCCCCTTCCCAGAAAATGGGGTTTTCCTGGCCATCCCTAATACAGTGAGAATATGTAAACTGCCTATGGGTAGTATAGTTTAGATTTCTTTCTATGAACTACTTTCTAGTCTACTTTCTATTTCTTTCTATTAAGCTTTTTATGCCTGAAAACATCAACAATACAAAAGAATGTATCCAGAAAAAGAGATGCCTTGAATCTGAACCACTAAGTATGAATATCATGAGATGACTGCAGTGTCTTTTTCCAGTTTATTTTTTTTTGTTTGTTTGAAAGTCTCTAAATCTTCTCCAACAGTAATAAGAATATCTTCAGTTTAATTAGGAATGATTTGGGTATTTTCCTTCTAAAATATTTTAAACTTTAATTCATTAATAAAGCCTAGAGTGATCTCCCTCCTTCCTTTTACTTCTTAGTTTCCTTCAACACTCAGTTCAAATCCTACCCTTTCAGGAGGAATTTTTCCCTGTCCCCTCAATTCCCTTCTCCACCCCCCAGTCCCATCCCCTCACCTGTTAGAACCTTCCCCTCTGAAATTACCTTCCATTTACTCTCTATATATCTTGTGTATACATAGTAATCTGAAGAATGAGTACCCTATATATCTATATCTATCTATCTATCTATCCGTCCATCTGTCCATCCATCCATCCATCCATCCATCCATCTATCTATTTATGGGGTTTCAGAAGGCAAGGTCTTTTTACTTTTCTTTGTGTCCCCTGGGCTTAGCACAAAAAAGGTTTTAGCACACAAGAAGTGCCTAATAAATACTCAATAACTGATTGACAGTGATAATATCCAAATAATATGGTGAAAAAGTAAATTTCTTCTTTGAAATGACAGAAAATTTCTTATAACTTTGAATAAAATCAGGGATAATTAAGTGTTGTATTTTGACTCTTTAAATAGTCCCATTCATCTCTGCATTTTTGTGTCCTGACTTCCCTCAATAGATCAGTCAGAATTTAATAAGCCCTTACTGTGCCAGGTCCTGTGCTATGTATTGGGATACAAAGGCAAATGTAAGGCAATTACTACCCTCAAGGAACTCACATTCAAATAAGAGGAGAACAAATACATATATAAGTATGTTCAGAATAAATATGAGACAGTTTTTCATTGGAAACACACATATCTGGGGGTATTGGACTAGGCTTAGTGTAGAAGACATGTAGTGAAAGATGAGTCTTGAAGGAAGCTACAGATGCTGAAGAGGCCGAGGTTAGGAGGAAATGCTTTCCTTGCATGGAGATGCAAGACAAAGTGTCACATATGAAAAGTAGTAAGTTATTGGTTAGACCATAAATAAGGCCAGAAATGGAGTTTGGGCATAGATTGTGAAAGATTTGAAATGCTAAACAAAGGAATAGTATTTATTGAGGGAAACAATATGGTCAGATTTTTGTTTGGGGGAAATCACTTTGGTAATTGTGTGAAGAATGAATGAGAGTGGAAAGAGATTTGTATATGCATCCCCATAACTTAGCACAGTGCTAGAGATGGTTAGTTTTTAATAAATATTTTTTCATTTATTAATTGAGACAGGGATGTCATTGAGTAGGCCATTGTACCAGTTTAAGTGAGAGGTGATATTGACACTAACTAGGGTGGTGGCTGTGGGAATGAACAGAAGGGTACATATAGAGAGATTTGTGGTGATAGAAACAGTTAAGTTTTGGCAACTTATTGGTTATATTGGGGTGAATGAAAGTTAGAAATAAAGTATCCCCTTGTATTCAAAACATCCTGGCATCAAACAAAATAAAAATATGTTGCCTTCTCAGGAGATATGACAAAATAACAAGGGAACTTGATACTTTTTAACAGAAGGTAGAAAACCTCATCTAATAATTGAATGCCTTGAAAATGATAATGGGCCAAACAGAATATAGTAACACAATGAGACAATAAGAACTATTTTAAAAGAAGAGTGAAAAAAGTAAGAAATTTATCAAAATCAACTGAGCTGGAGCACAGGTCAAATAAAAATGTAAGAATTATTGGACATATATTGGACCCATAAAAATAATGACAAAATCTAGATAGTATGTTTCAAGAAATTACATGAAGTGGGGAATGGAGCCAAGATGACAAGATGGTGGAGAAAAGGTAGGAACTCTCTTGAGCTCTCCCGAATTCCCCTCCAAATAACTGTAAACAATGTCTCCAAACAAATTCTGGAGTGGAAGAACCCACAAAAAGACAGAATGAAACAATTTTCCAGTCCAAGACAGCTTAGAAGTCTGCAGGAAAGGTCATCAGATGGGATGAGAGTAGAGCACAGGCTGCACCAGCACAGGCAGTGCACCAGAAAACCAACAGAAGGTCTTGTGGATGACTGCTTCTGGGGCTCTCGGCCCACAGATGGTAAGAGGATTGGACAAATAGCGAGGAGATTACAGGGGACTCTGCTGGTACTGGACACAGGATTCTGTTGCATTGCCCATATATATGGATCCTGGTCACTGTCCTGGGTTGCAGTTCCAAGATAAGGAGGTGTATTAGTACCTCTTTTTGACCCAGGGGACTGGGGACCCTATTCACAATTCTAGTGCAGAAAACAGTGCTTATGATCATTCACAGATCAGAACAAAGTACACATGAGTAATAAATACATCTCTACTTAGATCATACCACCTCAAGAGAACTGAAAGTTTACAGACCCACAAAACTAGTTGTCCCCAAAAACTGAAGCTTGGGATACTGCTCCCTTCTCTCCTGGGAGCACAGTCTAACTTTAATATAAAATCAAAAGGCAAGTAATAGCACAGAAAAATGAACAGATGACAACAACAAAAGATTCTGGTGATAGAACGTTACTGTAGTAACAGGGAAGATCAAAATATGAACTAAGAAAAAGACAACAAAGTTCATCCAAAACCTCAAAGAAAAATGTGAATTATTCTCAGCCCAAAAAAAGAATTTCTAGAAGTACTCAAAAGGGATTTTAAAAATCAAATAAGAGAGAGAGGGGAAAAAATTGAGAAAATAACAAAAAAGGAGTCAAGAGCTTGGTAAAAGAGATACAAAAATACTAAAGAAAATAACACCTTAAAAATGGAATAATCTAAATGGATTAAGATATGCAAAAATTCACTGCGTAAAACAAGAATTGGCAACGTGGAAAAAGATGTATAAAATTCACTGAAGAAAAGAACTCTTTAAAAAGTAGAATTGGACATATGGAAAAGGAGATATAAAAGATCACTGAAGAAAATAATTCCCTAAAAATTAGAACAGGGCAAGTGGAAGCTAATGACTTCATGAGACATCAAGAAGCAATAAAGCAAAATCAGAAGAATGAAAAAAGAAGAAAATATGAAATAACCTCAGTAGAAAAAAACAAAGGGCATGTAAAATGGATAGAGGAGAGATAATATGTGATTTTTTGGATTACCTGGAAGCTATGATAATAAGATCAAGGAACCTAGACATTATCTTTCAAGAAATTATCAAGGAAAACTGCCCTTATATCCTAGAAATAGAGGGTAAAATGGAAATTGAAAGAATCCATCATTCACCTCCTGAAAGACATGCCAAAATGAAAACTCCCAAAAATATTATAACCAAATTTCAGAACTGCCAGGTTGAAGAGGAAATATTTCAAAGAGACATTAAGACATGATTTAAATACTGTGGAGCCACGGTCAGGAAATTTAGCATCTTCTACTCTAAAGGATCAGAGGGCTTGGGATATGATATTCCAGAGGACAAAGGAGGTAGGATTAAAACCAAGAATCACCTACCTAGCAAAACTGAATATAATCCTTCAGGGAGAAAATGGATATTCAATGAAATAGAGGGTTTTCAAACATTTTTGATGAAAAGACAATAGATAAACAGAAAATTTGACTTTCAGGTACAAGACACAAGAGAAACATAAAAAGGTAAACAGGAAAAGAGAAATTAGAAGGGATTCAATAAGGGTAAACTATTTACATTCCTATGTGGGAAGATGATACATATAGTTCCTAAGAACTTTCTCATTATTAGAGCAATTAGGAGTATACATGAACAGAGAGCTTGAGTGTGAGTTGAATATGATGGAATGGTTATCAAAAAATAAAATTGAGTGATGAGAAAGATGACTACGCTGGGAGAAGGGGGAAATAAGAGACAGAGTGGGGTAAATTATGTTATATAATTTACAAAGGAGCTTTTACAATAGAGGGGAAGATGGAGGAGGGTAGAGGGTATGAATCTTAGTCTTACCAGAATTGACTTATGGTGGGATTAACATACACACCTTTTGACACAAAATTTCGGTACAAAAATCTACCTTACCCTACAGAAAACGAGAAAAAGTGGATCAAGAGGTGGGGGACTGATAGAAGAGAGAGAAGATTGGAAGAGGCAATTGTCAAAGCTAAATACTTTTGAGGATAAATGGGAAAAATAGGATGGAGGGAAATTGTAATAATCATAACTATGAAAAAATTTTGACAGCAAATTTCCTTGGTAAAGGCCTCATTTCTCAAATATATAGAGAACTAAGTCAAATTTATACAAATGAGAGCCATATTCCAATTGGTAAAATGGTCAGAGGATATGAACAGTCTGTTTTCAAACAAAATAAAGCTACCTATAGTCATATAAATAAATTTATTATATTATTTATTATTATATGATTTATATTATCAAATAAATGAGCATTGATTAGAGAAATATAAATTAAAACAACTCTGAGGTACCACCCCAACTGATCAGCAAGGCTAATATGATAGAAAAAGGAAAATGACAAACGTTGGGGAGATGTGGGAAAATTGAAACACTGATACTCTGTTGGTGGAGCTGTGAACTGTTCCGAATTGGGATTTGGAGAATAAATTGGAGAACAATTTAGAATTGTGGACAAAGAGCTATAAAATCATGCATACCCTTTGACCGTGAAATAGTACTACTAGGTCCATTTCTCAAAGAGATAAAAAACAAAAAGAAAAAGGACTTATATATACAAAAATATTTACAGCAGCTTTTTTTTAGTATTGATAAAGAATTGGAAATTGAAGGGATATCCATCAATTGGGAAGGACTGAATGAATTGTGGTATATGATCGTTATAGAATACCACTGTGCTATATGAAATGACAAGCAAGATGGTTTCAGAAAAAAAAAAACAACTTGGAAAGACTTACATGAATTGATGCAAAGTGAAATGAGCAGAACAAGGAGAATATTGTACATAGTAACAGCAATATTGTGTTATGATCAACTGTGAATGACTTAGCTGTTCTTAATAATACCGGATTCAAGACAGGTCTAAAGGACTTATATTTAAAAAATGCTATTTATCTCTGGATAAATAACTGATGGAATCTATATGTAGATTGAAGTATATTTTGTTTTACTTTTTTTTGTAATGTGTTTTCTTTCACAATATGGAAATATACTTTGCATGTATATCCTAAATCAAATTACTTACCTTCTTAATGAGAAACTAGAGGAAAGAGGGAGGGAGAGAATTTGGAACTCATATATGAAAATGAATGTTAAAAAATTGTTTTAGATGTAATTTAGGGTAAAGACTATATTAAATAAATGCAAAAAATTATCTAATAAAGCTGCCTAGATTTCATAGAAGACAAAATGAAAATAGAAAAGTATCCAATGGTTATCTACTGAAAGAAAACTCCAAAGGAGAACTCCTAGCAATATCATTGTCACAATACAGAGTTTTCATGTCACAGAAAAAGTACTACAAGCAGCCCAACAGAAATAATTCAAGAACCAAGTTGCTACAGTAAAGGTCATCCATAACTTGGCAACTGCCACCATAAAGAAAGTTAAGGGTGGAATATAATATTACCCAAAGCCAAAGATAAAGTCATATAATAAAAAATAACCTAGTATCTTAACTATACACTAGCAACAAAACTAAGTATAATCTTATGGGGAGAAGTTGAACTTTAGTGAAATAGAGGATTTTCATCCATTCCTGAAAAAAAATATTCAATCATAAAATGAAACTGATGACTTGCAGTTGAAATGACCAATTTTGGATCTTGAGAATAGTTGGGAAAATTCACCTGCCACCCTTGATGGCCTAGGTGAGTGACTGTATGTGTGAAATATTGCTTATACTCATTCCTTGTCAATGTATTTTTCATTTTTTATGAATTCTCTCAATTTTTAAAATTTTGTTATAGGAATGACTTACTGGGTGGGAGAGGGAGGCATACATTCAGAAATGAACATGATGAAAAAACAAGATACCACATTTTTTAAAAAAGAATCAGGGAAGAAAATATGCCAGCTGTTTCTTTGTGTTCAGAGACTACAAAAGCATTTTATTTTGTGCCCTAGGCACTATTGATATCTAGTTTTAGTGGGGTATATAAATTTTTTATCTTGACAAAAGAAATGTAGAAATCTTGACTTCTCTTGGAGTTTTATTTTCTATACAGCATCCAACGTATTAATTTAAGCAATTAACACTAATGGGAATCAAGGAACTAATCCAACTGAGAATTTATACTTCAGTTTAATAGCATTCAGTAAATTAATGGAGAATAGAAAGGAAGAAAGGAAGAAAGGGGAGAAATAAGCCATTCTGATTTCAGTAACTATAGCTGCAAATTCATACTTTATTATGGTAAGCCATAGCAAATCATAGTATTCAAAGAATTACAAATAAGATTCCCACAGAAGACAAGGGAGATTAACAAAAAGCAACAACACATAGTCAATGAGGAATTCCAAAGAACGGAGATAGAAGATGTCATCTAGGAAATGTATGATAGGATGAGAAGATGGACTGGTCGGTCACATGGTGAGAGTGAGGGATGACAAGTCCATAGGTGACTTCCAAGAATGAGGAAAAAGCAAGAAAGTCTTCTAGCAGGATTAGTGATCTCTCTGTGGCAAATCTCTGGGAGGTCATACACAAGCATCACATCAGACAGGCAGACCTTGATGGGTTCTGATCTGTATGAGTGGAGGGAGACACATCAAAAAATCAACCCATCTAGAAAGAGACCACACTTGCAGGAGCTCAACAGTTGAGTAATCTTACCTGCCTAATCTGGCTGCAGCTACCCAGTAGCCAATGGACTCAGCCCTCTACTGTAGCATCAGGTCAGTGTCTGAGGGATCTGCCCAGGCCAGTTAAGTAGTAGTTATGCCCAATTCATCTTATCCAGTCTAACAACCTGTTGAGAAAACAGTTCTATACCCTGGGCTACCCAACCTGGCAGAGGATTTGCATATCCATCAAGATGTCATGTTCTTCAAAAATACAGTGCTGATGTCATCCTTGGCAGCAAATGCTGTGAGGATTTTCCAGAGAAAGAAAATATATTGATAATCCTGAGTTGTGACATGTCTTGGCCAAGTGTTTCCCTCCTGCTGCATGGCAGGTTTGTGCCCACTCCTCCCCCATAGACACTATGTATTTGTTGGACAGGTGTCCCAAAATTTAAGAGGGAGCTTCCTAATTACTGTTCTTGGTATATTATTTGAGTAAATACCTTTCCTAAAAACTAATAGGGGAAGCACACCAGTGGGAGTTCTTGGTTAGAGGATATCCACTTCTGGGATTGCTACTAGAAACCATTGCAGCCTCCCCTTTTAAAAAAATAAATTGTTTTCTTCAATTAACTTTTGTACTTCCTTTTCCATTTGTCTAGTTTTTCCAGTTAGGTTTTGTGCTTCCTTATCCATTGGTCAATTTTCCTTTTTAAGGAGCTGTTCCCTTCAGTGAATTCTTTTTTCATTTTGTTAATTGTAGTTTTAAAATCATTGACCAATTTTTCTTCTATCTCTCTAATCTGACTTTTAAAATCCTTCTGGAGCTCTTCTAAGAATGCTTTTGGGCTCGAGACCAGTTCATATTTCTTTTTGAGGTTTCAGCTGTGGGTATATTGTCCATGCTGTTGTCTTCTGAATATTTTGATCTTCTCCATAGTAAGATTCTATGGTCTTTGCTTTTCTGATTTGCTTCTTACTCATGGTGATTGCCTTTTTCCTGACTTTTAAAGTGGATCTCTGCTTCTGGGGCACAGGGGACTATTTCCCATGTTTTTTATGCTGGGATTTTGGGGCCTGGTTTCTGGCATTCTGTACTGTCTCTGGTTCTTTCAGCTAAAAGTTACATAATGCTTCAGCTTACCTGGTGCTGAGCTGACTGGTATGTGCCAAGACCTAGGCCAGGTGAAGTCTTTCTGACTTTTCCTAGGGTTACACTGCAGCTCACTGTGTGTGATGACAGGGAGCGGTGGTCTGGCCATAGAATATCTCCTCCTCTCCTAGGGCTAACCTAGAGCATAGGCATACTCAGTAGCTGGTGAACTGCCATCTGGACAGGTATCTGCCCAATTCCCCTGGCTGTGTTAAAGCATGCTTGAGGTTCTGGTGTTGGTGCTTATGGGCACCACCCCCCTGGGGCTCAGGATCTCCACTGGGATATCCTCAGCCACAACAAGAGGAACTCTTCTCATTGATCTCTGTGGCCTCCCAGGCTGGAAGACTACTGTGTCCCTTCTCCTGATTCCACTATTCCATAATTTTTCCTGGGGAAATATTCTCTTGGTTTTTCAAGGTCCATAAGGGGAGAGTGAGAGCACTTACAGTTTACTCCACCATCTTGGTTCCTGGAAGTTCAAATAGGTGACTTTCAAATAGTCTCAGAAATGATTGCTGCTGTTCCACAGGCCCTGTGTTTCTCTCTCGGTCAGTTCCACTGGACTCCTGTCCTATGCTGAGAAGTTTGAGAATCCATACTGCTGCTTCTGCTTCAGTCTGCTCAGTTGGGTTCCTGCTCTGCTTCACTACGGTAGAATCTGCTCTGGTACAACCTGTGCACTTTGCATTCCCCTAGCCCCTTTTAACAGATCATTCCTGTTGACCTTCCAGGCTGTCCTAGGTTGGAAATCTGCAACACTCTGTCTCCTTGTGGATTCTGCCTCTCTAAAATTTGTTCAGATTTATTTTAGAGGTATCCGAAGGAATCTGTGGTAGAGCTCAGGTTTGTCTCTGCTTTCACTCCACCGTGCGGATTAGGAGAGTGAGTTCATAGAGAGTATTTGAGTCTACCAAAGGAGCCCTTCCCTTTACAAAAGAGTTTAGGTAGCTATGTCAGAAATTCCTACCAGTCTTTTCCTACTATTATCTATGGGGGCCATACAATCTTAAATATATCTGTATGGCAATGTCATGTAGTATCCAGGCACATTATGCAATATTACACATCTTATTATGTAACATCATGGACCTTGTTGTATGCCATTGTGATAACCAAGTCATCACACCCTGGGAATTAAAGGTCTGTGAATATTCAGCTTAGGTGCCACTCGTTATGTGAAAACTTCCCTGAATCAAATCCTTTCTCAGCTTTATGCATCTCATCACATTATTTACTTATGTATTTATTTATAAGTATATGTAATTTTATATCCATATATTTGCATGTATATGCATATTTATATGTATTTATTTGGCTATGTGCATGCTATATTCCAAATTCCCCTAAAATGGAAGCTTATTAACGTCTGAGATTGATCCTTTTTTTGCCTTTCCATCTCTGTACCTAATAAAGTGCCTCATACTAGCAGGCACTTCAGAAATCTTTGTTGAAATAAATTGAACTAAATGTTTGTACCAATTAAATATTCACAGTACCTATGGTGGCTATGAATATGCCAGCACAGTTCTGAATAGCAAAATATAACAGACTCTCCACATGAAAGACAGAACCAAAACATTTATTCAAACACCAGAAAACCAAATCCATCATAGCGACCAAGAAATCTACACACAATAGCAATGCAGGGGGCACTACCATCCCCATGCCTTCCCTCTGTCTTAGGCTTTCCACAAACTATGTCCATTAAACAAATCACAAATAAGCTCCCTTAAACAAAATCAAAGAAAACACACTAGTTGCTGCCTGCTCTTTCTTTCTTTCTCTGACTGTTCTCACTTCCTGTTCCGCCTGTTCAGCCACCTCCTCCCACTACAGGCTTCATGGGACTCAGATCTCTGTGTGACTCAGGCAGGTCACATGGGCTTATTAATGGATGGGAAAGATCTTCCCATTTAAATGGCTATTGCAATGCTTTATATAGGCATATAATAATGCATATTAATATTACATAACATTAATGTAGATTGTATAATGTAATAATATACTAATGCATATATAATGTATATTATATATAATCCTTATATAATAAATAATATAATGTTCAATATAACAAATATATAATTAATGGAATAATAAAGTTATAGGATATATTATATATAATATACATTTGTTTTAGGATATTTACATAATTCTTTAGTGTTGGATTATTTTATAGTAAGTGATAATCAGGGTTATTGTTGTTGTTCAGTCATGTCCAACTCTCCATGTCCCCATTTTGGGATTTTCTTGGCAAAGGTACTGGAGTGGTTTGCCATTTCCTTCTTCAGATAATTTTTCAGATGCCAAACTGAGACAAACCATGTTAAATGACTTGTTTAGGATCCACCCAGCTGGTGAGGTCAGATTGGAACTTGGGGCTTCCTGACTGCGGGCCTAGCACTCTATCCACTGCATCGCTAGCTGGCTAGGTAGTATAGTGGGTAGAGCACAGGGCTTGGGATCAAGACAACTCAGGTTCATGAGAAATGAGAAACCACTTTATCTTTCTTTGCCAAGAAAACCCAAAATGGATTTTTGGAGTAGACATGACTGAAAAAAGCAGAACAACAAATCAGGGTTAGCCCTGTGAAAAATTGTTAAGCCATTGTCCCACACAATCTCCCATTTCTGTGTCTTTTCTTTCTTTTTGGGCTGGACCCTCTCCGAGGCTTTCCTTTCCCTTATCAAAACCAACATTAAGTAAATAATCTGATAGCAGTCATACATAATGAAGTTTAAATTTAAGTCAGTCAGTTAATCTTTCAAAGGGGTAATCTGTGTTTTAAATCTTATTTTCTCCTGTGGAAGCTGTCTTTCATAAATAGAACTTCAGGGAATTAGCAAGTTATCTTGTGAGGCAGGAACTATTTACCAAGCCCACCTATTGAACTTCATTATTCATCCTAAACTATATTCAGTATATAAGGGAAAGATGCAAATAGAGCAGGAATAAAGTACCATAGACTATTAGAAGCAGGTGCTTTATTTTATGTCATCATGCATTTTTATATTATATTATATTATATTACTTATAATGCTTTCAACTTCAGCCACATGACAAAAATATACCCTTTTCTTCTTGGGAGAAAGAGTAGAACTTTATTGCAAATCACTTTCTATCTATGTCTATTCTCACTAAGTGCTTTAAATACCAAAATATTAGAAGGTGGCAGGTCTCTTGGTACAATCTATGGTAAAAAAAAAACCGCACAATTCTAAACATTATTTATAACTTCTCATATATTGTTTTCCATTCTAGTATATGTATCATTAACAGTTCATTTGTATTATTTAAATTCAACATGCTACTATCTGACTTAAAAGCTACATTGATAAATGATGTTGGAGTGGCACAGGAATACTCATCCTTTCTTTTTGGTGGTTCACTTTCTTCATTTATAAAACTTGAACAAAATAACCTACATAGGTATCATTGAAACTTCTTTAAAAATGTGTTTATAAAGTACTTTTAAGTCCCTTAGATAATATGTATGAATAATGAGCTGAAAATTGTTAGGTTGAGACAGTTATTAGAGAATGTTATTTCCATCAAGATATATTTAGCATCGTTATATTCACAAGAAAGCATAAGTTTCCTTATATGGCAAAGACCTCCTATCAAATAAAAATTCAAGCTGTGAATTTTTGAGGAGTTGAAGAAATTTCAAAGATGTTATGTGGAAATCAGGTTTAATCACTTGTAAACTATTAAGTGCTATATTATAGGATCACAGATTTGGAACTGGAAGGGGCCTGGAAGGAAAAGTGATCATGTCCAACTTCATAGATGAGGAACATAGATAAGTGACTGTCCCAGGCTTACAAAACTAATATATGTCTGAGGTGGGATATTAATTCAGATCTTTCTGATTCCAGGTCAGTGTTCCATTAATTATGCCATATGAACTATTGTTATTTCAAAATAACAGAAATATATTTCCATTGTGTAAAGTTCCTTCCTGTTCTTTCTTTCTTTGCTGTTATAATGCAATTAATGTTTCTTGGTTTCCAGATCTTCCATCACCATGCTCTTCCTTCAACCTACTTTTCATTTCTTCCATTTTTTTTTGATAGTACTTCTCTACCCTTTGTCCCTCACTTTCCATGGAAAGTAGGTTACCACCTTGTGATTCTTATCCAGGAATTCCACTCACAACCATATCTCCATTTCCAAATCTATACCCTAAGATGGGTGCCCACATACCATTTCACAACATGTATAGCCTACTTCTAAAATGAATCATTGGTTGTTTCAACCGAGCTGGAACACTCTGTCCCCTCAATATGACACACATCCAGTATGCATTTGCTAAAGCTGTACTCTTTGCTTCTCTGTTTGAAATTTCTTTTCTTATCCTCTTTATCTGTTGAATTCCCAGTCTTCTGTTAAAGCCCTACTCAATAGATCTTTGTTTTAGAAAAGAGAAGGCAGTCTCTGACTGAACTCTTCTGGCTACGTCTCTCAAGGTGTCAAGATGGGATGCCATGAAAGAAAGGGTGGGCAAAAAGATCTCTTCATGTCATCAGATTATGGTGATCATGTAATCCATTTGTTATCTAGTACTAGGGGACAATCCCAGGTGAGCTTGTGCCAGGCCTCTGGCTGCCTTTGCTTCCATCTTTGTCTTTGGTTTAAGTGGTGTCCAAAATTGGAAAGTGACAAGGACAGTATATGCTAGGGAGCAATTACAGTTACAGCACTAGTAGGTCAGATTTGCATCAAGCAAAGTGTTAGCTTTGGAGAGGAGTCACTAAAAAGACCAACCTGGACTGTTTGAACAAGACACTGTGCAATGCAGAAGTAAAATGTGAAGGAACTCATTAGTGACCTCCTCTATGTCCCAGAGGGATTGAATATTGCCCTTCAAGCTGATTTTGCTAGTCGCAATAAATGAGCTATCAAGTTCTGCTCTGTTGATTTTATAATGTGTGCTATATTTCTTATGTGTTTGTTGTGGCTTTCTTCAAGTGAGAATAAATCATGCATCTTTTACCCAATTCATAATTGGACATTGATTACCTCTTTTTTAGGATACTCTGGAATAGAGCCAAAGTGAAATTGTCCCCAGTGTAGCCAAGTAGGGGATGATGAGCCAGTGAATGTGAAAACAGGGAATCTAATCCCCTTAATCAGAGATCAGACTCTCCCAGAACTGAACCTCGTTAGGTGACCTGACCTGAGAGCTCAGCTGAAATTATTACTAGACTCATAAGTCTCCATTCTAGATATTTTATAGCTTTTATTTTTATTTTATTTTATTTCTAACCATATCTCTAATAATAGCTAACTTCCAAATTCTGCTCTTTGTTTAATGAGGGAAAAGGTTGTCTTTGAGTACCCTACATAGCCAGAGATACAGGCTCCTGTAGATGTGGTTTATGAAATATGTTATCAAAATGTAGTTTGAAAATCTGTGGCATATTCATTTGGACAGCATTCTTCTTTCTGTTGAATAGGCCATGCTGATTTTTCTTACTTCAGCATTTTGGAGGATACTGTAATAGCAGGATATGATTTTATCTTCAGAGTTGAGCAATGTGAGGAAAGGATTGCACGAATGTATTTGTGAGGAGCCTCAACAGGTTTCAGTGATACTTCAAAATATTCAGAAGCATGAGCAAATGGTTGTTTCTTTAACAAAGAAGAAGAAGCCCGTGAGAAAAGCAGAAGCAGTTTATGAAATGTGGGGAGAACTGCAGTGACTACATCCCTCTTTTTGTTGATCAAGAATCAATTAATGGAGAAGTAGGAGCTAATTTGAAGTTTGCAATAGGAGGACAGGACAAAACTGGCAGATTGAAATCCAAAATTAGTAAGAGGACCCCCAAGGCACCACAAATGGTTTCAAGTTACCTTTTTTGGGCAGGCAAACTACAAATCCAGAGCTGTTAAAGAACCTACCTCTGTGAGTGCACTTCCTTATTCTGTCCTGTGGTCAAGGAATGTCTGAGTCAAGCCTCTAGCCAGCCCTTAATGAAGCTGAGCTAAGCTCCTGGGATTACTGTTCAATACTGCATGAGGACTCCAGAGCAGTGTGACACAAGTAAAGTGATGCTCTATTATGGCTCTAAGCCATTATTAAATATAAAGCAATCATATCTACCATGCATAGAGCCCTCTGCCTGGTGCTAGGAGAGATAAATAAATTTAGATAAAATACTGTCTTTGCCCTCATGGAGCTTATGATTGAGTTATCTCCCTCACAGTGACAGTTATACCTGAGGAATATGCTACTCTGTTAAATCTTCAGGGCACACAACTTTGGTGTGAGTTTAAATATATGGCAACAGCTATTCATACCTTAATCACACATCCTTTTCAAAGGTAATTTCCATCAGATAACCTGTGTATACAGCAGTAATCAGTTCAAGACATTTTTGCCTTAGTCTTGAAGATACTGGTTCTATACTAGCATCTTACTCCAAAATGTTAGCTTGATATTAGTCTGTTACAAACGTTGTCTTGCTCTATTTGAGTATATGTGGAAAGTCGCAAGAGTCAATGTCATGGAAAAAAAAAAGACCTGAGTCTGAATCTTGGCCACTTCCACTTCCTCTTGAGATGACTTTCAGCCGGTCTTTCAGGCTTTCTGGATTTCACTTTTCTTATGTGTAAAATGAGTCCTTTGGGCAATCCACAGTGCAAAGAAAATTGAACTCATTACAATGATATTTATTTTATAGGGCCACTTTTCCAATCCTGTTTTGCATTTTGAAGGGAAACACAGGAACAATGTGAGAATCTAGGACAGAACAGGACAATTGTTAGCTAATTGAACTTTTCTGTATGAGTAATGAAGTTGGCTTTCCTGTTCTGGAAAGGCTGACATCCAGGTCTCAGTTTGTAGGAAGATACACCAGCTGGCCAACTTCTCAGGCCTGGAAATAAGGAAATGACAAAGCTGCCAAAGCCCCCATGGTTCTAGATGAGAGTAGCTGACAATGCCTATTAATTATACTGTACAGATTAACAAAACCAGCTTCATTCATATGCCACATGGCAAAGGTTAAAGCACAGCCAGGGTAGGGTGCAAAGTATACTAAATATGTTTCCAACTCTGATGCTTATATTTACTTGGAGTTCAGTGGCACTCTAATAAGACTTCTGAATTTTATTTTTATGGGTTTTCTCATTAAAACCACAACTTCAAGACAACACTGTTCCATCTGATGAAACCCACATAGCTGGGCTTTTCACATATTGTGCAGTTTGTTCATTTACCCTTCTGGCATGAAGCTTTTTGCCCCACCCTTCTTAACAGCTGCGATGCAGTAAGCTTTCTGTTGCTCTTTTTGAAAAAAAAATTGAGCAGTATAAAACAATGGGCCTCATTCAGTTCCCATCTGTCTTTTATATCCTTTTCAAATGGTTTAAAGTAGCCCCAGTATTTGGACTATAAATAATATTTAATGAAGGTGGTTTTCTATAAGATATCATGGAGATAATGAATGCAAATGAATGTTTAGTATGTGAAAGACTCACACTGAAGCCTGAAGGCCATTCGTGTTCCTTCTGAGCAACAGATAGGTATATGTATATACATATATACACACACACATGCTCAAATGGACATGACTGTGTCTATATATGTTCATATGTTTGCCTGTATGTGTTTCCATATATAAATACACATATATGTATATCTACACACATACAGACATACATATATACACATACAGATATACATATACACATACGCATATACATACACATACATATATACACACACATACACACACACACACATATATATATAAAATCAATGCAAAACGCATGAGCTAGATATGATAATACAATCACACATCTGGTACTGTTACTGGCAAGCACTTAAATCTTACCTAAAACCATACAGAATATAAAGTAAAAGAAAAATTATACGTGCTCTGGACAAAAAGCCAAAGACATTTTGAAGAAATTGGTCTATGTTAATCTTTCTATAAAACCCAGGGCCTTTCTGACTGTAGCTAATTTTGTTTTCACTAAATCACACTGGCAGCTGTAAAGGTACAAAGCTCAATGGGAAGATCTCACATCTCCTGTCTTTGCTCAATAAAATTTGTTTAATTGAAAAATTGATCTCATTATCTATAGGTTGCCAAAACCAATGAGTGCCAGACTGACTCCACAAGGTCCCAAGAACAATTAGAAACATGCCATATAAGCTTCTCCTCCGATGCTCTCAATCTGCTATTGGAATGTGATGCAAGTTGACAAGTTGGGGGACCAAGTAATACAGATTTCTCGAGCAGAAAGGTTCAGACAGTTTGTCATAGAAAATGACCCATTTATAGAGCATTCATTTGTTCTCTTCATCGGACTTATTTGCTTGGCTAGGGACTAATAACAGGTCATTCATTTGTCAAAAGCAGTCAAACAAGGGAGAAGCAATGCTTTCTTTCACATGGACACCTGAGACATTTCCTTTGGGCCTTTTCTGGAACAAGAAAGAATAAATATGCTCAGATTAAAATGAAAATCTGAATTACAATGAATTAACACTTATACGTGAAATATTTTGGGGGTGCCAAAAAATCACTATCTTTTATTTTGAATAATTTCCCTTGTAAACATGTAAGAACCAATGAGTGAAGGTAATGATCTTTGCCAACTAGACTGCACTTAGTCTAGACCTTGAACATTTTCTTCCTGTCCCATTTTACCATCTCCGTTGGTGCTCAAATAAGAATTTGCTAAGGAAAATGACATTTTAAAAAATTTATAGTTTTAAATTTTGCTCTAGGACATCCCCTGTCCTCTTAAAAAGTAATAGCAGTAACAAGAATGATGAAAAATATTTATGTATACACAATCTAAACAAATACATACAGAAACTGACATATAGGCACGTCAGATTTTATCTTAAATGCCATCAGTTTGATTGAATTAACATTTTAAAGAGTTGAATTTGGCCAAATGATTGGTTCATTAAACTAAACAACCTGTTTAGGGAATCATGTGGGACTTAATTTCAATATATTAATTTTATTTTTCACTTTTCATTCAGATTTAGTTTTACATAGTTTTTTTTTTTTAATTTCCTGTTTTCACTTCTGCCATTTTGAGAAAACATTCTCTTTGGATAAGTAATTTAGAGGAAAGTCAATTGGGAGTTTCAAAACAATACTTACTTTAAGTCAATAATTATGTTAAATTACATTAGTGAGAAAGTCTAGTCCTAAGCCACTGTTATCCAAGATGGAGTCTTCAGGAAGACAAATTAGACAGCAAATCTTTTTCTTTCTTTCAAAATTTATTAATTTATTTGTTTTCAGCTTTCAATGATCACTTCTATAAGTTCCAAATTTTCTCCCCCTCCCTCTCCAAGTCAGCATGCAATCTTATTTGGGTTACATACTTATATATATATTATATATAATATATATATAATTATATGGGTTATACATATATATATATTCCTGTTAAGCACATTTTCACATTAGTCATGTTACATAGAAGAATTAAAACCAATGGGAGAAACCATGAGAAAAAAGCAAAACAAAACATAAAGGGGAAAATAGTCCACTTCACTCTGCATTCTGATTCCTTAGTTTTTTCTCTTGATATGGATGGCATTTTGTTTCAAGTCCTTCCATTTCTGTGAAGGGCTAAATCTATCAGAAACAGTCCTTGCACACTGTGGGTGTTACTGTGTATAATATTCTTCTGACTTTGTTCACTCAGCATCAGTTCATATAAGCCTTTCCTGGTTTTTCTGAAGTCCCCCTGTTTGTCATTTCGTAGAGCACAATAGTATTCCATTACATTCATATACGACAAATTGTTCATCCATTCCCCAACTGATGGGCATCCCCTCGATTTCCAGTTCTTGGCCACCATAAAAGGAGCTGTTCTGCATATTTTTGTACATGTGGCCCCTTTCCCCTTTTTATGGTCACTTGGGGATACAGCCCTAGAAGCGATATAGCGATATTGCTAGGTCAAAGAGTATGCACATTTCTGTGGCCCTTTGTGCATAATTCCAAATGGACAGCGGACTTTCAAAGGGTTAGAGCAATTGCTTTTGAGTAAATTGGGATATGACTTATTGTGAAGGAGATGCTTATTTTCATTTAAATGGAATGTTGTCACAAATATTCTAAGAACTAATATTCCTTGAATCTATCATCTATCATTATTCTGTCCTTTGAATTTTGCAAAAGGAAGGATATCATTTTTAATCGCACCTTGATTTTAAAAGACATTTCCCTGGAAAAGATGTATTAACAATTGAAAATGCATATTTATTACAACTGATGTTTAATCATGAATGCCTAAATAATGTAGTTTATCACTTATTTATCTTGTGATTATCCTGCTATCTTACCATCTCTCTTAGCCCACGGACAGTGGTGAATGTTAAAATGAAAGAGACTAAGTAATCTTCACTATTTTTTTCTAAACACTTTACAGATATTACCAGAACTCCAGAACTTTTCTGTTTCAGCCAGTAACTGCATAGAACACTATACACTTTGAAAAAAAATTCTGAATTGATGTAAGACTTTTCATATTTTTGCATGGATGCTTTTGTTTGTATCTCATTGGCACTTCTCTAATTATTTTATATATCAGTGAGGAAAATGATTGATTTATGGATATAAAATTGATTGCCTTGTTTCTGTACCAATTTGTAGTTTGGATAATCTTAAAAAATATTTAATAATTCATTACTAATTTGGTTGGCTGGGGACCATTCAAGTATGTTTATACTTAAAGATGGGCACTTTCATCAGTCCTCATTAATAGAGATGATGTTTTAAGAAAACAACAATAACAACTCATGATTCATTGGTTAAAGCTGAAGAAAACACCACCAAATAAATCCATAAGGGCAAGGAGAGATATATCACCTTGTGAACTTGATCACGCTTTTTCCAGAGAGTAAACTTATAATTTTCCTACAGTATTTTCATCTTCATGTTCATGAGTCAAGCAGGAAATAAAGGGACAAAGGGAGCAGTATTCAATATACGTGGTCTATTCCTTTGGTGAGCATCTTTTCTCCAGAAAAAAAAAGTTAAGGAAGAGAAATAGAAGGAAGAAAACAGTTTAATGTTAAACTTGAGCAGCTTCACTCAATCATCCTTTGGGACACATCCCTTTATCATGAGTGCATGGTCTGGAACTCTCTGGGGTGGTGGGAAGGGAGAGTTCCGAAATACACAATGTTATCTTTAGAATATCTACTTTTATTTCCTTGCAGGCTCTGCTTTGCCTCCTTTCTTCCCCCTGATCAGTTATAAGACAAAATATAAAAGGTCGAAGACATAATGAACTAGAAAATTACAACAATTACCCTTGCCTTTTTACTTTACAGGAGTACAACATGTTACTAGATAAATAATCTTAAGGAAAGTGCTAAAAAACAATGTAGCATAGATAATGCACGTGCATGGAAACACTCATTATGCATCTAGTAAGGAGCTGGAGAAGGGCTATTTATGTACTCTAGAAATGGGGCATTGAAAACCATTTTATTTCCCTATGTTCTCTGCCCTGTAAAAAGTTAAATTAACTTCATTATGCTCTCTCCTAGTAGTTTTTACGTGTACTTTCGCTGATACAGGTTCCATATTTCCTCTCTTCTACTTTTATGAAAGCCTAAACATCACATGTGCCATTATTTTTATTGACCATGAAGGGATAGAGGAGTAGGAGAGTAACTGAGCACTTCAGAGGCTCCTTTTACTTCATATACTTTATTATGCAATTAAAGCAATGAAAAATTAATTTTGATCTATTGATTTGTTTTACCCCCTCCAAAACAATGGACATCATCATCATCATGTTTATCTTTTTCTTCCTCCTAATCAATACTATCATTCCAGCTATAGCTACTACTGATACAAGGATCAGATAAGAGGATGTTTATCTATGTAAAGAGAAGACAATTGAATGAACTGACAACTGTTTTAGAGTAAATGAATGGAAGAAGGGTTGGATTTCTGCTTGACCTCATAAGGTAGAATGAGAAAGCATGAGAGGAGAATATAGAGCATTCAGGTTTCTACTTGATGCAAGTAAAACATTTCTAAGAATTTGAGTTTTCCAAAAGTTGGAAAGACTTTATTAAGAAGTGGTGTATTTCTCCTTACCTGGTTTTCTTTCAACTCTGAGACTTATTCTGACTCAACATGGCAGGGAATTAGCTTGGTTTCAAAGGCAATACCAGCAGAATACATTTTTTAAAAGAATCATTAGATAATGCTGATTTCCAGATTTGAATACAGTTCTGTATCTTTAAGAGTCATTATAGTAAACTTGAATAACAATAATTCAGATTTGAAAACATTTCAAGGAAAGAGAAAATTTACTTTTTGCTAATTGGTGAATGGTGATGTGGAGCAGTTAGGTGGTGCAGTGGATAGAGCACCAGTGCAGGAGTCAGGAGGAGCTGAGTTCAAATCTCACCTCAGACACTCGACACTCACTAGCTGTGTGACCTTGGGCAAGTCACTTAACCCCAATTGCCTCATCCTGGATCATCTCCAGTCATCTGGATGAATATATGGTCACTGGATTCAGATGGCTCTGGAGGAGAAGTGAGGCTGGTGACCTGCACAGCCTTCGTTCACTCAAAACAAAGTCAAATGCAAGTCATGTCATTATTTCTCTGATGGCATGGTCTTCTTTGGCAACGAAGGATGAACACACATATAGAATGGGTTGATCCTGGGTAGTATGTGCACACATGAAGCTAAGGGGAAAATTCACTTTCTACTAATTCGTAAAAGGTCTGGTAGGGGTTGTTTTTTTATGAGATCTTGGGTAAATATACATGCACATTACCTCTGGTACATAAGGTCATACATTTTAGAAAATATCATTGGTAAAATATTAGTCCTGTTAATTTATCTCATATACTTCATACTCCTCCAGTATTGACTGTTTCCACTTTTACTGTCTTTTGCCCATTTGGGCATGAAACAGGGTTTTTTTGTTAATTTGTATTTCTTTAGTTATTAGTGTTTGAAAATATTTTTTCATATTGTTTATAGTTTACATTTCTTTTTAAAATATTGATTTTCTTTGAACATTATCTCTTGACTAATAGCTCTTGCTCCTGTGTTTTGTGTTAATTCATTCTATGTATTGAACAGCAAACTTCTATCAGAGATGCAAAAGTTTTCATCAGTAATTTTTCTTATTCTTGCTATTCTTTATGTAAAAGCTTCTTGGTTTTCTTTTAAAAATCAAATTATTTTATCTTTTGTTGTCCTCTCTATCTCCGTACTTAAGAGTTCTCCCATTAACCCAAATTAATGGGCTTCCTTGTTTTCTCCTCTGTTTAAAATAAGATCAATATTTAGGTCATCTGTCTTTTTGGAGTTAAGCATTGCTTCATTTAAGCTGCTGGTCAAATTCAAATTTATGTCCATTAGTTTGTGCTTTGGGGTTTATCATACACTGACGTACTTTATTCATCTAATTCAGGATCTTGCTTCTCTAGCTTACCATGCCTGGAACATAGTATACACTTAAAAGCTTTTCAACTGACTGATTATTGTTTTCTAGTAGTTTTAATATACAAATGTTGTAACTTTTCTTTTCTGATTTTTCCATTTTCCATTGAAATTCTGGTTTTGTTCATGCAGAAGAATTATTATTATTTTGTCTAGTTCCGCAAACTTACAATAATATAGCAAACCTATACTTGCTTATGATAAATTTATTTTGCTAAATTGCCCTACACAATAGAAAATGAGGACCCTTTATGTTTGAAAAAATATATTTGGGTACATTATTACTTTATGCTGATGGCAAGATAGTAGCTGGTGCAGTGGACTTGAATAGAATGCTGGACTTGAAATCAGGAGGACTTGAATTCCAATTCTGCCTCAGATACGTCATCGTTGTCTTCCTCTGAGGAAGTTATTTAACCTTGCTCAACGCCAGTGTCCTCCTCAGTAAAGAGGGGGTGATAATCACGTTACCTCAGGGTTGTGAAGATCAAATGAGTGAATTCTTTAGATTGTAAACTCCTTGAAGGCAGGGACTCTCTTTTTGCCTTTTCTCGTCCCTAGTTTGGGTCAGTGCCTGGCACGTAGTAGGTTCCTATTAAATATTTATTAATTGATTATTGATTGATAATATGTACAAAGGGTTTTACAAAACTCAAAATGCTATGTTAGCTCTTGTATATTCATTTTTTAAGTGGCTCCCAAGTATAGAGCACTGATCGTGAAAGACAAAATGGAAAATAGTTCCTCCTCTAAAGGTCTTTACATGTTATAAGGGGACACAGTATGTATACAAAGCAAGCATCATGATTACACTTCTAAATGTATAAATGGCAAAACACACTTTCTCTTTTTCCCAGTAATTTAATCTAAGGGTTGTGGTATTGTTTTTGTTTTATTAATCGTTTATAATTTATTATATATAATTTATTATTGTTTTGTTAAAATTGTTAAAATCATGTAAGAAATTTTCAGAACTAGTCAATATGCGTACTTCATGAAGATAATGTCACCCTCCTCTCCCTCTCTGTTTTGGTCCTCTGTGATCTGGTTGGTCAGAGAAACTCTGGCATAAGATCTACATGAAGATATAGTTTATAGTCAGAATCCTGTGTCTCTCATTCTTTTGTTGTATTTCTCATTTTCACATGGGAGTCATTGTTGGCCATCGTTGATAAGGGTCAGTGAAAAAAATTACTTGTCTTGTGGTTTCTAAAAATGAAAAAAAAATGACAAATTATACCAGTGAATTGTATTATTAATGAGTAACTACTCTTGAGTAAAAGTGATTTCTCCAGGGTACAATTGCCCTTATCTGATCCTGGCCAATATGCATTGAGATCACCCTACCATTTTTGAGGCTCTTGACTAAATTTTAGTTTTCACTGAGAAATGAATAACATGTTGAATTATTTTCAGTGCTCTTGTTTAACTCGCTATTGTTAACTAATAGTTACTTATTAAATTGGATAACTTGCCACTTACATGTGAGGTAAAAACAACTTCTTTGAAAATTTATTTATTTAAAGCACTTGCTTCCTTCCTTCCCACCTCTCATCTCCTGGCACGAGAAGACTATAGATTATGGATAACAAAAAGTATACGTTTACTGATATGTTTATGTTTATATACTGCTTATGTGTACTTTATAAATATCATTTATAAGTCTAACATTTTCAGAGTGCTGAAAAATTCTCTATGGATATTTTTTGAAATTTGCTATAGTGATTCTTTGCTGTGAACCTTAATGAAATTGATTTTCTTTTAAAATCTTCATATCGAGGGGCAACTCGGTGGTCCAGTGGAGATAGTCCTGTCGTCAGGAGGATCTGAGTTCAAGTCTGAGCTCAGACACTTAATAGTTGTGTGACCCTGAGCATCCAGTTGCCTCAAAAGAAAAAAAAAGCCAAAAAGCAAACAAACAAAAAAAAGAAAAACCAACTTCCTGTGCATTAAATTTGAAGGGCATTTATTTGCTTAAAACATTTTTGTGCTGACACTTTGCTCTTACCCTATGTAAATTCCCAATATGAAAATGCAGTAATTAAAAATAAATTATTTTTAATATTGTTTTCTGTTCATAAATGACAGTTTAATGGTATAACAAGGCTGACCTTAGAGTTAAGAAAATCTGGTTCATCTCTGACACAAATTAGTTGTACTATCATCATCAAATCACTTAACCTGTCAGTGCCCCAGGTAACTCTTTAAACCATAGGTTTTCAAAATGTGATCTGTGGATTTGGTGGTACTCAACTCTCTTTCAGGGTGTCCATAAATTCAACATTATTTTTATAATAATACTTAGGTATTATTTAACTATTGAAATTTGGTTACCTATTCCAACTATGTAACTGTGTAAAGCTGAATTTTCTTTATATTCTTGAACCAAAACAGCATATTCTAACAGATTGAATGAAGAAGTTATAAGAATCCAGCTATATTCTATCAAGCCAGATATTAAAAGATTTGCAAAAGATATCTGAAACAATGCCACTCTTTTCACTCATCATTTTATTTGGAAAGTATAGTTACCATTCATAAAATACGTTATGTTAACCTGGAATGGATTTATCATTGTTATTTTTAAGCGAATTAACACATGCATATTTCTAAAATTATCATTTTAAATTTCTAACATGGTAAATATCAGTAGACACAAGTCACATAAATAAGAATTTTGGAGGGAAGAGTGATCAGTAATTTTTAAGAGCATAAAAATAGTCTTGAGACCAAAAAGTTTAAGAACTTCACCGGACTGTAATTTGCCGAAGTTGTCTCTTTGTTTGGGCCAAAAGTACCTCTGAACTTGGAAATCTCAGGTCCTGACCCTCATCCTGATCACTGTAGATACTTTCTAATCTGGAAGTTTCTAAAGTTCTGATATTTCAACAATACCAGTTATTTTAATAAGGCTTAATTAGCCTTTTTAAAAAGAAAATCTTAAATGCACTTGTTGACCTCAACTATTGTACAAAATCTATTTTTGTGAAAACTATTGGTGGAACAGCTGAGAAGATATTAAGGGAATGCACACAAGAATAAATCTGTCGAATGCATCCTTTGAAAATTATAGAGAAAATTATAGAGGAGGAATGTGTGTGGCTTTCACATTTTCTCTATTAATTATGCAGTTTCAAATGAAAGATTTTTAACTTCATGTTATGGATGCAGAACAAATCCACAGATATTTAGAATAAATTCTGTTTTATCAAGCCTAATAAAATATAAAGTATATCATTCTGGGGAAAATGTAGACATTTCAGGAGAATTCAATATATTTTTTAAAATTTCTAATTGAATTTATTTTCTGATTTGCATTCCCTCCCTCCCTCCTACCCACTTCTAACTCCAGTAAGAAAAACAAAACTGCTTTTAGAAACATCAAACAAAATAAATTCCCACATTGGCTACGTCCAGTACATGTTTGTATGTGTGTGTATATGAACATACATGTGAGTCTCTGAGTCTATCATCTCTCTATCAGGAGGTGGGTAACATGTTTCATCCTGAGTCCTCTGGAATTATGGTTGATCATTTTGTGGATTAGAATCCTTAAGTCTTTCAAAGTTGCTTTTTTTAAAAAAAAAACAACTATTTATTTTTCCTCCAATTACATGATAATTAATTTTTTCATATTTATGTGTTGTTTTTTTAAGTTTTGAGTTTCAAATTCAGACTCTCCCTCTCCTCCTTCCTCACCTCCTCCCTTTCTTAGATGGTAAGCAATCTGATACAGGTTACACATGTGCAATCATGTAAAATATTTCTATGTTAGTTATTTTTGTACAAGAAGATGCAAACAAAAAGAATGGAAGAAAGAAATGCATGCTTCAGTCTATATTCAGGCAATATTAGTTCTTTTTTCTGGAGGCGGATCACATGCTTCATAATGAGCCTTTGGGATTGTCTTGGGTCATTGGATTCATTGTATGATATTCATGTCATTGTGTACGATGTTCTCCTGGTTCTGCAATTCAATATTATAAAAAATTCAATATTATAAACATTATAAAAATCATGTATAATCACTACTCTGTATGTGTTTATTGCCATCTACTCTTTTCAGCAGCTGAATCCTCTAGACTGGAAACCATACAGTGGGTTACTCGTGCCAGTTATTTCAGGCATTCTGGTCTTGGGACATCCTCCACCCTCTTCTGGATTGATGAGTATATCTTATGGTCCAGTATATCTGACCAGGCTCGGAGATACTTCACATTCCACCCCGGGCATCTTCTCACAGTCTTCTTCTCCAAGGGTCTCTCTTTTGAGAGAAATGATTCTTAAATAGCTAATTGTTAATATAGGGGAGATACAAGATTTTTTCCTTTCTGAAACATTATTAGGCCAAGCCAGTATCTGAAGAACTCTGGTGATAATGAGAGTGAAATAATTTTCTCCTCAATCTTGTTCATTCCCCTCACAAGAAGGGAAGCTCATTGTGTTCTACTCAGGTTTGGGTGGGAATAAATTCTTTGATTAAATTGCCCAAAACTAGGGGTGATTTAGAAGGAAATTACAAGATCAAAGTCTTGTCCCCCAGCCCTTCATTTCTCTTAATAGTCACTCTTTTTGTTACTTGTTAACCAATTAGAGTTGATTGCCATCCTTAGGAGCACCCACTCTTTCAAGGGCATGAAGCATTGAGTGGGTTCCAAGAAGAATCTTTGCCATTTGAGAATGTCACTCACCCTCTTTATTAATTATTGCTAGCATGATTGATAAAATGATTATCTCAAAATTATGTTTCTCAAACTTTTTATATGTCATGCTTTCCAGTTCTTTCACCACAGTCAAATCCATACTAGAATGGTATGTCAGTCAACTGCCTTACTATTCCACTTACCATCCATGAGACTTCCAAACTAAAACAATTCCCTTGGTTACCACTCCACTATGTGTAATCTCTTCCACTTGGAACATAAATTTCAAGGGGCTCCCTTCCAATAGCCCATAAAATACCTGTAAAAAATGACTCTAAACAAATTCTAGAGCAACAGAAGACACAAAATAACAGAGTGAAAGAGATTTCCAGCCCATGAAAGCCTGGAGGGCTGACAGGAAAGGTCTATCACATTGGGTGTGAAGAGCAGCCCAGCCTCGGCCAGTCCACAAAGCAGGAGCAGGACCAGAGCAGGCCTCAAGGCATTTGGAATCCTTGGTAGTAGCTGTGGTTCCCAGATTTCTCAATCCAGAAACACCAAAGACAGCTTCAAAGGTCATTGAGAAAGTTCTTTTACCTGAGTGAGATGGGAATGCAGTATGGCTCCGCAGGCAGCAGCAACTTCCATTTTTGGAACCCTCAGCCTAAAGCTCCTGGGGAAATTGAGCAGCTGATCTGAATCTCAGCCCTGAGTGGCAGCCCTAGGGTGAAGAGGAGTGCTGGAGGTGGAACTGGTGGAGACTCTGGAGAAGGAATGCTACTGGCAGATCCTGGGAAGAACAGAGTATTTGTCATTGCTCACAGACAAAAACAAAGGCCAGGAGAGTAGTAAATTCCTCTCCCTTGATTGTGCTACCTTGGAGGAACTTGGAACTTACAGGTCCCCAGAGTATACCCTCCTCTTGACAAAGGACTCACAAGTCAAGTAACTGTCTGGGAAAATACCCAAAAAAGGGAAAAATTTAAGATCATAGAAGGCTACTTTCTTGGTGAACACATATTTTATTCCATCCTTTCGAATGAGGAAGAACAATGCATGCCATCAAAGGAAGACCTAAAAGTCAAAGCTTGTGCATCCAAAACTTCCAAAATAAATATACAATGGTCTCAGGCCATGGAAGCACTCAAAAAGAATTTTGAAAGTAAGAGAGGTGAAGGAAAATTTGGGAAGAAAAATGAGAGTGATGAAAGAAAATCATGAAAAGTGAGTCAACAGCTTGCTAAAGGAGACCCAAAAATTGTTGAGGAAAATAACATCTTTAAAAATAGGCTAACTCAATTGATAAAAGAGGTCCAAAAAGCCAAGAAAGAGAAGAATGCTTTAAAAAGTAGAATTAGCCAAATGGAAAAGGAACTTCAAAAGCTCACTGAAGAAAATATTCTTTAAAAGTTAGAATGGAGCAGATGGAAGCTAATGACTTTATGAGAAACAAACAAATTAGTAAACAAAACCAAAAGAATGAAAAAATAGAAGACAATGTGAAATATCTCATTGGAAAAACATCTGACCTAGAAAATAGATCCAGGAGAGACCATTTAAAAATTGTGGGACTGTATGAAAACCATGATCAAAAAATAGCTTTCATATTTCATGAAATTATCAAGGAAAACTGCCCTGACATTCTAGAACCAGAGGGTAAAATAAATATTGAAAAATCCCCTAATCACCTCCTGAAAGAGGCCCCAAAAGAAAAACTCCTAGGAATATTGTAGCCAAATTCCAGATTTCCCAGTTTAAGGAGAAAATATTGTAAACAGCTAGAAAAAATAATTTAAGTGTTGTGGAAATACAATCAGGATAACACAATATCTAGCAGGTTCTACATTAAGGAATTGAAGGGCTTGGAATATAATATTCCAGAAGTCAAAGGAACTAAGATTAAAACCGAGAATCACCTACCTAGCAAAACTGAACATAACACTTCAGGAAAAAAATGGTCATTCAATGAAATAGAGGACTGTCAAGCATTCTTAATGAAAAAACCAGAGCTGAATAGAAAATTTGATTTTCAAACACAAGAATCCAGAGAAGCATGAAAAAGTAAATATTAAAGAGAATTCATAAGGGACTTGCTAAAGTTGAACTGTTTACATTTCTACATGGAAAGATAATATTTGTAACTCTTGAAGCTTTTTTCAGTATTTGGGTAGTTGGAGGGATTACACACACACATAGACTGAGAACAGAGTGAGTTGAATAGAAAGGGGTGATATCTAAAAAAATAAAATTAAGGGTTGAGAGAGGAATTTTTTGAGAGAAGAAAGGGAGAAAAGGAATGGGGCAAATTATCTCTCATTAAAGAGGCAAGAAAAGGCTTTTTTAATGGAAGGGGAAAGGGGGGAAGTGAGAGGGAAAAAGTGAAGCTTACTCCCATCACATTAGACTTTAGGAGGGAATAACATGCACACTTGATTTGGTATGAAAATCTATCTTCCACTACAGGAAAGTAAGGGAGAAGGAGATAACTGGGGTGTATGGAGGAATGATAGAAGGGAGAGGAAATGGGAGGATGGAATAATTAGAAGAAAACACTTTTGGGGAGGAACAAGGTCAAAAGTGAGAATAGAATAAGTGGGGGGCAGGACATTAATTCATTTTACACACACACACATATATATATATATATATATATATATATATATATATATATATATAACTGAAAATTCAAAATTCACTGTAAATTTCTTGTTTGTTGACTTTTACAATGCAATACTTAAACTTGAGAAAAATTTATATATGTATATGTATATATGTACACATATGTGTATACATATGTATATATGCATATATCTATACATCTATATGGTTCAAGGTTTTATTTAAGCATGCTTCATAATAAAATGAAAATGGAAATCCTAATGCCTCAATTTCCTACTATTTATCCTTTATAGAGAAACAGTCTTGAGGTTGTATCCCTGATTTGTTCATTTTAAATACTGTTTATTTTAAATATGATGATCCCGATAGTGCATATTATTCCTCTACACAGGTTTTTTCATGAAAGGAAGTGAAATTACTAAAAACAAAAGTTCTTTTGAAAAATTTCAGTGGGTCTTTCTAAATGCTTCAGTGACTTTAATAGTGACACTCTTATGGTTATCATTTAATAATTATTTGTCTTTTTGTCTCTTCTTAAAAGTTCTTGACAAAAGTATAAATGAATATGTCAGTAGTCAAAGTTAGACTATATTATGCATAAACGAATAGGTATACATTTGGTGACAAATTCCATATTTTTAGTTTTCTCCAATCATGAAAATCAAGATACTTTATATATCTTATTTGTGTTATGTTTTTACTAATAATGGAAAATAGTCCTTTAAGAGCTGCTTCTGTCTTTCATTAGGACATTCTATCTGTCTTTACTGGTTCCTTTTATAAACTTAGGGAAATGAAAGTAAAAAAACCAGATATTCCACTTTTCTCACAGTATATATTTTGTTCTGTCAAAAATGTCACAGGTTAATAGTACAACTCACCTCCATTTATCTTATTCTGACAACCTATCCAACCTAGCACAATATAACAACAACATCCTTGCAAGACCAGATGACATTGCTGGCCTTTGTTCTCTTAATATGGTGACTCTGGTGGCATTAACTCTATAATCACTTTGTATTAAACTTCGTGATTTAAGTTTCTTCTTTATTTTCCATTAAATGAAGTTATTTTTTTAAATTCAGAACCCAACTTAAAATAGGAATTTGTAGAGGCTTATTTATAACTAACTTACAGTTTTAGATATATAAATTACAGAATATTTAAAACCTTACCATCTCAAATCTTATGAAAAATGACAGAATATATTTTTAATTTTCTGACTTTTCTATTATGTTAGCTTAATTATTTATTAGAGCTAAGGAAGCCAATAAATGATGCAGAGCAACCTAATTTTAACCTCAAGACTGATGTGATGTATAATCAGTATTGTCTGGGTCAGCTGGTAAATGAATCTGAATGTCTTAGAGGGATATTTCTTAGCACTGGTGATAGGAATTAAAACAAGTTATGACACTTAAATATTTCTAAAATCCTTTGTTCTGAATTAAATTTTAAATTTTCCCATCTTTTTCAAGATTATAATCATATTAAAAAAGACAATCTTCAATGCTTTCTTCTCTGATCTCAATTTCCTAGACATATTAAAGAGTTTCCTAACAGAAAATCTATTCCAAAATAGCAAACAATATTTTTATTTCAGAAGCAGCTGTTGCGAGAACTTGTCATCATCTCCAACATCTCCCCCTTCTTCCCATGACTATGCCTTTAATAAATTTAAGAATTTAGCCCACAGAAGTTTGAGTTCTTATTTTAAACATTGAGCTCTATATCTTCTTTCACATTCAGTGCCTGTATACATTCAGGTTTATGGATATTTGCATATTTTTCTTTGTCTAAATAATGAATCCTCTTTTTGGTTAGAGGAACTGGCATTGTCAAATCAATGTTAAATTGCTATTATATTCCAGTTCTTGGTCAGATTCTTAAGGTTAAAATGATAAATTATCAGTGATATTGAGTAGGAATTTCATAATGGGAGTATATTCTCAGCAATAGTACTTGATTAAGTTATTTTCCATGTTTAATTCTTCAATCTATGAGATTTCAGGAAGCATCAATATTTTCTTTGTTGAAGATAGATGTGTATCATTTCTGCTTTATTTGAATTTCAGATTGATGTTCTAATAAGATGGGTAAACCAGACCCAATTGTGAGGTAAACATAAACATATATTTTCCAAACAACCCTATTGAATGGAAATTTATTTCTTATAATTAATGATGAAAAATTAGGAGAATATTGTATTAGACTTCGAGGGGAAATGAGTTTTTCCAACATATTTTAAAATAATTTATGTTGTTTTTGAAAAATGGAGTTGCTTTTCCTTTGCTATATTGTTGCTAACAATATTTTAACATCATGGAAATTTTATGACAAGAACTCAAGTACCTTCAGGTATAATTTGCAGCAGATTGGCGAGTGGTAATAATAGCCACACTTATTTTATTTCATCATTAATAGTAGCTCTAAGAGATTAATAAATCAAATGAAATAGACCCTTTGGCTTGTTACATTTCCTACAAAGACAGACATTGCTATGTAGTCTTGTTCCAGAATTAGCATATTCTACTGCAAATTCTTGATATGTTTTTGAAAAAAAGCTGCAGTCTGACTTTAGTCCTGTGCCTTTGTAGATGGAATCATGTTTATCTGACTGTTGGAATATTGATAGATTACAGACTCAATGGCTCATACTTAAAATATGGAAAATTATTAATTCATCTCAAAACAATGTAATTTATGTCAGACGAGACTGACATTTTGTCTGGATAGCAGTTTGGCCATGGCTATGTATTAATAGGTGGTCCAGTGGATAGAATGCTGGATCTGGAGTCAGGAAGATGTGAATTCAAATTTAGCCTCTGACACTTACTATCTGTGTGACTTGGACGAGCTCCTTAACTCTATTTTCCTCAGTTTTCTCATCTGTAAAATGAGTTGGAGAAGGAAGTGACAAACCCCATCATTTTCTTTGTCAAGAAAACCCCAAATCAGGTCATGAAGAGTTAGATACAACTGCCTAAAGAACAACAAAATCTGTCTGTGTATTTGTGTCTTTGTCCTTTTCAGTTTTCCAAAACTGGCCTTCTTACATAATTGTATTTGTTCCATCAATTTTCATTGGCCAGGATCTTCCTCTTCTGGCTATTTGTCACTCCTGGTGCTTGTGTTTTTACTACTACTAATAATAAAAAGAATAAAAATGATGTAATACCATTTATATAGAGTTTTAAGGTTTGAAAAACACTTTATAAATATCTCATTTGATTTTAATAACAGCACTCCGTGTAGCCAAGGTAATATTCACAGTGCCTATGGTGGCCATGAATATGCTAAGGCAATTCTGAATTGCAAAATGCAGCAGACTGTCTACATAGAAAACAGAACCAAAACATCTATTTAAACAGCAGAAAACCAAATCCCAACACCATAAAACCAAATCAATTATAGTAACATAGTAACAAAGACGTTGGTTGATTGGTTGGTTCATTGGTTGTTGTCCTTCATCTTTGAAGAGGACCAAAATGATATCGCCACAAAAAAGTGAAATTTCAATGTCTGACTGTGGCTGATCAGATCAATACAAACTCAGAATGCTCTACCACAGATTGGGCACAGATAGTCCATGTGAATATTTGGGATAGATATCCCAAATTTTCACATCCTGCATTTACTTTGTGCTGTTTCAATTTTGCTTCGCTCAAAGAGCACAGCACTTTTTCTTAGGTGGGCATGCCATGCTGAATGATCCTGTGCCAGTGTCTTTCGTGTTGCACAGTCAAATCCAAAGTTATTGAGAGAGACCTTGAGAGTGTCCTTGTTTCGCTTCTTCTGATCATCATGTGCCTGCCTCATATGAGTTCTCCATAAAATAGTCTTTTTGGCAAGTATACATTTTGCATTTGAACAATGTGGTCAAGCCATCAGAGTTGTGCTCTCTGAAGCATAGTTTGAATACTTGGCAGTTCAACTCAAGCAAGGACTTCAGTGTCTAGTACCCTCTCCTGCCAGGTGATCCTCAGAATCTTCCTAAAACAGTTCAAATGGAAGTGATTCAGTTTCCTGACATCGTGCTGGTAGACTGTCCATGTTTCACAAGCATACAACAATGAGGTCAGCACAATGGCTCTGTAGACCTTCAATTTGGTAGTCAGTCTAATACCTCTTCTCTCCCAAACTTTTCTTCAATGCCTCCCAAACACTGAGTCAGCTCTGGCAATGCATGCATCAACCTTATTGTCAATATGTACATCCCTGGAAAGTATACTGCCAAGGTAAGTGAACTTATCCACAGCATTCAAAACTTCTCCTTTTGTTGTAAGTGATGGTTCCACATATGGATGGTGTGATGGTGGCTGATGGAGCACCTGCGTTTTCTTGGTGTTAATTATTAGGCCAAAATTAGCACAGGAAGCAGAGAATTGATCCAGGCGTTGTTGCATCTCAGCTTCAGAGGCTGCACTGAGTGCACAATCATCTGCAAACAGAAAATCAGGCACCAACACTCCCTCTACTTTGGTCTTGGCCTGTAGCCTTTTCAAATTGAAGAATTTGCCATCAGTATGGTAGTTGACCTAACAAAGACATGTATATACATAATAACAATGCAGAGGACAACACCATCCCCAAGCCTTTCCTCTGTTAAGCTCCTCATAAACCAGTTCCCTTAAACAAAATTACAGACAAGCTCTCCCACTCATGCTTGTTGCTGGCTGCTTTCTCTGTCCTTCCCAGCTCTGACTCCTCTGTCCAACTTCCTCTCAGCTCTGCCTCTTCCTGTTCCACCCATTCAGCAAATTCCTCCCACCAAAGGCTCATGTGACTCAGGTGGGTCACATGGACTTATTAATAGATGGGAATGATCTCCTCATTTAAATTACCATTATACCCTGGGAGGTAGATGCTACTATTATTTCTTTTACAGATAAGGAAAAATGAGGCAGACAGATGGTAAATGACTTGGTCACTTTCACATATCTAATAGGGGTCTGAGAACAGATTTGAATTGAGGTCTACCTAGCTCCAAGTCCAGGAAGCTGCCCACTGGACCACCTACCTATCTCTTACCTTTTCATATTCATTCTCTCTGTCTGTTTCTCCCTATGCCTACATACATATTTTCATGCAACATATTAGATGACATTTTTTTTGATCTTTAAATGATATTTGGAGTCCTCAGACCCAGAACTGGTCTGATTTTCTGTATCTCTAAGAATTATTTAATTAACTAAGATGCTATGGCTTCTTATAAAGACTTGCAGGATCTTGGAAGAGAAAACATCTGCAACTTATGTCTGTGACAAGAGAACCATTGTATAGTATGAGAAATTGCAGCTTTTGCTTAAGAGTAACTCAATGGTCAATGAGTTACTGGTCAATGGTCAGAACTCTAAATTTTACCTTAGGGCTTGATGTTCACTTATCATTACACCACAGATAACTTCTCGATCTACATATATAGCCCCAATCTGAATTTGACGGCCAGTCTTGATTCACTAACTTCCTATCACTTATTTAAAAGAGAATCCTTCATAGGTACCTTAAACTGGATGTCTATGAGACAAAATCTAGATTCTTTCTAACTAAACTCTGTGTTTTCTGAACTCCTCTATTTCTGCTTGGTGATATTACTTCACCCAAGTCGATGATGCCTTAACACCATTGTCATCTCCTCATTTTCATTTGTAAGATCAAAGGATCATAAATTTAAAGTTAGAAGGGAAATTAGAGACTTTCAAGTCAAATCTCTTTGTTTTGCAGATGACAAAACCTGAGGTGTTGTGATTAGATGAATTTCTTATGCTCACATAACTGATAAGCATGTGGGACAGGATTCAAACTCACATGTTTCTGACTCTAGCACTCTATCCACTGTGCTGCTTAGCTGCCTTATTCAATCAGTTGCCAGATCTTGGTTTTTCTATCTCCAGGTCTCTTGCCCACTACTCTAGTTTGTGGTAAGATATCATTAATTTGTGTTGCTGACAAAGCCTATCCCTTCTCCAGTATAGCTTCTTATTACCTCTAGGATCAGTCACAAACTCTGGTGCTTCATACCCTAGCTTCTATCTACCTTTCCACCTTTATCACATTACCCATATCTTCCCTCCATAAGTCCAGCCCATCACAGATGACTGTCCCTTTTTTCTCTCTATGATTTTTGCATTGCCTCCATCCCTGAAATGCTCTTCTTTCTCACCTCTGTCCCTTGGAGTCCATGCTTTCCTTCAAGATGTAATATTATCTTCTTTTTGAGGCCTTTCTCAGTTCTCTAATTACTAGTCCTTTCCCCTTCAAGGTTACCTTGCATCTTCTTTGTGTTTTATATGTTCATGTGTATGTGCATGTCAACTCCCTTATTATTTCCCTGTCTTTTAGGGGTGGGAACTGTTTTTACTTTTGTCTTTATATGCACAATACCTGACACATCAGAAGATGCTTAACACTGTGCCTGGCACGTGGCAGGCTTTTAATACATATTTATTGAATTGAATTGATAGACAATACCCTTCCAAAATCAATGGGAAGTCAACAAACAATGGATGTATTGTTTTAAAAAAAATCAAGGAGAAAAAATATTTTGGGGGAAAGGTCATGAATAAGTAGGAACAAAAAAATGAGAAAAATTATGAAAATCACTTAATGAATTAAAGTTCTATCAACAAGTGATTTTAATGCATTTTTCCTGGTCAATCTGAGTTCCCAAGATCAATTCAAGGAGATCTTTTGAATATTAAGAATTTTACAGGTCAAAATTTCTTTACATAAATATTTTAGACTTTCCTTCCTTCCATCTATAGCTATTGTCATACCCTCAATATCCCACTACAACTTTTGTAGATAGTTGTATGTGATATGACTCTTTTCCTCCGACTCTACCCCCTTCTAAACATTTTTATTGTAGTTGAGGCACCACCATCCTTTCAGTCCTGTAGGCTCACAATCTTGGTGTCATCCTTGATTTGCTCACTTTCTCACTCCTCGTATCCACACTTTCACCAAAGCCTATTGATTTTACCTTTTTAACATGTTTCCAATATGCCTCCCTTCTCTCCTTCTATATGGCCATCTCCCTGGTATAGCCTCACCCTGAATTATGGCAGTCATCTTATGGTTGGTGCACCTGCCACAAATCTCTCCCCATTCTCTCCACTCAGATGTCAAAGGTGATCTCCCAAAAGTAAGGTCTGACCATGTCACTCCCTACTCAATAAACTCCACTTGGTTCCAATGGCTCCTTATCACTTTCAGGATCAAATATGAAATTCTTTTGCTTGGCTATCAAAGCTCTTCTCAGTCTTTCTTCACTATTCTTAACTCATCCTTTACTCCATGTACTCTTTGATCCAGTGACACTATCCTCCTTGCTGTTCCTTGAACAAGATCCTCCATCTCCTAACTGAGCATTTTCATTGACTTGACCTTTCCTTCAAGCCCCACTTAAAATCCCACCTCCTATAGGAAGGCTTTCCCTCAACCCATTCATTGTAGTGCCTTTTTTCTGATTATTTCCAATTTCTCCTGTATGCAGTTCATTTGTACCAACTTGTCTCTCTGTTGCTTTCCCTCCTCAGGTTGTGGGCTCCTCAAGAGCAAGGACTGTCTTTCACCTTGTTTGTATCCTCAGGACTTAGCAGTACCTGAACATAGTAGGTGTTTAGTAAATTTATTAAAATCAGTTTATTGATTGCTGCATAAATTTGATGACTCCTATAATATAGGTTTAATCTTTAGAAGTACCTTTGTAATAGATATTAAGAAAAGATAAGTTGAATCATTGATATGTAAAGGTTTCAAAGGCAATTCATGAAGCAGTTCAATGCCATTGTCTATAATAAAAAAAACCCCATATCTTTACTTGGATGACTCATAGTCCTCATTTGGTATTTCATATCTTAATGTTTTTTTGTTTTATTTTTCTCTTTTTTATTTTTCATTTCACTTGTTTAAACGTATAGGAAATTTATAAATTTTAATGTATTTTTACACTTCCATTGGGGACTCTGGTTAGATAACTGACCTGCATGAATCCAAAATAATTCTCATGTTATCATTGAGATTATGGTCATATGCACTAAAAAATTGTCCACTTTGTATCATATTTTTAATAGGCTTGTTATCTTTGAGAAGGCTGATGCCCTCCTAAGATCTACTATCCATAATAAAAGGTTGTGCCAACCTTTAAATTAAGTTTTCAGATTACAAAACTTAGAAACTTCTCTGAATCTGGGCATTGTTTCTCTTGCTTCAAACTCTAAGTGTGTTTTTCCCCTTTGTAGTTCTAATAAAAAAAGATGCCCCTTGAGAGCATTTAGGAAAGACCAGGCATTTTCAACCTAAGCTAGATTATGCATTTAAAGTTATTTAGGGTAATACCTACATGTTATTAAGGAAACTGAAGTAGCAAGAGAAAAATTAAATATCTCATGCGTGCAGTGTATCACCCAGTGTTAAAAAGGGAATTTTTAAATGTCTTATTCAGGCATATAGAGTTCCTTCTGATAATTTTGTTTGAATCATAAGCCGTATCTTTTCTTGCAAAAGCTCTGCAGATATAACAATTGTTCTGTGCATATTCTTTTCCATTTCGTATTAGTCATTTATGTATGTTTTGTTAATCTTTATCTACCCCAGCACCTAGCATAGGGTCTGCAGATTTTAGATACTTACTATATGTTTATTGGATTCAATTGAGTCTTCTATTTAATTCTAGCCATTGGATTATTGTGTTAGAATTGTATACCACTCTTGCTTTGTATTTTATTGTCTTTAGATATGAATTCCCAAATTCTTTCTAGGAAATGTATATACTTATGTCATAAAATCATTCTTTTTTCTCCCCCTAAAATTAGTTTTCATTTGAATTCAATAAAATATTAAACTGATAAGTGTTTACAGTGTGTCTGTTGTACATGCAACCTGATTCCCTGAGGCGTTGTAAAGAGTTTAGAATCCCAACATATGGTCTCTAAAGAGGCACCAGTCTCTTTGTAGAGAAATGAGTAACAGTGAGTGAAATATAATAGCCTTTTGTTAAATTATTATAACCTTAGAGAGGGTTGATGATGTAGTGAGTAGTAAACTAGCTTTGGGTTAGGAAGACCTAAGTCCCAGCTCCATCCCAATATCTACTTGGCACTGTGTCACTGGGACTGGAAAACTATGACTGGCACAGATAAATGCCTGAATTAGTAGAGGGAGTTCCCTCACTGGGAGCTCCTGAAAATAATGAAATCACAGGTCAAGTAAGAACTAATGATATAAATTATATAAATATAAAATGGTTTACAGACATTTTGCCTTATGTGACCTTCACAAATTAGTGAGACAGGTAGTACAAATAGTAATGTACTTATTTACAAATGAAAGACAAGAAATTAAGATACAAATAGTTGACTGATTTCAGATACCTAGTACTTGGCATTATACATTTGAGTACACATTATTAATAGTATAAGATAGTATAAGCCCAAGTTTTTTGAATCCAAGACAAGTTTATTTTCCAAAATTCTAAATTGCCCAGCATTGAATATTAGTGCTCTAGGAACTAGTAGAGGAAAGATATTACTTAAATGTAGAATCATTAGAATATGGAAGACCATTGGAGAGGATGAGTAAGAGGGAAAGGTACAAGAGGAAAAGAGGGCACTAAAAAGGAGAAAACATTTTCGGAGAAAAAAAATTTTCCATTGTTGAGGTAGTAATCAACAGAAATTTATTATTTTATCTGAAGAAATTATTTCTCAACGTATACATTGAATAAAAAACTTTTTTGTAATTGCATAAAAGCATTAGGAAATACATTTACTTTGTCTTGGTTCATAAAAAGTACCCATTAGTACTTTCGGTTCGGTAGTAGGTAGGGCAAAAGTGATACGTACTGCCTGTTCTCACATGCTTTTTATCTCCTCTGCTAAGTCTACGTTTTAAAAGGTTCTTAAATACAGCTTGGAGATTATGCATATTTGGTAAGGAAAATCTACTAAAAACATTGTCCTTAAGTTGCATGCTCTCTCTCTCTCTCTCTCTCTCTCTCTCTCTCTCTCTCTCTCTCCCTGTCTGTTTTACTCTCTCTCTATCTCTCTTACAGGATCAGTGTTATGTCCAGGCAATGGTTGGCAACAATTTGATTTGGTTCCTTTTGAGTTGGATAATCAAGGGTATCTTGTGTTCAGTATTTGTAGTATGGGGATTTGTTGTCTTTCAGTCCACTAATGAAAGCAAATTTCTATTGCACAATTGTAATCACCAGGTTATATCTTGCTAAGTATCAGTAAGTGTTAAATTTTTACAGTCTGCACAGTTTCTAGTATTTACTTGCATCATCTACACTGATCACAGTGTCTGGGATCCTTAGGGAAAAATCTCTCACTTTGGTGACAATAGCCTGGTGCTGAATAGCCTATGTTTCCAGAAACTATTGTCATGTCATGCAGATGTTTCCAGTGGAGGGCATTCTTGGATGTCAATGGTTATAATAGGTTCCATCTGTGGATACACCCCTTTGGGCTTCATTTGACAAATCCAGTGGTGTATACATGTTATCAGCTTCTCTTTTTGGTTGGCAAAATAATGTAGACTTATTTCAAAAGTATTTTTTGATGTTTTTGACTTGTTTATTATGAATACTAATGCCTAGCAATCCTATGTGCCCTTTTAATTGGGGAACTATTACTCTTTTTATAGTTATTTTTGTATGATGGACCTTGTGTTTTGCCAATATGATCGGGCTTTTGTTTAAGTATTTTCCAAATCTGTTAGATTCCATTTTACAGTTCAAAAATTGTATATTAAGCCAATTATTATACAGGAATTTAAAAAATCCGTTATTCCATTTCATCTTGGATTCAAGGATACCTGTGTTAATCTGTAGCCACAGCTTTCTCCTTGATATCTTTATGCCTCAGGTCTTTCCTGGGGGAGAGTATGGTAATTTATAGTTTTTGCCCTTACTTATTGGCTTGATGCTACCTCTGAACTCAAGTTCAAAGACTGTAATCTCTATGTTCCCTTAGATTAAGTTGAAAATTTTACACTTATTCAGTTCAAATGACATTTTGATATCTTTAGAGAAATATTCTGAAAGATGAAAGAGTTGTTTAATATGTTTTTGGTGAATCCATATAATTTAAAATTCAGAAGTTATACTAGCTCTATTTAGTAGGAGATGGTAACATATTAGACTTAGTAGAACTCTAACTTACTATTTATTTCCCTTAAAAATGCCATGCTTTATATCAGTTGTTCTTAATATCTTGGTCACTGAGTGATTAAAATAGAACAGTTTTCACAATATAATATGGACACAAAAACTCCATTTTTATTGGGTGTGTTTTAGATATTTGAAGCATAAAAATACATATTATTATATTACTAATCATGACCATCACAGTGGAGTGGAGATTGCAGTGGGTAGACATTTTTTTTTTTTTTTGCTTTGTATGGAATGTTGAACCTAGAGTCAGAATTCAAATCCAGCCTTTCATGCTTATGAGCTGTATGGCTCAGGACAAATCACTTAACCTCTGTTTGCCTCAGTTTCTTCAACTGTAAATTGGAATGACAATAATAGTACTGACCTCCCAGGGTTGCTGTGGGATCAAATGAGATATCATTTGTAAAGCATGGTGCATTGCACTTCTTACTTTTATTAATCTCAAGGTATAAGCTGTGGTTCATCCTTTCTTTTATAATTGTTTGTACTATATTTGTACTGTCTAGAGAATTGTTTAATCTCCCCTTTCTTTGTGCCTAGATCTACATCATGGGGTCTTGTCCTTTTCCTTCTGGTTTTTAAATTTTTTTTGCCTAAGGCTATCCCAGCCCTTTCTCTTTCTTCCATGTCAAATCTCCCCATTCCCTTCCCTTCTTTGTATCAAACTAGTATATTGCTTACTTTACTGTATTTCTACCCAATGGAGCATTTTTATTTGTTTATTTGATTTTTAATGAAAAAGTCTGGTCTTGTCCCACCCAGATAAGAATCAGTTCATAAGATCATCACTCTCCCATATTCACACTTCATCTTTGAAATATCTTTTTCTATAGCATCCTAATTTCAGTAAACTACCACTTCTTCCCTTCTCCTCTATTCTGTTCCTGTATGGGAATTTATTTGTGTGTTGTTATTTTGTATTGTTTTATATACCCAAAGCCCATACTTGGTCCTTCTTTGTTCCATGACTGACACTTAGAGATGTTGATCCTCTGAAGGGATATCTTATATATCTTTATATATAATATATAATAATTATCTTATAATCTCATTTCTTTTCATTACCTAAACTCTCAATCATTGTGTGGTTCTTTTTAGTTTTTCATATTTGTCTTAACTTTTTATAGTTGGTGATTCTTGCCTTTCAGGGTCTCTGAACAACTCTCATTTTCTCAAAGTGAATGCTTAAAAGGTATTTACTCTGTTTAAAATCCATTGTTTTTCTTAGAGGACCTTGCTTTATGTTAAATGATAAATTATTTTTGGAAGGAAACTTTGTCTTTTTCCTTTTGATATGTTACAGTCCGACCTTTTATTCCTTATTCTTAGTTGATGCACACATCTATGAAATTCCAAATGGTGTTCTCTGTTATACGATTAATCTCTTCCTGGTGCTTACGATAATTTTTCTTATACTTGCCAGCTCTCCATCTTTTCAATCACATTTCTTGGAGGTTTTTATCTCAGCTTCCTCTCTGGTGGTGACTTGTGGATTTTACAACTCAGTATTCGATGACTGGTTGCAATATATCTAAGAAACTTTCTTTTATGTTTTCTCAAAATATGGTTTTATATTTTTCATGATTTTGTGCAAACCTGATTTTACTTAGATTATCTTTGTGTGGCCTGCATTCCAAGTCAGTAGTACTTCTTAGTAGAGGTGGCATGTTTTCTTTCAGTTTTGCTGTCTTTTAATTCTTATCGTGTCATTGAAATTTTTATTTTTACTTCTTTTATTTTTGTTTTCAGGGCAATCACTGCCTTGCTAAGTTTTCTGCTTTCTGCTCTAAGCTATAATGCTTTTGTTGGTCTATTTTTTAAAAGGTTATTCTTTACTGTAGTTAGATAATTTCATCCTGTTAGAGAAAGTCCATTCCTTCATTTCACCATAGTTTACAGTTACTAAGTACCATATTTCGAGTGTTTTTTCTTCATCTGTTGACATAATCATGATTTTTATCGGTTTTCTTATTAATAGTTATGTTTCTAGTTTTCTTAACATTGATTCACATCTGTGTTCTTGATAAAAATCCAATATAAGCGTCATGAATAATTTGTTGAATATATTATTAAAACTCACTTGCTAATATACTCCATATTCATTCATCAATATTTGTTAGTGAATACAATACCACTGTTTGTAGTTTTCTTTCTCTTTTTTGATTTTCCCTCATTTCTATATCAGAATCATGCATGTCTCAGAAGGAATTTGTAAACTACTTTTTGTCTCTGTTTTTGCAAGCGATTTGTAGGGAATGAGGGTTAATTGTTCTTTTAATATCTGACACTATAAAATTTTTTTCTTCGTCCATCTGGGAGCCATCTGGGTTTTTTCTTTGGAAAGGCATTTATAATACGTTCAGTTTGTTTCTAAGATTAATTTTCTTAGATTTTCCATTTCTTATTTTGTAAATTTCAGCCCTTTTTTGTTTTTGCAAATATTTATATGTTTTGTTTATGTTTTAACTTGCTGACAGTTGGATATTGATTTTTGACGGTTTCCTTTGTTTTTTCATTTTCTGCAAATTCCTCTTATATTTTTTGGTAAGTCCATTTCTCTATTACTCCTTTCTCTCCTCTTATCAAATAAGCTAAAGCTATGTCTCTTTTGTTGGCCAATTAAAAGAGCTAGTATCTATACTTTCAGAAATTATTTTCAGTTTTATCTCCCTTGAGTTTCAGTATTTTTTTTTAAATTTAGGATTTATTAATTTGCTGTCTTTCTTGTTTCTTTTTTGTTTCATATTCAATTTATATAACTTCTTTTCCTCTCTAGTTGCTGAATTTAGAATGACAAAAATTTCTCAGAGAATTACATTGTTTGTATCCCATATGTTTGAGTGTATTGCCTTATTTTTAATTTTGTGTAATTATTATTTATAGGATTTGTTCTTTAACCCATTAATTCTTCAGGATCATATTGTTTATCTCCCACATAAGACTGAATCTTTTATTCAGTGATAGATTACAACGACAAATTTTAGTGTCATATCAAGAGGGACTTTCTGGTAGGTACACATTTTCCAAAGTGAATGGGTTTCCTAATGGATGACTAATTCCCACATTGGAGGATTTCAAGGAGAAAGCTAGATGAACATTTTTCAAGTATGGAATAGCAGAGATTCCTTTATATATGGGTTTGACTAGATGGTCACTGAGATTCCTTCTAAATCTAAAGTCTGTGATTCTCTAAATTGAATTTACTGCTTTTAGTTGTTTTTTTAATTTCATTATGATCTCTAGGAGATGTAGTTACTATTTCTATGTATTTGTATATCATATTTTAATGCCTTATCACAAGGTCATATTATAAACCTGCATTGAAATGCTTTCTCTTACATAAGCACATGTAAGTATACGTTCTATCAATTTCGATTCAGTGGTTACCAAATGTTTAGTGTATCCACTTATTTTAATATTATGAATATTTTGCATATACTGAAAGATTCTTGAGGAAGAACATATTTTTATACAATATGGTCACTCCTTATGGTTTTTATAGACTGATGTGTATAAAAATACAAAGAAAACCATAAGTCAAGTCAAAACAGATTTACTATGTGTCTGCAAGCACCATGATACTTATAAGTGCATTAGGGAGACAAAAACCCAAAGTGCCACATGAAGTCCAAGGGTACAGAAAGAAGGCTGTTACCAAAATAGAGTATCAGGGCAATGACAGAAGAGTAGGTGATATTTGAGTTTGGCTTAAAGAACGAGTTGTAATTCTGACAATGGTCACATGTCTCAAATATATAGAGAACTGAGTCAAATTTATAAGAATACCAATCATTTCCCAACTGATAAATGGTCAAAGGATATGAATAGGCAGTTTTCAGATTAATAAACCAAAGCTATTTATAGGCATATGAATAAATGCTCTATATCACTATTGATTAGAGAAATACAAATTAACAAAACTCTGAGATACCACCTTATATCTATCAGATTGGCCAATGTGACAGAAAAGGAAAATAATAAATTTTGGAGAAGATGTGGGAAAATTGGGACAGTAACACATTAACAGACTCTCCAGCCATGACCACCCTGTTTCCTAACCATACTTTTCTTCCACTCAAACTCTCCCTAATTCCAGGCCTCATCTCATGCCCCTCTGCAGCTCTGTTCTCAAACTTCTCTGTTCTCAAATGGCCCCATTTTCCTCCATTTTCCCAGGGAGCTGTCTTGTTTTTCTCATATGAAATAGCATAGAAAGATGCCATGGTACCAGGTTGTGGTGGATCTACAGACCAGATGAAAGAGATTGAATTTTACTCAGTAAACAATAGGGAGCTCCTAAGAGTTGTAACAATTGATACTTAAGTCAACATGACCAGATTTATAGTTTATGCAGTCTGATGGCTAGGAAGTTTGAGGTAGAGCTGAGATGGTTTGAGTTGGATCCTTCTCTTCCTCATATCTCAAGTTATGAGTTGTTATGAGTCTGGGCACTCTGGGGCAGTTTGAGTTAATTTTATCCCAAGTGGATTGACCTGAAGCCCAACTGTAGACTTTGCAATCAATCAACAAAGAAGTATATACTTGGTACCCACCATGTGTCATTTTTGTCCAAAGCTCTGGAGATATAAGCATGAAGATCTGGAGGAAACATTGTAATGAAGGAGACAAGTACATATGAAAACACAGGGTGTTACAAAAATCAAAGCTTAAAATTGCACTAAGACTTTTGGGACATCTTGTATATATAGTGTAAGTACAAATGTAAGGGTGGGACTGGAACCACATAAACTTACAGTTATAAGAATACAAATCTATAATGCATACCCATGTGGATATATATGTAGTTAAAGTAGTTGAATTCAATGCTGTTCTATTGGAAGGGAGGACATGAGCAGCAAAGGCTTCATGCAGAATATGGTGTCTGAGCTTCATCATAAGTGATGAAGGGGACTATAAGGGTGCAGTTAGGGAGGGCATGCATTCCAGACATGGGGCTGGATGTTAAAAAGGTATGAAGATGAGAGATGGAATGTCATGAGTGATGAATTAAGAGAAATCTTGTTTGGAGAGATTACAGAATTGAAGGAGGTGGAGTAATATCTAAAAAGGGTAGCAAGAAAAGTCGGGGGAAAATTATATAGAACTTTGATAGCTAAACAGGGGAAAGAAATAGGAAGTTCCTAGGGTTGGTTAAATAGGTGAGTCAGATGGACATATCTGTGCTTAAGGAAAATTACTTTGGCAGCAGTGTGTCAGATGGGTTGGTATGGTAGAATATTTGAGGCAGGAAGACCAATTAGGAGCCTGTGGAGAGGTGATCAGGGCCTGAACAAAGGTGGTAGCTATGCAAATGGAAAAATGGGGTCAGAGATGAGAGATATTGGGAAGATAGAAACTAAGATTTGGCAACTGATTGGATATGAGAGATAAGGGTGGTGTTCAGGACAAGACCAAGATTATGAGCCCCAAATGCTGGAAGAATGATGGCACCTTTGACAGAAATAGGGAAGTTTGAAAGCAGATGGGTTTGCTTTTGGGGAAAAGATAAAAAAAATGTCTTTTGCTCATATTGAGTTTAATTCATCTCCAGGATATAGTTTGAATTATCTAATTGGCAACTGGTGATATTGGAGTAAAATATAGGGAATATACTAGGGCTAGATGTATGCTCTGAGAGTCACCTGAATGGAGGTGATAGTTAAACCTATGGGAGCTGATGACATTACCAGAGAGACGACAGAGAGAAAAGAGTACCCAGCACTGAATACTCACAGAGATGGGGAATGAAGTTCATGATGAGTCAGCAAAAGAAACTGAGGAGTAGTTAGATGAGCCAGGAGACAGCAGTACCATGGAAACCCAGAAAGGAAAAAAAACCATCCAGGAGGAAAGAGTAGTTAATGTGGAAAATAAAACTGAGAGATTGAGTATTAGGGCTAAGAAAAGACTGTCAGTTTTGGCAAATAAGAAATCGCTGGTAATTTCAGAGAGAGGAGTTTCATTGAGTAATGAATTAGAAAGCCAGACTGAGAAAGACTGAGGAGAAAGGGACAGGAGAGGATGTGGGGACCAGAAAATGCAGACAACTTTGCTCAAGGAGTTTCGCTGAGCAATGGGGGAGACATAGGATGACACCTTGAGGAGGTGGCAAGTTGTGGTAAAGGTTTTTCAGGTGAGGGAATGAGGGAAAGAACTTTTTACTAGGGAGATGTTGAAGATTCAAAAGAAGGGGGTGGCTAAGGATGAAATATTTTGGAAAAAATGTGAGGTGATGGGATCAGGTACACAAACAGGAGTGTTGGCTTAGACCAGGGGAAGGGCCACCTTTTTATCAATGAGTCAGGGAAAAGATAAAGAGATGGAAAGTTTTGAAATGAAGAGAATAGGAAAATAGATAGATTACATGAGTTGCCTCAATTTTTTCAGTGAATTTCTCAAATGAGAGAGAAGTAAAAGGATGAATAAAGTGTAGGGAACGTGAGGAGGGAAGAGAGGATTTGAAATAGCTTTTGTGGTGAGATAGGGAATCAGAGAAGAATAAACGAACTGCCTTACTGCTAGGATGGCCTCGCTGAGAGGTTTGTGATGGACCTAGTTATCATGGTTGTAAGACTTCCTCTAGCCCCTTTCTGTGGTAGTAGAGTGAGAGTGGGAATGAAAACTTTCCCTTCTTCAAGAAAGAAAAGAGGCAATAGTAAGACCATATGGGGGAAGGCTTCCAGAAGAGAGGCTATTGTACAGTTGGAATTCCTAACTCTTAGGTTGGGGTTGAAGAGGGGGAAAAATAACCAGAGCAGAGGAGAAAGTACTAAGGGGCAAAGGGGATAGAGGTCTCAAAAAGGGTAAAGAGTAGAGGAGTTAAGAGAGACCAAGTGTAAGTAGAGATGGAATAATAGGCATTTATGGTCAGATAGCTGGGATTTCAGAATTTCTGTAGTCTAAAAACTCTGATATTTTCCATCTGACCATAAACCCCTATTATTAGGGAAACAGAACACTTATGGATGGCCATCTTTATATGTGGCTAAGATGGAATAAGAGACTAGATCACTCAGGAGATTGAGGAAATGAGAGGTCAGTGAGTTTAGGGGAGGATTTGTTTTGATATTAAATTCTCCTAATATGGAAAGGAGAAGAAGTGGTGAACTAGGTGCTGATCTCCATGAGACAGAAAGAAGATCATCTAGAGGTTGGTAGATGTGATTTTATATACACACATCTACATATGATGTGTATATATGTGTGTATATGTACAATACACATATGTATATGTTTGTGTGTGTATGTATATATGTGTATATATACATACACACATGCCTACATATTTATATATTCTAAACTCTCAGACAAGGAAAATATAGAAATCATTTTATGTAGTGAGTAAGTATATTTTTGAGACCTGAGAAAATCTCCTTCTGGGATGCTTTTACTTTTTAGACACTGAGTATGTTTTTATTAAAGTAAAGTGTGTCCATGCTTCATTGCTGAAGAAGGACCATGCCATCAGAGAAGTGATGACGTGACTTGCACTTGACTTTGTTTTGAGTGAGGGAAGGCTGTGCAGGTCACCAGCCTCACTTCTCCTCCAAAGCCATCTGAATCCAGTGACCAGATATTCATCAGGATGACTGGAGATGACCCAGGTTGAGGTAACTGGGGTTAAGTGACTTGCCCAAGATCACACAGCTAGTGAATGTCAAGTGTTTGAGGTAAGATTTGAACTCAGGTCCTCCTGACTTCTGCACTGATGCTCTATCCACTGCACCACCTAGCTGCCCTTTTATTGAAGTAATTGCTTGACTGAACCCTTAGGGTGTGCACTGTCCATGGTACTGGATACAGAGCTCCTCCTGGAACGTACAAGAAGTGTTCTGTAAAGGAAGGATTGGAGGGGAGGGAAAGTGTGTTGCCATCCCTTCGCTGTCTGCCCCCATTCCCCTACCCCCAGTGTGAGGGATTGATAGTCATGCTGATAATGACACTAATAGTAACAAGTCCTTCAGCCCTGAACCAGAAGCAGCCAGACTCTGAACATTTCTCCTTGCCAACAGCAGGGGCCATCTTAGTAGCCTGTTACAGAAGATCAGGATTAAACTGTCTACTCTGCTGTTTGCCTTAGTTTTTTTTTTTTTACTCTGGATGCTCTATTTTCCTCCCATTTTTTCCCTAATATTTTATTTCAATTTAAAAAAAAATTATTTCAACCCCTAAATGACACACATAATAACTATTAATGTGAAGGAACAGGAGGAAAAAATAGATAATGATAAACAGTCCCCTCAAAGCCCAATCCATCACTCATGCCATGCAGTGGAAGGGAAGAGGGTGAGACAAAGGCAAATTAAAAATATAAATGTCAGTTGTTGCTGCTGTTCATTAATTCTCATTTTAATACTACAATATAAGAGGAGAGGAATAAAAGTCATCATCATAACAATAGCTGATATTTAGTTCTTTAAAGTTTGTTAATGATTTTCTATTCATTAGCATATTTGATTCAGCAAACTTGTGAGGTAAGCACTTAGGATTATGGTCCCCATTTAACAGATGAGGAAACCAGACTGGAGATGTGAAGTGGTTTTTTCTAAGGTCACTTAGCTAACAAGTGGCAGGAGATATCTGGGTCCCAATTAATTTCTCCGTTAACTCCAAGTTTAACACACTTTCTACTACTTAACTGTACCAGCAGTCATTTCAATGCCATGATGGATCATTAGAAGTCAATCTGCTAGTCAACATGCATTCATTACATTCATTAAATACTATGCACAGATATAAGAAAAGACTGATAAATCCCCAATAATGCCCTCCCGAACAGTCTATGCATTCAAGGAGCATACATTACAATTGGGGAGACAATTGAATTTTTATGGGAGTCTTTGCATAGACAAATGAACATTTATGGATTTGTAGCAAGTCAATAGTTTTAAGGATACCTTTCAGATCTTTAGTATGAACTTACTAAACAGGGATCTCTTCTACAAGTGCAGTCTCTGCCTTTTTCTTCTCATGCTTTTCACGTCATCCTCACGTCTTCAGATTATAAAGCAGTGCATAAAATCACTTGCTTTGAAAGTTCCGCCTAAGGTTTTCTTTGGAGAGCCTTCTTGTATCTTCTAACATCCTTCATTTTTCCCTGCCTCAGTTTTAATTCAATAAAATATATTACTTCTCACTACTACTCAGGCAACATATGATGTATGAGATTTACTGTTATCCTTATCTGACTTAGAACCAGCCGATTTCATTTATCATTGAGCCCATGCCAGTTTCTTATACCTTACTGTATCCTGGAGGCCACACCCTCCCTGAGCTCTGCAGATTAAACTGCTTATGGGGTCTGAATCTAAACTATCCTCATTTTTGTCCTTCTTTCTTTTATCCCAAAATATTTATGTTATTTTCAAAATCAGGAAATAGTTCCAATTATGTATGATTTTCACTTTGCATATATTTCCTTATGTTAGCAAAATGTTTCTATCACTTAGTGGGCTATGAAATTTCAGAATAGAATTAGAGTTATGGTTGATCTCCACAATTTTTTTTATCATACCTTCATTGACCCAATAAATTATATAACCAATTGTCTATATAATTTCTACTTCAATAAGACCTAACTGGTAATAGACTTTTCTGTAATTTTAATAGGTCACTGTTAGGAGAACTTGTTCTTGGCCAGTAATTTGGCAGAGAGTAATTCAACTTTATTTTATTTTGTTTTCTTTGAGGGTCAAAAAGAGGTAAGAGAATAAGGGGTGGGGCATATATTAGCTTGATGAGCAAGCCAAGGAATGCTCAAGTTCACATGTATGGATTGAAGGAAGGCTTATTTCAGGAAAACAGGATCCCCATCAGTAGTGATGGATTCCCTGACCCCCTTAGCAGAGACCAGTCACTCAGCCAGTTGTGTATCACCCAGTATCTCAGACTCCTGGTGACTAAGTGACAAAACCAAACAGAATTGATCAAATCCAGGGCCTTCCCTCCAGAGAGAGGTTTTTATACACCTCAAGGATTAGCCAAAAACTTTTGACATAGGGGAAATGATTCTTTTCTTCTGTTTTGTTGTTGATTTTACTGATGTGAGTTTCCACAAGGCAGAATTTTACAGTTGAAACTTTGATCCTGGACTTGGGGCTTTGTCACTCTTTGAAGATAAAAATCCCTTCTATTTGGCTCTGCCTAACACACATGCAGAAAGCAGGGAGGCATAAATTCAGGGCAAGGGGTACACGCCTTCCTTGTTTCTGGAGGGCAAGTTAAGTCAGGAATTAATTATCTGATTTTCTGGGAAAAAGAAACATAAATAAAAAGCCTTAGCTTAAAGCATGTAAATTCATGTCTATCATACACAAGGTAGAGTTAGTACAGGATTTAGACCAGGAGTGGGGAACCTGTGGCCTCAAGGGCACATGTGACCTTGTAGGTCCTCAGGTGTGGCCTTTTTACTGAGCCCAAATTTTATAGAAAACATTTTTGTATTAAGGGGATTTGTTCTGTGAAGTTTGGAATCAAAGGGCCACACTTGAGGACCCTAGAGGGCCACATATGGCCTCACAGCTACAGGTTCCCAACCCTTTAATATGATTCTGTGGTCATTCAATTGCTGTCTACTACAAAAGAATTGACTTAATATTGAGGATTATTTTACTATTCCTCAAAAGAAAATTTACAAAAAAGATTTGTCATTTTTATGCTCCTTTTAAAATGATAATTTAATTTGCCTATTTATGAATCCCTCTACTAAAATCCTGTTTCCATCTCTCATGATGGTGTGGAGATGACCCTAGATCCAATAATAAATCGATTAGAAAACATTTATTAAATGTCTACTAGGTGCCAGGCACAATGCTGGGCTCTAAGAGCACAAAGACAGAAATGAAGCAGTCCTTGCCCACAAGGAGCTTACATTTTATCTGAGCACACGCATACATAAGTATA
>CM053774.1:101495952-101557575 GCA_028658325.1 Potorous gilbertii | reverse complement strand
ATAATTTGGAGGACAACTATAAATTGTCTTTTCCTTTCTTAGAACAATAAGCTTCAACCACCATTCTTAGTCTTTTAAATATTGTGCCTCCTGACCCTATGCATTTCTTGGGAGAAGGGAAATAGCAGCTCTGTCAGTGCAGCTAAAACAAGCATGTGTTTTCAGAACTGAGGGGCAAGATCACTTGCAGACTTTTACACTAGAATTGTGTTAGAAAGTAGTTGAGGAAGGAAGAACTTTGCTGTTGAATCACCCAGTTGTTGTATATCCAAATAATGACTTTTATATCTGTGGATTTTGCCACATTGCAACTTAAAGAATAGTCTTCACAAAGTTTGATGGGTTTGTTATGTGAGAAATAAAACCAGCCAGTGGATGATTCAAGTGTATCTTACTTTTTACTATGTGTCTTGTTTAAGGGCTACTATAAAACAAACTAACCAGAGGGGTTGTTCTAGATCTGACCTGTGTTTATGTTTGCCTTTCCTGCATCAGGAAAATATTCTTGCTTTACATCTTTAATGCCATCTGGCTTGCTGCTAGATAACGTTCCCTTATGGGATTTGTAGAAAGTTTATAACCCAAAGTGAGTAGGCTATGGTCCACTACGTGCTTATTGGCTATATCTATATTCTGCTAAGTTATAGATTTAAAACAAAACTAAAATAAACACAAGTAACATGAAATGGAGCTACACTGGTTGCATTTGTAAGTAATTGTCTTCTTGGTATTCAAGGTCATTTTAGGAACATTGCTGCTCTGAAGTAGATGCTTAGATCTGTCTAGACTAAAAGCTAGCCAATGGACCATGCAGCAAAATTACAAACAGAACGTCAGAGCTTTGTCTGTCACTGCCTATGAGCCCTGAACTTAAAGCAGGTTTTGGCTTAAAGGAGCTTCTCAGGATGATCAAATCTTATAGAAAAAGGGGAATGGGAGTAACTAATTTATCTGAAGCCTGGCAGTATGACAAGAAGGGATGAATATGAATGATGGTGTGGAGGCAGAATTGATAACTGATTGGATATGGGAGATGAAGGAAGAGATAAAGATGTCTTTGCATTTATATAGCAGTGTAACTTAAACGAAAAAATGACATGTGAATGTTGGGGTTTCCTGGAGCCAGTTCATATGGGCTCACTGGAGCTGATTATTAAATATTCAATGTGAGCATTTATACCTCAGAAATCAGCAAAATCTAAAGTCAGGGATTGATTTCTTGTTTATCTTTAGGTATTATTTTTATGTTTTTATTTATTTTGTTCATTGTTTGGATTTAAGAATGGAACAGAGAAAATGTTAATGCAAATTCAACTTAAAAGTACGTTAATATAAACTTTTTTTTCTTCAGAGAGCCAATTGTTAGACATATGACAGCACATTCCAGCACAATGATACATGTAGGTAAAGTCTCAGTCATTCAGTCAACTGGCCTTTATTAAATGCTTACCTTTATTAAATGCCTACCATGCTAAGCATTAGGGATACAAAGAAAGGCCAAAAAACAACCATCCCTGCTCTCGAGGAACTCAGAGTCTAAGGAAGAGACAACATGCAAAAAAACTATATGCAAATAACTATCACAGAAGATAAACTGGAGGGTGGATGTTGAAATGCCTCTTGTAGAAGGTGGGTATTAGTTGAGTCTTAATGGCAGTTAAGGACACTGGGAAGCAGAGATGGAGAGGGAGAGAGGACCAGGTATGGGAAGAGCCAGTGCAAAGGCTTACATTTGGGAGATAGGGTGTCTTGTGTATGGAACAGTGAGGAGGTCAATGACCCTGAATTGTAGAGTATGTGAAGGGGTATAAAGTGTAAGAATGGAAAAGTAGAAGGATCATGCTATGGAAAGTTTTAAACAGATTTTATGTTTGATCCTGAAGGGATCTACTGCACTTTATTGAGTAGTGGAATGACATGGTTAAACCTTCATGTAAGGAAGATCAGCTGAGTGCGGGGTGGGCTAGAGTGGGGAGACACATGAGGCAGGCAGATTCCTACTAACTTGCATCTCAAACTAGGGCATATTTTCACAGAGTCCTAGGAGTTTAGGACAATCATTTCCCCATCCTTTCACTTTGACTTTCCTTACTGGGAGGGGAAAAGTATCTAGGATTGTGTTCTGCTAGGCATAGAGAATGCCTTAGTTTGCTTTCTCAATCACTTGTACATCTTTTGGAGGCTTACAAATTCCATTATTATTTCTTTCTAATTCCCTTTTTAGATAGACAGTGATGTAGATAGTGATGGACTCAGAGTCATGAAAATCTGAGTCTACATCTGGCTTCAGAGGCTTATTAGTTGTGTGACCCTGGACAAGTCACTCAACCATATCTCCTTCAGTTTTCTCATCTGTCAAATGAGGAAAATAATAGCACTTACCTCCCTGGGATATTGTGAGGGTAAAATGAATTAATATTTGTAAAATGCTTTGCAATTCTTAAAATACCCTATAAATGTCAGCATTATTCCTTCAATGTGGCAAAGAAAGAAAGTGGAAGGTACCTCCCAACTTTCCCTCCAATATTGGATGGTTCCAGTTAGATTGTAAGTTCTTTGAAGTAGTGATGAAGTCTACACTTCTTTCGTATTTCCTATTTGTACCTGACCCAGTGCTGAGCAGTAGAGACAAGCCTGTTGGCTGAAATAAATTTATCACAATTAATCAATGAGAATATAAACTTCTTGAGGGCAGGACCTTTATTTCTCTTTTCTTTATATCCTCACAAGTTTGGCATATTTTCTGGTATCTTGTAAGTGTTTAATGAATGCTTGTTGATTGACTTTTTGGATTGAATCAGGAGAAATTTATTAAGTGTCTGGTCATGTTTGGCACAGTGCTAGATGCTGATACAAAGATACAAAGAAAAAAATGAAATAGTCCCTCATATCAAGTAGCTTTTATATTTTATCAGCTAAAATAACATATATATACATACAGAAGATATAATATGTATGGTTACATAGGTACCCTTTTCCCTTCCCTTTGCTCAAGGAGCTCTAGACTTTGATTCATTCTAACCTGGGCTGAAACCAAACAGAGAGTAAGGTCTTCTCTCTAGCCTTGGCATACTTCCCAAAGAAAACTCTGTTGTTTTGTTCTTTTGTTTGTTTGTTTTGTGTGTGTGTTTTCTTTCACAGCATGACTTCCATGGAAATGTGTTTGGTATGACTACACATATATAACCTATGTCAAATTGGGAAGGAGGGAGAGGAGTTAGAACTCAAAATTAACAAAGAGAATATTAAAATTGTTTTTACCTGTAATTGGGGAAAAATAAAATTTTAAATTAAAACAAAATAAAACCCTGGGGAATTTTCTAAAGCAAAGGTATGGATATCTTTTTTAATCTTTTCAGATGTTAGTCTCTATACCTCCCATCCCCAAATTATCTTGTATTTGTTTTGAGGTAGCTGGTGAATCAGGACAACCTTTGATCACTTCTTTGAAGAAAGTACATAATATAAGACAGACTCAGATATGTACATGAAGAAGTTCAGGAAGCGTAAAATACTCAAAATGGTCCCATCTTATTCATTATATTACATGTGAAGGTTTAAAAAAAAGCTTTGTGGAACTTATTGAATATTGACCTCAGATCTGCACTGTTAGAGCAGTTCCTAGACCTTTCATGGAGCATTGGCAAGATCTAGATCACCTGTCCATGTCATGGCTTTAATTCTCTGGCTGCAGGATAAGCCTCCTTTTGATGAGAAGCCCTTTTTCTCCGGAAACTTGTTAAGAAAATCCATTGGTGGGCCGGCAACTCAGGATTTTTGGAACTTAGGGAGTAACTCCAAAGGCTGGAAGTGAACCATTCTTAGGTTTAGCCGTTGACCACCCGAGCTCAGAAAAGAAAACAGAAAGGGAGAAGAAAGCAGCCTGAGTTAGATTGTCAAGAGACCCTCGACTGTGGCTCACAGATCAAGAACGTGTCTCCTAAAGTTGTATGCTTCTGCTCTGAGGTAGGGAGAGAAGCATGGGGGAAGGGATTGTTCTCAAAGGAGTGAAAAACATTGTGCAACTCAGTCCTATAGAAGGCAGGGCGCTTTCTCCAAAAGAATACACAGACCGTCAGACACACACACACACATACACACACACACACACACACATGCACACACTCAGTGGTGAATCATTTTTGAGGCAGCCTTAATGACTAAGTATTTTTTGTATCTTCTCACGAAAGTGTTGGGTACATGCTTTTCTTTATAAGAGGTGTCCCCTTCTAACAAAGATGAATTCCCTATAAACCTATTAGATTGATTAGAAAGACTCATCAGTGTGATCCAAGGTTGTCCTGATTCACTGACTACCTCAAAATAAATACAAGATAGTTTGGGAATGAGAGGGAGAGATACTAGCATCTGAAAAGATTAAGAAAGATAGTATGTGGAAGGTAGCATGTCAAGCATGGGAATGGGGAATGGAATGGAATGAAAGCATCTTCATTCTTTACATGCAAACCTGATACCTCTGTCAGTGGTCAGTGTGCATAGCATGTTATATAGTGCCATGTAGAGTTTTCATATTAATCTATTAGCCAGTGAGGCACTGAAAGCTCTGACTGATTAGCATGGGCTTTTGGAATCTATAGATTGTTGGGCACGTGGTAGTCTAATATGACAGGTAAGGTTCTCCTTACCTGTATTTCAAAATGGTAGTCCAATTTTAAGAGACTGTGATATTATTCTAATAGATAAGTGTGAACCATGGGGATCTGCTGCCCTAAAGTATCAATTCTCATTCTGCACTTTGAAGTACTAGCTACATCTTGGTAACTAGAAACTCTGGTACCTAGAACTAATGCAGTTCAAGGGGTTCTCTCTCTCTGTATATTTTTGAGTTAGGCTAGGGACAGAGGTCGTAAAAAGATAAGTAGGTTGGAGGAATTAGGAGGCCAGTGTGTTTGAAGGGGGTGAGGGCTGTGGCAGAAAACAAAAAGATATTGAACTTATTTTGGAGGAAAAAGAGAGACACAGAAGTCCCTAGATGATGGCAAAAAAAAAAAAAAAAAAGAATGTAGACAGGAGGGAGTGAACTTTTCTTTTTAAAGAAATTCCACATATTTTTATGAGTTCTCTGCAAGGCATTTAAAACACCTGTCTGTAAGGATAAATGCACTCTGTTGGAGACAGAGAATACAGAGTGTAGGTAGCCACAGGGCTAAGGCATTGTCTTGATTTGGGATAGGTTCTTAGAGTCTACTGTTTTCTGATCAACTTTATGCTGCTCTATAATCTTTCATTTCTCTTTCTCTGTGTCAAAAATCTCTCTTGGTGTCTAGGTTTACTGAGCCTCTTTTTGAAATTAGCACCAGTAAGATGATTCAGAATTTTTGCATTTGAAAAGTTAACCCTGGTAGAGGGGGCAATGACAAATTTCCGATGGGTCCTTCTCAGAGGAACGCAGTTGCAAGCCACTAGCCAGCTGCTTCAGGAAAACCACTCACTTATCCCTGTGGTGACCAGTGCCCGTGATCAGAATGGTAACTGGGATGATGCTAGCTCGAAGTCTCCTCACATGCTGCCTAGAGGGCTTTTGACCTTGATTTTGTAGCTTTCTAGGCACACCCTCCATAGGGTAATGCCTAGGCATTTTGTGAATCTTTACCACACAGGTTCCTCCGTTCTTATCACCACCAACTGACTGTGAGATAGTAGCAGGAACTTTCTCTCTCTCTCTTTTTCCCCCATTTCAGTCCAGATTTTTGGTGCAGCGTATTTCCTCATGTACATGACATTGCATGCCTGGAGTGTCTACTGATTCCCCGGGTCAGGACTGGGTTCTGACTGTAGTGCTTTCGAGTCTTTTTTTAAACCACCTTTTCAGCTACATCTTCATTTTTGTTCTTATTTTTTTCCTTTCTGCCCTTACTTTCCTTTGGTTCTTTTGGGGGCTTTGAGAGAAGGGAAAGAACAAGCATTTTATAAAAAAATAAAATTTTAATTAAAAAAATTAACAAACATTTTCTTCTTTTCCTTATTGGAAAAAAAAAAGAAAAGAAAAACAGGTATGTGTAGCCAAGGCAAGCAAATTCTCAATATTGGTGCTGTACAGAAATGTACGTCTATCACCTCTCTGTCAGGAGGCTGGCAGCATGCATCATCATTAGCTCTAGGGAATCAGTTATTTGCCTTGATCAGAGGCTTTCAAAAAATTATGCCTTTACAATGTTGTTTTAATTTATAAGTTGTTTTCTTAGTTTTGATTACTTTATTCTGCATTAGAACAGGCAAGAAACCATTCCTCTTGTCATTTCTTATGGAGTAATAATATTACCTTTCTTTCATATACCATAATTTGTTGGGTTGTTCTTCAGTTAATAGACATCACTTTAATTTCTAGTTCTTTGATATTACAAACAGGAAGTGCTACCAAAGTTTTGTACATATGGATGTTTTTCTTCTTTCTTTGTCTTTTTGACTATTTGGTGCTGGTAGTGACTCTGGGTCAAATTAGAGCATGCAAAGTTTAGTACGTTTTGGGTTATAGTCCCAAATTGGTTTCAAGAATGTTTGTACCATTTTCACAGCTCCTCAGTAGTGCATTCGTATGCCTGTTTTTCAGCAGGTCCTCTAATACTTGTTATTTTGGGGAGTCAGCTTTGGCAATCTGATAGGTGGGAGGTGGAACTTCAAAGTTGCTTTAATTTTCATTTTTCTAATTATTAATGGTGTAGGTTTTTTTTTCATGTAGCTTTTGATGGTTTAGATTTTTTTCCTTTAAAAACTACCTACTAATAGGCTGCAGTGAAAATTAAAGGTAGTTACTAGGTGATGGTGGTAGAAAGATGCTTTGAGCAGCAAAGAATACACCAATTTTTCCACCTGGCCCTTATTTCAGGGTTTTGAGAAAAGAAACACAGACAACTTTGTAAGATGTTTGTAGGAGAAAGATTTTAGAGAGCACCAGAAAATGGAAAGAATAGAAGAGATCATGGGATTCACCACCCAACTTAGTGCCTGGCACTTGGTAAACTTTTAATCAATATTTTTTGATTTGTTTATAGGGTTGTAGATTTGAACCAGAAAGGAATCTTAGTATTCTTCTAGTTAAGCTTTCTTATTTTATTGATGAAGAAACTGGTAACCCGGAGATGAAAAGTGACTTTCCTAAGATCACAAATGAAGGGATTTATCCACTGTTAGGGTGAGTCAGTTGATTCAACCTATCCTGTACCTCATCCCACTTAGCATAGATACATTAATCAGGTGAGAATATCTCCATTGAGTCAATTAATCAACTCACGTCAACTAGATAAGATAGGAATTCTGTCCAGATTAGTTGGGTAATTGGTCACTCTCTATGGAGGTATGCATAAAGCTGTAATTCAGTATCAGGATTTTGAGAGTCTGGCAATGGAAAAAGTATCAAGCCCTTGGGAATGGATTACTCCTTTGTGTTTGTGTGGAGGATAGAATAGGGAGAAGATTCTTGAGCCTGAGCTACTTCCCCCACTCTTATCTAGAAGAAAAATTGACCATGTGAACTTTGGGTGGGTTGGAGGATTTTGGACTTCCCATTGGCTTCCTAGTTTAGTGGTATCTCTAGAAAAGCTGACTCAGTGTCTGCATCAGAAACTGAGACCAAACTAGACACAGGGAAGAAATTCACCTTCAGGAACCATTGTTCCCAGGGGAAAATCTTGCTAAAGCAGACCTCAATAAGACTGACTGACAAAGTCTGGAATCAACAAATAATCGTGGGGAGGGGCACACAGACAGAGGTTCAATAACTATAGCATTAGAAAAACATCTTCAACCCCTTCAGACTACCACTAGAACTATTAATGTAGATAAAGCAGCTTCAGTGTAGGGAACTAATGTGCCATTTCAAGTGAAGCTTGGGAGCACATTTTCAGAACATACTCTGCACTAGGATTCATACTCAGTATTATCTTTCTCAAAGTCCTCCATACAGTAGAGAAGGGATCAAGAGAACCTAATGAAAATGATTGATAGGTATTGGGGAGGGGGCTACCTCTAACTTTGCTAAGTGGGATGAGAAAGAGGGCAGCAGTGACGAGTATAAACTGTGAATTCCTCTTGTCCTTACTCTCAGGCACAATGTATATCATAAGAGTCATTTCTGAGAGGTTCAATGATTATTCCTTCCTATTCTTGTGGGAAGGCATAGAGATGAAGGGGTGGCAGGCCAAGGGGGTAGCCATAGAATGAAGCAGGGAATGAGTCAGGGCTATGCTAGGGCAGAAAGTGTGCCTCCCAAAGGCAGGAAGCTTGACTTCCTTTACCCTCTCCTGATCCCTAGATACTGGCATTTGCATCTGGGGCAGAGTCAAGGTGTCTTGTGATGGCCTGATGTTGGAGTAGGGATGAATTATCCTTGATTTCTGAAGTTTTTTATTATATGGGTACCATTCTGTAGTTCAATCTCCAGAGTTCTATTGTAGAGCTTTATGAGCCCTAGGCTGATCTAAATTCCAAAGAATGGAAAGTTAACTCAATCTCAGAATTAGATTTTTTTTTTTTTAGATTTTCTCATCCATCTATAAGCAACAGTGGAAAGCTTGCTAGCTCTGGGGCTACTTCTAATATTTATTACTTGCATGACCTTGTGCAAGTCACATATCTCCTCTAGGATTTAGTTTCTTCATCTGTACAATGACAGGTATGGGTAAGATGTTCTTTCCAGCTAGAGAGCTGTGATTCTATAGAAGAATCTAAAGAAACCTAATGGCTCATTACTTCAGATATGGTCACTTGTTGGGAGTGAAGACTATTTTGTAATAATCTATTCTACTGTGTGACTATCAGGAATCCTTAGGCCATAGGTATGTAAGAACACCAAAGAGCAATGCTCTTTGATTACAAAAAATGTTCAATATGTGTTATTGACTATCTAACGTTCTGGTTCTCTATCCTTTTCATATGTTGTATGTGGAAGAAAAAAAGTAATTGGGATTATTTTCTTCCTCTGGCCCCTCCTCAAGGCTATGTCACATTCTGTCCCAGTGTTATAAAGGTATAAGTCAAAATAAGAATGGCTCGCCACCTGCTCCAAGAAAATCTCTTAAGACAGTTTTGACAGCTATGGGGTTTGGGGTAGGGGATGGAAATAAGACTGCAAAAATTGTCCATGTGCCTGGGATTCTCTAGACACTCCTTGCCACCTCAAGACAGGCCCAACCAAGAGAGAAGAAAGTACAAAGAGTACTGAGGCATTACTTTCATCCTTAGGGAAAAGGAGAGCAAGAGAGGAGAAAAAGGATAGAGATGTAGAGTGATCATAGGGAACATTTCAAAAAAATTTTAACTTGCTCAAAATTGAACTTACAGTAAATTGCAGTAAACAAACTAGTAAAGCCACCCAAAAGGATGGAAGTGTCACTCCACTTTCCTCTTTTCTACCCCAATCTTTAGTTTTTTTACCTGATGAACTGGGTTTCACAGTGGGGAGGATATTGGATCTTGAATCAGAAAGTTCAATTTCTTTATTTTTCCCCCTCAAATTTTTTAATGTATTTGATTTTGGTTTTCAACAAACACTTCCATAAATTCCCAATTTCCTCCCCTCCTCCCTCACTCCCCAAGATGGTATGCCATCTTATATTGATTGTACACATACATTCCTATTAAACACATTTTCATATTAGTCATGTTACAAAGAATTAAAATGAATGGGAGGAATCATGAGAAAACCAAAATAAAACATAGCAAAGGAGAAAAGTCTGCTTCATTCTGCATTCTGATTCCATCATTCTTTCTCTGGGCGTGCATTGGAATTTTGCATCATGAGTCCTTTGGAAATGTTCTAGGTTCTTGCACTGCTGTGAAGAACTGAGTCTATCGGTAACACTCCTCACATTGTGACTGTTATTGGGTGTTATGTTCTCCTGGTTCTGTTTGCTTCACTCACATCAGTTCATATAAGTCCTTCCAGGTTTTTCTGAAGTCCTCCTGTTCATCATTTCTTATAGTACAATAGTTTTCCATTACATTCACATATCACAACTGGTTCAGCCACTCCCCAGTTGATGGGCATCCCCTCACTTTCCAATTCTTGGCCACAGAAACTTCAATTTCAAATCCTACCTTAGTCACTTACTAACTGTATGACCTAAGCAAATTGCTTAACCTAGATCTACCTCAGTTTCCTTATCTCTATAATTACAATTATAATAGCCTCTGCCTTGCAGGATTGTTGTGAGGAGCAGATAAGCTAACAAAATGTAAGGTGCTTTGCAAATCTTAAAGCGTTTTATACATGCTCTTATTCTTATTCATTTTCTTAAGGGAACCTCTGAGAAAGGATGGCTATACATAAGTCAACCTGACCTTCAATGCTTTATTCTGGAAAATGTATGGGATTCTGCAAAGTTGGCCTTTCTTCCCATTTGTCCTTTCGCTTGTCTGTTTTGTTCTTTTGTCCCTTATGTGTAGTATTATATCATAAAGCACAGAATACCAAGACTTGCTATTCAAACTATCTGCTCCAGCAATTTTTATGTAGTGCCTATAACTAGTACTCACATAAAAGGATTCATATGCATTATAGTCACACTTTTATGGCATTTTTGCTACTTTGTACTTTCCAATATTAGGGGCAGAAATTTGTAAGGGAGCTCTTGGAAGTTTTGATATGCAAGTCACTCACACACACTTATGAGAAGATGGAGCACTTACTCTTGGCAACTCTTTAATAATCAGGTAGCATCACTTCTCATGATTCTCCTGTGTTAAAAATAGGGGCAAAACACATGGCTGATTTTAAATGTTCCCAAGCAATAGACTTACTTTGGATCTATATTAAAAAGATATATGTTTATGCAGTGGCTTTTTTTTTTTAGTTTATCTCCTAAGGATACAGTTAGAATACATTGAAGATTGTTTCTGCTTCCTGAGGTTTGAGGCTTTCCCCCTAAATATGGGTTCCTATAATTGGTCTCATGTCATTGAAATACTCCAGATGAGTTTTTTGCTTCTTTTAGATTTTCTGAAGTGGCAATGCAGCCTTTTTATCTCTTAAACTTGGTTTTTCTTCCTTTCCTACTTCAAGTCTAAGGCATAATGTGTTCAAACTATTCCTGTGCTACATACACATACATACACACATGCTAATATGAATGTATATACACATATATCACATATACACTTATATGTACACACACATATATAGCTAGATACATCTGGATATGGAAATGTTTTTTGGTAGTTGTTTGAGGATTAAGTTTTAAAATCCCAGGAAGGTAGAAATTTCTGTTATTTGATAATCATAGAGAAGAAAATCATTGCTTTTTGGCCAGAGGCTGACATTTTTTCAATGATGTTAAGTAGGTCAATAAGTAACATCAACTCCACTATCATACCTTAAGTTGAACTCTTTGGAAGGGATCAAGGATTTACCAAGGTGAAGTTACTCTCAGCCTTGTTTAAAGTTTCTCTTCCCTTACTCTTTGCTGCCTTGATTGGAAGAGTTTCAGTCTATAAATGATCACAGCATAAGACAAGAGCATTGAGTTCTTTTTTTAAAATTAACTTTAAAAAAATTGTTATTATTTTGGGCATTGGGTCCATTGGTACCCTCTGCTCTGCCTGGATATGCTGGTGGTTCTAAGGAAAGGGCTAAGTCTTTTATTTGCCTGCTATTTCATGCACAACCTACCTCAGGACTGCGTGGAGTCTTGTTCCTCCTCAATTTTCCTTGTAAAAATCAGCCATATGTTGACCATATTTGTTTGTTTCAGTGAGCATATTAAAAATATTTGCTTCAATCTGTGTTTTTCTTACTCTATTTTAGGTCATGACTTTGACAAATTCCATTTCTGTTAGGGTCCTATGAGAGAACATTCCCAAGACTCTAGGTTCACATACTGATTACCTCTCTATATCCATTTCTATTTTGAATAATTGGTTTTAGACTTTTAACTTTCTGTTAGTTTGACCAAAAGATTAAATACTTGGGTTGGGTTTTATGTATGTTTTCTACCCAGAATTAACAGATTTAAATTTTTTTCTTAAATAATTACTTTTTTCTAAATCAGACTTTTAATCAAGACTTTTAGATGTTTGTGTCATTTTTCATTGATATTTACTAATATCTAAAATGAATACAAATACTCAGAACAGTTTTAACTCTGGGTCTACTGATTGTGTTTTTCATCATCAAGACAAAGCTTTATGGTAAAATTTCAAATGTATAGCAAATTGATTAATTTGTCACATGGGACACAAGACTGGCAAAATTTCAAGAGTGGTTCTTATTTTTTACGTTGACCATATTAACTTTTAAATTCTTATTGTGTTTATACCTGTGTGTAACAAGAATGAACTGGTCTAGTATCCCATAGTCAGAAAATTACATTTCTTCCTCAGTATTCTAGGGGTATTCCTGAGAGTTTGGGTTGTCTCTTCTCTAATGCCATCAGTTCAAACACTTAGCAGTTATGTTCCTCCTGCAGTAGACACTAGTGACTAACAATCTCACTTCCATTTAATGAGTTAAAATCAATTAGCTTTTCCAAAGGGAATTTACTTAGAATATATAGCAAACGGTATAGATCTTTCCTTCTGTCTTCCCACAATACCTAATGGGCATATATCTCCTTACATTCAGGAAAAAGTGGATTTGTTTAGACTTATCACAGTTTCTATATAACATCGATCCCACCAAAATCAAGTCCAGATATGGCATGATTGCTTACTTTGGGTCTCTCATGCCTTGGGGCACCTGTTCTGGGCTAACTTCAAAACATGGCATTGACTTACCCCTTAGAAACTTGAATACCTAGATGCCTTAATGTTTTACTTTCCCATTGTTTTACGATTTATAATACAATGGTTGCTAATTTATTCACCTAAAACAAAAGAAAACAAATACTGAGGCTGGCAGTGTATCAGCTAAAGAGAGAGAGGATCTGAGGACTCTCTCCTTACAGCATTATCTCTCACTGGATGCCATAATCAAAAGATTCAAACCAAGAAAAGATAGAAGTTCACCAAGAAAGAGAGGAATAGAAGTCCTCTTGAGTGCCTCCATAGCCAATCATAAAGCCTCCTATTCACCACATGGTTATCTGATCAGAACCAGTTACAGAATGTCTACACATACTCCAAAGTCTTCCCATAACACATCCATTACATGTCTTCAAAACCATCTTGGAAATAGACTCCCCACCTTCTTCATGGGAGAAGTTGCCTCAGTGCTATTCTCTGCATGTGATTTAATGAAGATATTCCAATGTGGCAATGTATCATAAAAATGCTTTTCACAGTATTTCTTTCCTTGTCTACTCATCACTTTTCAAGCCACAAATTTATATTATCTAATTTTACTTAATCCCTTTGTATAGCAAGTCAATATTTTACTCCTTTCTTATTGATTCCCTACTCCACTACCTATGGAAGTGCTTCTAAACCTTCTTTCTCCTCATGCTTCCTACAACTCTACTCTCTCCACCCTCTCAACTTAAAACTTCCCCTCTTGCTTAACTAAGGAAATGGAAGCCATTTGCCATGATCTAGCTCTCTCTTCTCCTATTCTCTTCCTCTCAAAATTCTGGAAATCCCTTATTCTCTCCTTTCTTCCAATGTCTGATAATAAGGTAATGCTTCTCTTTGCCAAAGCTAATACTCAATCACATCCCTTCACTTCTCTAACAGATTAAATCCCCAGTTTCTCTCTAATCTTTAATTTCTTAATTGTCACTTCCTCCAAGCTGCTTTTAAACATGCTAAACTCTCCCTCATTCTAAAAAACCAACCAAACAGAAGTTTTTACTAGATCCTAGCATCCCCTTAAGCCATATATCTGTAGTTTTCTTCCCCTTCTCAGTTAAACTACTTGATCAAGCTGACTGACTACACTTGCAACTTTTATTTCATCTTCTTTCATCTACTCCACTTTTCGCCATCAGACTTCCAATCTGTAAGAAGGGACAATGTTTTTGTTCCTGTTTTGCTTCCACAAAAGTTCTTGAAAAATAGTGAAACTCCTAGGCTGATGGGAGCTTGTGATAAGATAAGCCTGCATAACCTATTCTTCTGGGATGGTGGTCCAGCACATCTTGGCCTCAGGGCTAGAAGGGTGGGTGTGTGACAAGCAGCTCAGACTCTATCCTCACTCCCATGCCTATGTAATCTGCATGAGGAGGAAATTTAGGGAAATAATATGAGGAATTTGACTAGCCCTAACTCTAACAGGAAGGACAGCTATATAAGCTTACTCCTGCTTCTGTATCTGTGTGGGCGTTCCAGGAAGCACCACAACTGCTTCTTCCAAAGAAGTGTAAAAATAAAAGTCTTCCTCTGCCCACTCTGTCTGTGAATTCTTTCAGCGAGAATGGGTCTGTCCCATGGCTCTTCCAGACTTACCCTGGGAAGGAAGGGAAGCAATGGGCAGTGGCTGCTCATCCCAGACTAACTCCCTGACCTTGTCAAGGGAACCCTGTGATCCCCACAGCTGTATTAAGGGGCATATCATGTGGATCCTCCTAAGGGTACACTACTTGAGAAGCAGTGGATAGTAGAAGCTGGTCCAGGCTAACTCCCTGACTCTGCCTGGAAACTGCTGTGATCCCCACAACTGTGTTTCTTACATAATCTCATCACTCAGCTAAAACTGTTCTCACCAAAATTACTAGAAATCTCTTCATTGCCGAATGTGATGTTTGGTTTTCCAAGTCTTCATCCTTCTTGCTTTGTCAGATGCCTTTGGCACCATTGACTACTTTGTGATTTTGTTCCCTTTTCCCCAGGTTTCTGTGATACTTCCCTCTTGGTCCTTTTGCCTTTCCAACCCTGCACCTCCAAAGGGGACCTATGTTCCCTTTTCTGGCTCATTTTCCATATCACATTCTGAAACTTTGGGTGTACCCCAAGGCTATGTGCTGGGCACCTTGTCTTTATGTACATATTCTCTCTGAGTGACCTTTTCAATGCTCAGAGTTTAATTATCATCTTTATGCATTTGGGCTCAGAAACATTCAGCTCATATATCTCCCCTGAGCTCTGTGCTGGTACCAACAGCTCTCTATTACATACTTCAAGTTGGATGTCCAGGAGGCAATTCAAAATTGTCCAAAACAAAACTCATTATTTCCAGCCTTTTCCTTTCCCTCCACCCCTACCTGTTCTAGCAGACTATCTGTTTCTATTGAGGATGACATGATTTTTCTAGAATTCTACTTTCATAAATTTGGGTTAGCCTTGATCTCTCATATTCCCTTATCCTGAGTATCCAGTTATTCACCAAATGTTGCCATTTTTCTGACCCCAGCTCTCTCCTTGCGCAGCCACTGTATGCCCATCATAACTTCTTACCTAAAATACCGCCGTATCTCCCTGATTCGTTACCCATACTCAAGTCTCTTTTTACTCCAGTCCATCCACACAATTGTCAAAGTGTTTTTTTCTTAAATGCACATTTCAACATGTTCCACTCTTTGACTCTCTGAATGTCATTGGCTTCCTAAGATTAGATATAAGGCTCCATTTGGCTTTTAAAGCTTTTCACAACTTGGCCTCCATTTATTTTTATATTTCATTGATATACTGCTCCCTTTTCCCAATACTACAGTTCAGCCAAATTGGCCTTCTCTCTGTTTATCACACAAAACACTCTTATCTCCCATCCTTATGCTTTTGCATTGGTCATCTACTTTGCTCAAAATTTACTCCCCCCCCACTGTTCTCACTGAATTGACCTCTTCCTTCAAAATGCAGCTCAAATAACATCTTCTGTATGTTACCTTTTCTGAACTGCCTTCCCCCAACAGCTACTAACCCCTTGATTATATTGTATTTATATTGGTTTAATTTTTCATATATTTAATCTGTCATTACTGCACGCTCACACACACAAATATATTTGTTGTCTTCCACAACATAATATATTATCTTTGGGCAGAAAACATTCCTTTTTTTATCTTTTTATCTTTAGCAGCTAGAATAGAGCCTGGCATGTAGTAGACACTACATGGTTTTTGACTGGTCAAGACAGTCATAACTTAGAGAATAATCATAAAGAACAAATGTAATCTACTAGACTGAAGAATGTTTTCATGGTATTTGTATGATAACTTGTGAGAAATTCTTAAAAATTCCCAAATTACATTTTGTGAAAGGCAAAAGGGTTTGGATACTAACATGCTGCCCATTGACATTCACAGAAATGATGGAAAAATTAGTCTATCCCTTCTACCAATATCCATCTTTGGACATTTATACTGGATGCTAAAACCAATTTGATTGCATTAGACCATGGCAGCCTAGGGTACAACATGTACTTGAAAGAAATGATAACCATATTGTTCAAATTTTTTATCCCCCTTATAGTTACTCTGCATCACTTTCTCATCTTCAAGTGTGATGATCTGTGGAAGATTTAAGCTGTCAAAACTGTGGACTACATTTGTATTACTATCTACTCATTACCTATGACAATTCTCTCCCCTTCATTTAGAAAAACTAAGGCAGTCAGAATATACAAGAATCTATGTATCGATAAGTATTTGTCATGGTATGAACCAATTAATATTTTAGAAATTGGAATAAAACATATTTGGGGCTAATATATCCTTTCCTTATATCACTTGCATTTTGCATTATAGCATATAATATATTTATTTTATTTTGATATGTAATATATTTACATGCTTAAATATATTATAGTATATAATAATATAGTATATATGTATGTGTAGACATATATGTGTGTAGACATGTGTATTGTCTAATTTGAATTCCCAAGAAATAAAATTGTGCATTAATCCAAAAAATTTAGCCTAAAATGCTATTAATTTTAGTTGGTAATACTTTTTATTCTCTGTAAAATAATTACTTCCTCTTTAGTCTTATGCCATTCAAATATTTGCAAATTGAGATATTATTCCTTAGCTGAATATTTATCACTACAAAATAGTGAAACTTTTTTAGGGAATCATTTGTTATTTTTATTGTTTGAACAGTTTAGAGATTTCTGTATCTTTCTGATATTGAGGTACGTAAATCAGTTATTCCAGGTGCAAACTCAATATAATTGTACGGTGACGAATTTTACTTAGAGATGTGATGTCCTGGTACTTAGCCAAAAATAGCAGCAACCCTTTTTGCTGCTATATTTTGATGTAAATTTGAAGATAATTTAATTTGTTTTTGAGTATTTCCCCTAAATCTTTCAAATCTGTCCCAAGTTGTTTTTTTTTTTTAATCTTATTCCTGATTCATAAGCAAGGAGATCAAATAGCATAGTATTGCAACAATCCAGATAATACATGACAAAGACTTGTGGCTGTGTGAATAAAAGAAGGGAATATGTGCAAGAGGTAGTGAGAAGGCAGAAATAACAAGAATTGGCAACTGATTAGATATATTGGGCAATGAAAGTAAGGAATCAGGGATGACAGTGGCATTTTGTTACTTTGCTTTTTGTCTACTACGAATTTAATTGTGAAGTTTTTCAGATCATTAAGTGATATTAAGCCCCTACTTAAAGTTGGAACCCAGAACAATACCTTAGCTGGTATAATGTGAATTCTGTATCATTGTTATGTGTATGTGTATATGTATATATATGCTTTTTAGCTGTCTAAAACTTCTATGATTTCACCACTGTATCATGATGAAGTGTAGAGAATTTCAAGATCTTGAAAGAGGCTAGAACATTGTGCTGAATTTAATAAGATGAAATTCAATAGGGATAAATGTAAAATCTTTCCCTTGGATCTCCACTTCTGCCCCTAATCTATCCTTCTTCCAAATTTTTCTATTTTTGTTGATGGTATAACATTATTCCACGTCATTCAATCTTGTGACCTTAATGTTGTCTTTGACTCCTCAGTCTCATTTGCCTATTATATCTAATCAGCTGTCAGAGTCATTTCTACCTTCTCAAGATCCCTTGAGTCTATTCTCTTAACTCATGTAGCCTCAACCCTAGCTTAAGCCTTCATCATATATTTTCCGGACTGTTGCAATGAAATCCTGTTTGATTTCCCTACCTCGGCTCTCCCCAACTCCAATCCATTTTTCAAATGATTGCTAAAGTGATTTTCCTAAAGCACATAGATGACCATACCAAACCCCTACTCAGTTCCATGTGTTCCCTGTTTTTCATAGGGTCACATAATCTCAGTTTTGGAAGGGGCCTAAACAGCCATGTAGTCTTATCTGTACAGGAAGTGGATCCCCACTATAACATACCCAACAAGTGGTACTCAACAGCCTATTTCTGAATATCTCCAAGGAAGAGGAGTCCACCCATTCTCCTAGCAGTTTATTTTTCCTAGCCCTAACTGTAATGTTTTTCTGGACATCAAACTTAAATTTGGAACTTTTCAACCCCAATCTGTTACTCCTGGTTTTGATTTCTAGAGCTAAGTACAGAACAAGTGGAGTCCCTCCTACATGACAGCCCTTCAAATACTTGAATGCAATTATCATATGTACCATTTGGGTGTTCTCTTTTCCTGGTTAAATATTCCCAGTTCCTTCAAACAATTCCTATTTATCACCACCCTCATTGCTCTCCTTTAGTAACTCTCTAGTTTATTCTTAAAGTTTGGTGCCCAGAACTTTACTGGACAATCACTTCCCAGTTTCTGAGAGTGATACCTCTTTTAATTTAGCCTAAAATTGCATTATCTATCTGTGATTACTGTATAAAACTACTTGCTCATTGGCCTTGTAGTTCAGCAACACTGGCTCAAATATGCATCAAATGTAAATTTCCCATTTTAATATTTAAGGCTTGTTATAACCAAGCTCCCTCCTACTTGTCCATCCTTAATATATATTACTCTCTGTCACACACTCTCCAGCTCTCTTAAATTGGTCTTCTTACCGTTTTTCATACAGGATACTATTTCTATCATCCCTATGTTTTTGTACTGCCTTCTCCCACACCCTAACCCTATAATGTACCCCACCCTCCACTTTCACCTCTCGGAAATGTTAGTTTCCTTCAGAATCAGACAATACTTTCTGCTTGAGGTCTTTTCTGGACTACTCACCAGTTGCTAGTGCCCCCCTTACCTAGGTGACTTCTTAACTATTTCAGATGCGTTTTGCACATACCTGTACAGATTCCTATGTACGTGCATAGCAAGGAAAGCTGAACACGGCATAATTAATGCTTTTGGATTGTGATGCTGCAGACTTTTGAGAGTCCATTAGACAGAAAGAAGATTGTAATTAAATCAATTCAGGCTATTCATTGGAAGGTCAAATATTATAGCTGAAAATTAAATACTTTGGTCACATAAGATGATAGGAAAAGACAGTCATGTTGGGAAGGATTGAAGGCAAAAGGAAAAAAGGGACAGCGGAGGATAAGATGGACAGATAGTATCGTGGAAGCCATGAACATGAGATTGGCAGACTTTGAGAGATGTTGGAGGATAGAAGGACCTGCCTGCTGTTGGGATTATTAAGAGTGGGACACAACTGAATGACTGATCAACAAAATATGTGTTTATGTTATTTCCTTAGGATATAAGCTCCTTGAAGGTGGGGGCTGTTTTGATTCTTTTCTTTGTATAAGTAATACCTCATAAGTTGCCTGACATAGTGTATGCCCTTTATAAATTCTTGTAAATTTATTGGTTCAAAAATCAACTATTCAAGCATAATATGGGGAAGGTATGACTAGGTAACAATTCATCTGAAAATGATCTGAGAGTCTTTGTGAGCTGTTATATGAGACAACAGTATGATAGAGTAATCACAAAATTCAAGTCATCTTTGATTATGATAAGAAAGGAATGATATCTAGAAATAGAGACATAATACTCTGTGATAATTATGATTTTTGGAACTTTGTTGTTTGATGCGGTAGTGTAAGTGATAGGACTCTAATACAGTCACTTAGGTTAAGTGACCCTAATGACCATAAACACATAAGAAATGACAGACAGGCTATCCTTTTCTGCTATCCTGATTTATGTGGTCTAATATCAAATGTAAATGATTGTGGCTACTGTTTGGAAAGGCTCTAGCTTACTGTACACCAATAATCATTTCTGGGATCCCCATTTATAGATTCAGACTTTCATGCCATTTCTACTCCTGATAAAAAAGCTCTCCCTCACCCAAATCTTTTATAGGTATGCAACTTAGGAAGTTTCCCTACCACATCTGGGTCTGTTTATCCATGCCCCCTTCCACAGTTGGCATTAATTGCCTGTTCTCAAACAAGTCAGACTTTAAGGTATACAATTTCCCTACTTAGATCTCACTCTGAGTGTGTACTCCCATTGAGAGTTTGACACTGTGCACATCTCCTTTATGGAACTGTATCTCTTGTCTATATTTTTTGTCTGTGTGCTTGGTGTATTATATGGTAATAAAGCTCATGCTTGCACTAGTTTCCCAGGTACTAATTTTCTGTAGAGGTGATCCTGAATTTCCGAAGGCTGTGCTGATCAAACGCATACTTAAGCAAATTGTGTTGTGTTGGATGGTCTTGAACAGTGGGCTAAAATATGTATTTCACACACACACACACATCTAGTAGGTGGGAAGTTAACACCTTGAAGGTATCTTCAAAGTCACTGAACATAAATCTCATACCTCTGACAGACAGCTTTTGTCATCTTGGGCCAATAGTAATAGAGGATTTTATTTTTTGTTTTGATCAGTGCCAGCTCCAAAGTCATTCCTTAGTTCATATGACCAAAGTTATTATCTGTTGCTTACATGGTCACAAAATAGAACATCTCAGATTGCACAGCTGGTTTCTAATCCTTCAGGGAGGATCAACTATAGTTCACTGTAGTATCCTACTAGCTTCACTTCTGAAAACCACTGGGTTCCTGACAATTTACCAGAGCATCTTATACTTGTCACCCTTGAATTTTAAACTGTAGATTCCTTTTATTGATTTTAAATATTATCGAGCTTACTTCTTTAACTGAAAATTAATCATCCTATCTGATGAACACAAGTGCCTCTTTCAAAATAACCATATAAGGTAGGCAGAGGAAATATTGTTATTTCCATTTTATAGGTAGATAAACTGAGGACCATAGAGAATTAGTATGATGTCCAGGATTACACAAGCTGGTAAATTCCATTTAGGATTCAAAATCGATTCTCTCCTGATTTCTACTCTAGGGCTCTTCACTGCACCAGGCTGAATGATATTTATTGAAATTTTCATGTCTAAATTTCTGTCAAAAGACAATAAATAATCACATATGAAATGAGTCATGAATATTATTGCTATTTCCATTCTATTTCTATCTGTGAGAAGAGTTTTCCCATTATATATCTCCCTGGGGAATGCTGGTGGCAAAGTGTCTTTGTATGGTGATCAACATTTGACTAGCAACCAGTCCATTTCAGAATGTGTTTACTTGATACAGTTTTCTGTGCTTTCATGATAAAGACAGTTTGGATTGGTACATTTTTTCTCGCCTGAATGAATATATATTAAATATGCAAATGGATTACCTTTTTGCATATGAAAATTACGTTTTAGATGCTGTTGCAATTTACCTTCTTAAATGGGATTGAAACTACAAATCTGTGCTTGATATTTCCCATCTTGTACCACAATTTCTCTCACACATATCATCTCATATCCATTTCTGTGTCATAGTTCTCTCATCTCGCTCAAATTTTCCCCCTACACTCTTTTCAGTATAAGAATGGGGGAGATGATGGATAACTGGATGGGTTACTTTTAGGTTAGGAAGAGATACAAGTTAATTTCTAATACAAGTAAGTCATTTTAGAATCATTTTAACATGACATTTTATTGCCTTGGCACTGAGTCTTAGCTTCCCATGGCTACTTATCATCAGCTGAAATAAAATGTCAAAATCTTGAAAACATAATTGTTCAGTCATGTAATGAAATCTTTCTAGATGGGAGTCATCACAGCTGATTACTACCTATATTTGCAAGCTGCACAGTGAGGGACTGAACAGGTTTTTAAAATTTGGAAAGGGATCGTGATTGTACAGTTAGCTTGACACAAGTTTCACACATTAAACTATTTCCAAGTGCTTCATATTTTGACCCTTTTTTCCTAGGTCCCAGGTACTTTCTTCATACCTAACATTGCAGCCAAGTTATGGGCCACCAAAGAGTGGATTTATGCAAAAACAGTGGGTTCTGCAGGTCTGGCAGAAAGGACAGAAAATTCCAGAGGGGCAAATAACTATAAGAATCAGTTCAACATCTAATTCAACAAGAATGTTTTTGTTGATTTTCAGTCATTTGGTCATGTCTGATTCTTGGTAAGGGTATCGATGACAGCACACCAGGCCTTTATACCCTTCACTATCTCTTAAAGTCTGTCCAAGCTCATATTTGTTGTTTCCACGACACTGTCTGTCCATCTTATCCTCTGCTGTCCTCTTCTCTTTTTGCCTTCAACCTTTCCCAGCATCAGGGCCTTTTCCAATGAGTTCTGTCTTCTCATTATGTGGTCAAAGTATTTAAACTTCAGTTGTATTATTTTACCTTCCAATGAATAATCTGAATTGATTTCTTTAAATAGTAACTGATTTGATCTCCTTGATGCCCATGGGATAATCAAAAACCTTCTGTGGCATGTAATTCAAAAGTGTTGATTCTGTGATGCTCAGCTTTCCTTATAGTCTAATTCTCATATCCAGGCACTGCTGCTGGACAAGCCATAGCTTTGGCTTTATGGACCTTTGTTGGCAAAGCGATGTCTCTTTTTAGTATGCTGTCCAGATTTGCCATGGCTTTCCTTCCAAGATGCAAGCATCTTTTAATTTTATGGCTGCAGGCATCATCTACAGCAATCTATGAGCTCACAAATATCAAATCTGACATTGCTTCTATTTCTTCTCCCTTTATTTGCATAGAAGTGGTGGGACCAGCTGCAATAATCTAGTTTTTTTTTTATTTTTATCTTAAACTTCAAGCCAGGTTTTACATTCTCCTCTTTCACCCTCATCAAGAGGCTTCTTAATTATTCTTCACTTTCTGCCATCAGAGTTGTGTATCATCTGCATATGTGAGCTTGTTGATATTTCTCCCAACAACCTTAATTCCAGCTTTTCATTTATCCAGCCTGGCATTTTTAATGAAGAACTCTTGCATAGATATTAAATAAATAAGATGATAATATTAAACCTTGTTCTGTTCCTCTTTTAATCTTAAATCAACCAATTATTCCAATCAGTTGGTTCTGTTACTTCTTGACCTGCATTCAATTTCCTCAGGAGACAAATAAGAAGATCTGGTCCTCCCATCTCTTTGAAGACTTGCCACATTTTGTTGTGATCCATACAGTCAAAGGCTTTAGTGTAGTAAATGAAGCAGAAGTAAATGTTTTTTTTTTTTTTGGAACTTCCTTGCTTTCTCCATAATCAAAAAATGTTGGCAATTTGGTCTCCAGTTCTTCTGCCTCTTCGAAAATCAACCTCCTCTTCAGTAATTTTCACTTCACATGTTGCTGACCCCTAGCTTGCAGAATCTTCACTGTAACCTTGCTTGTATGTGACATGAGTTCAATTGTTCAGTAATTTGACCATTTTTGGCAATTCTCTTCTTTAACACTGGGACATAAACTGATCCTTTCCAATCCGGTGGCCATTGTTGAGTTTTCCAAATTTGCTGGAATATTAAATGCAACACTTAAACTGTATCATCTTTTAGGATTTTAAATAGCATAGGTAGAATTCTCTCATCTCTCTAGTCTTGTTGTTAGCAATGTTTTCTAAGGCCCACCTGACTTCATTCTCCAGGATGTCAGGTTCTAGATCAGTAATCATACCATCTTAGATATCAATGATATTAAAATCTTTCTTGTATAGCTCTTCTATGCATTCTTTCCATCTCTTCTTAATCTCTTTTACTTCTGTTAAGTCCCTACCATTTTTGTCTTTTATCCTACTCAGTTTTGCATGAAATATTCTCTTCATATCCCTAACTTTCTTGAAGAGATCTCTGTCTTTCCCATTCTGCTGTTTTCTTCAATTTCTTTGAATTACTCATTTAAGAAAATCTTATTTCTCCTTGCTCCTCTCTGGAATTCTGCATTGAGTTGGACATATTGTTCCTTCTCCTTTATCTTTTTCTTTCCTTCTTTCCAAAATTATGTGTACAGTCTCATCAGACAGTCATTTTTCTTTCTTGCTCTTTTTCTTTGGAATGTTTTATTTCTTGCCTCCTGAACAATATTGTGAACCTCTGTCCATAGTTCAGGTACTCTATTTACTAGATCTGATCCCCTAAATCTATTCATCACTTCCACTTCATATTCATAAGGGGTGTTATTTAGATCCTCCCATATGGTCTGATGATTTTCCCTTCTTTCTTCAATTTAAGTCTGAATTTTGCACTAAAATGCTCATGATCTGATCCATAGTAAACTCCAGGTCTTGTTTTAATGGCTTGTAGAACTTTTCTACCTTTGACTGAGACATATAATTTATTTGATTTCTCTTTGATCCTGAGGATGATCATGTCTAGAATTGTCTTTTAAATTGTTGAAAAATGAATATTTCCTGTGACCAGCAAGTTATCTTAACAAAATTCTATTTTGTCCTCCTTCATTTTATATTCTGAGGCCAAACTTGCCTGTTATTCCAATTATCTTTTGATTTCCTACTTTAGTAGATCTTTGTTTTAACTGTGGTTGTATAGATCTTCTTTACCTTTGGGTGCAAAGTATATAATCAATCTGATTTTGATATGGACCCTCTGGTGGTGTCCATGTAGAGTCACCTTTTGGGTTGTTGCAAAACAGTGTTCTTTTCCTCAATAGTATGTTAGACCTGTTCTGACCTTGGGATATGGGGGGCTTATCTTCCAATGTTTTTTATCATTTTAATATTTTCATGGAATTTTCTTGGCAAAGATATTGGAGTGCTTTGCCACTTCCTTTCCCATCACCTTTTATCAGAATTCTTTGTTATGACCTGTCTAGCCAGGATAACCCTTCATGGCATAACTTACAGTGTCACTGAGCTATGCAAACCCCTCCTCAGGATAAGGAGGGGAAGTATTTAAGTACTCACCATTTATGAGACTCTATACTAGGTGTCAAGGAACTAAGGACAAAATGAAAAATAACCTTCTCAGATAGGAGCTACCTTCTACCATTATCTCCATCTCTTAGGTCAAGTGACTAAGTCCAGAGAAATCATCAGAGGAGGGAGGGGTCAAAGGAATACCAGCAAAGAAAGAGTTTCTGTGAGTGAGACTGACCAGCAGGACTGATTGAGGCTATTTGAAGTCTTTCTTCTTAATATTTCTCATCATATATGGGTAAGGAAGGGTGTCTATATGACTGCTTTCAGCCAAAGAGAGAGATAGACATGCCAATGTAAAATTTACATTTTTAAGGCAGGCACAGAAAACATTTGGAACCTTCTTGGACATCAATAAGTGGTAGATATTAACAGTTGGACTGTGGCTTCCAGTAGTACCAAAATTCATTGCCCAATAGAGGTTGGCCAAGATATGAACAACTATCTAGCTATCACAAGAAAATCTGAAAATGATTAACAACTGAATCATTTAGAGAAGGCACAAAAAATGTGGAATAAGAGATCTTTCACTTTAAGCAATGTTAATAGTGACACCATTGGTATTTTGGTCCTCTCATAGCTCCTAGCAGATTGCCTAAGAAGTCAGATAGCTAATTCTCTAAGACTGGCCTGGTCTGCAGAGAGAATGCTTCTGCTGCTGCTATAGAACCTATAGCAGTTAATAACTGGATCAGATAGGAAGCAGGGATGTGTAAAATTTATTATCTCTAATAGCAATGTTGAAATGTCTTTTTGGTCCAGTTTTGTAACCTGGTCCCCTAAACAGTATGAAAGAAACTAGATTAGTGGATCTCACAATAAAATGTGATCTGTGGATCACTTGGGATCCCTGAGACTTTGGGGGGGATACAGGAGGCCAAAATTATTTGCATAATATTAAGACATTATTTGTTTATTTTAAAATATTCTTCCCTTTTCCAACTATATATCTGTGTGAAGTTAGATTTTCTTTGTATTTTTTAACCAAAATAACATATTGAAACAAATTAAATGCAAAAGTAGATGTGAGAATCTAACTGTCCTCTTCTAAGCCAGAAATCAAGAGATTGGCAAAAATATGTAGAACAATGTTATGCTTCTCGCATTTTACGGAAAGCATTTTTCATAAAATATGTAATATTTACATAGCATTTACTATATGCTAGGCTCTGTGCTAGGCACTTTGCAGTTATTATCTCACTTGGTCCTCACGACACCCTTGGGACAATCGGTAATTTTATTGTCATTGTATTATAGATGAGGAAACTGAGGCTCCGAGAAACCAGGTGACCAAGGTCAACTAAGTAACCTATGTCAGGCTGGATTTGAATTTAGGTCTCCCTGACTTCAGATCTGGCTCTTTATCCACTGTGCATCTAAATACCCCTGCTTATATTAACAAGTAATGTGTTTTTTCTTGATATTTTAAATGAATGAAGAAATATTTTAAAAATATATCAATTTAATTTTCAGTATGGTGAATACCAATAGCTGTATTCCATATAAAAGCTCTCTGGGGCCCCCAAAATAGTTTTTTTAAATGTAAATGGATCCTATGACCAGAATGTTTGAGAACCATTGGACCAGTCCATGTAGTCTCTGTCTGTGTGCATTCCTGGGAGAGGCAGTGTGAATAGTGGATAGAGTACTGGACTTGAGGAGAGAAAAATTGGGGTCCAAGTCTCACTTCTGACACATATTTGCTGTTTGATCATAGGCAATGATTACTTATCTATGCCTGGGTTTCTTCATCTAGAAAATGAGGAAAACAATACCTATGACACCTAATTCAAAGGAGACAATTTACACAAAGCAACTTTTCAAAGGCTAGTTATTTTTATTATGATAAAATAGAAAATAAGAGTATTAAAGAAATCACATGATGTCATGGAAGTTTCCTGTATGCAAAGTAACTAATGTGTATAAACAAGGCAAAAATTGAATAGGGAGCAGATTTGGAGTTTCCTGTATACAAAATCCTATATCCCCAGGGGCAGTTTGCTGACAAACATGTTACATTGTCTTGGAGACATCAGGAGACTGTTAAATTCCAGATACTATTTGTCATTTAGTAGACTTCTTTCTCCCATAGTGTTTAACTGTGGTTTGTATAGGCTTGACCTCATTTGTATTTTTGCCAGTGTAAATTACACTGTGAGGAGATGAGGAGAATTGTCTGATTAAGCTAAATTTATATTCAGTTTCCTTATAAGCACAGTATTGATGTTTGGATATGTTTTAATTAATGAACACTGTACAGGAAAGTTATCATGAGTACTGATTATCTGAAGTCCAGTGCAACTGTAGGTATTTTTAATTTCTTTATTATCTGACCACCTCTAAAATAAATCACTTTCAGTCATTACATTTTGTTTAGTAGCATAACAGTCATATCTCTATTTTGTTTAAAACATGTACAGAGGACAATTTCTCCAATAAATGCTTTCTCTTTCACTTTTCTTCCATATTGTTCAAAATAGTTTCAAAGAGAATGTTTCAGTGAATTTGCGCTAAGTAGGCAAGATACTATTTCTTTGATCAAGAATAAATCATGACAAAAAAGCCTGGAATCAAGATTGGTCAGGATATTGACTAAAGAGTTAGTGGTCATAGTTCTAGACCAAATTGACAAACGTCTTTGAAACTATTTAACATGAAGATACAAGTTCACATCTGATCATATATAATTATGACATGTGAGATTCTGGGTCTCTTTAACCTCTGTTTGCCTCAGTTTCATCATCTATACAATGATTATAATAAGAGGACCTACCTTTGGGGTTGTTTTTTCCCACTTAAAAGTATTTTTTTTTCAATTACATGTAGAGATAGTTTTCAACATCCACTTTTACATAAGACTTTGAGTTCCAAATTTTTCTGCTTCCTTTGCTCTCCTCCCAACTCCCATAGAGAGCATGCAATCTGACATAGGTCATATATATACAATCATGTTAAACATATTTCCACATTAATAATGTTGTTAAAGAGGAATCAGAACAAAAGAAAAAAAACACAAGAAAGAAAAAATAAGCGAAAATAGTATGCTTTAATCCATTCAGACTCCATAGTTCTTTCTGGGGATGTGGATAGCATTTTCCATCATTAGTCTTTTGGAATTGTTTTGGATCATTGTATTGATGAGAAGAGCTAAGTATATCACAGTTCTACTTTGCACAATGTTGCTGTTACTGTGTACGGTGTTCTCCAGGTTCTGCTTACTTCACTCATCATCAGTTCATATAAGTCTTCTCAGGTTTTTCTAAAATCTGCCTGCTCATTATTTCTTACAGCACAATATTATTCCATTACATTCATATATTTGTTCAGCAAATCTCTAATTGACGGACATCTCCTTGATTTTCAATTCTTTGCCACCACAAAAAGAGTCTACATAAATATTTTTGTACATGTGAGTCCTTTTCAATTTTCTTGTGATCTCTTTGGGATACAGACCTAGTAATGGTATTTCTGGATCAAAGGGTATGCACAGTTTTATAGCCCAGTAAGCATAGTTCCAAATTATTCCTTAGAATGGTTGGATCAGTTCATAACTGCCAAGAGTGCATTAGTGTTATATTAAATTATCTGCTTATATGTTATCCTTTCTTTTCTCATCAAAGATCTTTGTAACATAATAATATTACATTATTATTATAGGAAAGAAAAATCACAAACCTAAATAAGAGTTGAAAAACTTTAACATAGATAATTGACTTATTGCACATTCCAAATATTCATTAAATATTCTCTAATATTTATCATTTTCCTTTTCTGTCATATTAACCAATCTGATAGGTGAGGCAGTGCTGCAGAGTTGTTTTAATATGCATTTCAGTAAATCAGTAGTGATTTAGAGCACTTTTTCATATAACTATAGATAGCTTTAATTTCTTTATCTGAAAAATGCTTTGTTCATATCCTTTCACCATTTATCAACTGGGGAATGATTTATATTCTTGTAAATTTAACTGAATTCTGTATATATTTGCAAAATAAGGTCTTTATCAGAAATACTGGCTATAAAAATTGTTTCCTAGCTTTTTGCTTTCCTTTTAATCCTGGTTGCTTTTGTTCTATTTATGCAAAACCTTTTAAATTTAATGTAATCCTCATTATCCATTTTGCATTTCATTATGTTCTGTATCTCTTGTTTGGTCATAAATTCTTCCCTTTTTCATAGATCTGAAAGGTCAACTATTTTATCCCCCTTTTTTGTGTAAACTGTATACCCATTTGACTTTATCTTTGTTCAAGGTGTGAGGTGTTGATCTATGCCTAGTTTCTGCCATACTGATCAAACAGTAGATTACTGTAGTCATTTAGTACTTGTGTCTTCTTAGCCAGTACAAAATAGTTTTGATGATTGCCACTTGGGTTTGTCTTGGCAAATAGACTCTTAAATACCTTATATTGTCTGCAATTATTTTCAATGAAATTTCTCTTTCCATCTCTTGCTGCTGGACTTTGTTGGTAATATGTAGAAGTACTGATGATTTATGTGATTTTATTTTATATTTATATATAAATATTTTATAACTTTGCTAAAGTTTAAAATTGTTTTTTAGTTGATTTTCTAGGGTTTTCCAAATATATCATCATATCATCTGCAAAGTCATAGCTTCATTTCCTCATTGCCTATTCTAATTCCTTCAATTCCTTTTTCTTCTCTAATACACTCGTGAATAATTATGGTATGAGTGTCCTTGTTTCATACCTGATCTCATTGAGCATGTTTCTAACTTATCCCCATTAAATGCAATGCTTACTGATGGTTTTAGATAGTTACTACTTACCATTTTAAGGAAAACTCCATTTATTCCTACGATCTATAGTGTTTTTAATAGGAATGGGAGCTGTATTTTGTCAAAAAGTTTTTTCTGTGTCTGTTGTGATAATCATATGGTTTCTCTTAGTTATGTTATTGATATGGCCATAGGGGTGTTGTGAGGATCAAATGAGGTATTCATTTTAGATTGCCTGCCACATAGTAAGTGCAATATAAATGTTAGCTAGTATTATTTTGCAGTTATGCATATATATATATTTTAAACGATTTACTGGATATATATCAGAATTCTTTTATTTTAGAATTTTAGCTCATAGAATTTAAGGTTTAATTGTTTGTGTTATTTTAACAATAGTGCTATGTTCATAAAGTTGTTTCATTAATGTAAACCCTTTGAGGGTGATGTTTTATCATTTTGGAAAATCTTTGTTTCCCCAGCACCTAGAACAGTATTTGGCAAACAGCAGGGTTTTGATAATGCTAGTTAATTGATAAACTAATATTACTTTCATTTGGCCCACAGCTGGTGGTCAGGGATGTGCAATAAATCAATTGTCTGTGTTAAATATTTTTTCAGCTCTTATTTAGTTTGTAATTTTTCTTTCCTAGCATATCACATGACAAAGATCTTTGATGAGAAAAAAAGGACAATGTATGAGTAGGTAATTGATATCTCTATAATGGCAAGAAATCTAGAGGAAGGTTTCATTATTTATTAGGGAGACTTCCTATAAAGTTTTTTTACCAAAGGACCTAGAAAAGAGCTATAGGGGACAGAACCAAGATGGCAGAGTAAAGGTTGAGACTTTGCTGAGCACTCCCCAAATTCCTTCCAAACACATTTAAAATAATACCTCAAAGTGAATTCTGGAGTGGCAGAATCAACAAAAGGATGGGACAAAACAATTTTCAAGACGGGACAACCTAGAAGATTGGCAAGAAAGGTCCATCTCATTGGGCTAAGAAGAGTGCAATCCAAGGTAGGCCAAGGCAGGCCAAGCCAGCATGGAGCCTTGGAGGTGACTGAATCGGCAGTGGTAGCTTCCAGAGCAGCAGATGATAAGAGATTGGATAACCGGTCAGAAGGATATTATAGAAGATCCTCTGCTGGTGTTGGGTGCAGGACTCTGCTGCACTGCTGATGTTTGTAGTCTCAGGTAGAAGAGAAGCTCTAGCACTCTAGAGCATGCAGCTGCAGGGGAGCAGGGACCCCAGTCACACTTCTAGAGCAGTAAAGAGTGTTTGTGATTGCTCATAGATCACAGCATAGGCTACAAGAGCAGTGACCACTACTCTCTTTACTTCATACCATACTAGAAGAACTGACAACTCACCAGCCCCTTAGAGCTAGCTCTGAAAACAGGAACATGAAAAACCTGAAATTTGGGACAGAAGAGGTCAATTTTAACACAAGGTTAAAAAAATCAGGAAATAGGACTGGAAAAATGATCAAACAACATCTAAAAAGAACTTGATAATGAAAAGTTATTATGGTGACAGAAGATCAAAATGCAATATCAAAAGAAGACAACAAAGTCAAAACATCTACATTAAAAGTCTCAAAGAAAAAATGTAAATTGGTCTCAGGACAAAAAAGAAACCCTGGAACATCTCAAAAATAGTTTAAAAATCAAATAAGAGGCAGAGGAAAAATTGAAAAAGAAATGAGAATGATGAAAGAAAATAATGATAAAAGGGTGAATAATTATGCTAAAAAGGAAAAAAAAATATATATTGGAGAAAATAACACCTTAAAAAACAAAATAGGGCAAATGAAAAAAGAGGCACAAAAATCCGCTGAAGAGAAAGATTCCTTAAAAAGCAGAATTGAGCAATTGCAAGCAAATGATTCCATGAGACATCAAAGCAAAATAGAACAAAATCATAACAATGAAAAATAGAAGAAAATGTGAACTATCTCATTGAAAAAATGACCCAAAAATAGATTGAGGAGAGATCATTTGAGAATTAATTTGACTGTCAGAAAGCTATGATCAAAAAAGAGAGCCCAGACATCACTTTCAAGAAATTATCAAATAACTGTCCTGATATTCTAGAACCAGAAGGTAAAATAGGAATTAAAAGAATTCACCAGTTACTTTTTGAAAGAGATTTCAAAATGAAAACTTCCTGGAATATTATAGCCAAATTCAAGAGCTCCCATGTCAAGGAGAAAATATTGCAAGCAGTCAGAAAAAAAAAACAATTCAAATATCATGTAGCCATGATAGAATAGCTTGACTTAGTAGCTTCTCCATTAAAAGCATAGGAAGGCTTGGAATGTGATATTCTGGAGGGCAAAGGAACTAACATTACAACCAAGAATAACCTACCCAACAAAATTAAATATAATTCTTTAGGGGGGAAAATGAAAATTCAGTGAAATAGAGGACTTTCATACATTTCTGGTGAAAATGCCTGAGCTGGATAGCTTTCAAATACTGGACTCAAGAGAAAGACAAAAAGGTAAAAAGGAAAGAGAAATAATAGGGATTCAATGAGGTTAAAATATTTACATCCAATGTGAGAAGATGACACTTGTAACTCCTAAGAACTTTACCATTATTAGGGCAGTTAGAAGGAATATACATATATATATATATATATATATATATATATATATATATATATATATATATATATATATATATATATATGTATGTATGTATAGGCAAAGGACACAGGTATGAGTTGACTATTATGGAATATCTGGAAAAAAATAAGGGATGAGAAATAAGGATGCACTGGAAGAAGCTGGAAGAGAGAGTTAGAATATCTAGAATGGGATAGATTATCTCATATAAAAGAGATGTGAAAGAGCTTTCATAATGGGGGCGCAAGGATGGTAGGGGGTGGCAGAAAACTCTTGAACCACATTCTCATCATAATTGGCTCAAGGACGGAATAACATGCACATTCGTTTTAGTATAAAGATTTATCTTAACCTACAGGGAAGTAGAAGTGGAAGAGGAAAAGAGAGGGGGATAGAACCTATCACAAGGAGGACCCATTGGGGAGGGGGATGCAGTTGTCAAAAGCAAAACATTTTGAAGAGGAACAAGTTGGAGAGAAAGACAGACAGAGAGAGAGAGAAAGAGAGAGGGAGAGAGAGAGAGAGAGAGAGAGAGAGAGAGAGAGAGAGAGAGAGAGAGAGAAAGAGAATAGGACTGATGGAAATACACAGTAATCATACCTGGGAAGAAGGAAAAAAAAACTTTACAGCAAATTTCCCTGACAAAGACCTTATTTCCCAGATATGTAGAGAATTGAGTCAAATTTATAAGAATACAAGTCATTCCCCAATTGATAAACGACCAACAGATATGAACAGACAATTTTTAGACTAATAAATTAAAGCCATATAAAAAGACTCTAAATTACTATTGATTAGAGAAATGCAAATTAAAATAATTCTGAAGTACCTTTCACATCTATCAAGTTGGCTAATATGACAGAAAAGGAAAATGATAATTGTTGAAATGGATACGAGAAAATTGTTGATGGAGCTGTGAACTGATACAACCATTCTGGAGAGCAAATTGGAGCTATCCCCAAAGGGCTACAAAACTGTACATACACTTTGACAGCAATACTAATACTACTACTGCATCTCCAAAAGATAAAAAAAATTTAAGGAAAAAGACTTATGTGTTCAAAAATATATAGTAGTTCTTTTTTGTGGTGTCAAAGAGGGGATGCTCATCAGTTGGGAAATGGTTGAACAAGTTGTGGTTATGATTGTGATGGAACACTATTGTGCTATAAAGAAATGATGAGCAGGATTCTCTCAGAAAAAAAAATTACATGAACTGATGCAAAGTTTATGAGCAGAACCAGGAGAACATTATATACAATAGCAGAAAAATTGTATGAAGATCAATTGTGGATAACATTCTCAGCAATACAATGATCAAAAACAATTCCACAGGATTTTTTTATATATTAAATTTATTTATTTTCAGTGTTCTGCAATCCCCATGTAACTTAATTTTTCCCCCTACCTCCCCGCCTGCTTCCCCTGGGTTCTACACATACATTCCTATTAAATACACTTTCACTACAGTCATGTTTTATATAAGAATTATAATGAATGAAGAAATGTACAAACCAAAATGTAATACACACACACACACACACACACACAATGATCTGCTGTATTCTGTGATTGAATTCCATAGTTTTTTCTCTGGATGTTGAAGGCATTTTGCCTTAAAAGACCATTGGGATTTTTTTTAAGTCCTTGCATTGTTATGAAGTTCCAAGTCTAGCAGAAAAAGCTCTCACACACTGTGATCGTTGCTGTGCACAACATTCTCCTGGCTCTGCTCCTTTCACTCAGCATCAGTTCATATAAGTCTTTCCAGGGCTCTCTGAAGTCTTCCTGTTCATCATTTCTTATAGTGTAATTGTATTCCATTACATTCATATACCATAATTTATTCAGCCATTCTCCAATTGATTTCCAGTTTTTGGCCACCACAAAGAGTGCCGCTATAAATATTTTTATACATGTGGGACCCTTTCTCGCTTTTATGATCTCTTGGGGATACAGTCCTAGAAGCAGTATTGTTGGGTCAAAGTATATGCATATTTTTTCCAAATTCCACAAAAATTCCACAGGATTTTGATGAAAAAGACTACCCACCTCCAGAGAAGGAACTGATGGAGCCCAAATGCAGATTGAAGGATACTTTTAAAATTTCATTTTCCTTGCTTTATTATATGTTTTCTTCCATAACATAATTAACATGGAAATATCTTTTGCATCACTATACCTGTATAACCTATATCAAATTGTTTACCTTTTTAATGAGGAAAGAGGGAAAGAATTTGAAACTCAAAAAGCACTAAAATGGATGTTAAGTATTGCTTTTACATGTAATTGTAAAAATCAAAATATTAAATAAAAATAATATTTTGTAAGGAAAACAGTTACATAGAATGAGAAGACATGTATAGGTTGCATTTTTCATTGTTGATATTTTGTGAATACCAGTAGAGAATGTGAGCTATCCATAGGTTATACTTTACTCTCAATACCTGACTAAACTTATCATTTTCTACTCATACATCTCTTTGATGATATATCTTGAAACTTTTCTTCTATATAATTTATAATATCCTAGTTATACCTACCATATACCTCCATTGCCCTTTGGGTGACATTCATCTTTCAGTCTTTAGAGATTGTATATTTTGTAACCAAAGACATAGAACATTATTGAAAGACCAATGATGTTAAAAAAAAGAGAGACCTTTATTTCAAGGAGAAGCTTAAGGTCATTTAATGTATAATCTGGGGGTGGGAGTCACATAAGTAACAAAATAGAGAAATAGACCTTTTCTTTGATGCCCTCAACCTCTCCAAAACAGAAATTATGAGCCAACAACAAAGCAAATTCATCTCTCTCTATGGTCTAGGAAACCCAGACTCCAAAGGCAGGTTAGGAACAAACCCAGTAACAACAAAACATGAATTGACACCCACTGACCTTTAGCTCATTCAGTACTCTTTCCTACATCCCACATTACTCATAGTGAAGCTACACTAGTAGACATGTGAACCTAATACTGACTTACACCAAAACCTACTCCCATACTCCTCACCTTCTTTCTTTTAGTGCACTGGAGACCCCAGGTCTAGTCTACAAAAATTTTCTCAAACAATCAATCACAGCTCCTCAAAAAAGAAAGCTTGCCAGGGTTGCAACACTACAACGCCAGCACTGCAAAGCTCTGAACCGCTGGTGCTGGGCCAGAGAACTGAGGAACAGAGGGATTGAGACAGATCAGCAGGAGAACACACACACACACACTTGTGTGTGTGTGTATGTATGTATGTGTATTTCTTTAGATGAGGTTGGCAGGACTCCATTAAGCCTGAGCAAAAGAATTCAAAATCTAGCTGGGATAAGTTATCACACAACAGTCACTTGGGGCAGAGCCCATGGCTGGTGAACATATGTCCTGCATAGTAGAAATAATGGATAGAATAGAAAAATTGGAAACTGCTATGGCAACCTTCACAAAAGAAACAAAAGAGATTTCCAAGTAGATAGGGAATACAAATACACAAATGTGAAGGATGATTTAGAAGAAGAAAGGCAAAAAAAATCAGTAATATTAAAAATGTATACTCAATACGCAATCAAAATAGGCTGATCTTGAATGTAGGATACATAGAGATAACCTAAAACCATAGAAAAACCTTATGGGACAAAGATTCTTAACACCATGAGGAAGGAAATAATAGATAAGAACTTCTTAGCACTTTCAAAAATAGAAGATGAAATATCAATGGAGTGAATTCACAGATCACCTCCATACAAAAACTCAAAGCTAAAAGTAGTCTGTTTTCATAAAAGCAACCCTACCTACTCTGTAATCAATTCTAGTCCTCACCCATTTGTAAAAATTATATTAATTTATATATTAAGTTGTATGGATTTTCTATCTCATTGTATATCTTAGCCCCTACTTAACCATTCTTTGGCCACTTTGTTGGTCTGATGTGAATACTGAGTCTGAACTCCCTTTAGTGCTGGTGGATCACTCCTTCAGAGAATGTGATTCTCTCGGTGGTGCTTAAGAAAGGCATGGATGCTGAGAGTCCACCTGAGTGGTCCACCAGGAAGGGCACTATTCTCAATGAAAACTTAGTGAAGATTCCACGAATGGAGAAAAAGACTTGTAGTGGAGGAATTTTGAGTTACTCTTTGACCACACGTGTCCTATAATGCCACACTATGCACTCACTTTTCACTATGAACATTGTTGTTCTTGTTGGGATTGGGGAAGGTTGGGGTATTGTATCAACTGTTCTTTTTTCACCTGATGGACAAATATCTTTTCTAAAAGTTACTTCATGGCTATATGATTGTTAATGGAGAATACTCTGGGGGTTGGGTAGTTAGGAGCAACAGTATTAGAAGCACATCTTTTCAGGATTTCCTCTACAACCTCAAGAGAATCAGTAGCAACCATCTGGTGACCCTAACCCATGAATGTGAATGCAAGTACACATTGGGAGAAGTAATGCAGAGGGAACGTTACATTTAGGATTCCTGTGAAGACATTCCTAGGAGTCAGATGAAGTGGCATGCATAGATGAGTTTTGAGTTGGTATAGGAAGTATTTGCATTGATGAAATCATGTGTCCATGGTAGTTATCAAAGTAGCTGGGGCATAAAATGTAGAAAGGTAGAGGTGGTAATTTTAAGTAAATTTTTGAATTTTAACAATATTAGATCTTTGTATGTGTATGAGGATAAATATCAAAGTGTTCAATTTCACCACATCTCTAATCACATACATAGAGGATTGGGAGGGACCTTAGACATCACCTTGTATAACAACAACATCCTCATTTTCCAAGCTTATAGAAATTTAATGCCTTTGTTCAAGATCAGACATGCTATGTTTTGAACCTAAGTTCTGAGTCCCCATCTAGCATACTTACATTATATCAGACAGTCTCCCAACATGAGGACTGAGATTTCATCAGGTCATAAATTTAGAGCAAAAAGGGGCTTAAGGAGTCATCAAATCCAATTTTCTCATTAAATATATATAGACACTGAGGTACAGAGTAGCTAAATAATTTATCTCGGGTAAAAAAAGCAGCAATTGTCTGAAACCAGATTTAAACCCACGTCTTCTTGACTCCAAGTCCATTTGCCTATCCACTAAGACATATTGACAATGTTGCTCAATCATGTCCAATTTCATGACACCACAGATCATGGCACACCAATACTGTCCATGGGATTTTCTTGGCAAAGATACTGGAGTGTTTTGCTATTTTCTTCTTCAGAGGGGTCCTCAGACCCCAAATCGATTGGTTTTTCTGTGTCATATAGTAAGCTCTTAGAGTTGTTGCTGAAGTATGTCAGCTGTGTCTGACTCTTCATGACTCCCTTTGAGGTTTTCTTGGCAAATACATTGGTGTGGTTTTTCATTTATATCTCCAACTCATTTTACAAATGAGGAATTGAGACAAACAAGACCATGTGACTTCAGCCAGTGTCTGAAGCCAGATTTGAACTCGCTAAGATGAGTCTTCCTGACTTCAGACCTGGCATGCTATCTGCTGAGCCACCTAGCTGCCCCACTTTCTGAGAGTAGCCTCTAATTATCTAGACAAATTACCTTTTGCAACTGATGTCCTTTGAAACACAAAGTATAAATAAGAATGGATGGGTTTTAAATTTCATTCAAGGATTGTTGAACAATTTTCATTTAAAGTCGTTTATCATTACAGATTTTAAGTTTCATTCTTTATTCAGAGATAGGCATATGACTTAGAGGGTGTCCTCATATCATTGTGATAGAGCAGGATTTGAAATCAGATCCTCAAACCAGAACTCCAGTGGACTTTCCAGGCTCCCTAAAAAGAGTTCTGAGAAAACCCATTAACACTCATCACTGTAATTGGCACTATATCACACTTCAGTATATTAAACGACATTCTGAAAAACAATTTTAAAATCTATGACTATATAATTGATCCAACATATGTGTGTGAGTATGCATTCTACATCTTTTACTAAAGCTATATTCTACATACTCTGTGATCAGTTTGACTTGTCAAAAACTGATATGATGCAAACAAATTATTAATAGAAAGCAGTTGACTTGATAACATCTCTGTGCTACACTCTCAATCACAATTCCCTAGAAGCATGGTATAAAAATGATCCATGAAGGGATCTAGATGTCCCAATGGATAGAATGCAGGATGACATGGAGTTGGAAGACCTAAGTTCCAATCTTTCTTTTATTCTGGGCAATTTAATAACTTCATTAATAAGGTCAGAAGGTTATTAATAAAAGGATTGTTATTTGGTCATCTCTCTTATGTCAAAGACCCCTAAAGGCAGTGGAGTCACAGTTTATATGCTCTTTGAAGAGGAGGTGTTCCCGAGGGGTGCCTACTCAATTCTGATTGGTTAATCAAATGGAAAGTGGGTTATGTTGGAACAAGTGACTTAGGTCACTCCCATTTTGGTGAATGAGGCATCAATTTCTGTATCACCTGTCTCGATAATAAAGAGAATCAACACTTTCTCAGAGTTGTCTGAGCAAATACAATGAGCAAGAATATTCCCATTAGCCTAAAGTTAGGATTATTCTTTTACTGTCTGATTAAATCTTGACGTGGGTAAATCTCTAAGAGGGCTTTCCCACACCGGTTGATTTCTGGATGAGGAAGCAGAAAAGGAGAAAAGTCTTGATCCTAATACCATAATTAGCTATTAAATGTAGGAGATATTTATTTCTCACATTCCTCCATTTGATTCTAATTGAGAGATGAAGTCTCCTTAACGCATCACTAACTAATATTACAAACACATCAACAGGGGTTGGTTCTTTACTATGGGATTTAAAATGGGTAACAAGGTGAGAAGAAAAGGGGGAGAAATTGATGGAAACATTGAGAAAACCAAAGGGAGCAGTCGCTCTTAGTAAGTAGACCTTATAAATAAAAGATGCAAAGGAAAAAAAAGTAAACCATCAAAAAATGTCCATTCAAGGCTCAGATGTCTCATCTTATACAGCTGGCTGATTCTCAGGACATCATCATAGCTGATGCAGCTATTTCTCCTGGGTGTGGTCTTAGCAGTTTCCAACTGACTGTCTTAGACTCAGGTCACTTTTAGAGATATGCTTTCTCCGTTAAAAAAAAATCTCCTACAGAATTGGTCATAACACAGGTTTTAAATTGCTTTGCCAATAACTAAGTTCCAATCTTGCTTCAGACAATTACAATCTGTGTGACCCTGACTACGTCATTTAAACTCTCTCTTCCCATGTTACCCATCCACAAAATGCAGAGGTTAATATCTATTTCCCATGGTGGTTGTGAAAATAAAAGGAGATATCTCTTTGCAAAACTTAAACCCTATCTAAATGCTGTCTTCACTATTGTTATCTACATTTTGTATTGCACTATGTTTTGCACTATGTATTCTATATGCATAGTCTCTTTCGCACACAACCTCAGGATTTGAGGATTTATTATTTCCATTTTACATATTAAGAGTCCCATGATTACATGGCTAGAGACTATCCAAAGTAGGGCTTAGATCCAGGTCTTCTTGACTCCGGATGGAGCGTGCTTTCATTGTGCCAGGAAGATTTTGTGGAGCCCTTGGGACATACACAAAGTAACTTATGGGAAGTAGCTTTTTCACTGAAAGAATATAGAAAGTAATAAGAAATAATTGGTTTTCTAATTAGTTTGTTTACCAATTAGTTTGCAAAACAGCCTAAGACTGCCTAAGTGAGAGAAAATGAAGATTTCATTATCAAAGAATAAGGCAAGAATTTAATGCTTATAGAGCTCTTTGGTGCAGTATGCTTGGCAGAATAAATGAATAAGGATTTGTAAAGGTAAATAAATCAAAATAAATTCAAAGTTTCCTCCTTTCCCAAAGGGTGGAATCAGTTAAGTCTCAAATCCTCACTTAGGAAAAATAAAAGGATCATAAAGTTGTCAGGTCTCAGGTAGCTCTGTATCATTTTTACTGTTCTGGGATTTATACCTTCTTTTGCATCATAAGATTATAGGAGTCACCTGTATAATCCAAACTGCCCCTTTTTCACAGATGACAAAACTGAGGCCCAGTGGCATTTAAAGGACTTAACCAATGACACCTGAGGAGTAATTCAGCAGCGCTAGGGTTTGAATCCAGGCTCTTTGACTCTTAATCCATGGTTTCCTTTCGCCTGGAGTAGACAGATGAATTGCAAATATGGTTTGCAAAGTGAAGCAGTAAATTTAGTAGCAACAAAACCTATCAAACAAAAGATGATGATGACATTAAAGTATTCTTTTTAAGCTCCAGAGAGGGTATTTCATCCATGGGAATAAAACATGCAAAGACTTTTAGAGGTGTGAAGGATAAGTGATTTGCCAATTATAACACTTTTCTTGGTGGTTTTTCCAAGGACTTTTAACATACATTTCAAACATGTTTTCTCTAGTTGATTTTTTTTCTTCCTTACCGCACCCCTCTGCATATGATTGTCACTTCTAACACATATAGGTTGCATTGGGAATTTAATATTGTAATCTAGTATAACTCCAGCTAATGTGTTTTTAGTTTCTGGTTTTGTTTTGGAAGTCATATTTTAAAAATCCATACTTCAAATGATGAACTCTGTAGAGTTTGGTTATTTTCCCATTCTTTTTTACTGTTAGAAAGAAAGTAAACCAGAATCTTTTTTTACCCTAGTTTCTTGGTAAACTTGGAAAATTGTGTTTGATGTTATAAAATCAGAGTCTTAGAGTTAGAGAGGACCTCAGATAAGATGATTCTCCTTTGAGACATCACCAGTGGGGGGCTACAGGGACGGGGAACTTCTTGAGTAACCCGCTTTTTTTTTTGAGAGTTCAAGTGGCACTGTCCTACTAATCTAAGAAATAATTTACCTCCCTGCAGTTTCTAGTTATTAGTCCTAATTTTGCCCTTGGGAAAGCATATAAAGAAGATGTAAAAGCAGTAAAGATTCAAGATGCATAGGGGAGATTTAGGAGCAAGCAGCTAGAGAAAGAAAGAAGTGAGATACTGAATGACATAAATGAAGGAAGGCATGAAAAAATATATTTTGTAAGTGCTTATAATATACCAGGCGTTGTGCTAAGTTCTGAGGAAACAAATGCGAAACACAAGACAATCCCTGACTTGAAGAAACTTGCATTCTAGTTGAAGAAAACAACATATAAAAGGGCATTCTGGTAGGGGAGGAATGATTTGGTGAGGGAGGTAACAGAGAAGATGAGTGGAGCCAAAGCTGAGGTGGCGGATAAGTCATTTCGACCATGGTATCATTGAGTTGATCATTGTTTTTAGAAATGGAGGTTGAACAGCGTAGGAAGAGGGTGTGGGTTTGGTGACATGGCATTACTATATCCAAGAGCATCATGATGGGTCTGGCTCGGACTAATATGTATGTAATTGTGTTTTTATATAAGAAAGCTTTATTTTGCCATGATCTGAATTATGATGTGATAAATACTAAGTTGTTGCTGTGTTCCTGTCTTTTCTTTTGCAAACTAAACATCCCCAATTCTTTCCACTGCCACCTATATGGTACAGTTTCAAGCTTTACTCTCCTCTGGTCATGTGCCAATATGTCAATACACTGTGCCTCTTAAAATGGGGTCCCCAGAACTTATATCCTATAAGTACAGCCTGCCACAGGTACGTGTCTACCAGGGCAGCCTAAGATCACCTTATCTTTTAAACCAGATGACCCATATTAAGAAGTAAGGTGACAAAAGGAAGCAAAAGAAAGAGGAAGAAGATCTAGATGTACAACAATAGCAGTTCTTTTCATAGTAGAAATTAAGGGAGTGCCTACCTTTTGGGGAAGGGCTGAAAAAAATGATGTTTTGTTTCTATACTAGAATACTATTGTGCTCTAGGAAGTCATGGGAGGATGGTTTTAGGAAACCCTGAAAAAACTTGTATGAACGAATGTAGAGTGAAGTGAACAAAATAGGAGAGCTATTTGTACAATAACAACATCCTTGTAGAGGCAAACACAGAACATACAACGTGCCAGCCAAGGGATTAAAGAACACAGGTCCCCAGATGCAAAGTCCAGTTGGTGGGCATAGTTCAAACCCCATCCTTTTTAAAATTTCTTTCCATTACCACACTTCTTCATCTTTTCAAAAGGAGATTTAGCCCCCAAACCTCCTGTTTCTTTTATCTTGATCCTTCATTGTCAAGAATGTATTTTTATTTTAAATCTAAATCCTTTAGATAAAAGATTTATTATCCATCGACTTGTGGAGACAATGGCTCTATTCCAGTTTTCTTGAACTTTATTCTCTTTCCTCCCCCATCTCCTACTCCACAGCTCAGCAAAACCAGCCTACTTGCTGTCCTCTTTTTCTCCAAACCTATGGTTTTTCCCTGGCTGTCCTCTATTCCTGAAACTCTCTCCCTCATCATTTCTGGGTCCTGGAATCCTTGGCTTCCTTCAGGTCCCAGATAAATTCCACTTTCTGTAGGAAGCCTTTCCCCATCCTCCTTCATTTTCTTGTCTTCTCCTTGAGTTTATCTGTAACTGATCCTTGCTAGATCTTCTTGTCTTGCCGATAAGATGGTGAACTTCTTTACAGGAGGCACTGTCTTGATTTTCTTTGCATCTTTGCATCCCCAACTCTTAACATAATACTTGGCACACAGTAGATACTTAATAAATGCATCTCGAAAGAAGTGGGTATGCTTTTGTTATTTTGGTCATAAGCAAAAATCAAAATCTAGATGGGGAGTTAGAAACTGCCTGGTAGTAGGGGGAAGAGAAAAAGTTATTAAAAATTAACTCCCAATCAGTATCCAAATCCAATAATAACCTAGTCAATCTCATAACAAGCAGAGAACTTCAAAATTGAATCTGGCTTTATTTTCTCCCTAGACAAGGGATTATTAACAAGGAGTGTGAGAGGTTTTTTTTTTTTACTGTTTCAAAAATGCATTTCAATTTAATTCATTTTGTTTGTATATTTTATTTTAGGAATCCAAACACTTTTTTACAGTAGCTATAAGGTTTATCAGACTATTATAGGAGTCTATGACTTGAAAAGAATGTTTAAAACCTTTGCCCTAGACAGTATTTTAACCCCAAGTGTGGTGTGATTATCTGAGAATAAACTCTCTCCAGTCTTCAGAGAGACAAAGGGAGACTTGGCTACTAAGTTCATTTGCTCTGTCTTGTTTCTCATGTCTGTTTCAGTGAGTATTCCTCCATTTTTGCACCAAAATAGTTTTGATGTTTACTACTTTAGAAAGAAATGGCAAACCAGTCCAGTATCTTTGTCAAGAAAACCCCAAATAGGGTCATAAAGGGTTGGACAAGATTGAAACAGTTGAACAACACTACTTTAGATCCCATGTCTTCTGACTCCAAGTCCAGGCATGGACAGAATAGAGGACTATTTAGGATTATTCAAAACCAAACTAAATGGCGTCACCATTTGGGAAAGGATTGATCATAATATAAATTCTAAACTAATGCTGAAGATCAACCATTTGGTCAATATGTATTTATCAATCATTAATATGTGATTGGGTACTATGAGAAAAAGGGCAAGGTGAAACAAAAACAAAAATAATATGTAGAGTAGATGAAATCATTAAGAAGAGAGAAGGCATTAGCAGCTAGAGGGACCAGAAAAGACTTGTAGATGGTGGGGTATACACTCAAAGAATGCAGGGGTAGATCATACCAGACATGGAGGGACAGCCAGTTGAGCAGCACAGGAGAGGGGAAATGGAGTATCATTCTGGACGAGCCACACATAGGCCAGTGTATCTGAATCATAGCGCACTTAGCAGGGACAAAGAAGTCAAGAGACGGAGAAGGTGGTGAGTGGCCAGGTTATGAAGAGCTTTTACTGACAAAAGAGTTTATATTTAGTCCGTTAAAGGATCAGAAGGAAAAAGGGTGATATTGTTAGACTTAAACTTGGAAAAAATTGCCTTGGCAGCTGAGCAGGGGAGTGAGGAGAAACTTTAAGCCAGAATCACCATTTAGAAGCTATCATGGTTGTCCAGGCAAGAGCAGATCAGGGTCTAAAATAGTGCTGTGTGTATGTGTGTGGAGGGAGGGAGAGAGTGGAGAGAAGGAGACATACAAAAAATATTGTGAAAGGAAAAAGGGCAAGATATAGTTCTGCATTAGACCGTCAGGGTGAGTGAGAATAAGGAGCTAAGGACAATAAATAAGGAGGTTTCAAGCCTCCATGACTGAAGGTAGATCACTCCAGGTATTTGTGAGGCACAGCTGTAGAAGACACTTGAATAGGAATCTGCTTATTTTGTTTAGCTCAAATCAAAGTTGTAGTTGTCAGTAAACAGGCAGATTTGTATCTGTATGACATCAATATTTCAGTCTATTTGTATTTTGACCATCAATTTCCCTGATACCAAATATTAGGCAAACAGGAAAGTATATGTAAAGAGTTCAAATTTAGGAAATAGTTTCCAAGTCAAAAAAAATCTATATTATCTATAGTTTCTGGGTTTTCATATGATTTTTATAAATATTTTTCTAGTATTATTCTATCTGACAGATTGTACTTTCTTGTTCTACTTACTTTTCCCCTAGCAGAAAAAAAAATAATTAAAAAAAGAAAAGCAAAACAAACCCCAGGTATTAAGTAGATCTTCTTGACAATTATCCTTACTTAGGTAGCAAAACAGTAAAACAGTCAGTCATCTGGCATTTGGGGGTTCAGGTGAGGAATAAGAGGTGTAAGTTAGTTTAAAAAAATAGACTTATTTGAAAATTAATTCTTTTTGCCTCTCCTCTTCTCAAGATCTGTGAATGGACAGTGCTTAACATGAATTCTATGAGTCAAGGGAAAGACCATCTCATTCCGCCTATTCATTTAACAGATAAGGAAACTGAGACCTAGAGGGGTTAGTAATTTGCCCAAGAATCCACAGGGGGTGAGGGGCAGATATGGGATTGGAATCAAGAGGTATTGATGTTGGTGAAATCACAAGAACTGATTAACAACAGGGACAGAAACATACCTATATTATCCTTAGCATATTTTGACTAGTTTCTAATGCCTGCTGTATGGAAATTTTCAGTTTTACATTGGAGATCATTTCTGGAGAATTCATTCAGGATCACTTCCTAGGCCCTGATAGAACCAAGGTTTGTAGTAATGAGAACTGTAAGTCCAGGGCTGTAGGGTTATCATGTGGCTTACCCACTTAAAACACTTATTATCTGTCATCTATTGTAGCAAATCTCTTAACGGCGGTTTAAATGTTTAAAGCAAAAAATAATTTAATTTAGTTTAATTTAAATGTTTAAAGCAAAGAGCACCTCTGCACCCCCACTGTAAGTACATTCACAGTGGTGCTGTGAAATTAGAGGAAGAACTGGGGAGAGAAAGTCGAGGCATGACGAAGCAGCATAGTTGCAGAGGTCCAACCTGGGAGTTCCCTCCTTTTCTTCTGGTAGCGCTTTATGCCCTCCGCTTCTCCCTCCTGCCCCTTATTCAGGTAGTGTCTGGCTTTCACTAATCACCTGTGTAGCTCAGTCTATCATCTCTGGATGAAGGTGGAGGTGCTACTTTAGCACAGAGAAGCAGGAAAATTGAGGATGAAGGTTTCTGTAATTGACACAGCTGAATATGAATGAAGAGTCTAAAAGTCAAGGATTCAGCATCAAGGTCCAGAGGCTGCACTTCCCCATTGATACAGACATGGATACACTGAACCTGTAATTTCACTGCTCTAGGAAGCTCCATGGTGAAAAAATGGCTTCTATTGGGGCAACTCTTTGGAGGGTAAGTGAATTGGTCAACACAGTCAGTATGGGTCAGACATGGGACTAGAACCCAGGCCTTCTTGGTTTAAAGAGACAGCCTTTCTATCCACTGAATCACACTGCCTCTCTGTATCACCAATGCAACATCCACAGCACCTACAGCAGCCATGAATATGCCAGCACAGTTCTGAATTGCAAAATATTACAGAATACTGATGGGTGGGAAAGGTCTTCAAATTAAGCAAAAATGTATTAACAATACACTGCCCTATATTTTCCCAACATGGGCAGTGAAAACCAGGGAGGTTATAGATTCATTTAGCAGTATAAGAATCAGGGAGAATGAAAAAGAAATCTGCAACTTAAAATTATTGAAAACCATGGTAGCAGAATGCCAAAGGAAGTTTTACCTTAGGACAGAAACTATTTAGTGTTTGCTAGTTTTAGTAATACCCCACCTCCCCATTTAAGTATGAAGAGTAAGTAGCTGTAGGGAAAGTATGAAATCTGTTGTCACTCACCATTTCTGCCTGAAAGAGAGACAGAAGAGCTAGGCAAGTAGTTTTTTTCTACCGTACTTTTTATTATTAGGAACTATTTATTGTAGGGTATGACTAAAGGTTTGTTAGCTCTCATATATTGATTGACAGTGAAATTTATTTTTCTTGATTCCCTGATCTACGTGGAGCCCCAAAAGATGAAAACTAGAAGTCTTACTGCACAAAGACTATTGAGCTTGGTACCTTGGTACATAAACCAAGGCATTTTTGCTTTTCCTGGAGGTCAGCTTCTCCCTTTCCATTTAACAAGGTGAACTAGTGTCCATATTAGAGATCACATTATCTAATTTTAGTTGTTCATGAGTGTTCCCTTATTTCTTATGTGTTTACAATAAACATGTCAGTTACCAAATGATTTATCTAAAATGTTCTTCTGTTTCCCACCCCACCCCCAAAATTGCCTGCCATCATCTCTATCAAGTGGGTCTGAGAACCCAGAAGTGAAAGGGTTTACCTATACTTAGGTAGGTGGATAGAGTACCTGACCTGGAGTCAGGAAGACTTGTCTTCCTGAGTTGAATCTGGTCTCAGACATTTATTGGCTGTGTGGCCCTGGGCAAGTCATTGAATCCTATTTACCTCAGCTTCCTCATTTGTAAAATGAGTTGGAGAAGGAAATGTCAAAACCCTTCAGCATCTTTGACAAGAAAACCCAAATGGAGTAATGAAGAATCAGACATGACTGAAAAATGATTGAACAAAAATGAACATAACTTTCAAACAATAATATTTCACATTTTTATATGGAACATATTTGTGGAACATCATTGATTAGTCAGAATAGAGTTGATCATGCACTCTCTGCTTGATGGGGAGAGACATGCTCAAAAAGACTTGTGCTTGACTTGAAACAATAATCCTTGCAATGATTGACAACTGACCCAGGAAGAACTGGCCATGTAGCAGACTTTAAAAGGCCCCAAGGAGACACAACATTCTCTATCCACCTTCTCCTTAGGTGTCCCTCCTGACTTGGAACACAGCTCTCCCTTGGATTTCCAACAGTGGAAGAGGATCTCTTTTTCTCTCTCCCCTAGCAAGAACATGTGCTTCCCCAGATGAGCCTGACACTCAGTTTTAAGTTCTCCTGGCTGCCTCTTCAGTCTTGTGTTGCTTTATCTGAGCATAGGTAACTGAACAGAAATCATCAGATAGATCAGATGGATAGCCTTTTCAGGGATGTCATCAATGAAAAGTTGGAGGCTCTTGAGTCGGCCACTAGATGCCCAGAAGAAGAAAATTTCTTCAAGAACTTCTCAGAAGAAAATTTTTACCAGGAGTATTCTGTAACCGAAAGGAAAGATCTTTAAAGCCTGAGGATTGCCAGGATTTCCAGACTTTTGAGCTTCTTGGACAGTCCAAATCCAAATGTGAAACATCTGATCCATGGTCCTACAAGTCTCTTAGGAGTATGGAATAACTGTGAAGGATTACTGTTACATATTTTATTTGTTAAAGACATGAATCTTTTGTGTATATTGAAGGAAATAAATACTTGTCTTATTTATTTTATAAATAGTATACCCCTTCTAGAAAAAAAATTTTAATTCTTTTAGGGGAGACCCTAGACCTGACATCAATTTTGAGATTTTTACTTGAGCATAGGGAGTACAGAATGAGCTAAAACTTGGAGGAAAATGTCTGGTACCTTGTCTTGGAATTCAAATTTTCACTCTTCCCCATCAAGACTGAACTGTATCAGTCCAGAGTTCAAAGACCCCTTGGGAGGGGGCACCTCTTTGGGCCTCAGGTATTTTTAGTTTACACGTCATTTTCTCACAGCAAACCTGCGAGGAAGGTAGTATAATTATCATTGTTCTGATTTGAAGGTGGGAAAGTTGAAGCTTAGAACATGGTTAGCCACTAGCACATCCAGAATTTAGACCTGAGTTGTCTGTCTCAATTTAGTCACTACTTCCACCATACTGGGATGCTTTCAAATGCAGTTCACTATCTCTTTTGTACCACTAGGCACTATCAATAAAATGAGAAAATTTTTATATGAATAAAATTAGCAATTTTTGTTTGTATATTGAATTTCACTCTCTTAGGTCTTGTAATCCAGTAACCATTTACTCTAAAAGTAATTAAAATGAATTAGACAAAGAACCCTCTTGTAAGTCCCCTATTTTAGTTGTAATTTCTCTTTCTCACTCTGATAATCTTGAAAAGAAATATGATAAAGGCAAAGCAATACTTGAAGAGTTCTCATTCTAAAAACTGGGGAGTGGTGGTAGTATTGCTTTAGTTCTAGGGTCCTTTCTCAAACAATGAGGCTATAAGGTCATCTTCCTGTTTCAATAGACTGCAGATAGAAACAAAACAAAGCAAGACAAAGCCTCCAAGACTTTTCCTGGCTTGTTAAAACCTTGAAATTTTTAAGGAAGCAGCATGATAATGTACAGATTATGGGAGTTCAGGTGTAAGGTGCTTTCAACTGCCTACAAATCATAAAATGCAATTTTCTCCTTTTAGTGCCAAGTTCATGATACTAAATGGTTTAGAAAATTGTATTAGGTAATTTTTCTCTAGTGCATTTGATGTAAATTGCACTAATATTGTGAAGTGCCCTTGTTTAACACATTTCTTTGTAAGCTCAGTGAATTAGAGTATCTGAAAAATAGAACTGGATCGAGGAGATAATTATTAGAGAGCTAGGAGAGTCTTCTCCAGTAGCATTAAATATGGTTAATTCCATGCATTACTGATATAAACTGAAGTAACTTGGCCATTTGCGCTAATAGCCACTTTCTTACTTATCTATTAATAGATGAAGGATTCTTCATCTGTTTAATAGCCATGTAATAACCAACAGGCACATCATTTCTACCCCCTGGAAGAGGATTTATGGGCTGTTACTGACATCATCCAAAAATGGTAGGGTGTTTTGGGTTTTTTATTGCTCGAATGTCTGTTTTCTCAGACTTATAATAACAATTCCAATTCACTTAGTGGTTTTGAAAAATGAAACCGTAACCAAAAACGAGACAAAGACACCATTAAGATAATAGTTTTGAGCTTTATTTGGTTATGATAAAGACAAATGTATTGTGTTATTCAATGGGTGCCACCAGTGGAGGATTATGACTGGACATGGCCAAGAGCTGCAGAGAATGGGAAAACCTATTTCCATTGATGATGATACTCATCAGTGGAGACAGTTCCTGTATTGATGGCACCACACAACCATTCATCATGATTCAATGGAGTGAGCATTGATTTGATGCAGGGCTCAAGCCCTAACTAGGCTTTGATTATGTGACTGGACAAGTTTATTAAGTCCATTAGGCTTCAGTTTTCTTATCCGTAAAATAAGGGGTTTAGAAACTTTACAATCCCTTAAAGTAAATTCCTGAATCTATGATCCTGTGGGATCATAGATTTCAAATCTAGATTTCAAGACATATCTTGGACTGTCCAGTTCTGTAGTTCTCCTTCCCCTACATGTCCACACACTCCTACTTTATCATTCTCATGCATTTTCTAAGCCTTTCATCATTCAGTCAATCAATGAACATTTTTTCAAGTATTTACTAGGTGCCAGGAATGTTTCCCAAACTCTCCCAGCCATGGCTTTGTTGCTCAGTATTATGCTTTTATTGGTTCCCTTTCGTTTGACTTTTACTAGGAATTTCTCCACACCCTGACTCAGCTACCACGATATCTAATCTACAGCCACTTGGACCTTCAGTATATTTAGGGTAGCTTCTAACCATGAATGCCCATCACTAGCCCTGAGGAACAGATGATCTTTCAGGTTCTCAGTGCTAGCCTTTCTTTCCTAGAATCCTCAGTCTGTGGCACTGTCATTTATCCATGCTTGAAACCTTGGTATTATCAGTTATTGAGTTCAAAATCAAAAGATTTTGGTTCACATTTTATATCTGTTACTCCTTGTGTATTTGACCCACTGAATGAAGCCCAGTTTCTTTATATTTCCCATCATGGTCATCTTTCCATCCAATCGGTTATCAAATCTGTCTGAAATTCCTAAGATATATGATATTTAGCTAAAATATTATCTTTTCATTTAATAATTTTGCTATCTCTGATCCCCTTAGTCAGTAACATCCCTTCCTTTCTCACCCTGGCTCTCTCATAGCATTTTGTATGTGCTTCTCATGTGCCTTATTTTAGATTATATCTATTTGTATGTGTATTTTGACCCCCTACTAAATCAGCTGCTCAATGAGGGCAAGACACCTAATTGCCAACACAATGATTTACCCATGGTAGGTGCTTAATAAATGCTTGTTGATGTTGCTTTTACCTTCTGTATGCTCTATATTTTTCAAGTCAACTTCCTACTGCCACTGCTACCAACTTAGCTTCTGCATTATGCATCACCTTTTGCAAACATCTCCTGCCTGGTCTTTCTGTATCCATTCTCTCCTCACTGAAATTCATCTTTCACACTTAGGCCAGATTAACCTTTCCTATTTATTCATAGGACCATGCCATTCATCTTCTCAAACCTTTCAGTGGCTCACTATTACCTTCTCAATAAAGCCAAACTCCTCAGCCATTGTTACAGGCTTTCCATAACCTGGCACTATCTCTCTACATTTCCGTCTTATTTCACACTGCTCCCCTATACATTCATCCACTTCCAGATAAACTGAACTGCTCCCAGACCATTGTTCATTTTTGAAAATTTCCTGCCTCTACCCTGTAAAATACAATATTTTTTATATTTAGAAGGTCTTTCTTTTCCAGACGCACTCTCAAAGGTCTGATGCATTCTTCAAATCTTATCTCAGTCAGTTTTCTCCAGGAAAATTTTTTTGATTGATCTTGTTGAAACTAATATTTCTTCCTCTAGCCTCACATAGAATTTAATATCCCTCTGAACTCTAGCACTGAACCATTTTGCTAATCATTCTAAAAAACTGCATATTTGTTCTTTCTGAATTATTTGTTTGTAGAATTGTACATTTGCTTATGTAACATTTTACATTTCATTGCTTAATTGATGAAAAAAAATATTTTTTCTACCAGTGAAAAAAGGGGGAAAGAGAATGATTGTAACAAATTGGTGATTACTGGTCCTTAGTTCTTGAAGAGGCCCAAAATGACATCACTATGTGGGGATCAAGATACAGGGTATCCAACTGTGGTTGACCAGACTAGCAGGAGGTTGGAAGGCTCTACCACAAGTTAGGCACAAACAATCTATATAAACATTTGAAGTAGAGATGGCTCTAAATTTGTACATCTCACATTTCTTCTGCGTTACTGCAATTCTGCTTGGTTCATAGACCACAGCATCTCCTTTAAGGAGGGCACACCATTCTGGATGCTTCTTTACCAGTGTCTACCATGTCTTACAATCAATTCCAAAGTTCTTCATAGAGACTTTGGTAGTGTCCTTATATCACTTCTTTGGACCTCTGTGAGCACTTGCCTTATGTGAGTTCTCTGTGAAATAGTCTTTTAGGCAAATGTATGATTGGCATTTGAACAATGTGGCCAGTCATAGAAAGTTGGACACTTTGCAGTAGAGTTTGAATGCTTGAAAAGTTCAACTGAAGAAAGGACCCCACTGTCTGGTACCTTATCCTGCTAGGTGATTTTCAGAATTTTCTTAAGACAATTCAGATGGAAGCAATTCAGTTTCCTGGCATGGCACTTGTATACTTTCGAGGTTTCACAGATACGCAAAAATGAGATCAGCACAAGAGCCTTGTAGCTCTTCAGTTTGGTAGCCAATGTAATACCTCTTCTCACCCATACTTTCCTTTGGTTCCTAGCTCCAAAGGAACACTGAGCTAGCTCAGGCAATGTGTACATTAACCTCATCAGCTATGTGGACATCCCTCCAAAGTATAATGTCAAGGTACATGAACTTATCCACAGCATTCAAAATTTCTCTGTTTGCTGTAACTTATTTTTCCACATGTGCATTGCTGGCTAGTGGAGAATCTGTGTTTTCTTGGTGTTAATCATTAGATCAAAATTAGCACAAGCAGTAGAAAATCCATCCGTACTCTGTTACATCTTATCCTTAGAGGTTGCATACTCTGTTACATCTTATCCTTAGAGGTTGCATTGAATGCACAATAATCTACAAAAAAAAATCATGTACGAATTCTCCCTTTATTTTAGTCTTGGCTTGAGCCTTTTCAAGTTAAATAATTTACTGTCAGTGCGGTAGCTGACTAATATTTTTGTCTTCACTGAAAGCTTCTGAAAACATTGCTGAAAACATCATGCTAAAAAGCATGGGAACAAGTGCACAGCTCTGTTCCACTCCATTACTGACTGGGAAAACAGGAAAACATCATTTTTTATCTAGAACCCATACAAGTATATCATCAGGGGACTGTTGTGCAATTCTGATGAACTTCTCCAGGCAACCATGTTTTGCCATGATCTCCCATGTAATAAATACTCATAATTAAGCAAAATAAATTCCCATATTTGCTGTCCCCCCCAAATATATGACTCACTCTGGAACCTGGCATTAGAGGCAGAATCAGAGTCAAATAAATATTTAAGTACCTACTATGTGCTAAGTGAGAGGTATACAAAGAAAGGCAGTTTTGCCTTCAAGGAGACCACATGCTAATGGGAGAAATCAATACACAAAAGGAGCTAAGAAGTGTGTAGTGGAGCACAAAATTAGGGTACACAAGTCTGGAAATTAGGAATAGGGTACAGGGAAGAATGAAGCCTTGCTTGTGTACCTCCACAAAATAGAGACACAAGAGAAACCCATCAATGGCAGAAAGGGGCAAGACTATATTATAGGATATTCCAAGTTGATAAAAATAAAGGAGTGGTTAGATGTTCCATGGCAGTGAGGGAAGATCCAGCATGAGACAGCATGAGAAATCTGCTTTTGAAGTCTGGAAGTAAGGAAGAGGTCTAGGACAGGAATGAAAGGTGACAGAGGCCTGCCCATAAAATGGGAGCCTCAGGAAAGGTTCACAATGGGAGAAGGAGGTGAGTCATGTGGAGACAGCAATTTCAAGTAAAGTCTAGAGAACAATTTCTGTAAATTGGTAGAGATAGATCCAGAAAGGTGGATTGCAGAAAGGATGATACATAAAATGGGTGGTATCCTGGCAATTAAAGAGAGTGATAGTAGCTTATGGGCAGAAAAGGATTTGAAAAACTTTTATCAACAATAATAACTCAGTAAAAGCATTTTTATTTCTTATTTTACTGCTGTCTGGAAAGTGGGGAATGGTCAAGCTATTCTTTGAGTAATGTTAAAAAATGAAATGGACTTTTAACATTTAATGACTCTCTATTAGGAGAATAGCTTGTGATAAGATTTTTGCCTATGAAGTTCTTCTCTATATAATCTGACTCCATTAGAGAAGTGGTTGGAAATGATGTGCAAGTGTATTCTCTCCTTTATAATAAAATTTCTAGATTTATCCATTACATAAATAAGCTATGACTCCAATATGTTCCTAGCACATTTTCTTAGCAGTTGTAGTCTTGTGTTTTTCATTGTGAAAAGAGCATCTTTTGCTGGAAAAGTTTTGATTCTGTTCAAAAACAAATATTTTTCTGTTATCCATTGTCTAATTGTTCAATCACAGCCATTCAATTTGGGTTACAAAATGATATGATGATGATATGCTACAGGGAAGAGGATTGCTTTAACACGACAGACTACTAAGGGACAGCTAAGGAATGCTGGCCCTCTCTGACCTTACACACTTACTAGCTGAGTGGGCCTGGACAAGTCACTTAACTGTTTGCCTCAGTTTCCTCATCTATAAAATTAACTGGAGAAGGAAATGGCAATTCGGTCCAGTATAGCCACCAAGAAAGTCCCAAATAGAATCACTAGGAGTTAGACATGACTGAAATAACTGGAGAACAACAAACTATAAGGGAATTATTTGCCTCAATAGGATTTTCATCAACATCATCATAAAGCATTAGCGAGGGGCCATGTTCACCTTCAATCCAATCTAAGTGCCTACTCTGTGCCAGAGGCAGAACATCAGAGATTACCTGGTATAGGGTCTCCTGTTCTGTGGAGTTGAAGCCAGACAAGATGCAAAGGCCAGTGATTTGAAAGTCCAGTCTCTTCCCTCTATAAAGGAAGGTGTTGAGAACTCTTCCCAGGTCCTCCATCATTTAGGGCTGGTGACCAGGAACTTCTCTTCATCACCTGGTTATTTTGTCAAACTTAATCATCTCCAAACACTCATCCTTCTAGAAGATGACATTATTTAGGAAATTCATTTCCCACCCCATCTACATGATTTCATCATATCACCATGCCAGGTAACCTCCTCCCTGCCCTGTAGGCTTCTTTTTTTTTAAATGTGTTGTTTCTCCCATTAGATTGTAAGATCCTTGAGAGCAGGGACTGTATTTCTTCTTGCTTGTGTTTGTATCACCAGTGCTTAATACTTCTCCTGGCACTCAGTGAGAGATTGATACATACTTGTTTCCTTCCTTCTGGAAGGTCACCAGCATCCCCTTGTTCAACAAATATAATGCTTTTTTCCTCAGTCTTTATGATCATTGTCACTCTCTACTATTTTACAGTCTTGACTCCTGATGTTTGGAACTTGAGAATGGTCAAACTATTCTATGAATAATGCTAAAAATAGATTTTAAACTTTTATTTTTTCTCTATTCTTGAAACTCTCTCCTACTTTGGCTACCATGGCAATGCCTTCTATTCGTTCTTCTACTGCTACCACTGTAAATCCTCCCTTTATTGTAGATGCCTATTAGATTTCAAGCCTAGAGGTGCTGAGAAGAAAGTGATTAAAGTACAGAAATAGAAAAGTCTAGAGGAGAAACAGATTATTATGAAAAGGTGTTTGGGAGTTTTACGTTTGATGTGCCAGTGGCACATTCCATTAAAAGGGAATCTATAGGAAATGCTGGTCTGAAGTTCACAAGAACAGGTAGGTTGAGAGATTTTTACGTGTTGATCGATATGTATTTATGTATTGAGAGATAATTTATGTATTGATAATGAATGCAGCCATGCGACTGAATGAGATTCCAAAGAAGAAAGTATAGAGAGAGTGAAAGAGAACTGAAGACCCTTCTCTATTGCATTCAGCAAATATCTAAGTGCCTCCAATGTGCCAGGAACAAAGATGGTGGTCACACAAAGACAAAAAGCAGATAATTACTGACCGCAAGAAGTATGCATTCTACTAGGAAGATGCAATAAGCACATAGATAAGGAAATAGAAAACATTTTTAAGGAAGGAACAAGCATTGACAATGAAAGAGAAGAGGGTCTGAGCTAAGAATTGAAAGAAATTAGAGATTCTAAGTGGCAATCATATGTCATCTGTCTTGATTTCAGCTAGAAGTATATCTGTAGGGGCTCAGAGTTATCAGTCTGAATAGATAGCCAACAACTCAGAACCATGAACTTACATATGCCTTTGAGAAGTGGACCATTGAAGGGAACCCCAGTATATACAGGACTGTTTTGCAGTTACTGCTTTGTAGATCAAAGATCTGTAAAAATGGCCCTCATTCAGGAATTTTGCTTTATATTTTTTTGAATAAACAGCACCTACTACCAAGCTGTGTGTATATAATATTTACATATGTACACATACATACATATATGTATATATGTGTAGATAGATAGATAAATAGACAGATAGATAGAGTAGCTAGGAGGTGCAGTGGATAGACCGCTGGCCCTGGAGTCAGAAGATCTGAGTTCAAGTCTGATCTCAGACACTTGCTAGCTGCATGACTCTGGGTCAGTCACTTAACCCTGTCTGCCTCAGTTTCTTCATCTGTAAAATGAGCTGAAGAAGGCAATAGCAAATCACTCTAATATCTTTGTCATAAAACCTAAATGGGGTCACAAAGAGTTGGACATGACTTAAATGCAACGAACAATAACAAATATATGCACATGTATTTTTGCAAACATATTCACACATATTTTATACAAATACATATACATGTTTGAAGTTGTATATGCACATATATATATATGTTCACTAATATGGGTATGGGTATGTGTTTGCATCTTGAGTAAATGATGTGAGGACCACGGCAGTTGACACCTAGTAATGGTGATGGCATTTTTCTCAATACACCCTCACTCAGGGTTCCACATGGCCAAAACCAGTTAAATCAAACTCCTAGGTGAAGTTTAAGATATAGTTTGTGGGAGTTGCTTGGGGGCACTGAGAGGATGTGACTCATTAGTGATGACATAGTGTATGTCACAGGTAGAACTTGAACTCTGGGCAAGGTCACTTTTTTGTTCCAACATACTACTTGATCTGTTTCTACTAAGTTAAGGAAACTCAGTATACATAACATGGGAGATAAATCCAATCTGGATCACCTCTAAAACTGGGAAAATGGGGATAATTTCTAGTGTCTGCAGTTTATGGGCTTTGTGCTACTCTGGGGCCCAAATGACTAGTGTAGGGGAGCAATGGATGGGTGATGGGGACACCAAAAGCCATCGCAGAACTTCATAATAAACCATCTTTTCCACCCATACCCAGAAGAAAAACCTCACTGCAGCATACCTGATATATTACATGAATTCCTATTCAATTATGTTGAATAATTTAACCCAATGTTCTAGCTTTTTAGGATCTTTTGAGACCTGACACTGTCATCTTGTGTGTTAACTATCTCTCATAACTTTGTGTCAACTGCAAATATAATCAGTATGCCACATATGCCTTTATCCAAGTTGTCCATAAACCTGTTAAGTAGTACAGATCCCCTGATCACAGTTTTCTGTCTTTAAATGTTTACCAACATGTGTCTCTAATAAGCTGATATTTTGTGTATTCATAAATTGTAGAGATTAATGCTAGGAGCAATGACTTCCTTTCCATCCCACGTATATCCCTTTGGCTGTGAGTCACCTTTATGGCATCTCCCTTTAATTGTCTCTTTGATCGCACCCTTGATGGTAATTAAATCAAGATTTTATAACAGTATTTTCTTCTGTCAGGACTCTTCATACTTACCCATTTAAGCAGGATTGTTACATTTCTTAGTTAGAGTGAGCACTGATTTTTTTTCACGATGAAGAAAAAAGCAATGATATGAGAACCCTACACTGCAGGAGTTGCCCTTGGCTCTTCCTGTCCCTTACTGCAGCCCCTCAGCCCCTCATTAGGAATGGCTCTGTGTAGACCCTAAGGTTACAAATTGGTCAATAAGCAGAAGTTGAATGGAAATATGCTTCCATTTCTTAAAAAAGAAAGAGGTTAATTAATAAGGTTATTCTAGGAATGAGAATTATGACTTGTCTCCGATATTTCTGTTAATGATCTGGAAAAGGTGTTGAATAGTGAAGATTTAAAATTTGCTGACAAAATAATTTTGATTTCTTTTAGCTTAGCGACAACTGGGAAAAATGCCAGAAACACCTAATAATATTAGTTAATAAAAAAAGACAAGACTTATGGAATTTATTTTAAATAGATAACAAAAGAAACACTCCTTTGAAAAATAAATTTATACTACTTATACGCATCTAATTAGTTATGAATTAAATGTGATTTTTCTCAAAAATACAACTTATACATCCCCTTTGTCTTCTTCACTGGGTATATTTTCTTAATACATCTAGATGAATTTAAGAAAGGAATAAAATATTTGATCATATTAAAAAGTGAGTAGTATATTTAAAAAAGTATTGTTAAATTTCAATTCACACTTCAACAATATAGTCTTCTCTTAACCATAGTAGTTATTTTAATTATTCCATATTTAAAAGGCTGAATCAGAAAAAATGAAGAGGACAAGCATTGTATTTACAGTAACATGAGAAATTTTCTCTACAAAAAAGGTGAATAGTTATTTAGTTGAGAAAGAAGAAAATTAATAGCGTAATATAAAATAATGACTAATAACAAAAAGGCAAATTGGGTATTCTAATTTACCTGATGCTAAAGGCTGTTTCCTGGTAACGGAAACAGTACATGACCCAATTAAATTAAAAGGTGAAGAAGTGTAATAGACAAAAGGTATAGTGATCTTCTATAATATCTAACTATTCATGGAAAATCCTTAGAATAAGATATTTTCAGGGTAAAGAAAAGGGCAGATACAAAATATTGGATAGATATTCCAAGAAAAGCAGAGATTTCTCGCTTGAAAATCTTGGAGAATAAGGACATTATGAATAGTTCTTAAAAGTCATCTAGGCTAAGGTCTTCATTTTATTACTGAGGAAACTGAGGCCTCAAGAGTTTAGGGAATTTCCAGATACTGAGTATCTGAAACAGAATTTAAATAAGGTTATTTGACTGGAGAGCTGATACATTTTCCATTGCACCAGACAGCCTCTCAATAGCTTACCTCTAAGATCATCATCCAAGGAAGGCAAGATTTCTTTGACCTCTGCCCCAATCCATATTTCAGGAAATATGAAAAATGACGAAAACTTTGCTCTATATTGCTTCAACCTGATAAACTAAATATATTCTATTTTGATTGCCTTATTTGTAAATTTTCTTATCTATAAAAAAAATTGCATATGGTATTTTTAAAAAAGAAAAAAAAAACTCTTTTCTATATTTTTTTCTTTGCTAACCCACCTTTATGGAAATAAATGTGTGCAAAAATATGTGCATAGTATAAAAGGTCTCGAGTTGAGAAGTGTGGATTTTAAACCCAGTTCTACCTTTAATTATCCAAATCAACTTGAATGGTTATTTGATCTTGCTGGACCCTAGGTACAACTTCCTTTCCAACTCTGAAATACTACAGATCTTTGAAATATATCTTACCTTAGAGTTGGCAGGTATATTACTGTGGAAGCAAGATTTGGTCGGGCCTTCCTTTATGACTCTCCTCCCAAAAGAAAAAGTAAGAAGCTGGTTCTTTCTAGAACACTTCCTACCACTGGGTGATCTAGGAGTATAACTTCCTCTTGGTCTCACTTCTACTCCAGCCTTCTTTTGGAGATGGAAGACTTGCCTGATGCACACATAGCCTAAGGCTTTTGGCTTCAATACAGTGTTTAACATTTGTGCATGGGTCTCTGCTATTTCTAAGAACTTAGAAATCAAAGTTGTTAATAAAAGCCATTACTATGTATCCTCACATACATATAAATCATAGAGTTGAAAGAACTCTAGGATTTTGAACAATTCTTTCTATTTCCAGTTAGTCACCATTGCACTTAATTTTGTCCTTTCTAGCATGAAATTACCATATATCCATGCAGCACAAAGCAGTTATGATTGATCCCTGGGAGTTTTTTATGTGAAATAAAAGTCAAAGAATATACACACATCTTAAAAATATCAAGGAAAAAATCATATAAAAAGTACCTGCTGGCATCAAGTGCCACATAAAATAAGTCTGGAGTGATGGAGGAGTGAAAACTTTTTCAACTTTTCTTGAGTTCTTAAAGGGGCAGTTACAACCAGCAACATTAGGCTGTTAACTTTGTTCTGCTGAGGATAGGGAAAGACCACTGAATCCCAACTGTTCCATTTGAGTGGTCACACTGCAAGATGCTTAGAGATTAGATTACCAGGGAATCAGGAAATGTGACCGGAAACCCATTTGAGGACAATCTTTTTCTTACAAAATTTACTCTAACCAGGGACCTATGCCAGGATCTCACATCTCCCTGCTCAAGGAGATTGAGGTTGGCTAGTAGAGAAGGCATTTGTGCAATAGAAGAGGACAGACTGCAAAAAAAACACATACCAAAGACAAATGACTAAGAACAGAAAAAAGGCTAAAAGACCAAAAGGTTAAGAGAAGAAAGCTGAGGAAAATCCTAGCACATATATAGAGATAAACCTAACAAAATAGCTCAGTACATGTTAACAAAATGTAAGAATTATACATATGTGCTGGAAGGGTAAGGATTTAGCTTCAGCTGAAAAAGGAAAGAAGTCCTCCTCTGACTTCTCCCTTTGGAATTTGGGGACAGTCAGCTGGGATCAGCCATCCATTTCTTCCTTCCACTAGATATTTTCTATTCCCTCATCATTGCTAAGACTCTGCCAGTGTACAGAGAAGGATGAGTGAGTATGACCATGCGACTGACTGCCCAGCTTTGTTCCAGACTGCAAAAAATGTTTCTCTTGCTCCTTTTAGTTGGAAAGGAAAAAAATGGAAAATTCTACATTCTATTTAACTATGCCTTTTGGTAAATTTATTCAAAATCAGTAAGTCAAACCTATGAAATGCTCTGTCAACTTAGTTTCACCCTAAACTAAGAGAATGCCTGGCATTTTTGGATCAGACCTTGAACCTTATTTTTTTTAATGTATTTCAAAATTCTGAAAACAAAAACAATTTCTCCTGATGCTGTTCTTAATTACAATTAAAGACATTAAGCAGTCAGAAGCAGTTTACATAGGTCAGATTCAATCTATAGGGAGTTGGCTTTTAAAAGTACTTCTTAAAACAGCAAATAACTCTAAAAAGAGAAAACTCTGGATTTCTCTATCCAAGAGGAATCTAGTGTCTTGGACAGGAAAGGTGGGGAAGTGACTTGATTGGAATTTGAGATGCTTGACCAGGGCAAAATTCACTGATGATTAAGTACTTCCCACACTCTCCCCAGAGCTGTGCTATCTACTTTGGTGTTCCTCTCTCCATATCATGTTCCTCTGCACCCAACCAAAAGGGAGGAGAAATAAGGAAAAGGAAAAATAGAGAAGGGAAAGGAGGGAGGCAAGAGGGGAGGAGAGAGAGAGAGAGAGAGAGAGAGAGAGAGAGAGAGAGAGAGAGAGACAGAGAGAGAGACAGAGAGAGAGAGAGAGAGACAGAGAGAGAGAGAGAGAGCTAACAAAGCTCCAATGATCCCATTTCTTGTTTCATGAAATAGTTAATTTTTCATTTACTTTCCTCTGATCATAATCAAATAATCATGTTTCCACAATATAATTCATCATTTGAAATGATTCTGAAGTAACTGATGAAAACAATCCTCTAATTCCTGAAAAAGTTGGAGTAACTTGTTGAAAAAAAGAGGTTTTTCTAATAAACTTTAAATTCTGAATTGTAAGAGACCATTTTCAACCATACTTTAATTTTTTCTCCACCA
>CM053774.1:101472175-101495452 GCA_028658325.1 Potorous gilbertii | reverse complement strand
TGGTAAGCATTGGTCTTCCTCATCAGAAAGGAAGGTAGGGAACATCTGGTCACCAAGAAAGTAACCTTCTATGTTCTTATTTTTTTTCCCTTTTCTGGGCATTTTCCCAGCCAGTTACTTGACTTCAGAGATTCCTCTCCACCCTAGCCCAGATCTGCCCAGCTAGTGCTTGGGATCTGAGATTGAAATGCTGCTCCCCCACCTCAGGGCTTTCAGCAGTGGGCCTGGCTGCTATTCAATGTGAGCTTAATTTCTTGTGCTCAGGTGGGGGCAGGGCCACCTCCCAGGCTCAGTTCCCTCAGGGGGTTTATGCAGAGACCTTCCGTAATGGAGCTCCTGCCTGCTCTGGGAGCCTCTGGCTGCTCGCTGACTCTGCTGCTGCCTCCCGAGGGGGCCTGGTTATGGAGACACCCCACTCCCCTCTGAGCCCATCCAGACGTGTCTCTCACTGACCTGTGTGTCTGTGGGTAGAGGGACATGGCCGCTGGAGATTCCATCCCTGAAGCCTGCTCGGATCTGCTCGCTCCTCTCTTTGCCACACGGCCAGTGCAGGGCTGGGTTCCGCTCCTGTTTGGTGCGTGACGGACCTTTTGGATCAGTTTTTCAGGGCTCTCTGGAATGGAAATCTCTTTCACTCTGTTGCTACGTGGCTTCCACTGATCCAGAATTTGTTGGGAATTCTTTTTACAAGAAATCCATGGGCTGTGGGTTCAGAGCTAGCAAATGTGAATCTTTCTACTTCGCCATCTTGGCTCCTCCCCTTCCCTTTCAAACATCTTGAACTGAATGTCCACCAGACATCTTAAATGCAAGAAGTCCAAAACAGAACTCATTATATTTCCTCCTAACTCCTCTCCTACTTCTACTCTCACATTCCTGTAGAGTTCAACATATTCCCAGTCCCTCAGATGTGTAAGCTAGGAGTCATACTGGATCCCTTGCTATTTCTTATCCTTCAAATCCAATCTTACCAAGGCCTATTGATTTCATTTTTGCCACCTCTCTTGAATTCCCACCCCCTTCTTTCCTTTGACACTGCCACACAGCCCAGTGCAGGCCCTAATTCCCTCAACTCTTGACTCTTACAGTAGTCTGTAGTGGGTTATCTCCTCACTCCAATCCACTCTCCATTTAGCCATGAAAGTGATTTCCCTAAAACAGAAGTCTATCCCGTACTCAGTAAACTGTAGTGACTTTCTTCTGCCTCTAGGAACAAATACAAAATGCTCTATTGGTGTTCAAAGCCCTTCATAACCTAGCTCCTTCCTATTTTTCCTATTTTCTTATGTCTTACACTTCTAATTATACTCATTAGTCACTTCCTGGCTGTTCAATGATGAGACATCCCATCTCTCAACTCTAGGCATTCTCTCCGACTGTGTCCCATGCCTAGAACATTCTCTCTCCTCTGCTACCTCTACTGAACCTCTCTGGCTTCTTTTAAGTCCTAAGTAAAATCCTACCTTATACCCCAATTCCTTTTAATACCAGTGCTTTCCTTCTGTTCACTATTTCTTACTATCTTCTATATAGCTTGTTTTGTATATATTTGTTTGCACATTGGCTTTCCCATTAAATCATAAGCTGCTTGAGTTTAGGACTGATTTCTACCTATTTTTAGTACAATGCTTGGCACATAGTAGGCATTTAATAAATGTTTAGTGATTGATTGTGAAATACAGTAGAATATGGTGCACTATATAGACCATATGGCATATGGTCTTCAAACCAGTGTAGAAGACACTTTCAGAAATCATATGCTTCAAATACTTTGACTAAAATGTTAATTATTATGACAACGTTAATTATGATACTACTTTATCTGCGTGCAAGAAGAAAACAATTTATGATACCATTTGTAGTAAAATTTTGTTAGATTTCCTCATTTGCTATGCAATTGGTTTTCAATTTATTTTAAAGGCTCGTACTATTTTTAACAAAATTTTGGTTAACTGAAAGTATAAAATGCATATGAGGAGAAGGAAGCATGCAGATAAACATCAGGAGTACATCAGAATTAACTTTAAAAGACATATATTATAGAAATTATCTGGAATACATGTTTCCATTTACCTTTAATATTTAGTTTTGTTATATTCATCAAAGCTTTTTTTAAAACTCCCCAAAGCATTAAAAAGTTTGAGATTTAGATTGATAAAAACCCCTTCTCCAAGAAAAAGAGATAAAATCCTGTCAAGGTTTGTTTTGATAATATGAGATAAGCAGTAAAAATAACTGCTGGATATATTCTTGCAAAAAAGAATTACTCAAAGAAGCTTCAGATGCAAATTTATACCAAAGTAGTACATTTCAAAATCTGTATTTTAGCCTTATAAAAAGTTCATTCTTCCTCAAAAGCTTTTGACATGCAAACCATTAAAATGACTAGGATTGAAGTACTCATTTTAATTGGGTTGTGAAAAATCTTGCAAGACATTGTAATACTGTCTTTGCTTAAAATAAACAGTGAACTGTAGAGAAATTTCATTAACATGCTGTTCAAGGAATCACAGTTTCCAAAAGGGAAAGAAAAGTGTGATTATAAAAGCATCTTAATGAGGTTTTGTGTGGAAAAGATTCTAATACAAAAGGTGATTTATATGATATTATGAACCATGTAATCCATAGTGTTGTGATTCTAAATCAACACAAACTCCAACATTTTGCATTGTTATAGAAGGGCCGTTTGACCATACCCATGGGTGACTCCATACTTCTTCCTACTTTTGTCAGATTTTATTAAAAGAAAAATGGGGAAGGAGGGGAAAAGGGAGAGGAATTTCAATAATTGACTTAGTTGTGTATTCTATCCAAACTGCTACTGACTCATCAGAGATATGGTGTCAGAGCAGAGGACCACTATAGTCTCCTTTTTTCTTGAATGTTAACTCCCTTTCAGGATATCTTCAATTTAGGGTATCAGGGTAGTCACACCTAACTGCTAGGGTTTGCCTCTCTTTGCCCCAGTTCTTATGCAAGGCCAAAGATGACTAAGTATATCCTGTCTTAGACCTCTGAGATCAATGACAGACTAGATTAGGATGTAATGAACCCCTTTTGTGAAAGACCACCAACTTCCTTCAAGACCTGTGGATGCATGGGAGGGAATTCAGCATTAGTGTGTTTTCTGTCTATTATAAGGCCCTATGAGGGGGAACTTCTACTCAAAGGTCCACTATCCCCTTGGAGATATTCCTGTTCATGTGCCAACTAATTCTTCTCCTTACCTTGGTTTATAATAACATACAGAAAAAACAGCCTTTTCCTGACTTGTAGTCTAAATTGTAACAAAATAGATTTTATTTCCAGTATACCTTTTAGGGGTCAATTAATAAAATCTTTGCTCATTCTTAACAACAAGAGTTTTAAAAATTAAAAGCCCTTAACAAGTTATATATCTACTAAATTCAGAGAATCATGTTAGATACTATAAGGAGATCCAAGAAAATCTAAGACATGGTCTCCATCTCCAGAAACTTTAAAGTATTGTTGGGAATAGAAAATATATTCATTTATACAGCAACATAAGAGTGAAATAAAAATTAACAAAAACATGTGAGCTGTCATAGTGTAACATATGATCATGTTTTAAGTAATGTTAATCTATGAATTCAGAGGAAGAGAAAGATCATTCTTTGAAGACCTGAGTTTGAATCCTAGTTCTATGACATATCAGCTATATCACCTAATCCTTGATTAGTCTTAATTTCTTTCCCTGTAAAGTGGGAATGACAGCACATGGATGTTGCCAGGCTATTGTGGAGCCCCAGAATACTGCAGGGCCTTCTTAAAAGAACTCATGATCCTCTAAATTACACACAAATCTATGGAACAGTTGCATAGAGACTGTGCTTTGCCCCAGAGTGGCAACCATATGAGTTAGCTCATCTGAATAACTATCTTGAGCAGGTGCTATAGCTGACCAATGATTGAAAGAAAGAGATGGGGTATCTCTGGCAGAATGAACGTAAGCAAAGACACAAGGGGATGAACAGTAAGTAGTTCATCCTTCCTTAGACGGAAGAATCATGGAATTTTAGACTTGGATTGGTCTCAAATGGTTTATGTAATGATCTAATTCTAATGAACATCCAATCTAACTCATCTGCTTTAGAGATGAAAAACTGAGGCTGCAGAGTTAAAGGTTTAATCTATAGCTCATTACAGTCAAGACTTGGGAATGGAACACAGATCGGGTGGCTCCTAAACTAGTATCACACACACACACACACACACACACACACACACACACACACACACACATACACACTGTTAAAAGGGTCAAATTATTGGTAGTTAAAGAAGTTACTAGCAAGCCTTAAGTTTCTGCCTTTATAAATGTATATCTACCTAGGATGCAGTTTTCTAGAAAATTAATTAGAAATAAAATTTAATTATTATTTATTATTTAAAGCAGGCCTGCACATCCCGTAGTCCAACAAAGGATTTTAGGAGGCCTCCACATTTTTCATGGGCCACCCAAAAATTCTTTGGTGTGCCCATAGGCTATTTTTGTACTAAAAACATGTATTTTTGTACCTGTGCATACTCAATTTAAATAAAGTTTGACTGTAAGAATCATATATCAAATAAACGTTAAAAAAACTACCGTGTGAATGGATAGAGAGGAAGAAAAAAAGTAAATTGAAGGATCATTTGAAAAATATTTAACACACACACACACACACACACCTGTTTTCCAAAGTTCTAAATTATAACTTCAAGGAATATTTTAAAGAACAAAACTGGGTTAGAATGTGTAAAGTTGGAGGATTTTTTAAAGAAAAAAATTAAAAATAAAATTTTAGGTTCTGATTGAGTTTCATACCCATCCTTAAGTAAAGGAAGAAGGAAAAATAAGGAATGTAAAGATGAATATTTAATTTAAAAAGTCTTATGAGTCCAAGCTTTTGTTTTTTGTATTTTAGAAATTCTGATTTCACTCACACCAAAATCAAGCCTATTTCCATTGTGATATATTATATTTTATATGTGATATATTATTTATGTGATACATTATAGTATATTTATGTGATATATTTATGCAATATATTATATTATACATGTAATATATTATATTCTTTATGAATTTATATTTGAATGGAACTATACAGTAGTAGTCTATGTCTGGGAACTCAGTCTTGTTAGTGTGAGAGCAGATCAGAGGAGTGAGCTGGCTAAAACTAGAGAAAAAAGTAGGGTGCCCCCCACACCTGAGTGATACGGTGAGGGGTTCCCAAGTATGACATTGTTGGGGTGCTTATAACTCTTTTTTCCATAGGTCCTACTGTACACCATTTGCACATTACATTGTAGGGACTCATGTAAGTGGAGAATCCATTAAATGGTGGATGTGACCTCACAATTGTGATGTTACATAGGCAAGCAGGTTCATTGGTCTGTCCAGTATAGGAGAGAAAGAAAAAAAAAAGGAAGGCTTATTTACTTTATTCTGAACAGCCATTTGGAACACTCATAGCACTAATGATAGACTGACTTCTTCATAGAGCAGATATTTTAGTACATACATAGTAACTCTCCTATTTGCAAATTGCTTTAAAATAAGAATCTTATCTTCTTAAACATCGCATTTATTGTTATATTTTGTTTGAACACTAGTTATTTTCCCAACAAGTATCCAGACAAATCCTTTCCCAAGTACACTCCCTGAGCAAATATATTCACTCCCAGTCACTAATAGAAAGGAGGAATATATCCCTAATTCTGCTTGTGCAAGACTAACTTATTTAACCAGTATCTTTCCATGTTGACATTACTTCATTCATTGAGGAGAATGTTCCTTTAGATCTGTTTTCCTTGATCTGCATCATTTCATATAAATGTTGCCATGTTTTATAATTATTTCTGTATTCATCATTCCTGTGGTTAAGGTATATTGCATTCATAAACCAAACTCTGTTCAGCCTTTCACTCTTGTTGTTTGTATACAAACTTTTCAGTATCATTATAAATAACTCTGCTAAACACATTCGGGTGTTTTCTTCTTGCTATCCGTACTTCCTACTACCTTGGGATATCATCCAATGGTGAGATCCCTGAGTTAAATGGCAAATGATAAAAACATCTTATAATTCCAAAATGTCGTCCAGAATGGTCAAAGTAACTCACAACTCCCCCCATCTGGGAGATGTGCCTATATTACAGGAAACTCACCTAATTCTTCTTTCAATAAAACTGTACAAAATTATTGCGTCATAAGAATGCCTTGTACTTTTCTATATGACCTTTAATATGAAAGTACTTTTCAAACCATAAAATACTATATAAATGTAAGGAATTTTATCATAATCTCTTGGAGGGTCTTGTACATACCTGACATGTAATAAGAGCTCAATTAGTATCTGTTGGATGAATGATGAATCAATATCGACATGATAAATAAATCCACTAGCAGCTGAGGGTAAGCTTCTACCATTTAATTTTTTTAACCTTTAAACGTATGTTGAACCTAAAACCTAGATACATCTTGTGTCTTTATTTTATCTTGATTTTAATCATTTTAATTTCCTTTTATTTTTTGCCAATGTCTTACATGTAGTATATCTATCACATCATCTTGTACCTTTAACTTCTAGTTAACTCATTTTCAAACTTCATATCATACATTTTTTCAAACAATATTCCCTTGGCTTAATCTTGTATATATTATGCATGTTTATGTTTGGTCTGTCCAGATACATAGTGGGGAATTGCTCGGCCATTAGCAGCTTTTAAGACTTCCTCGAGCTATGTCATTCACAGCTATTTTGACACATTAATGAACTACTGGTATGTACCAGCTGACATAACTTCTCTTAAATACAATTACAATAATTCTTAGGCCTCTTGAATGAGACATGCGAAGTTACAAAAGGTGACAAAGAGTATGAATGAATGAATGAATGAGTTAAAAGGTATTTACTAAGTAATTATAATATGTCAGGATTGTACTAAGTCCAGAAATAAATTCAAAAATTAATATATTCTCTATCCTCAAGGAGTTTGTATTCTAATAATTGAAGATACTCAGAGACAAGAAGGATGATTTCAGAAAAACCAAGCAAGACTTATGTGAACTGATGCAAAGTGAAGTGAGCAGAACCAGGAGAACACTGTACACAGGAACAGCAATATTAGAAGGGTGAGCCACTGAAAGACTTAGCTACTCTGATCAAGAAGATGAGCCAAGACAATTTCAAAGGACCCGTGATGAAAAATTCTATCAATCTCCAGAGAAAACTCATAAGCGTGGAGTGTAGATTGAAGTATACTTTTTTAAACTTAATTTTTTTTTGTTTCTCTCTCTCTCTCTCTCTCTCTCTCTCTCTCTCTCTCTCTCTCTCTCTCTCTTCTCTCTGTGGGTTTTCTTTTGAAACAAAGCTAATATGGAAATATGTTTTGCATGAAAAAAGAAGATATATAGAAGGGAGTGGTGGCAGTCAGGGAAGACTGTTTTTTAATTGTGCAAAGTAACAAGGATGGCAGGTGGAACCAAAGACAATTGATTGACATATCTTTTCTAGACTTTGCAGCATTGATTCAAAAGTTATTCCTAGAACTAGAGATGGAGAATGGGGGAAGGAAGGGTATGTACTTGGTGGCATGATACAAAGATGGCCAGAAAAGAGATGGTAGGTCTGGATAATACTAAGGATGAACTCTCTTTAGCAAGGAGCCAAAAGTTCCTGGGCCCGATTGGTATGAGAACATACAGGGTGAGGCATGGCAAATACATAAGCTCCTTAAGGGTACATACTGTTTTATTTTGGACTTTGTAACCCCAGCACCTAGCATAGTGCTGAAGATATAATAGATGTTTTAGAAATGAGTCTTTGATTGATTGAATACTTTACTCTTTTCCTCCTCAAACTTCTGAACCTTAAAGGACATTTATATGAGGATCCTTTCTGTCTTATGTATGCCCATAAACCACAAAGCAGTAACTGCATGAGCTGTAAGTCCTGGGTAAAGTGTCATTTTCAGGCTGCTACCCAATTTACATGCATTCACTCTTCTGACACCTCTCTAGCTTCCCTCTCTGAAGTTCCCTCTGTGGCTGCTCCCAAAGATAGAGCAGTAGCCCTGCTGCCTTTATAGATCCACATACTTATTCAAGTCACTATTACTCATCTCCTAAAAATAAGGTGAATGAGGTTTTGTGAAGCCATACATCAAGAAGAAGGTTTTATAGTTTTAGTGTTGCTTACAAATCAATTCCTTTGAGTTGGTCTGCCATTAGCTGCTTTTAAGACTGCCTCGAGCTATGTCATTCACGGCTATTTTGACACATTAATGCACTAATGGCATGTACCAGCTGACATAACTTCTCTTAAACATGATTACAATAATTCTTAGGCCTCTTGAATGAGAAGAGTAAAGTTACAAAAGGTGACCAAGAGTATGTAAATACTCAAATATTCCTCAAGTACCCACTTAAAATTGTCAGTGAATAATTAGGACACTACAAAAAACGCTGGGATGAGGAGAGTCTGCTGAGAAGCTCCAGGAAAACACTTTGAGTTAAGAGAGACAGGAGCTATGGGCTGATAGCACAGGCACTCAAGTACTCAATTTCTTGTTATAAAACAAGGTTAAAAGTCGCCAGGCGATGAAACATCATCCATCGAATCCACGGGTTACTGGCAGCTTTAAATTAAAATGAGCACACATTTGAGAGGAGCATAATGGAATGGCTTGTTTTTAAAATTACTCACCTTTTGGTGTGGGTGAAGGAAATAGATATGTGAAGTTTCTTTTGATATGACAAAGACACATTAAGGTAAATGTGTTGATGTGGTCTGACCTTGGTAAGACCAAGTGTTTTAATTTCCCCAAATTAATGTACTGTAACAGCTCCCTAGCTGATCTCCCTGCCTCTGCCTCTCCCTTGATCACATAAACACCTGAAAGACTGATTGTCCTCAAATAAAATTTTCATCATGTCCCTATACTGTGAAAGCATAAAATGGCCTTTTTTTGCCCTAGACATGAAATTCAAGCTTCTCTGACTGGTTTAGAATGTTATCTGCCAACATCAGTTAAGACTCCTTTACCCAATGAATATCAGCAGTTCCATACCTGTCACTTACTTCGTGGTAAGTAACTGGACTTCCCTACAATTCTTCTACTGGCTTCATCATTCCCAAATGAAATGAAGCCATTTCATAGCTTCATACTATCAAAGATTTATGTCTAAAAGTCAACAAATCCAACCCTTTCATTTTCCAGAGGAGGAAACTGAAGACTTGAGAGCTTACGTGACTTGACTTAGAGGTAGATAGGTGGTGTAGTGGCTAAAGTACTGAATCTAAAGTTATGAAAACCTGAGTTCAAATTAAACCTCAGATATTTATGTGTATTAGCTATTTGGCCCTGGGTAAGTCATTCAACCTCTTTCTGTCTCATTTTCTTTAACTATAAAATGACTAACAATAGCACTTACCTCCCAAGGTTGTTGTAAGGACCAAATGAAATATTATTTATAATGTGTTTAGAATAGTACCTGGCACATAACAGGTATGTAGTAAATGTAGTGGGTTTCTCTCCTCTGCACCTCCCTCTCCCACTATACATCTAGAAAGTGTCTGAAGCAGGGTTTAAATATTTGATCAAGGATCCTCTAAGATGTGATCAAGGGCATTTCCCAATCAACTTGAGTTTGGAGAGTAGTGAGTCATTAGGAGTTTGATGGCACCTTCCTATAGATGGTATAAACAGGCCCTTTGTTTCTCATAGAAGATGGATAGATCTTATTGATTTGGGATGACTAATTTGGCTTGCTTTGCCATGGGGAAAAACTATTCCTTTACTTTTGACCTATAAAAAATGGATCAGTCAAAAACTAAAATTTCCTCCCCACACACACACTTTTTGAGAGGGTAGAAGAGCCAAGAGTTGATTTGGGTCATAGTTTGTCACCCAATCTGGGCACATATACTTTGAAAGTTTCTATGTTATTTAATGATGAAAACAAATGATAATAAATTCCAATCTAATATGCATCTTTTCATTGTCCTTTTCTGCAGATTTCCAAATTTGTTGTGTTGTATTCATTCACAAATAGGACCATGACATCAAGAGGATGACATGACTTCTAGTTGACTTTGATTTGAGTGAGAGAGGGCTGTACAAGATCACCAACCTCACCTTCTTCTCCTGAGCCATCTGGGTCCAGTGGCATGATATTCATCAGGATGACTGCAGATGGTCCAGGATGAAATGTAAGACCCTGTCACTTTCCAGCTTAGGTCTTATCACAATCTTACTTTGAGTGAGATACACCCACTCAATGAATAGGCTTCTTTAAGTTACTCAAGGGATGGCCCCTTTAATCAAAAACAAAAAAATCAAACTGGGAGGGGAAGACCCTCAGAGTTCCTGGGTAAAAGAGAAACAATTACTATTTAGTCAACACACAGGGAATAAATGAAAAATTTTGGGGATTTGAACCCAGGTCCTCTGCCTTTAGAATCAAGGCTCTTTGGATTCCATCACGCAGTTTCCCACTGGCTTTAGAGTTTTCTATTGGCAAAGTAGTTGATAAAGTCATATGTGTTGACAAAAATTCCATTCTTTCTCCTTTGTCCTAGTTCTAACCAATAAAGAAGAACTAGATGCTGAAATAGGAGGGATGCAAAAATCAAGAATACGTGACTAATACTCAATATTATTGTTCCTGCTAGAGAAAGCGGGGATGGGCATGGTGACTGATGACTTTGGAAGAATGTTTTTCAAAGAAAGCAAAACAAAAATTTTTTTCCCTCTAGAACCCTAGAAAATAGCAGCAAGTTAAAAATGGAATGACAAACAGAACAGACACGTGAAGAGATGTATCAGTGAGATAATTCTCACACCATTGCCAAAATAAAATGTACAAGATCCAACAAAAGAGAAAAATAAACTGTAGACTTCACATCTGATACAGTGCCAAGACCAGATTTCTTCTCTGGCCTCAATGTCCCATCTAGGCAATCTTTATCCTTGGCTTCTTTAATGAATATAAGATTTTGGGAGTAGTTATGGCCTGACTTCAGCCAGACTATATACATGGCTACCATGGGGATCAAAAAAGAGACTTATTCGAGACTTGGATAGTTTAAGACTGGCAGGACTTCAGTTCCCCCAAACCACTCAAGACTGTGAGAGGGGAAAGGATCCTTACCTCAGTATTTACAAGCAGTAATATGGGGTAGGACCTCAACCTGGATCAGTAGCCTAGTTCAAGACTCTGGCAGGGAAAGCCATGATGTCAACTTAGCTAACACACCCCAAACTACAGGACAGTGCATAGCAAACCCATTTACTCTGTCCAGGATAATAACCACCATTTTGGTGTTGCAGACCAAGATTGAGAGAGCAAAAAGGGCTAAGAAGCTACAATCAGCTAAGTTGGTTGGCTGCCCAACTCCCAACAAGGATTCAGATTTCACTCTGGCTACTGGAAATCTTGCAACTCTATCCCGAGTCCTTCCAGCAGACGGAGTTGACAATAATTTCAAGAGAAGTGAAGTCAACAAAAATTAAAAATGAGGGTGCCCTTTGCCAGCCATTCCAAGTAGAGAGGATAAAGGGATCAGATGACAGATGAAAATCTCAAATGCAAGGACAATGTATCAGGAGTTAAAGAAGATAAAGTAATATTCTAATACATACAGAACTCAGTGAACAACCTGGATTTTAAAAGGATAAAATATGAAGGAGAAACACTTTTTCCTAAATGGCCAATGTGAGAATTTGCTTTGCTTGACTATTCATGTATGTTACAAATGCTTTATTTTCCTTTGTTTTAGTGAATGAAAGAGTTGAAGAAATGAGAGGCAGAGAAAATAAATGCTTGTTAATTGAAAAATATAATAAAATGAATAAAAGATTGGTACAGAAGCTAGAAGCAATTGGAAGGTCAATGTCATTAATGGATCAATGGAACAACATTGAGAGAAGGCTCTGGGAATGTTCCAGGAGATTGTCCTTGGTCCTCTTCTATTAAACATATTTATCAATAATTTGGATAAAGGAATAAACAATGAACATCCTATGTACAGATTACACACGTTTGGAAGGGAATGCTTGCAGATGAATGACATAGTCAGTGTTCAAAAAGATTTTAATAGACAATGGGCCCAAACTAATAACATAAAACTTGAAGATGTGTGAAAGGTCTGGTGAAACTCCAATATCAATATTGTTAACCACACACAGTAACAAAGTCAAGCAATTTTGCATTTCACAAATTAGAAGCAAAGTGTCTAAATGAGGAAGAAAATCATCCTGATGTGACTGCCTTGGTTAGACCACATTAAGCAGTTCAAGATGGAATTTGACCAGGAAGGGAAGAAACCTGCAGATCATGCTGCATGGCAGGGTACAGTCCATAAAATATCTGTAAAGAATGACTCTAAACAAATTCTAGAGCAGCAAAATCCACAGAATGACAGAGTGGAGGAGATTTCCAGCTCAGGGTGACCTGGAAGGCCAACAGGAAAGGTCTGTTGCACCAGACATGGAGCATAGCTCAGCTTGGCCATGTGGCACCAGGAGATGCAGGGCCAGAGCAGGCCTTGGAGCCAGAATCCCCAGTAGCAGTGGAAGCTCCCAGATCCCTCAACCAACAAGCACAAAATAAAGCTTCAAAGGTCAGTGAGAGAGCTTTTTCACCTTGGTGACAAGGCATCAGAGCCCTCCCCTAGCCTGGTCCCTGGCAGTGGTGGCAGCAGCAATGAGCAGTAGTGCTGCATGGTAATGGCCACGGGAGGCAGCAGCCAGTTTCCACCATTGGAGCCCTCAGCTTAAAGCCCCTGGGGGAATTAAGCAGCTGATCTGAATCTCAGCCCTGAGTACAGTCTTGAGTATGGCAAAGCTGGAGGCCCCTGAGGAGTAAACACCTTTGCCTTGCTTGTGCCACTTTGGAGGAACTGAGAACCTACAGAACTCCTGAATATACCCTACTCTTGACAAAGGACCCAAAAGTCAAGTACCTGGTTGAGAAAATGCCCAAAAAAGGGGAAAAAACAAGACTATAGAAGGTTACTCTCTGGGTGAAAAGGTATTTTCAGAGGAGGGAGAACAGAAATGGTCATTCTATGAAACAGAGGACTTTCAAACATTCTTGATGAAAAGGCCAGAGAGAAAAAGAAAATTTGACTTTCAAGCACATGAATCAAGAGAAGCATGAAAAGGTAAATAGGAAAGAGAAATCACAAGGGACTTACTAAAGTTGAACTCTTTACATTCCTACATGGAGAGATAATAAAATTAAGGGGTGATAAAGGAATATATTGGGAGGAAAGAGGGAGAAAAGGAATGTGGCAAATTATCTCTCATAAAAGAGGCAAGAAAAGTTTTTCAATGGAGCAGAAAAGGGGGAAGTGAGAGGGGAAAAGTGAAGTTTATTCTCATCACATTTGGCTCAAGGAAGGAATAACATGCACTCTCAGTTTGGTAAGAAAGCTTATCACACACTACAGGAAAGTAGGGGGAAAAGGAATAAGCAGAGAGGGGGGATGCTGGAAGGGAGGATAAATGACAAAAGGGACAATTAGGAGTAAACAGTTTTGGGGAGGGATAAGGTCAAAAGAGAATAGAAGAAATGGGGGGCAGGATAGGATGGAGGGAAATACAGTTAGGCTTACACACATGACTATTATGGAAGTCATTTGTAAAGCTGCACATATATAGTCTATATTGAATTGCTTGCCTTCTCAGGGGGATGGGTGGGGAGTGAGGATGGAAGTGAAGTTGGAAGTCAAAGTTTTAGGAACGAATGTTGAGAATTGTTTTTGTATACAACTGGGAAATAAGAAATACAGGTAAGGGGGTATAGAAACGTATCTTGCCCTACAGGACAAGAGAGAATTTGGGGATAAGGGAAAGGAGGGGTGTTAGAAGGGAGGGGAGATTGATGGAAGGGGTAATCAGAATGCAAGGTGTTTGGGGGTGGGGGGAGGAGAGAGATGGGAAGAAAATTTGGAACTCAAAATTTTGGGGATATGAATGATGAAAACTTAAAATAAATAAATAACAAAAAAGAAAAGAAAATCTTGGGGGGGGAGGTGGAGCTGAGATGGTAGAGTAGAAAGACATACCTATTCTAGCTCTTACTCCATAGCCCATAAAATACCTGTAAAAAATGACACTAAACAAATTCTGGAGCAGCAGAAGCCACAAAACAACACAGAGAAAGAGATTTCCAGTCCAAGACAGTCTGGAAGGCAGAGAGGAATCTCACAAAGTTCAGAGTGGAGTGCAGCCCTTGGAGTCCAACCCAGCCTTGGCCATGACACATGAGCAGGCCTCAGGGGTGAAATTCCCAGCAGCACTTGTGGTTACCAGATTGCTCAATCCACAAATGCCAAAGAGAACTTCAAAGTTCAGTGAGAAAACACTTTCACCTGGGGAAGAAAAGAATGCTGTCTGGCCCCAGCAGCCCCAGGGCACAGTCCAGCCTTCACCAGGCAGAGCAGGCAGGTCTCAGGGGCAGAATCCCCGGCAGTGGAAAGAGCTGCAGTTCCCAGATTGCTCAACCCACCAATGCCAAAGACAGTTTCAAAGATCCTGGGCAGAAAAGCATGCTGTATCTCCAAGGCCAGAGTGCAGGCTAGGAGAAGAGTAAAGTCTTTTCCCTTCATTGTGCCACCTTGGAGAAACTAAGAACTTACAGGTTCTCAGAGTATAGCCTCTTCTTGACAAAGGACTCAAAAGTCAAGTAACTGGCTGGGAAAATGCCCAAAACAGGGGGGAAAAATAAGACTACATAAGGCTACTTTCTGAGCAATCAGGTATTTTCTTCCATCTTATCAGATGAGGAAGAACACTGCTTACCATCAAAGGGAGACCTAAAAATTCAAGGCTCCTGAATTCAAAACCTCCAAAACAAATGGGCAATGATCTCAGGCCATGGAAGAGCTCAAGAAGGATTTTGAAAATCAAGTAAGAGAGGTGGAGGAAAAATTTGGAAGAGAAATAAGAATGATTCAAGAAAATCATGAAAAACAAGTCAAAAGTTTGCTAAAGGAGACACAAAAAAATGCTGAAGAAAATAACAACTTTAAAAATAGACTAACTCAATTATCAAAAGAGGTCCAAAAAGCCAGTGAGGAGAAGAATGCTTCAAAAAAGCAGACATAGTCAAATGGAAAAAGAGTTTCAAAAGCTCACTGAAGAAAATAATTCTTTAAAAATTAGAATGGAAGAGAAGGAAGCTAAAGAATTTATGAGAAACCAAGACATTACAAAACAAAACCAAATGAATGAAAAAATAAAAGAAAATGAGAAATATCTCATTGGAAAAACAACTGACCTGGAAAATAGATCCAGGAGAGACAATTTAAAAATTATGGGACTACTTGAAAGCCATGATCAAAAAAGAAGAGTCTAGATATCATCTTTCATGAAATTATCTAGGAAAACTGCCCTGATATTCTAGAACCAGAGGGCAAAATAAGTATTCAAGGAGTCTATCGATCACCGCCTGAAAGAGATCCAAAAAGAGAAACTACTAGGAAGACTGTAGCCAAATTCCAGAGTTCCCAGGTCACGGAGAAAATATTGCAAGCAGCTAGAAAGAAACAAATTGAATATTGTGGAAATATAATCAGGATAACACAAGATCTAGCAGCTTCTATATTAAGAGATTGAAGGGCTTGGAATATGATATTCCAGAAGTCAAAGGAACTAGGATCAAAACCAAGAATCACCTACAAGCAAAACTGAGTATAATACTTCAGTGGGAAAAAAATGGTTATTCAATGAAATAGAGGACTTTCAAGTATTCTTGATGAAAAGACCAGAGCTGAATAGAAAATTTGACTTTCAAATACAAGAATCAAGAGAAGCAAGAAAAGGTAAACAAGAAAGAGAAATCATAAGGGCCTTACTAAAGTTGAAGTGTTTACATTCCTCCATGGAAAGATAATATTTGTAACTCTAGAAACTCTTGTCAGTATTTGAGTAGTTGGAGGGATTAAACACACAAACACACACACACACACACACACACAGGCAGAGAGCACAGTGTGAGTTGAATAGGAAGGGATGATACTTAAAAAATAAATTTAAGGGATGAGAGAAGAATGTATTGGGAGGAGAAAGAGAGAAATGGAATGGGGGCAAATTATCTCTTATAAAAGAGGCAAGAAAAAAGATTTTTAATGGAGGAGAAAAGGGGGAAGGTGAGAGAGAAAAAGTGAAGCTTACTCTCATCACATTTGGCTCAAGAAAGTAATAGCATGCACACTCAGTGTGGTATGAGAACCTATGTTACACTAAAGGAATGTGGAGAAGAAGGGGATAAGTGGGGTGGGGAAAATGATAGAAGGCAGGGCAAATGGGAGAAGGGCATAATTAGAAGTAAAAACTTTTGGGGAAGGACAAAGTCAAAAAAGAGAATTGAATAAATGGGGGACAAGATATTTTGGAGGAAAATATAGTTAGTCTTACACAACATGACTATTATGGAAGTCTTTTGCAAAACGACACATGTATAGCCTGTATTGAATACTTGCCTTCTTAGTGGGGATGGGTGGGGAGAGAGGAAAGGAGAGAAGTTGGAATTGGAAGTTTTAGGAACAAATGTTGAGAATTATTTTTACATGCAACTGAGAAATAGGAAATACAGGTAATGGGGTATAGAAATCTATCTTGCCCTACAAGAAAAGAGAGACAATGGGGATAAGGGAAGGAAGGGGTGTGATAGAAGAGAGGGCAGATTGGAGGAAGGGGTCATTAGAATACACAGCATCTTGGGGTGGGGGAAGGGGAGAGATGGGGAGAAAATTTGGAACTCAAAATTTTGTGGAAATGAATGTTGAAAACTAAAAATATGTAAACATTTAAAAATGGAAGAAAAAAGAAAATTGTCTCCAAGGGTTTTGTTAGGCTGTCATATGGAACAGGGTTTAAACTTTCACTTGGCCCAAATGGGCATATCTATGAGCCACTGATGAAAGCTTCAGAGTAGTATATTTGACTTTGTATAAGGAAGCACAATTAGCCATGCCCAAAATTGGAATGAGCTGTTTTAGGAAGTAATAGATTCTACATCAACAAATAATTGAAAAAAAAAAAGAGGCAAGAGGACTACTTACAGGAAATGTCATAGAAGCAATGCCTCTTCAGGTATAGATTTTACCAGAAAACCCAGTCTCTTCCAACTCTCAAATCTCATGTATGTTTTTACCATCTTTATTTGCAGAAGTATATATGTTTATATACATATGTGTATACAGGCATATATGTATGTATAAATACATATATGTGTATATGTACTATAGAACCCTTTGCAAGTCATTCAAACTCTGTTGTCTTAGTATGCTAGAGAAGGAAATGGCAAACCACTCCAGCATTTTCACCAAGAAAATCCCATGGACAGTGCAGTCCACAGGGTCATGAAGAGTTGCACAGTACTGAACAATAACAATAGCATATAAAATCTCATTTGATACTCACAACAACCCTGTGAGGCATGTGTTCTTATTGTCTCTATTTTAAATATGGGGAAACTGAGGCAGGGAAAGATGATTAAGTGACCTGGTCTGAATTGCAGAGCTAGTGAAGTGACTGAGGCAGAATTTAAACTCAGATCTTTCTGACTTCAAGTCTAACTCTCTATTAATTGCCTGTTGTGTGGCTGCTTCCCCAAAGACAGTCAATCATTCATTATTTATTCAATTAGAAATATCATGAAAAATACTATTCTAGTCACTGGGGAACTTAACAATTTCAGACAGCATCGAGTCCCTACCTTCATAGTGTCAAAGAGTATAATAACAGAAAATCCCAGGTAACTAGATTACCCAATGTTAGGTGCTCTCATATATTAGAGAGTTGATGTGTAATATCATGAACAAATAGGAGCACATCTCATGCTCCTGGGCAACACAGTTCTTGTGTGTATAGATCCAGGGGACCTCTAAGTCTAAGGGTCAATTCCAACTATGACACCTAATCCCTTGTGAAATACAGACAAGCCATTTATCCACTCTAGGTATTATTTTTCTAATCTAAAAAATAAGTGAGGAAACACTACTAGATGTTTTCCAAACCCCTTCCAGGATGAAATTCTATGATCCTATGATAAGCAGAGATCCCTGTTCTCACTGGGGAGAGAGAATATGTCCATAACCAGTCAACCAATGCACACTTACTAATTACCTACTATGTGCCAGGCACTATGCTAAGCACCATTGTAAATCATAAACAGTGTAAGATAGAATAGACTAGTTGCTAAATGAATGGTACAGATAGCAAACTCTCAGGACAAGTTGTCACTGAGAGCTGGCTGAGTTAATAAAGGTGAGGTGGGGACTTAGATGAAGTGGGAGGAATGACAAATACATTCCAGGAAAAGGGAGTATGAAACCAAACTTAACCAGAATTTTTCAAGATACATACCACAAGTAGACTAGTTTGAATAGAATGAGGGTGCAGAAAACAGAAACGAGAGAAAGCTGGCAAGGCACAGGAAGAGGCCAGAAAGAGGAAAGCCTTAAATTCCAGGATAAGGAGCTTTTCCTCCAGGGACTATTACTGCTTTACAGGTATAATATCTAGTAGGTACTAAGCACTCAGTCAAAATTTGGTGCATGAGTAAACATATGGGCAATGATGACCATTGGTAATTTAGTCTGGGAGGAATATAGAACAGATTCGAGGCAGGGGAGAGGAGAAGTCAGTTAGGAGACCTTTATACTTTTTCTAGGCATGAAGAGACTCCTTGTTTTCTTTCTTTAAAACAAAGGCTAAAAAGTTATAGCATCAGGTGAAGGCAGTAAGAATGGAAAAGAGTACATTATAAGGGGCCCAAGTTGTAAGTAAGAAAAATAAAATCTTGGTCATTTGATATCATAAAACGTGATTACATATTACGTGATGACAGAAAATAATTAGTCTCCTGCTTCTTTTAGAAGCATCAATAACATTTAGTGACAAGTTGCAAAGTGTAGTTTGGTATTATCCAAGTAGAAATCACATACATTATTATTCCTTCTTTTGACCTTTCCTTTTCAGCTCCAGATGTTCTTGAAAGACAGAAAACTAAAATCCTAACCACCTGTGGAACTTTTACAAGAATAACAGAACGTATTGAGGCATTACCCTCAGAATTCATCTTATGTAATTAAGTTAGGCTCTTGTAAATTTCCCCTGTGTATCACTGGTTACAGAATTTTTCACCACTTACTGGCCTAGAATAATATAAAAAGCTACTGACTTCCACGAGATAGTTTTAGCTTCCCACTCTAGAGAGGACAGTATTTCAACAAAGTGATTACAGTATTTCTGCCTCACAGATCTATTATGAAACTTAATTAATCTTTAGTGGCACAGTGATATCTTAGGTGAAAATTGTTATAAAAACAAAGATTTTCTATCCTGGGAACTCTCCAACACAGACATCGGGTAGCTAACAGTAAACCCATTGCACTTAATATAGTTACAAAAAAAATGTGATGGAAAGTATGGAATCAATCTTCTTTGGAATCTGGACCAGTTTAATTCTAAATGCTCAGGATGGCCATGAGAAAAGAATAAGCAGTTAAGAGGATTTTCCAAATATTTCAGTAAAAATAGCAAGAGTATTTAAATAATAAACCACAATAGCTGGCTAATAACATTACCAACAACAATTAATAGACAACAACAAGGAATTTAAGGTTTGCAAAGTGCCTTTTATATAAATATCCTATTAGGCACGTACAAGTATCATTTGCCCCCATTTTACAGATGGAAGAACTGAGGCTTGAAGGGATGCAGTAACCTGCCAAGGTCACAGAGCCGCTCAAAGTAGGAGCTATCCTACTTGCAGCAACATTTTGTGTGGTGGGGCTTTGCTGGTTCAATGAATGCTAGGCAGGACAACAGCTGTGATTTAACAAATGAGCTTGCTTAATAAAGCCATTCAAGCATCAGTTTAAAAAAACCACTGACCCTGGGCATGCTGTTCCCCAAAGAAAAGTAACCATAAGTAAAAGTATTGATTCTAGTGAGTATGAGAGTAAATCTACATGAGCAATCTTTCAATAAAAACTGGCATTTATGTAATTCTTTAAGATTTGCAAAATCACTTGACAAATCTAATCTCATTTGGTGCTATTTCTATCCCCATTTTACAGATGGGAAAATTGAGGCTAACTTACTTGGGATAATACAGGGAGTAAGTGAAGCAGGATTTAGATTCAGGTTTTCCTGACTCAGAGTCCAAAACTTCTGCCCACTGCCCCATAATGTTGCCTCTTTGCAACATTGATCTTCCCTATCGGTAAAATTGCATGGGACATGGGGACACCAGGACCAAATTTACTCCGTGCATATAGCACCAGATACTTGGCTATGGCTTCCTATATTTGCATTAGTCTAGCCACTCCCTGACTTCCTGTCATACAAACACTAATGGCATCTTCTAATTCCCAAGTGTCTCTCCCCACACTTTATGTGTATCTTTCTCCATAAAGTGAAGCAGTCACCAACAATGACCTTCACACTGCTCTCTCAACCTCAACTGAACAAGCATCAGCTTTAGAACTGCTCTTTGACATCTTTGAATAGTCAGGGGAAGGTGAGGGGGCACCCTTAAGACACACAGATGCTTTATTGCAACCATTAAGCCCTAGCTCACTTCAACATCTGACTATGGAAATGCCAGAATGGATTTGGGCCAGACCTGCCTGGAAATAACTTGTTTACTAAAATAATCTCAGCAAGTTTTCTCTAGTCCTAATAGGTTTTTATCTTTAAGTTAAATTTGTCTCTGTGTATTTCACACTATGATGTTAATTAAGATAGAAAATATAACCATAGAGGGAATTCTCACTTTTCACCTCAATTTATAGAAACTCTGTGGAAAAATATGATGATGAAAAATGATTTTTTCTATTCATTATTCAACAGTTGATTCACCTACAAGTAGTCATTCAATGGAACTCTTGCATTGGCAAGGAGGAATGCTGACTGATTACAGTGTGATGTATGAAACTGAGAACTGACATTATCTTTGTTACTTTGACCAAGAGGACAGGATGCACTGGAATCATCACAAAAATAAAGTGCACTCACTGGGGAATGCACAACTGATTGCTTCTTGTAATACCAAAAAAATGAGAGAGAGAGACAGAAAGAGGAAGAGGGAGAGGGAGAGGGAACCTCATAAAAATAAAGTGCACTCATTGGGAAATCTACAACTGGTTGTTTCCTGTAATACAAAAAAACAGAGAATGAGACAGAGACAGACAGAGAGACAGAGAGAGAGACGGAGGGAAGAAAGGATGGAAGGAGGGAGGGAGAGGGTAAGATGAAAAAGAAAGAGAAGAAAAGAAGAAGAGAGAAGAGAGAAGAAATGGAATATGTCTTACAAGATAGGAAGTAATCAATTGTACATGCACCAGTCAATGCACACAAACAGTTCATTCTAATGCCAGATTGTGGACTATTTAGAGAAAAGGTCAAAGTTCGGACGCAAAGATGAAGATAAGAAACCATTGCTTACACTCATTATAGTTCCAACTACAAATTTTTAAATAAGTTGCCAACTCCAAATACATAGGGAATAGCCCAAAGTTAAAATATTGACTTTCACTGACTATCTGTGGGAAAAAATAAGCAACATATTTGATTTAAAAAGAATACTACCAACACAGCAAGGGGTGTGAAAGAAGTTAGATACCGCTTTGTCCAACTAACAACATAAAATCCTTATCACATGAAAACATGATGGGGCGGATAGTGAATAGAGCACCAGGCCTGGGATCATGAAGTTTTAAGTTCAAATCCAGCCACAGGTTCTTGCTAGTGTTTGTTTGTCCTTCGCTGCCAAAGAAGACCATGCCATCAGAGAAATAAGGGCATGACTTGCATTTGACTTTGTTTTGAGTGAGGGAGGGCTGTGCAGATCACCAGCCTCACTTCTCCTAAGCCATCTGAATCCAGTGACCAGATATTCATCAGGATGACTGGAGATGACCCAGGATGAGGCAGTTGGGGCTAAGTGACTCCCAAAGTCACACAGCTAGTGAGTGTCAAGTGTCTGAGGTGAGATTCGAACTCAGGTCCTCCTGACTCCTACACTGGTGCTCCATCCACTACACCACCTAGCTGTCCCTAACACTTGCTAGTGGTGTCACCATGGACAATTTCTGTCTGTTTCAGTTTCCTCATCTGTAAAATCAGAACATAATTGTACCTACTTCCCAGGGATTGTTTTGAGGACTAAATGAAATAATAATTACAAAGTTCCTGGCACACAGGAAATGCTACATAAACGTTAGTTATTATGAAGAGTAATGCTGGTTCAACAAGAAAGGAGGAAGATGAAAGTTGACGAGCAACATTATCTCAGAAAATATTTTAAAAGTCAACTGAGGTGGGGCGGAGTCAAGATGGTGGAGTAGAAAGACTCACATTTGATAGCTCCAAACCCACAGCCCATGGATTTCCTCTAAAAAGAACTCCCAACAAATTCTGGAACAGTGGAAGCTGCGCAGCAACACAGTGAAGGAGATTTCCGTTCCAGAGAGCCCTGGAAAACCAATCCCAAAGGTCCATTGCACCCCAGATGGGAGCGGAGCCCTCCCCTGCCCTGGCCACGTGGCAGGGAGAGGAGCAAGTAGGTCCAAGAAGGCTTCAGGGGACCGAATCTCCAGCGGCCGTGAAGGTCCTTCTACCTACAGACTCACAGGTCAGTGAGAGAGACGTGCTGAGAGGGGAGCAGGGTATCTCCGGGACTCAGGCCCCCTTGGGAGGCAGCGGCAGAGGCAGTGGCAGACCAGTGGCAGAGGCAGCAGGCAGTCAGAGGCTCCCAGAGCAGGCGGCCAGAGGCTCCCGGAGCTGGCAGGAGCTCAGCAGCAGTTCCATTGCAAAAGGTCTCTGCGCAAACACCCTGAGGGAACTGAGCCTGGGAGGCAGACCTGCCCCCACCTGAGAACCTGATTTAATCTTACCCTCAATAGCAGCCAGGCCTGCCGCCAAAAGCCCTGAGGCTGGGGAGCAGCATTTGAATCTCAGACCCCAAGCACTAGCTGGGCAGATCTACACAGGGGTGGAGAGGACTCTCAGAAGTCAAGCAACTGGCTGGGAAAATGCCCAGAAAAGGGAAAAAAACTAAGACCATAGAAGGTTATCTTCTTGAGAAGATGATTCTGCCATTCCTCTCTGACAAAGAAGACCAATGCTTACCATCAAGGAAAGAAATAGGAGTCAAGGCCTCTGTATCCCAAACACCTGAAATAGATATCCCATGGGCTCAGGCCATGGAAGAGCTCAAAAAGGTTTTTGAAAATCAAGTTAGACAGG
>CM053774.1:101446647-101471675 GCA_028658325.1 Potorous gilbertii | reverse complement strand
GTGTGTATGTATATGTATAGTTAGTATGTCATCTCCTATACAAACCGGCAGATTCTTACATTTTCCAGTAACAAGATTGATGTATGGAGTTTCCTTGTACCAATCAATTAGTAGCAATTGTACTAAATGCTCTAGAGCCAGCTAGCCAGGACCTCCCTTTCCCTGGGAGTAATATGGGCCAGGAGGAAGGTACAAAATCTTTGCCCATTTAAGACAGTTTTGTTGAGGAACCTCCTTGTTCTATGAGAGACTTGTTGAACAGCGTCACCTCTCCCCATTTATTAGAAAGCAAGATAGAGATGGAGTGGGGCAGCCAAGACAGTGAACTCTCTTAACATTCCCCTTCAAATAAGTTTAAAATAACTTCTCAAATCAAATTATGGAGCAGCAGAGCTAGCAAAAGGACAGAGTGAGGCATTTTTCCAGCCTAAGACAATTTAGGAGACCCATAGGATAGTTCTGTAACACTGATGGGGAGCTGGCTCACATTGTGACAGCAGTACCAGTCATGTGCCCTCAAGGCATCTATGACAGTGGTGGCAGCAGCAACAACGTTGGAAGCTCTCAGGCCAGAGATGATAAGGTCAGAAAGAGATTACAGGTTACCCTTTGCTGATACTTTGTACAACTGGAGTTAATCATCAACTGTATTTTTCATAAGCGCTTCTAGGTAGCAGCTTCAGGGTGGAGAGGAGCACTAGTGATTGGTAACAAGGGAGCAGGGAACCTGGACACAATTCCAAGGAGAGGAGGAACACTAGTGCAGGAGAGCAGAGAACTGGTAACAGATCTAGTGCCAAGAGGAGTGTTAACACTTTTGACTGCAGGAGAGCAGGGTAAAGACCAGAGCACAGGTCAAGATAGCAGTGACCACACCTCTATCTGGATAACATCCCCTTGGAAGCACCCAAAACTTACAGAACCTCCCTCCCCCTGGACTAGTTCTGAAAGCAGCAGCACAAAAAGACTTGTAGTTTGGAACAGTGCTTCATGGTGAGCAGATAACTTCAAGATAACATTTACAATTAATAAATTGGCTGGAAAAATGAGCAAATAATTTAAAAAAGGGAACTTTACCATAAAAAGTTACTCCAGTGGCAGAGAAGACCAAGGTATAAACTCAGAAGAAGATAACGGTGTGTAAACAGCTACACAAAAAACAGGAAAGAAAAATGTTAAGTGAACTCAAGCCCAAAAAGAATTGCTAGAAGAGTTAAAGAAAGAGATGAATTGAGAGGAAAAATTGGGAAAAGAAGTAACAGTGATGCAAGAAAATTGTAAAAAGAGAATGAACAGATTTATAAAAAGTTACAAAATATTGAAGAAAATAATACCTTCAGAACAGAATTGACTTAATAGAAAAGAGGTGCAAGAGCTCATTGAAGCAAATAATTCCTTAAAAATTAGAATTGTCAGGAAAAAGCTAAGGAACATGAAACATCAAAAAAACCCAATAAAACAAAAAGAATGAAAAAAATAGAAGTAAATGTGAAACATCTCATTGGAAAACACCTGATTGGGAAAATAGATCTGGGAGAGATAATTTAATAATTATTGGAGATCTACCTGAAAGCCATGACTGATGAAAGAGCCTAGACATCATTTTTCAAGAAACTGTCAAGGAAATCTGCCTTAGATCCTGAGGGCAAAATCTACTAATCACCTTCTGAAAGAGATCCCTAAGTGAAAACTTCCAGGAATATTATAATCAAATTCCAGAGTTCCTAGGTTAAAAAGAAAATACTTCAAGTAGTGAGAAAGAAACAATTCAAATCCCATGTAGCCACAACCAAGATCATACAAAATTTATCAGCTTCCACATTGAAGGAACAGAGGGCTTGGAATGTGACATTCTGGAAGGCAAAGGAAGTAGGATTACAACCAAGATTCACTTACCCAGAAAAACCGAGTATAATTCTTCAGGTAGAGGGGAATGGATATTTAATGAAATAGAGTACTTTCAAGCATTCCTGGTGAAAAGACTGGAGCTGAATAGAAATTTTGACATCCAAATACAAAAGTCAAGAGAGTTTTAAAAAGGTAAACAAGAAAGAGAAATCATAAGGAATAAAATAAGGTTAAATTGTTTACATTGATATATGGGAAGATGATACTATTAATTCCCAAGAACTTTATCCTTATTGGGGCAGTTAGGAGTACTGATAGCAGGCATGGGGGTTGACTATGATGAGATGATCTCAAAAAAATTAAGGGGTGAGAAAGAGAGATACCCTGAGAGAAGCAGGACTTAGAGGAAGAATGGGGAAAATTATCTCACATTAAAGATATGCTCAAGGATGGACTTTTACACTGGAGGGGAAGATGGGATCTGGGGGTAGTTGGGCAGCACTTCAACTTCACTCTCATCAGAATTGATTCAAGGATGGAACAACATACACACAGTTGGATATAGTAATATATCACACCCAACAGAGAGGTAGAAGGAGAAGGGAAAAAAGCAAAATAAACTTTTGGTCAGAGACATAACAGAAAGAATGAAAGACAGGATAAAAACAGAAGAATATAGGATGAAGAGAAATACATAGCAACCATAACTGAATGTGAATGGGATGAGCTCACCAGTAAAATGGAAGCAGACAGAAGAATGGATTAGAAACCAGAATTCAACATTTAAAACAGAAAACATACACATGAAGTTAAAGGGCTAAAGGAGAATCTATTTGCTTCAACTGAGGTAAAAAAGGCAAGGGTAGCAATCATGATGTCAGACAAAGCAAAAGCAAAAAATAATTAAAAGATATAAGCAAGGAAAGCACATTTTGCTAAAATGTACCATAGATAATAAAGTAATAACTAAATTTTAAGGGCAAGTTTCTCTGAAATAAAATAGGCATAATTTCTCAAACATGTATGGAAGTGAATTTTTCTCTGAATTCTCCCCTGCCCCCAGTTTAGGGTATATAGATTACATTTAATTTTTGTATCTCTATCATGTTTTCTGAGACACAACACTTAAGATAGAATATCACCTCTACCCTCAAGTTCCAGTCATTTCTATTTATCCAATGGGTAGAAGTGGATATGGGAATTAAATACTTATGTATATGGATTAACAAGTAAATGTTATCAAATTTAAACAAATCATAAATTCATTTTCATTGTTTCATAAATTATACATAAAAAGAGAAAGAACACCTTATGAGGCTACTTTCATGAAATAAACATAACCACGATATTCAAACCAATGAGAGATAAAGCAGAAGAAATCTATCATCTCTCTATCTTCTCTCTCTCTATCATCTATCTATCTACCTAATCTATCTCTATCTATTTGTATTTCTATATACATATGTATACATATATGTATATATATTTATAAACTAGTATCACTGACAAATACTTGGATGCTTCAAAGGAGCTGGGATTTCATATTTATAGGTATTTCCTCTAATGACACAAATCACAACCTCTTCATATTCTTTTACTCTGTGACTTTTCTCATAAATATGTCTCAAAGTATTTACTTAACATTTTGGAAACTATCCCCTATAACCCTTGATATATTATGTATATTCCAATAGATACCATCCATTATCACTTGTTTTTGTGATTTGGCCACCACAATATCTTTTCAATCATATATCACTCTAATAACATTCTTTATGCCGCTTATCTTGTGCCATTTCTGATTGGTGATGTGTTACACACCACTCATACCCATCATACATTTCTCTTCTTTCCTTTGGGTATCTTTATTCCTCAGAAACAGTGCTACTCTGTGACTCCTATCCACATAACATTTTCAGTATAATGATGTTTAAGTGATGGGTCTTCTTCTCAAGTAGAAGCTTGGAGTCATTTAAGTCCCAAAATCAATCCAATCTTCTTTCTTCCTCCTGTTCAATTCCAGTCCCAGTTCATTGCCCTGGCTTAGTGTTTGATTTCTCTTAGGATTTTTTCCATCGTGTTGGCTATGTGTAAAACAGATTAGAGATGAATAGATCTCCTATATCAATATATTTTATTTTAATTCTGAAAGAAACTACTCAGAGCAAATCTTATTGTAGAAATCACTTTAGTATGCCACTAAAAAAATTGCCACCACAAAAATAAGCTGTCATAAATAAATGTACAAATAATCCCTTTGTCCACTTTTTAAAAAAAAATCTCTTTGGGATATAGATCTAGGAGTGGTGTTACTGGATCAAACGGTATGCAGTTTTATAGCCCTTTGGGTATAGTTCCAAATTACTCTCCAAAATGATTGGATCAGTTCACAGTTCCGTCAACAGTAGATTAGTGTTCCATTTTTCTACACCCCCTCCAACATTCATTATTGTCCTTTTATGTCATATTAGTCAATCTGATAGGTGTAAGTTGGTACCTCAGAGTTGTTTTAATTTGCATTTCCCTAATCAATAGTGATTTAGAACATTTTTCAAACGACTATGGATAGCTTTGTTTTCTTTGTCTGAAAACTGCTTGTTCATACCCTTTAACCATTTATCAATTGAGAAATGACTTGTATTCTTATAAATTTGACTCAGTTCTCAATATATTTGAGAAATGAGGCCTTTATCAGAGATACTTACTGTAAGAGCTGATAAGGTAAATGTGTCCTTTTGTCAATAACCATAAGGTGTTTAGGTATAAAATCATTTTAAGGGTTTTATTCTTCTCAGATAATATGATGAGGTTGTAAAAGAAGAGAATTTTATTTGAAATATAATTGTATCCTAAAATGCATTGGAAATAGAGTTCTAATCTTTCCATTAGATTTAATATGTTTCACGGTTTGGTCATGCCCACATTCAGTATCTGCCACTTGAGAATCCCTATAAACGAAGGAAGGAGAATGAAATGGATTAAACTTTCGACTGAGTGGCAGATAACTGAAAGAAGGTGCTATGGCAACACATTGGAATTTGTCAAAGAACCTGCCGAAAATATAAAATACGAAGAAAAGAAGAGAGAAACTAACAATAACTTCACACAGAATACCAGTAAAATAAGTGTGAATTGTCAAGAATGAAAAGAGATTTTTAATACTATGTTAGTAGGTAAAGTTTCAGTTATTTGGCAAAAAATATCACTTCATATATGGCAGATTCCCTAGAGAAAAACATGAATACAACCCTCCTGCTAAATTTGTTATAGATATGTTTCAATCTATATTAAATTTGCAATTGGTTCATAAATTTACAAAGAATGCATAAAAGATATTTACACTTTACACTACAATCTACAGAAATCATTTTAATTGTCAGCTAAGCATATTAGAAGGAGTGAGGAATCTTAAAGGGAGAATCTGTAAAAGGAAAATCATTTTTTGAAATTATAATGGAGTTGATCTCTGTTACTTCTTCCATTTTGCAAACATCTGTTCCTGAGCAACCTTTCACTCCATACATATCCCTTTATACTTTCTTCTGAAAATACTGTATGCTTTCAAGTATCCCTGCTTGTATTTTTTTACTCCTCTATCTGCTTGAAATGCTTTCTGCATTTTTCTCCACTCCTCTAGACCTTATACATTCTTAAATACTCAGCTCATGTATTGTTTCTTTTATTAGATTTTATCTGACTACCTTAACCTGAAATGATTTTCCCTGTTTTGAACTATTCTATTAATTATTATTTCTATATTGAATGTATTTGACAGTTATATGCTGCCTCTATCCTATATCTGAGATCTTAGATCAGTCTAGTAATAAGCATCATTAAGCATCTACTATTTGCCAGACACTCTGCTAGTAGACATTAGAGACAAAAAGGCAAAAGCAAAATGACAATGTGTGTGTGTGTGTGTGTGTGTGTGTGTGTGTGTGAGTGTATGCAAGTCTGTAATTATATGTGACCTAAAATCGTCATCCAGCTATGTGCTTTGAAGACCTTCATTGGAGGGGAAATCAACTACTTCAGGAGTTAAGGTGTTATACCACTTTGGCTTAGCTCTAGCCAAGAAAAATTTTTATTACATCAAAAATTTCCATCTCCCCAACTGTAATGTTAATGATGTTGAGAGTTAAAGACCTTCCCCACTAATTAATGGGCCTGTACATTAAGAAAAGTTTGATTAGGGGAGATTTGTAGGAAGATCCACACCTTTCTTTTGTTAATTTCTAATGAGGCATTGGTTCTCAAAGGTTGTGATACCCTCTTCCTCTGAAGTGGGTATAAATACTCTGAGATGAAGTTTTGTTTTGGGGCTTATTCATTGGAAGTATTTGTTTGACCAGATGAGACTCTGGGTAGCCACCAAGGAGCCCCCGGGTTCTCTCTCTGGTAACTATGTGTATATGGTCAGACAGTTGGATCTGTCTGTTGATCTGTGACATGTTTGGCTTATAGTCAGAAAGTTGAAAGCTCTGCCTGTTGGTCTTTATTTCTCTGTTTGTATTTTCTTTGAAGTTCACGGTGCTGACTTCTCCCCCTGAACTAAGTGAATGATACATGTGCTTGATCAAAGTGATTGTTGATGTATCAAAAGTTGCTTTTTTTTTTTTATAAAAGCAGATCTAAGAACCTGTACAGCGGGCTGTCCTGTGTATGCTGGGGTCCTTGCTGTTACATCAACTTGTACCCATTTCTCCTTTTTCATCCCTATAGTGATAGGTCAAACCTGTCTCTTCCCTTTATCCACAAGCTGCCCTTTGTAGACCTAAAAGTAGCTATTCTCTTTGACACTAAACAATCCTCAGTTCCTTCTGTCCGTCCTTCTGTGGATTTTTGGAGGCCCTGCTCACTCTTCTCTGGATGTTTTTTGGTTTTCAGTATTTCTCTGAATGTGGCTTCTAGAACTGAACAGCCAACCAATTGACAATCTGTCGATTGTAGAGGATAGTGGGAACTTGCCTCCCTTTGGCTCTGACCACCTTCAGCCATGCTGACAATCTAGAATTGCTTTTCTAGAGTTGAAGTTCCATATGCAATTTTATTTTTGAGGACTACAACTAGATTTTGATCTGAGATAGTAAATAAAAAGTAGAATAAATTCTTCTGTTCATTGTTTTGGGAGTGGTATACCAAATGTGGTTAGCATACTATTGATAGGCCCTGTGGTTGGAGTTGACAATTCCATGTCTGTGTTTCTTTCCTTGCTATCCAGAACTAGAATACTTTCCTTAGGATCATTCCACAATATTCTTCATTCATTTCGTTTTTCTGTCAATGTGGTCTATAAGAGTGGTTCTCAAATTTTTCAGTCTCTGGACCCATTTACATTCTTAAACATGATTGAGGATCCCAAATTTCTTTCATGTGTATCGTATCTATCTATGTATGCTATGTTAGAAATTAAAATTGCTAAAATTTTAAAATACATATTTAATTCATTTTAAGCATACCAATTGCATATCAACACATTTTATGAAAAACAGCTATTTTTCACAACAGAAAAACTTATTCTGAAGAGGGTCATGGTTTTACATTTTTTGTAAATTTTTTTAATATCTGGCACAATAGAAAAAAGCCTTTTTTCATATCTCCTTTTGCTGTCTGTTGTGCTGTTGTTTCAACTAAAGTATATGAAGAAAGTATGACTTCACATAGATATGTAGCTGAAAAATGGAAGAGTAGTTTCTGTAAGTAGCATCTTTGCATTATTAGAAAAATAGTTTTCAATTTTCCAACACCTTGAAAAGGTGTTGAGAACCACCTGCAGTCTGGAGAATATACCTTGAGAACTGCATGTCTATAATATTCACCAATGACAGTTTTGCTTTTTGTTTTCACCTCTGTTGATTTTTACCAAAATATTTTACATAGTGCTTACTTAGTTCCTTCTATGACTTGAATTTTTCCCCAGAAGATATGCTACTATATAACACTACCATATCACTCTCATCACTTATTTATCCGTACCCATTCAAAATACTTTCAATATGTATGAGGTCAAATTTGCCTCTTTTCATTAAGATCTATATTCCATATTGCATGCTCATGCCCTTTGCATATGTGTGTAGACAACTGAAGGCTTTGGTTTTATTGCTGGAGCCTTTCTTTGATTTTGTCTTTTATCAGTTCCTGGTAGTGTTATTCTATTTTCTTCTGTCTACTCTCTGTGGTCTCTAGCTTTGCGAATATATAAAGGCACTTTTACCCCTCCCCTTTCCTTTTTAGCTTGAAAAGCTTTGATGGAATTTTCAATGCTTTGGGAGCTGGGAAAACCATTGATTCGATTTTTCTTTTTTAAAAAAAATCCAAATTCTATCAGAGACAGTACCTTATTACATAAGAATTTCTATGTGAAGAGGTTTAGATTGTCAAAGTTTACCCTACTAAACAAAATTCCCCTCTTTAACTAAACAAATTTCTACTTATATTGAAAAAATAATGTTCATTTTTGGCTATACTCAATTTGGCAATATGTAAAAATTAATTCATAAATATTTCTACATAAAAACATAGCCCAATATTGTCATTGAGTACTGATAAGAAGTGTAGTTTTCCAGTTGGAAGAAAAGACTGAAGGATAACGGGAAAAAGGCCCCTCTTGGGACAGGGAAAGCAGGAAACTTTGAACTCTAGAGAACAGAAAGATGAATTTATATATGCAGTTTTTTAAAGCATATACTGTATTCAGAGAATTAATTCTAAAGATGTCCTTTTCAGAGGGAGGCTTCTGTTTCCTTCTGAACATCTTTCTATTCTTTCGTATGAATTTAAAAAATGCATAATTGATGCTTTTTTTTTGTCTTTTAAACTTTAAATTGCTAATTACTAAACCCTCCTTCCCATTTTCACCTCTCATACCCTTCTTTGTTAAAAAATAATACCTTGATCAAATGAAACAGTGACTATTCTCCCCTCTCTTTCTCTCCTCCTCTTGAGGACTAGGTATGTTACATTTTCTTTCACCCCCAGGGGTCACCCATACCCTTAGGAGGATGGTGATCTCTTATCTGTGCCAATGACTCAAGCCCCAACTGATTATGTTTTTCCAATTTTCGGAGTCCAGGCAGTTCAGATCCATGTAATAGATTAGTTTTTACAAATGTATAACCAAAGCAAGATATGAACATTATCTCCTCCACCTTGTATAATTCACCCTACATCACCTTAGTTTTGAGGGGGATATTAGATTCATGGTTTAACTCAGTTCCCACATGGAACAGTTCTGCCAAAGTTCCAAGTCTAAAGGGACTTGACCCTCCCATTTCTCAGGGCTTACCTGCTGGGCTGCAGCAATGTTCAGTCTCGAATCTAGGACTCCAAAGTTTTCATAAATCTTATCATTGTTTCTTTCTCAAACCTACCTTTCTTCTCTGAATCCCTTATGCTTTCATTAGCAACAATTAATAAAGTCCTATGATTTGTAGTTTCTTTCCCAAACACGTAAAAATAGTTATCTGTTGATATCATTGCTTTTACACGACTTTTATTTCCCCCTACAGTTTCATATGGTAGACTTCCTTAAACACTCCCCTACCTCCTACAACAACATTGCATCCTCTCTGATTACCTGGAGAATGGGGAAGTATTGCTTGGATCCCTTTATTTTCTCTTCCAATATGGAGACAAGTCTACATTTGGGCATAGATGATAGTTACTTGGCCATATCTATAAGACAAACATCATAGACTTTGTCCGGATCACTGCAAAATTGTGCATGTTCTACATACTTCCTGAAAGCACGACACTAAGTCTTAGCTTCCTAATGGTAGTGTGGCTAGAAAATTTTAAAATCATCCTTTGGGTTGACTGCAAGTTTATGATATTTCAAGTTGAGATTTTATTATAAAGTGGCCATCTACACTTTTTTAGAGTAAGAGTTTTATAATGTGGATTTTTTATAATTAACTAGAATAAGTTTAAATTAATTAAGGGAAACTGTCATAATTAGATGTCATGGTAGATACATTTTTACTGAGGAAGAAAGGAAATATTTGCTTCTTTTAGGCCTGAGAGACCTACACTTGGGCAAATAATCTCCTAGAAAACATACAAATTCTAGCCAAAGAATAATAAGGAAATGAAACATTCAACATCTTGCAGGGTACAATATTATGACATCTTAAGATCATCGTTTGGAGCAATTATGTTGAATTAACATTATTCAATGAATGACCCAGGTGGGAAATACAACGATAATTGCCCTTGATTTACATATTATTTCTAGTGGACCTGGTGGCTAATAATTGGAGTTGTCTTGGCCTCTAAGAACCTATTTATTAGCAACTCTGGCTTTCGACATCTCTTGTGAAATATCAGTGAGCAACAATGAGCATCTACTAAACTAAAAATATACTTTACTCCTTTTTTCTACATTCCTTCTTGAGTTTTAAGGAAAAGTTAATAAAATAAATTACAAATATATCCATGTATTTCTACTGATTAGCAACATATATGGGAAGTGCCTTGTGTAGAAGAGTTTTTTGTTTTGTTTTTGCAAAACTAATCTCTAAAGAATTTATGCAATGGCATTTTTCATTATTTTAATATATAAATACATTATCTTTTCTTTTAGAGTGTTGCTTTAAAGTATGAAAGTAGAAAAGTAATTTCCTCATGAATATTTCATCATGAACATTTATTTGTCAGGCAAATGAATGCCCCATGGTGAGTTTCACCTTTTTAGAAAAAGTCAAAGGACAATCAAAGGCTTATTTGTATAAAATATACTTTATTAGAGAAGAATAATATTTCACCGTCTTCTGGACCACATATGCTGCACTGTGGGTAACTTAATTCAGAGTTAGCATGCTTCTGAGAGATTCTATTTTAGCTTTATAGATACCTACATAAATGCAGAGGTCATGTTTATAAAGTTCCAATAGAAGAGTAATTTTTCTTCTAATCCAAATGTTTCTTTTTGCCTCTCCCTTGAGTATGTCATATATCTGGCCTTGTAACTTTGGCAGTACTATAAGCCTCAGATTCAAGAGCTTCATGAAACAAAGCTTCAATTCTTTTTCCTAGCAGCAGGAAGTATATGACTGAGAGGCAAATCACAATCTTTTTGAGTCTGGATGCATACTGTGTAGTTCTGAGTTCAATGAGTGTCTAGGGGGGAATGTTTAATAAATTCTTTTCCTGAGGTAGCTGTACTTTGTCTGCCTAGAGATACAAAAGATATTCTGTTCAACTGTTAAAACACAGTTCTAATATACCCTAGAACTTATAATTGTCAAAATCAAATGAAAAATGCAAATCATTTTTGTTGATCTCCTGACAATATATGCTGATTGCAAAGTTTTCATTTTTTATTGTCAAAAATAAATGACTATGTTAGATCTGTTTAAGAGCTTTTTTAAACTTTTATTTAGATGAAAGGAAAGGGGTTTGTTACTAGGCTTTTGCTTATTTGTTTTTCCTCTAACTCAGGAGAAGCATAATTTTTTAAAATATGGAGTAACATGAAATAAATTAGGAAGGAAAAAGCAACAAAAACATATGCTGCTGAAGTGAAAAAAAGAAAGGAAATAGCAAGAAAAAGATACAAATAAAAAGGGAACACTTAAAAAAAGAAAGACAAACAAAATGTTCTTTAGAAAGTTCCAGGATAAGTGATCTTCTTCTGCCAATGCAGATCATCAACATGTACTCTTTAGAAGCTTGCTACCACTCTAAGTGAGTTAGTCAGGTTGTCACAGTCAGTATGTATCCATGTCATCCTGGCACCAAGTAGGCCCCCTATCCACTGTGCCAAATTGTCTCTCTGGACCCTTGTTTTCAGAGGATGACACAGAGTCATTGAAAGGACTGTATAATTCTCCCAGGGAAATACAGCTTGTTCTCTCCCTTACATCTAACTCTGATTCCAGATTATGATATTATCTACTTGCCCAGGGTATAGCTCCTGATGAACTGACATAATGGGTTGTCCATTCAACAACATGGAATAGACTGAACTTAGGCATGCTCTGTCTACCTGATTGTTCCTGAGAGGATGGCTAGGTGAAACTCTCTTGAATGGTTGTGAATTTTATTAAGATGGCATGTAGTATCCCAAGGCCCAATTCAGCGATGACAATTCTCCCACAAGCCAGAGGAACTCATTGTACAATGTCTATGCTACCTCTTCACCAAACATCATGGATCTATGACAGTAGTCTGGTATAGTCAAAAAACCATTGACTCTTGAGTCAGAGGACCTGGATTAAAATTCCACCTCTGGCTTCTTACCTATGCAACCATCAGCAAGTTACTTAACCTCCCTAGATATTAATTTCTTTATCAATAAAACGAAGGCATTGGATTAGATGACCTCTTCAATGTCTTTCAGCCAATGCTCCTAAAACCTGAGGCAAATAAATATCTTAAGTCTTAGACTTTGATATTAATGGGGAGGGATGGAAAATAATAGATATGAGTTGGACACTGTGCTACCAGTGTTTGTAAAAATCACTGAGCAAATTTGAGCAAATTTGATCCTTACAGCAACCCTGAAAGATAGATGATATTATAATTCCCATTTTATATTTGAGGAAACTGAGGCAGACAGAGGTTAAGTGACCTGGTTAAGATCACACAGCTAGTAAGTATCCGAAGACAAATTTGATTTGTTTTTTTTTTCTGACTCCAGGCCCAGTGCTTCATCCACCAAAAGTTATTTCTATTATTATATCTTCCCAAATCTTATATATTTATAACAATAGCTAGCATTCATATAGTGCTTCAAGGTTTACCAGATACCTTATACATTCTATCTTATTTGATTCTCGTAACAACTTCTTATAACAAATGGGTGTTACCTTATTTAAGAAGAATAATTATTTGGTTTAAAAGTTTTTTCGTAGTCAATGTTACAATAAATATGGGGAGCTCCAGTATTCTTCATATCTTTCAATCAATTTTATGTCTATACAAATGTGATCTGCTGAGTATGTCATTCATTTATGAAAGTCTTCTGTAAACCTCTTGACATAATTCCTTATTTTCTCCTCTTTTATTCAAATCTCTAATGGAGAAGTGATCTGTCTCTTATGACCTTGATTTCATTGCCTTCTGTATCCCCTAGCAGAGTCTTTCATCCTACCCCACCCCTGCTCAGGACTTTCCCAACTTTTCCTATAAATTCCTATAATCTTTCTCTCCTTGTGTGCTAGTTTCTTCCTTATTGTGAACAGACATTCCTAGGTTTCCCCATCCTTAAAACCCTTTGACTTGACAATACTGTCCCCTCAAGAACCACCACCATACCATCCATATGTGGAACCAAATGGAGAAGCTTTCAATGCTGTGAATAAGTTCACTTACCTTGGCAGTGTATTTTCCAGGGATGTGCACATTGACAATAAGGTTGATGCACACATTGCCAGAGCTAGTTCAGTGTTTGGAAGGCTCCAAAGAAAACTTTGGGAGGTAAGAGGTATTAGACTGATTACCAAACTGAAGGTCTACAGAGCCATTGTGCTGATCTCATTGTTGAATGCCTGTGAAACATGGACAGTCTACTAGCACAATGGCAGGAAACTTAATCACTTCTATTTGTACTGTCTTAGGAAGATTCTGAAGATCACCTGGCAGGATAAGGTATCAGACAATGAAGTCCTTGCTCAAGCTGAACTGTCAAGTATTCAAACTATGCTTCAGAGAGTGCAACTCGGATGGGCTGGTCATGTTGTTTGAATGCAAAATGTATGCTTGCCAAAAAGACTATTTTTTGGAGAACTTGCATGGGGCAGATGATAACATGGTGGTCAGAAGAAGAAATACAAGGACACTCTCAAGGTCTTTGTTAAGAACCTTGGATTTGATTATAGGACATGGGAGACACTGGCACAGGACAGCTCAGCATGGCACATCCACATCAGAAAGGGTACTGCGCTTTATAAGTAAAGCAGAATTGAGGCAGCACAATGTAAATGTAGGATGTGCAAATTTGGAGTAACCACCCCAAATGTTCACAGTGACTCTCTGTGACCAACCTGTGGTAGAACATTCCGTGCTTATATTGGTCTGATCAGCCACAGTCAGACACATTGAAACTTCACCTTATCTTGGTGATGTCGTTTTGGCCCTCTTCGAAGATGAAGGACAACAACCAACTGTCCACTCAGCAATGAGTCTATTTATCTTTTTCATTTCATGGTCAAATTCCTAGGAAAAACACTGCTCACTGCCTCCATTTCTTTCACTTGTCTGTGACTTTTGTGGGACTGCTGACATGATCACTCCGCTGAAACTGCTCTCTTCAAAGTTACCGATGATATCTTCATCATCAACTAGGATGGCCTTTCCTCATTGTTTATTCTTCTTGACCTGTAACATTTATTTCGGTTACTACCAGGCATGATGTGGAGCTCCAAAGAGATCACAGATGCAAAGCACTTTGCAAACCTATATAAATGTCAGTTATTGTTTATTTTTGTTGTTTTATCCTTCAGCCACCAGGCCTCTGGTCCACCGAGGACTTTATTTACTGAACTCCTGCTGAGCTCAAGCAATATTTATGGAGCCATACAATGGTGTTTTGGTAAATTTTTAACAATCAGACTCTACAGGGGCAAAAAAGAATTTTTGCATACATTATATTAAATGTAATTTGAATTATCAACACTTTCTTTAGTCTAGCAACTAAACAAAACCTTATCAAGCCCCACTTTGTAAAAATTGCCTATTTCTGAGAGATAAATTCTCACAATGAAAATATGACAATTATCTGGGTTAGAGCTGCCTCAAGCACATCTCTCTCCCACTTCCTCACTTTCTCTTTCCTTTCTCTCTCTCCTTCTTTCTTTCCTTCCTCTTCTCACTCCTTTCCTTAATTAACTAAATATTTACAGGTGGTCTAAAACCTGTATGCTTATTACTACCTTCTGAATACTTTCTCTCATTCTGCAGAAGCCTCAAGTGGCTTCACTGGGATTAGGACCACTTTGTATTCTTTATTTCATGGGTTGTTGTTGACCACTGAATTCATTACCAAGTGCCCAGCTTACTAGTGATGTGCTTCTGAATTCACACGTAACTGATCTGGAGGCATGCTGGGTCTGTGGGTAGAACCTTTGGTAGACTCCGGCGGGGCTTGTAAAACCCTGGAAAAGACTTCTGCAATAGAAGCCATCTCCATAACACAATATGGCGCTGGGGTAGGACTTCGTGAAGGCAAAGTGGATTAGAAAATGAAACAACAGTTTTCTCTATAAATGAAAAATGTATGCAAAAATAAACATATAGAAATGAAAATGAGAGGCTAGAAAGAATTTAAGGTTGCATAAAGCAATTTTATTTTACTTTTTTCAATTTATTTATTTATTTTTAGTTTTCACCAATCATTTCCACAAGACTTTGAGTTTCAAAGTTCCTACTCATCTCTCCCCTCCCTCACCCCAAAACATCACGCATTCTGATTACCCCTTCCCCCAATCTATCCCTCCTTCTATCACACCTCTCCCTTCTCCTATCCCCATCCTCTCTCTTTTCTTATAGGGCAAGATAGATTTCTATACCTTATTACCTGTATTTCTTGTTTCCCAGTTACATGCAAAAACAAATCTCAACATTCATTCCTAAAACTTTGAGTTCCAGCTTCTCTCCCTTCCTCTCTCCCCACCCATCCTCACTGAGAAGGCAAGCAATTCAAAATAGGCTATATATGTGTAGTTTTGCTAAAGAATTCTATAATAGTCATGTTGTTAAAGACTAACTATATTTCCCTCCATCCTATCCTGACCCCCCATTTATTCTATTCTCTCTTTTGACCATATCCCTCTCCAAAAGTGATTATTTCTATTTAAATACCCCCTTACTCTCATTTGCTGTCCCTTCTATCATCCCCCTCACACCCCACTTATCCCTTTGTCCCCTACTTTCCTGTAGTGTAAGATAGATTTACATACCAAATTGAGTGTGCATGTCATTCCCTCCTTAAACCAAATGTGATTGGAGTAAGCTTCACTTTTTTCCTCTCACTTCCCCCCTTTCCCCTTCACTGAAAAAAGCTTATTCTTGCCTTTTTTATGAGAGATAATTTGCCCCATTCCGTTTCTCCCTTTCTTCTCCCAGGATATTCCTCTCTCACCCCTTAATTTTATTTTTTAGATATCATCCCTTCCTATTCAACTCACTCTGTACCCTCTCTCTCTCTCTCTCTCTCTCTCTCTCTCTGTATGTATATGTATAAGTGTACTCCCTAAATACTAAGAAAAGTTTCAAGAGTTATAAATATTATCTTTCCATGTAGGAATTTAAACAGTTCAACTTTAGTAAGTCCCTTATGATTTTTATTTCTTATTTACCTTTTCATGCTTCTCTTGATTCTTGTGTTTGAAAGTCAAATTTTCTATTCAGCTCTGGCCTGTTTATCAAGAATGCTTGAAAGTCTTCTTTTTCATTGATTGACCATCTTTTCCCATGAAACATTATACTCAGTTTTGCTGGGAAGGTGATTCTTGCTTTTAATCCTAGTTCCTTTATCTTCTGGAATATCATATTCCAAGTCCTTTGACGCCCTAATGTAGAAGCTGCCAGATAATGTGTCATCCTGATTATATCTCCACAATATTTATATTGCTCTTTCTGGCTGCTTGCAATATTTTTTCCTTGACCTGAGAACTCGGGAATTTGGCTACAATATTCCCAGGAGTTTTTCTTTTCAGATCTCTTTCAGGAGGTGATCAGTGGATTATTTCAATATTTATTTTACCCTCTAATGCTAGAATATCAGGGCAGTTTTCCTTGATAATTTCATGAAAGATGATGTCTAGGCTCTTTTTCTTTATCATGGTCTTCATGTAGTCCCATAATTTTTAAATTTTCTCTCCTATATCTCTTTTACAGGTCAGTTTTCTTTTCAGTGAGATATTTTTCATTTTCTTTTGTTTTTTTCATTCTTTTGGTTTTGTTATATAATTTCTTGTTTTCTCATAAAGTCATTAGCTTCAATCTGCTCAATTCTAATTTTTAAAGGACAATTTTCTTCAGTGAGCTTTTGAACCTCATTTTCCATTTCACTAATTGTAGTTTTTAAAGCATTTTTCCCCTCTGGTTTTTTTGGGCCTCTTTTGCCATTTGAATTACTCTATTTTTAAAGGTATTAATTTCTTCAGCATTTTTTGTGTCTCCTTTAGCAAGCTGTTGACTTGTTTTTCATGATTTTCTTGCATCACTCTCATTTCTTTTCCCAATTTATACTCCACCTCTCTTGCTTGATTTTCAAAATATTTTTTGAACTCTTCCATGGCCTGAGACCACTGAATATTTATTTTGGTGGTTTTGTTGCAGAAATCTTAACTTTTAGGTCTTCCTCTGATGGTACCCATTGTTCTTCCTCATCCAAAAGGATGGAAGAAAATACCTACTCACCAAGAAAGTAACCTTCTATTTTCCTGTTCTTTTTCCCTTTTGGGGGCATTTTTCCAGCCATTTTCAGTTTTCTGTCTAGAGCAAGGTATACTCTGGGGACTTGTAAGTTCTCAGCTCCTGCAAGGTGGCACAATCAAGGAAGAGGAGTTACTCCTCTCCTGACCTGCACTCTGGTCTGGGAGTAACTACAAGCACTCTTTTCTGTGATTTGAATTCCCTCTCCAAAGCCTCCATCAGCTCCACCATGCCAGGCAGCACTCCTTCTCATCCCAGGGCCACCCCTCAATGCTGAGATCCAGATCAGTTGCTCAATTTTTCCAGGTTCTGCAGTCCAGGGCTCCAACAATGGAAGGTGCTACAGCCTTGGGCTGGGGCTAGACTAATGATTTCCCTTCTCAGGCAGGTGAAAGCACTTTCTCACTGACCTTTCAACTGTCTTTAGTGTTTGTGAGTTGAGGAATCTTGGACATGCAGGTGCTGCTGGTGGTCCCTTGAAGTATTCTCCAGTCCTGTCATTGGGCAGCATGTCCAAGGCCAGGCCACACTCCCCTCAGCACCTATTGTGTCAGACCTTTTCTTGTCAGCCTTTCAGGCTGTCTTGGGATGGAAATCTCTTTCAGCCTGTCATTTTGAAGATTCTCCTGCTGTAGAATTTGTTTAGAGTAATTTTTTAACATGTATTTTATGTGCTTTGGGAGGAGAGCTTCTAGAGGTGTGTCCTTCTACTCCTTCATCTTGACTCGTCCCCAACGTGAGACAATTTTAAAAAGCCAAAGTTTATTTATGATTTCAGACAAAGAAACAATAAAAATTGACCATATTAATTAGGAATATACATTATAGACACTATAGACAAAATTACATCATTGTTAAATATCTATGCACCAAATGTCATGATGTCTACATTTATAAAAGAATTACTGACTGAATTGCAAAAAGACAAGTATCAGTATGACAAGTCTGTGAGACTTAGATATTCTCTTTTACAGCTAAGTGGATCTAACAGAAAGACAATAAAAAAAGCAAGTCATAGAGCTAGGACAGAAATTAATCATGAAAATAAGAAAAGGTTGTAACAATAAATACATATTTTATAAAGCATCATAAAAACAAAATGAGTAAACAACACAGGGAACACAGGCAAATATTTAAACCTAATTTCTGCTGAAGTAACGATGTCCTAAATTGGTGAAAGGCCAAATGATAGCAATAACTAAAAAGAGAATGAAAATGAGATACCAAATTTTGCCCTTCCCAGAGAAAAAAATGTTAACTTTGAAAATATTTATGACAAATAATGTAGAAAAGTCAACAAATTAACAAACCATACCCCAAATTGTGTAAAAAAGAGGTATTAAAGATCATCAGAAAAAAATTGAAACCAGAAAAACCTATGGTGATGAGAAGTAAAGGGAAAGAAGAGAGACAGACAGAGACACAGAGAGATAGGGACAGAGAGACAGAGACAGAGAGACACACAGAGAGAGGAAGGGAGAGAAAGAAATAAAGAAAAGGACAGATGGAGAGGAGAGGAGAGAAATAGTTCAGACATGGGGGCTGAGCCTGTGGGAAGGTTCAGAGGTAAAAGATGGAATGCTGTGATCAGGGAACATCAATCAGTCCACTGTGGTCACAACTCAGAGTGTGTCTGGGGGAGTAATAAGGAGTTAATCTGGAAATATATATTGAAGCCATATTATGAATGATTAAATGCCAGTGTGGGTCACTTATGGAAAAGGCAGTGATTGGCCTATGAACTTAACACCAATAGAACTTAGCAAATGATTGGATGGGAGTAGAAAGTAAAGACCTGAGCTAACTAGAAAGATAGTAGTTTTCTTAGCAGAGATAGGGAAACTAGAAATAGCCTATGCAAAGGCAGGGAAAAAGGAGATGTAGTGATATTATGAATCAACATTATGAAGTTTGGCTGGATCATAGAATGTGTAAAGGACTGGAAGGTAGGTTAGTGCAAGGTTAAGTTTTGCTATATTCTTGTAATCTCCATTTACAATTCTCAGATTTTAGGTTTGCACTGGAAATAGCTGTTGGGGTAAGGAAGGCCTATCCAAGAATAATAGAAAATGGGTTTAACTCTACATCTTCTTGACTCCCAAACTGACCCTCTTTTTTGACTTTAATTGATCAAGTATGCTCATTGGAAACGGCATGGCATGGGGGTGTATCTGGATTTGGAGTCAGAGGACATGGATTGAAATCCCATATCTATTACTTACTGCTTGTGTGTCTTTAGACAAGGAATTGAACCTCCCTGGGCCTTACTTTTCTCATAAAAAATGAGGCATTTGAACTAGATAGCTTTCCATGTCCCATTCAGATACAAATTCATGATTTTTTTGAGCAACCACTTATTAAACACCTGCTATGTGCCAAATACTGTTCTCAGAACTGAGTTTTAGTTTCCACATTTGGAAAAGAGGAAAGTTGGATTTAATAGTATCTCAAGTGCCCTCCTAACTTTAAAGTTTATAAGTTTTAAAGTGATTCTTCACAGTACCTCAGTACTTGGTCTGTAAAAAATGAGAAAGAAAATAAGAAAAAAAGTTTTGTCTTTAAGGAACTGGTCCATCAAACTGGACATCTATATGGAAAGGGAGAAAAATTTGAAGTCAGATAATACAAATGTTTAATGGCCGAGCCAAAAGTCTCAACAGCAAAATGAATAAATTGGAATACTTAGCTGTAGTGAGGTCCCTGATGAGCATTCCAAAGACTTTTGTTAGGAAGACAGAATAATCTATGTTGATCACAGGCCACAAAAAAGTAATAGGAAAGATATTGAGTGGATGAAATTTTCAGTTTATGTGAAAAAGTGGTTAAATAGAAATAGAATTAAAATAGCAACAAAAATTATATATGGTGAAAATTGTTTGGGCAAAGATTTCACACTTACATTATTTAAAAGGAAGCAAAAAGAATTTACTAGAAATCACCTGACCAGGATGTTAAAATTGAGATGGAAATGTTAAACAGTATTGAGGAAGATACATAGGCAAGGTAAAGGATTCCACTTTCTCAGTGTTTTAATAAAAAAATGAAGAATTGAGGTTATTACAAAGACTGAAGAAATATTTCTTAGAATATAAAAGATGGGGAAATAGTGTTTACATGGTGCTGGATAGAGAATAGCAATGATCCAGGATGTTACAAAGGTAAGCCACTAAGTAATATTAATCATAGAGTCATCAAGTTTATTATCCTAAAGGGAAAAGGGAAACACAAGCAATCTATTACACTGATATTCAATTTTAATAAAGAGAACTCAGACAAAATTAAGTCATTGGGGAAAATATAAAAATAGAATTTAAAATCACTAACTCATAAGATTCTACTGATATCAAAAGGGTGGTCCCTTGTTTCTTAGAAAAGCTTGGGGTTAAAAGAGCCTTATTATTTGCCAAAATCATTCTTGACCCTTCTCTTCTTCCTGTTCAGTTCTGGGTCTATTATGCATTTGTAGCATCTATAGTAGACATTTAGTCATATTTTGTTTTAGCACTCATAATAGACATTTGCAAAAAAAGCACAAGATAAATAATTGGAGTTTATAACCAGCCTAGGTTCCAGATGTTGAGGAGGTAGAGAAATTCTACAAAGAGCTCAATAAGACCTTTCCCATTAAATCAATATATACTTTAATACTCAATTACTTGAGTCAAAGTTGAGCATAAGGGAAGGTGGTAAAAAATATACTGCAAAACACAGTTGAAAAGTAATAAATGATAGAAGTGTGAGGCTTGCAGACTGTATGGAAGCTTCATTCTTATTTTCTATAAATATCTTCTCCCAGAAGAGTCAGGATATGCTGAATATGGTGAATGTGCAATAACATTACACACACATACACACACACATACAAATTATTGTTAGTCCTTTTTTAGTTTTCATTTAACAAACCACATCCCCCCAAGCATTTCCACCCACAAAGTAGAACAGAAAAAAGAATATTATATTCAAAACTGCATCTCTCTATTATGTATGTAAAAGTTCAATGTGATACTTTCAAAGTTATATGGCTTACCTGATTTTGCTTCTGAACGTTCTATGCATTTTCTGTTAAATGTTTTAATGACCATATTTTCTTTGATTTTCTTTTGGGAAAATTAATACTATCCCTTTCTCTCATTTCTCCTACCCACTCACTATGGAAAAAAGCAAAAACAAAACTTTCGCATTGAATAAGCATAGTTAAGCAGAACAAACTCCCACATTAACCATGTCTGAAAATAAATGTCTCTTTCAGCTTCTTGGGTTCATTACTTCTCTTTTAGGAAGTGAGTGACTTAATTCATTATCAGTTTTCTGGAGTTCATTGAACAGATGAAAATAAGTTTGCTATAGAAAAGACTTTCCAAAGAGAATTTTGGAAGGGGTGCGTAACTTTAGAACCAGATATTGAAGTGGGGGGAGAGGTTATTCTGAAGGGGATATACATCAGTGAACACAGAAAATGGGGTTAGCCCAGTGACAGCTATGGGTCACCTCCCTGTGATGGGTAGGGTAGGATGAGGTGAGAGTTAGCAATTAACAAGATGGATTCAGGTAAATTAGTGTCATTCCTAGGGGTTTAATTTCAGGGAGAAGTCTTTCTGGGGCTTCAGGCGAGGATGTGTAGCTGGAAAGTAATGGAAGAGGAAAGCACTTGAATGGCATAGGCTCCAGAGGCAGTGGGGGTGGAATTACCAGAGGGAGCATGATATAATAGTTAACCTAGGAGAGGCAAGGATAACAGGAGCCTCCTCTCCTATCCTGGCAGATGCAGGGACCTCAACTGATGATGAGTGTGATCTGCAGTTTAGTGGGGTGTATCCGCATCAGTGAGGCCATTGATTCCTCATCATTTCTGTGTTGTAGGAGCTCAGGAATAAGAACATGTACTGAAGAACAGGTACTGAATGCAAAATGCTAGATGCTTGGAAAGATTCTCTGTATAGTTCTTTGGTACAGACAAGGAAGTTCTTAATAGAATAAAAACATTTTAATACATACGTACGTACAAATATATGTATATATACATATATGTGTGTATATGTATATATATATTTATACACACACACACACACACACACACACACACACACACACACTTGGGCAGCTAGGTGGTGCAGTGGATAGAGCACCAGTGCAGGAGTCAAGAGGACCTGAGTTCAAATCTTACTTCAAACACTTGACACTCACTAGCTGTGTGACCTTGGGCAAGTCATTTAACCCCAACTGTCTCATCCTGGGTCATCTCCAGTTATCCTGATGAATATCAGGTCACTGGATTAAGATGACTCTGGAAGAGAAGTGAGGCTGGTGACCTGTACAGCCCTCCCTCACTCAAAACAAAGTACAAGTCGTGTCATAATTTTTATGATGGTTTGGTCTTCTTCAGCAATGAAGGATGAACACACACACAGACACATATATGTATATAATTTGAGTGAGGAGAATAGTGATCTCAGAAAATTTGTAAATTAAGAACAAACAAGAAATTAAGTGAAAAATGCCTTTGAGGTTGTACTTATTTTGTCTTAATCTTGATAGATTAAAGAAGAAAGACTGAGAGCAAATCAATGTAGCCTCTTGGTGACTGAATTCAAAGAAGTATTCAGACATGAAAAGTTAGAGATGATTCTTTTTAAAAATAGATTTTGATTGATGTCTTTTGTTTTCACTTCATCAAGAGTACCCCCACATTCCGTCCTTCTCCCGTTCCAGAGCCATTCATTACAAGAAATAATTTTTTCAAAGCTAAAGAGGAAGGAGAAAAAAAATTCAGAAATACAATCAATATATATATATAATTTTAAATCTAGCATTGTATTTGCAGTGTTCCACACCTATGGAACACCTATTTCTGTCAAAAAGCATGAAAAAGTATCCTCTTTTATCTCTTATGTGAGATTATTCTTTACAATTTTTCAATATTCATTTTATATTCTTTTGCAGGTTGTTGTTCTTTCGTTTTCATTGTTGTAGTCATTGTCTATATTGTTTTCTTGACCTTAAATACTTTGCTCTGCATCACTTCATGTAAAAGTTTTTCCATATGTCTTTGTTATCATGTTCATTTCTTACGGTGCAGTAACATTCCATTACATTCATTAATCACATTCCTTTCGTCATTACGAAATGATGAGTTTTCACTTAATTTCTAGTTCTTTGCTGTAACTAAATGTGTCACTATCAATATTTTATTTATATGGAGCCTTTCCTTTCTTAATTTTTTTTTATTCAGCAAAACAAATCATCACATTGACCGTGTCCAAAAGTGTATATATCATTATGTATCTTGGGATCACCAGCTTTCTGTCAGGAGGTAGCTAGAATGCTTCATTGGCGATTCTCTGGAATCATGGTTGTTCCTAAATCTTTCAAAATTGTTTCTTTACAATATTGCTATTGTAGAAATTCTTCTCCCAGAGGAATTTCACTCTGCATCATTTCATATAATTTTTTTTCAGGTTTCTCTGAAAACATTCTTTTTTAAAAAAAACATTTCTCATACCACACTAATAATCCAGTGTATTTATATGCCAAAGTTTTTCAGTCATTCTCAGTTGATGAGCACGTCCCACTCCAAGGTTTCAATTTTTTACTACTACAACAAGAATGGGTATTATACACATATATATAAGTGTATACATATATGTATGTATATACATATTTGAGTGTATAAATATGTGTGTATGTATATATATATGTATATACATGTATAATTGTATAAATATATGTGTATGTATGTGTGTTTGTATATATATATACATACATACATACACACACTCTTCCTTCTGTGAACTTCTTGGGGTATAGTCCCCATAGCTGTATCAGTAGGTAAAGGGTCAGCACAGTTAAATAATTTTGGGTATGTAATTCCAAATTTCTTTCAAGAATGAGACTTTCTATTGTTGACTTCTTTGGAGTATCAGTCTAATGGTAGAATCTCTAAGTCAAATGAAATGGACATATTAGTCACTCAACTGTGCATTAATTCAGACACTGATGCACTGTTGGTGGAATGGTGAGCTAGTTCAACCATTCTGTAGAATTTGTAACTATGCCCAGAGGTCTGTAAAACTGAAATATGCCTGTGAACTCAGGAATGCCACTCTTAATTCTATATCTCAGAGGTCAAAGGAAAAGGAAAAGAGCCTATTTGGACAAAAATATTTCCAGTAGCTCTTTTTGGGGTGACAAAGAAATAGAAATCAAGGGAATTCTCATCAGTTGGGGAATGGATGAACAAATTGTGGTATATAACTGTGAGGGAATTGTATTGTGATATGAAGAATGATGAGTAGGATGATTTTTTTAAAAGAAATGAACTGATGCAAAGTGAAGTAAGCAGAAGCAAGAGAACATTGTACACAGTAACAGCAGTATTGTAACTCTTACAGACTTAACTATTCTGATCAAGATAATAATCCAAGACATTTCCAAGGGACCCATGGTAAAAAATGTTATCCACTTCAAGACAGGGAATTGATAAGCTCTGAATACAGATTAAAGCATACTTTTTAAAATTTTATTTTTCTTGCTATATTTTTTGCCTGTGCTTTTTCTTGCAACATGGATAATATGGAATTATGTTTTTCCCACTTAATAGTATTTTATTTTATCTATTTACATGTAAATGTAGTTTTCAACATTCACTTTATTTCTTTTATTTTTATTTTAATAAATTTATTTATTTAACTTTTTACATTCATTTTCAAAAAATTTTGGGTTCCAAATTTTCTCCCCATTTTTCCCCTCCCCCCATCCCAGTACACTGAGCATTCTAATTTCCCCTATCACCAATCTGCCCTCTC
>CM053774.1:101424699-101446147 GCA_028658325.1 Potorous gilbertii | reverse complement strand
GTTTCCAGGTCAGTTGTTTTTCCAATGAGATATTTCACATTATCTTCCATTTTTTCATTCTTTTGGTTTTGTTTTATGATTTCTTGGCTTCTCATAAAATCATTGGCCTCCATCTGTTCCATTCTAATTTTGAGAGAACTATTTTCTTCAGTGAGTTTTGAACTTCTTTTTCCACTTGGCTAATTCTGCTTTTGAAAGCATTCTTCTCATTGGTTTTTTGAACCTCTTTTGCCAATTGAGTTAGCTTATTTTTCAAGGTGTTATTTTCTTCAGCATTTTTTTGGGTCTCATTTAGCAAAGTATTGACCCGTTTTTCATGCTTTTCTTGCATCTCTCTTATTTCTTTTCCCAGTTTTTCCTCCACCTGTCTAACTTGATTTTCAAAATCCATTTTGAGCTCTTCCATGGCTTGAGCCCTTTGAATATCTATTTCAGATGTTTGGGATACAGAGCCCTTGACTTGTATGTCTTTATCTGATGGTAGGCTTTGTTCTTCCTTATCAGAAAGGAGAGGAGGAAACATCTGTTCACCAAGAACGTAACCCTCTGTGGTCTTATTTTTTTTCCCTTTTCTGGGCATTTTCCCAGCCAGTTACTTGACTTCTAAGATTCCTTTCCACACCCACCTCACCTCCAGAATCCTCCCAGCTAGTGTTTGGTGTTTGAGATTCAAATGCTGTTCCCCAGCCTCAGGACTATCAGTGGGGAGGTGGCGGCTGCTATTCAATGGAAGCTGAAGTTCTGGTGCTCAGGTGGGGGCAGGGCCGCCTCACAAAGCTCAGTTCCCTCAGGGGGTTTATGTGGAGACCTTCAGTAATGGATCTGAGCTCCTGCCTGCTTTGGGAGCCCAGATCTGCTGCTGCCTCTGCCGCTGCCTCCTGAGGGGCCCTGAGTTATGGAGACACCCTGCTCTCCTCTCAGCCAGCCCAGAAGTCTCTCTCACTAACTTGTGGTGCCTGTGGGTGGAGAGAACTTCGCTGCCACGGGAGATTCTGTCCCTGAAGCCTGATCTGCTCCTCTCAGTGCCACGTGGCCAAGGCAGGGCTGGGCTGTGCTCTGGGTCCAGTGTGCAATGGACCTTTGGTGTCAGTTTTTCAGGGCTCTCTCTGCTTGTGACTGGCCAGCCCTGAGCAAATACTGAGTATGTAGAAACCCTCCCAAATGAGTGGCACATTTAGTCCAACATTCACTTTAATGATGTTTTTGAGTTCCAAATTTTTTCCCTCATTCTTTTCCCTCCTCCCTCACCAAGATGTAAGTAGTGTGATATAGGGTATACATATACAATTATGTCAATCATATGGAAATATATTTTGTATAACTTCCCATTTATAATTGATATGAAATTTCTAGTCATCTCAAGGGGAAGGGGGGTGGAAGAGAAAGAGAGAATTTGGAATTCAAAATTTTTAGAAATGATTTTCAAAAATTTTACATGTAATTGGAAAATATTTAATGAAATGAAAATATATTATAAAATGCATTAGTGTATCTTTCTTTCTGCACTCTCTCCATTGATTATTTCTATTTTTTGACAGACTGAATTTTTTGCCCTTGATCAGTTCCCCAATATACTTAGCAGATTCTCTTTGCTAAAACTTTTCATAGATAAATTGGAGGTACTAGGTCAAAAATAGGCCAAATTTTTACCCAAAGTGAAAGCAAATGTAGAATAAAGGTCATAACCAGACAGCAACCATTCAAGAATTCTAAAAGAATTAAAGGATAAATTTGTGGACTAGAACATACAAGAGCATTTCACAATGTCAATTGTGACATTGACATTGAACTACAATGGTCAATGAACTACAGACCATGACCTCTTTGTCAAAGGATACCAGATCTTGGGAACTCTGGATCAGTCAGTTACTGCGAAGCTTGCTAAGCAGAATGAGAGAACTGAACAACTGAAAAGCACTTTGCACTTAAGCTTCTCCTCAAGGAAAGATACATGCTTCTGAATCCATAGTTCCTTGTGTTTCTAACTACAAAATTCTGGGCTGTATTGTCCACAGGTCAGAAAAGGATTGGTAATTACATTCCCATAAGGTCATCAGAGAATTCATTCAAATTTTGTCTATCTATCTATCTACCTATCTATCATCTATCATCTATCTATCCTCCTATATATACATACATACATATACATATATAATGTACATTTGTATTTATATATTCATACACACACATTTGTGTTTGATGGAATAGAATAGAAACCCTTCCTGTGTGATTCTTTCCCAGGCCTTTTAATAAATCCTCTATAGATTATTCCCTTAACATTCTGGAGGCCTTTTATTAGAACTTTTACTATTTCACCCATTTCAGCAAAGTGCTTGGTTCATCTGTCCCTTTTTCTAATACATTTGAGCTAGATACTTTTCCTGATCATATACTTCCTGTATATTTTGTATGGCTTTTTTTTGCATATATATCCTCAATGATGATATACTGCAACCTAACTACACCCACCGTGTATTTCTCCTTTGCCTTCTGGGTAACTTTTAGTGATGGCTTTGGCATTTCCTGATTGTATGGCTTTTGGAAATTGACCCATAGTCCATTACAAAGTTGTAATAAACTTAAGAAAGGTTTAAAATAATGTAATTATTAAATAATGAAATGGGCTGTCAAGAAAATTTCAGAATACTTCTTTTTGGAAGTCCTAAAAAATACCTGTTCTTATTCCTCCAGGATGATTTTAATGTGACTCCACCTGGAAATGGAAGATGGTCTGAATAGCAGTACAAGGTGCCTTCTGGCCTCTAGCTTTCATGATTTAGTTATACTCATTAATACCACACTTTTCTCTACCATTTATGTGTTTCCTCTCTTCCTTTCAAATAGTCCCTAAGGAAATTAAACAAAAAGCTATGCTAATGAAACATTGTGGTTGGGATGTTATGTTTGTTAATTTATGGAACTTTAAAAACTCACAGTAGTTTATTTTGCTGCATTCAGTATGTGCTGAGTGCTTTATATTAAAGCAATAAAGAGATATCAGTAGAAGAAATGCTAAATACTGCAATTATGCTATGAGATGAATTATAGTTGTGGTAGAAAGCATGCATTTGAAATTCCTGTATTTGGTAGGTGTAAAATAAGGGCCCTAATGATTACTAATGGTGTTTTTCTATTTATGAATGTGACTTTATATGCTATCCTTTGTGGATGAAGAAGGTACAGCCAACTCATTCTCATTAAGAGATATGCTTTTTGAGTAGTGATGGATTTGTGCTCAAAATCTTAGAGCTAGGACAGACTTTGGGGATTCATTGTTCATAAGTTTTTATTTAGTCACCACTGTGAACACCACAATGAATTTTAGAGGTAGCTTACTGCTTGACATTTTGTTTTGGTTGTACTCATTCCACAAGTCCTAAACAATTAAGTTAATAGCTAATCATCCTGCATTAATAAACCTTCTACCCATGGATTAGATATGGAGAAGGGGGCGAGTAGGGTCCTCCTTGGAGAATGGGTCCAACAAAGCTGAGTGTAGCTCTCTCCTCCCCCTCTTTGACAGAGAAGGAAGGAAGCCCCCTGAGCAGGGAGAATGGGGACAACATCTAGGGGCCAAATGTTTGAGGAGGGTTGATGGGAGAAGAGAAGAGAAACACATTTGAAGGAGGAGGAAAATTCTCAGGGAGCAGTAACTGGTAAGAGTGTCAAGTTGCTCTCCTTCCTGTTCCCCCTAAGAAGGGAGAGGAGGGCCAAAGTGTGACTGTCAGAGAGAGGAGAATGCAGAAGTGAACAGAGGTTCTTGTAACGCCTGGACCTCTGTAGAACTGTTAGTCTTCAATACTAAGCCATAAAACAACAAGCCTTTGGTCTTTGGGAATGGGAGATGTTACAGGAGCAGCAACTAGTGAAAGGAGATAGGTGATGGTGTGATCATCTGTTATTTTTGAGTCTGCTTTTTTTCATAGATTTGTATTGTGGGAGTTTCTTCATTTTTCCCTTTTTGGTTGTGAATGTTTTTTTTTCATGTGGTGCATTTCTCACTCTTTTTGATGTATAGGCAGAGTTGATTTTGACTCAGCCATCTTCATGGAAAATCCTCCTTTGCTTCTTTAACTGATTTGAACACCCCAGAATATAACAGTTTTTGTTTTTCAGGTTTCTCACAATACTTAATTTAAAAATATATATATAGTTTCAGTCAATGAGGAAAATATTAATTAGGAGTCATAAGAAGTATATTGAACTTCTCCTGCAGCTGCTTACTTCCCTTCCATCTTATCCAAGTCATTTGAGTGAGGGAATGCATTTCTCTGATGTCATAGTCTTCTTCGAGAAGGAAGGATGAACACAGAAAGACAGACCAAGTCATTTAACTTTGATGGGCCTCGACTGACTCACCTGTGGAAAAGAGGGGTGGGTCCAGATGGGTCTCAGGTCCTTACTATCTCTATATCTGTGGTCATCTATGATTCCTAAGAATACTGTTTGTGAAATTAAGCTTGCTGACTCTTCATAGACTTTATAGTTTTAATTTAAAGTACTTTATAGTCAATGCATACACAAAGACACCAAATAAGATATTCACGTATTATGAAATTACATGACTGTTATTTACTTTCTGCAGATTTGGCTTGATTTTAGACCATAGGACAAAAAGAAAACAAACAATATATAAGGGAGCTTCATGAGTTGGCAGGCCACAAATGTATGTGTGCATGTGTATGTGTATAGAGAGTGAGAGATGCTAAACATTTTTTTTATCACACGTTCCTGTAGACAGGAAGGGAAGAAAAAAGTGGCACATACTCAGCATTTGGGTATTTATTTACTTATTCATAAATTACGTGTATGTACTACTGCACTAACATGTGAGGCATATTATAAAATATCAACAAAAAGGGACAAAAGAGATAATGGTATTTTCATTTTTATTCATTAAGCTCTCTGAGTCTTTATTTTATTTGTTAAACTCTCTGATATTATAATCTGCAGAGGAGATGCCAATTTGCATTGGGAGAGGGAGTTTTCTCATTGGATGTTTCTCATGCTAGTTTATTAATTCCACAAGATTATGCAATGGACTTCATTGCTTTAAGAGAAATACTGTGTGTGTCTGTTAATACGATAAATATATCTAGCCAAACAAATGCAGATTTATTTCATTTTTAAATACTTTCTATGCAACAATCAAATGGTCATCCATAATCATCAGTGAACACAATATATTTTCAGCAAGAGTCATGCTTCTGGGTGTAATGCAAAAAAACAAAAAACAAAAGTGAGTTATGTATCTGTGATTTTATTTCTGCAGAAAATTTTCATTATGTAGTTCTACTTAATGATTGGTATCATATCCTAATTTCCTATTCACATTTGGATATTGTAATTTCCTTTTTGCATGAGTGTAGGAATATCAAGTAGTAGGATCAGAAAGTGTAAGATGGGTGGGTACCATTGGGAGGTGGTTAAGACTAAACTGTGAAGATTGTAATGTCACAAGAAGTTTTTTTTTTAATCTTATCCTAAAGCCAGTAGGGTGCCACTTACATTTATTGAATAGTTGGAACTGCCGGGAAGAGAGTGACATGGTCCTTCTACCTGTCTTTTGGAAAGTCAGTTTGGCAGGTATGAGGATGATGTAGTGTAGCAAAGAGATAGTTGATGTTGGATGACCAGTTAGGAGGCCACAATAATAGCACACGTCTGAAAGAGGATGGTGGCTACATGAATAGAGAGAAGGGGATGACATGAGATACACAGTAGAGGTAGAAATGATCAGATTCGGCAATGTCTAGAATATATATGGATAGTCAGAGTAAGGAGTTGAGGTTAATGCTGAGGTGGGTGAGTGGATAAAAGTATGATGATGGCTTCACCAGAAATAGACAAGTCCAGAAAAGTAGAGTTGGAAAGAAAGCTAAAGTAATGAGATTTGCAAAACATGTTGCAATCTATATGTGCCTGCTCATTCTCTTCAGCTCATTCTGTCCCACTCAGTAAGAAAGGCATGTATAGAGGGGTGAGAGTGCTCCCCTGCTCTAGAGCAAAGATCCCCTTCTGAGAGGTGGCAGCTGTCCCTAAGAGGCGAGCTTTGTGGAGAGGGCAAGGAACTATTGTCCTGGAAAGAGGGGGGATTTTCCCAATGGCACCTAAAAAGCTGTTGCTATGACTACCCAGGTGATAATGAGATGGCAGTTACTCTCAGGACCAACACCTAGTAGAGCAGGGTGCCTGTTAGGAACTCTCTCAGATATGGGCAGAGAAGAGGAATTTTCAGAGATGCTGGGCAAAGGATAGATATGATTGTGATTGTGTCAGAGACAAGTCTCATGCTTGGCCATTAGAGGAAGGGTAGGATATGTCCCATCTTCTCCAACCTTCAACTAGTTAATCCCACACACCCTTGGGGTAGTTCCTTCAAAGACACTGCTGACCCTTGGGAGACCCTGAATTTGGAGGCGCAGCATGGCTAAAGAGATAGGAAGCCTCGTCTCAGAATTAGGAAGATGTTGGTTTGTCCCTCTTTTTACTCACACACACACACCCAACACACACACACACACACACATACACACACACACACACACTGATTATTGTGTGACCCTAGGTAAGTCAAGTCATTTCTCATTGTCCAAAGCAATTCTGTGAGTTTTCACATTGTAGAGAAGGGACCAGTTTTCATGGGTAGAGGAAGTTTCTCATCAGCAATTCACTATTCCGATGAAGTCATAACTTATTCATTCAGAGGTTCCCCACAAAGAAAGTTTAAAACTGCCCCCAAGACTTCTGAACTCCCTATATTTAACACACACTTATTCACAAATACACACATACCCATGTGTATATACACATGCATATGTTTACATGTTTATAAATGCATACATGTATACATATATTATATAGATTTGAGGGAGTCTACAAACTTGAATGGGGAAAAAAGCATCTTTATTTTCATTAGTGTTTGTTTAACTGAAATTTAGCATTTGCTTCAACTATGAATGCAAGCAGCAAACATGAATCTGAGAGGGCATAGTTTTCATTAAATTGTCAAAGTGAACCACAACGCAGAAAAGACGAAGAAAGAAATCTGCTTTAGGTATTAAATGGCCTTGGCTCTTTAATTTCTCTCAGTTCCCACTCACACAACTGCAGTGAAACCAAAGGGGTTTTAGAGGGAGTTTAGAATTGAGAAAATAATTCCCCTGCCCTGCCCAAAGTACTTGGAAGTTTGTGGTGAGAGTATTCTTGGCTTGGGTGATGATTGAATGTAGTTTAGTCATTGGACACAAATAGAGACACGTAGAAAATAATAAGGTAGAATCAGGTCTCCTAAAAAGAGACTCAAGCTTCCAGTGATCAGGAGGTGGAGTTCGAAATTAAATGTAAGTCTGAGGGCATGAATTATTTAGCTAGGAACTATACAGGGAGTTCTAAAAATCTTAGTCTAAACTTCAATAGTTTAAAACTGCACTTAGACTTTTGGGACATGCTGTATAAGGAAATTACTATTTCATAAAAAGCAATCACTAAATCTCTGAATAACTAATAAAGCTGACTTATAGAGAATTCAGTTTTGTGTTAGAAGTATCTTGACATTATTCAGACAAACTGCTGAACATTTAACATTTTTCAAATATTATAGTAATTATTAGAGACATATTCATACTTTTTTCCTTGGTAAGAAAAATTCTTAAGGGTAAAAAGTTTCATCTTAACATTCTACTGTAGTCAAAATGTATGCCATATGTAGTGAGAATGAATGATTTCAAAAAATTACATTAATCTGTAGAACATTTGGAAAAAAACATTTTCATACATTGAAATAAGTAAAATGAAATCATATTTTAATATTCTATAGATTCTTCTATACAAGTAATTGCAGGCAGATGACATTTATTAAGACAAAGTAGACCAAACCCTCAAATTATGTGTTGTTTTTTTTTTGGTAATATAGCAGAGTATAAAAATTCTATAAAGGGGATAGTTTTATGCTACAATTCAAAGATTTTAGGACTTGTACATTTGATATAACCCTGAAAATACAGGATGATATATTAAAGAAAAAGCATAACATACTATATTTTCAGGTAGTAGGTATCAACCTACTAAAATACTTTCTGTCTCCTAAAGGAATTGAATTGTTAATTTTTCATATTGCAAATATTATAGAATGTTTGTTGAAACTTTAGATGAGACTTTACTTTTCCCTGATCCTTCTCCTACCTGTCTGATTGATGTTCCTTTGGGGAAGTCATGTCATTTCTTCAATGTATTCCAGGATTTCATCCTGGATCCTTCTCTCTTCCTTCTTTATATTTTTTCTCTAGATCAGCTTTCATCAGTTCAATGCTTATGAAATCTGAAGTCTACATTTCCAGTCTCATTTCTCTTTGGACCCCCCACATCTCTTGTTACCTATTGGACAATTCCTTCTGGATATCCCATAGAGTACATGTATCCATAAGAGAACTTGTTTTCTTTCCTCCAGAATCCATCCTTTCCCTCCTACTTTCCTCATTTCTATCAACAGCAGCACTGTTTTTCCAGTCAGTCATATTCACAATCTAGGAATAATCCTTGACTCCACTCTGTGATATCCAGTCACTTGTAAAATCCACTCTCCTCATCCCCTTCTCCTCACTTACATGACCACCCCTCTGCTCTTATCTGGACTTTCTCAATAGCCTTTTAGTTGGCATCCCTGCAAGCAGTTCCACCCCCCACTTCCAATCTATCCTCCATGCAGCTGCTAAACTGAAAACCATGTCATTTCCCCACTCTATTTCCTCTAACATAAAATTCAGACTATTCTGTTTATATGTGAAGCTCTTCATGATCTGGTTCCCACCTATCTTTCTCGGTTAATTGTTTATTACTTGCCTCTCACACTCTCCATTACAACCAAATTGGCTTACTTGCTCTTCTCTGTAGGAATGATAAAGCAGCAATCATCAAAGCCATCTGGTGTTGGTTTAAAAAGAGAGAAGTAGATCGACAAGATAGACAAGATCAAGGAAAATCAGAAATCATGGAACTCAATAGCCCAGTGTTCAATAAATGCCAAAATAGAAATGACTTAGGAAAGCACTCCCTGTTTAATAACAGCTAGTGATAAAGTTACAAAGTAGTTTGGCAGAAATTGGACTTAGATTAATATTTAATTTCCATAATAAATACAAAATGGATATAATATTAAAGATTGTACCATTAAAAATAGAAGAGAAACAGATTGTGAACTATGAGTAGGCAATAAATTCTTAACCAACCAAACTACAGAGGCAGTCAAATGGTAAAATATATAATTTTGATTATTTAAAATTAGAGGACTTTTGTACAAGCAAAATTAATGTATCTAGCATAAGGAGGCAAGCTTTCACATGGATTAAATATCTCTGGTAAGGACATGCAGCATAGATAGACAACCAGTAAGAATCATGCAATATCAAAAGTCATTTTTCAATAGTTATTTCAAAAGATACAAGCAAACAGTTCTTAAAAATGAACTTCAGACTATTAACAACCATAAGAAAAGATGTTTCAAATCACTGATGCTAAGAATAATGCAAAATAACTCTGAGGTTTGTCATCATATTGGCAAAGATGGCCAAATAATGGAAATAGTCAAAGCTGGAGAACATAGAGAGAGACAAGCGTATGAGTACATTGTTAGTGAAGCTGTGAAACATAGAGAGAGACAATGTATATGAATACATTGTTAGTGAAGCTGTGAAACATAGAGAGAGACAATGTATATGAATACATTGTTAGTGAAGCTGTGAAACATAGAGAGAGACAATGTATATGAATACATTGTTAGTGAAGCTGTGAAACATAGAGACAATGTATATGAATACATTGTTAGTGAAGCTGTGAAACATAGAGAGAGACAAGCATATGAATACATTGTTAGTGAAGCTGTGAAACATAGAGAGAGACAATGTATATGAATACATTGTTAGTGAAGCTGTGAAACATGAAGTACCATCATTCTGGGAAGTAATTTGGAATTATGCAAATAAAGTGCCTAGCATGTCCATACTCTTTGCTAGGCAGATGCATCTTAAGACTATCATTGACAAAACAAAACAAAACAAACAAAAAAATAGAAAAAAAATTCTGTGCATGCTTCTGTATTTATGGTGGCACTTTATGAAATAGCCAAGAATTAAAAATGAAGAAGTCTATTAAGCGTTTATTAAGTGCCTACAGTTTGCAAGATGCTGTCCTAAGTCCTGGGGACAGAAAGAAAGGCAAACATAGATCTGTCACTCAAGTAGCTCACAGTAAACTTATAAACACAACATACAAATGATAAATTGAAGATGACAACAGAGGAAAGGCTCTACAATGAAGAGGGGTAAGGAAAGGCTTCTCTTAGAGGATAGGACTTTAGCTGGTACTTAAAGAAAGTCAGGGAAGCTAGGATGTAGAGAGGAATGCAAGTCAACCCAAAGGAAAAAAAAATATTTCTCAGACTCTGGAAATATAAAGTCTCGTCCAGTGTTACTAAACCCAAATGGCAGGAGGAAAGCATAAGAACATTGGAAAGGTGAAAGTGGGCCGATGTGTCAAGAGCTTTGAATGACAAAGAGAGGGTTTTATATTTGATCCTTGAGGTAAGAGGAAGCCCCTGGAGTTCACTGAGTGAAGGGCTTAGGGGTGGAGGAGGAGGTCACCATAGATTGGGAAAAAGCAAAACAAAATATGGTATGTGAATATAATGTAATATTATTGTATTATGAAAAATTACAAGCACAGATTCAAAAAAGCTTGGAGGGATTTATGGACACAGAGGTAAAGTGAACAGCCAAGAGAACAATATACATAATGTCTACAGAAGTGTAAATGGAAAGAACCATAAGTACAAAATAATTGAAAATGAATATTATAAACTATTAAGAATAAACTGCCCACAGTAGAGTCATAAGAAGACACCTTCCTCTGCTCCTTAGTGGAAGTTTGGGACAGGGGAGATCTTCACAAGCATAAAGCACTGCAAACAATATCACATTTTTCAAAGTATTGTTTTTGCTTAATTTTTTTCTCTGAATTTTTTTCTTTTTTTTCAAAAAGTATGAGTGACAGTTGTCTCAGTGGGGAGGGATAGCAATACAGGGGGAATCTAGGTGACATAAAAGCAAAAAAACACTAAAATTCCTTAAAAAATTCTTTAGATTGCTTTCCTATTGCCTCTAGGATAAAGTGAATCCTGACCTGTTTGGATTTGAAGCTCTTTGCCATATGGCTCCACCTGATTTTTCCAGGCTAATTATTCATCACTTTCCCTATTACCCTCCATGTTATAACACAAATAGCCTACTTGTTCCTCTCTGCATGTGACCTTCCAACACCCTTTTCTACTTTTGTAGGGGCTGAGGGAGCCCAATACCTTTCATATTCTACCTTCTCTTTCCTGTCACTTAGAAACCCTAGCTTCTTGTAAGACTCAGCTCCAGCCCTCCCACCCACAAGAAGCCTTATCTGATTGCTCCATTGTGAGTGCCCATCCTGCCACCCCCAATTCCTTTGCAGTTTGGAGGACCACATCTCATTATTGTGAATTCTGAATGAGAAAGCTCCCTCCACCACTGAGTTGAGCACTGTGCTAAATACTGGAGAAGATGTTGTTAGCCATTTTTCAATCTTGTCTGGCTCTTGGTGACCCATTTTTGGGTTTTCTTTGTCTGGATAATGAAGTAGTTTACCATTTTCTTTTCCAGCTCATTTTACAGATGAAGAAACTGAAACAAATAGGGTTAAGGGATTTGCCCAGTGTCACTCAGCCAATAAATGTCTGAGACCGGTTTGGACTCAGATCTTGACTCTAGGACTAGGCCCAGCATTCTGACCACTGAGCCACCTAGCTTCCCTTGGCCCAGAGTAGGTACTTGCTAAATGTTTGTTGCTTCATTGATTGGTTACTCAAGGTCATTAAGTATAGGCATGTGAGCCAGGTTTCATTACTCCAAGGCTGAGGAGTCTTGATCCATGCCTTTCACTGTGTTCTTAGTCTCTGTGTGAACATGTTGTTTCCACGAGTTGAGCGTAATATTCGTAAGGAAAGAGATGGATTTTCCTTTGTTCTGTATCTCTCATTTCAAATGTGGCACATAGTAGGCGCTTATAAAATAAATGCCTGTTGAATTGAATTGAATTGAATAGCATAGTCTAAAGCTCCAAATCCATTTGTCCGGGAGCCCAACCTGCTGCCTATGCACAAAACCATCGAAGGATGAATCAATCACTCTGCCTTAATCGCATCCCCTCCATTATCCTGTGCTCCTTACTCATCCTGGACTGGCAGCTCCTCTGAGAACAGCCACAATTTTCAACTACAAAGTGCTTGAGTTTGACAGCATTTCTGTCTCTTGTGAAATGAAAGTAGTCTGGTAAGACATTTAACAAGCGTGAGTGTACACAGAAATGCTTTATTATAATTTGGAGTGATTCATAAATTGGTCAATGTTTCATTACCATGAACATTGAGGATATTTTCCAGTCAAGTGTTTTCTTTCCATCACTCAACTAACAGGCACCTACTATGCCCCATGCACCATGCTTATGTCTCTTGACATTTATTCCTTTTTGCAAAAGATTTTACATATAGAGGTCATTAAGTATTTATTTTTTGTCAGAATCTATGGTTATTCACTAGGGATCTTTGATATATATTAATATGTTAATATATATTAAGCATTTGATAAGGCTAATTAGATTTTAATATTATTATTAATTGTATTGATAGCTAATATATAGATCTATATATATATAGATAGCTAATATATAGATCTACATATAGATAGATAGATAGATAGCTAATATATATAGGCCAGGCATTGGGTTAATCAAAACGAAACATACCTCAATGCATATTATTTTCAATATTGTCTATATTTACTAATCATAGAGGCACAGATTTAGAGCTGGAAGAAAGTTTATTGTTTTTCTAGTCCAAAGCCTTGGTTTTAAAGATAAAAAGCTAAAGCAACAAGTTATGCAAAATAAACTTTTATGATGTAAATTTGGAAACCTTTGTCTTAATCCAAGGTGTGTGACTAGTTAGCTGAATTACTTTAGTAAACTATAGTCTTTAAAAGAGCCTTTAGCAAAATGAATGTGCATGTTGTAGGTGCTGGGGATTTTTTGCCTAATGTGGGCTATATGTGTATCATTGGGTCTGTATAGACGTGGCACCTAGTGAGGCAAGAGTAGATATTTAGAATCTCTTTTTCCACCATTCTCCAAGGGAGGCTTAGATTCCTGCCAGGAGGGAAGGCCAAAGGTTAGGTCCAGGGACTTGCCATTCTTTCTATCAGTTTCCTCCCTTACATGTTCTTCATGTAGGGAAGATCATTTTTAGGTTCAAGTTGAGGTCTTGATTCCTTAACAGAGAAGAGGTGCTCCAAGGGTTGATTCCTTTCCTACCAAATGCCAGTTTAATAGCAAACACATATATGGAATATCATGTGCACACATTTATCCCAAAACAGAAATCAAAGAGTTTCAGATATCACACAAGGAGAAATTCTCCAAGGCTGGGGATAGAGCCATGATTGAAGTACCAGCTCTTCCATACACTGTCTAACTACAAAGACTCCCAGAGTCTTTCTCTCTGCTCAGGGACCTGTGGGCCTTCTGTCTCAAAGTTAGAAAACAGAAGCCTCTATTTCCAAATTTTCACCAATTCCTTTCCTCCTCCAGACTGGGAGCACTGAGATATGAGCCATGAAAGTCATGATGAGAGGTAAATGATTCCTTATTCCTTTCCTCCCTTGTTAGAGTATGGTAGGGGCAATGTCACAACCCCTTCCCCATGCAATTTAGGCAAGTTGGTTGCTTTTGGCTATGGTGTTTCCCAGAAAAGGTATGGTGGAATTCCTAGGTTTGGATTGGCTCGGGAGACTAGCAGTTTAGATTGTTGAAGTCACTTTATGATTACTTAAAAACAAAGCAGCTCCTAGGAAAGCCAGGTTCCACCCAGACAGACGAGGAAGGCTTGCTCAGTTCATGTACTCAAGGGATTTTTGGTGCCTCTCCTTGTTTGATATCCTCCAACTATGGCTAACTAAATTCCTTTTTGTTAAGTGTTGAATTGCCTTCGAGTAACTCATTTTGTTCTGATATTGAACCTATATTACCAAGGGAGTGACTTGAATTCACACCTACTCCAGAATACAGAGTCAAAACCAGGGCAGGATGACCAAGTCTGGACTGGCTTACGGAACTGAAAGACTATATGGGCAGCCCTCCCACAGCTTAGAAAACAAAATAAAACAGAACAAAACACAGCTTAGCACCTAGGAGGGGAAAATAATTAATTGAAGGAGAAAACTACCAGATGGCAGCTGCTCATTCCCTTGTGCTTCCTTTCTTGGCAGCTCCAACCTAGGTGAACTCTTCAGCCTGGCCCGGATCATGTCTTTATGCCTGGCCAGTACCCTCACCCACGTCTTAGAAAACAAAGGATGAACAACAACCACCTCCCACTGACTCTGAGTGTCTCCCATGGGGGTTTCTTTGTCATACTTGGCCTGGAATGCAAAAATTGCTACTTATACTTGTACCACTTACTGTAATTTCAGTTTCCTTGTTTATAAAATAAGGGGTTTAACACTGAATAGTCTCTAAGATCCTTTGGAGCTCTAATAGTCTATCTTGATTATTAGGTACAATATAACTATATGTAACTACATATACATATAAAACCACATATACACACAAAATACATATAGAAAGCTATTTATGTGAATATATGTATTTTTCCTGGGTATTGAAGGAGTAAAGGGAATTATACTTAGGTTGGAGGGACAGAGAGAGCCCATGATTTCCTGTGGCAATTTTACTTGGCAATATGTAGTGTTTCAACTTTCAACAGTTCTGTCATGTTTCCTTTTTTCTCATTAGCAAAATTCTGCATATTTTAGAAGTTTCCAGACACCTAATTCTAATTTTACAAATCAAGGTTATAATATTTTTCTAGCTCTTGGATAGTTTTAGTTAACGAGCTCATTCTTTTTCACCTGAAAATGTGATCCTATCACTTTCAAAATAGGTTTTAGGGAAGAAATGAAAAGATTGTTCAGGATGTGGGCATGCATTTTGAAAAGCTTTTCTGGCTCAGAGGAAAAGTGAACCCCTTTGTCTAATTTCAGCATTCGGTACTGGTTCATACAAAATGAACCTGACAATTAAAATGAAAGTAAAGGCAAAAGATGGCAGCTAGGTGGGTCATCACTTCAGTCAGGCCTGAAGTCAGGAAGACTCCTCATTGCGAGTTCAAATCTAGCCTTAGATGCTTACTAACTGTGTGACGCTGGGGAAGTCACTCAATCCTTAGTTTTCTTATCTGTAAAATGTGCTAAGAAGGAAATGGCAAACCACTTCAGTATCTTTGCCAAGAAAATCCCAAATGGGGTCCTCAAGAGTCAGACATTCCTGAAAACGACTGAATAGTAACTAAATGCTTTATGTTAAAGCACTTCATCACATTTATCTAGAACCTATACTTTAATTGCATGGTCCCTGGATGGAAAAAATGTCAGTTGAAAGCCTTAGAATCCAGGATTGCTTTGATCATTTCTTTTTGGGATGAAATTAATTTAGTCCTGAAATAAAGCATCCAAATACTACCTTAACTGTTTTGGGATTAAAAGTAGTTTATTTGGAACTGAAACATGCTATCACCTATAGATTTGCTTGTACCACGGAATTATATTCAATTTCTGTTCTTATCCAATTCACATGAATTCAGTTTCCTCTTTGGTGGGTAAAAAGCAAAATCCTGGATCACACTAACTATCCTCCCTGCACCCCAAACCAAACAATTAAATTTTCCTTATCTATCCTAATATACATTGTCAATTTCACCATTTTGGTTCAAGGACTCTATCCATTCCCAATATTGTTTTTTTCCAAGAAATGAGTTTAATTCTTTCTAAAGGAAGTTAAAATAGCCACAGTGATTCCAGATGCTTATTCTTTCCAGTGAAATTATTCATTCTTTTCTCTTAGCAACCATTTTCTAATTACCCTTTATGTTCAAAGTATTTTACCAGGTACTGGGGCAGATACCAAGGTAATTAAGAAGATCTTAATCCCTTTAGTTGCTGGAATAAAGAAGTATGAATATTTTGTTTTATAATTATTTCAGTGGGAATTATTGAACTGTTACTGGAATAGGAAAACCCTATATTTACTTGACAGAAAGATGAATTTTCAAAAGTATTAACCACACCATACATTTCTGGTTAATATCAGTTTGACAATATGTATTGATTTGAGGGAAATAGCATGATATAATCCTGAGATGTCAGACACCAGGCCTACCCACACTAGCTGCTAGCCACACAACACAGTAGGGGCCTGAATCAGATTAAAATGTAATTGGGAAATATTTAACAAAATAAATAAAAATACAATAAAACATTTCTTTCTGTCTTATTTGTGGTTGTCATGTCTGATTCTTGGTGACCTCATTTGGCAAAGGTACTGGAGTGGTCTGCCATTTCCTTCCTCAGCTTATTTTATAGATGAGGAAACTGAGGCAAGTCGGGTTAAGTGACTTGCTCAAGGTTGCACAGCTAGTAAGTGTCTGAGGTAATATCTGAACTCATGAAGATAAATCTTCTTGATTCCAGGACATCTAGCTAGCTGCCCTTACAATAAAACATAGATAATATTAAATTTTGGTTTTCTAAGTCAATATGCAGCTTACAGGAATCCTTGTAAATGATTTAGTGGCTTGCATTTTTGAGTGACAGCACTCAAATGTAGCATATAGAGTACTTTTGAGAGGGAAACTCTAGGGTGGGACTACAAATCTAGTGGCCATAAGGTAAATGGGGTTGGGGGTCTGCTCTTTAGAAAGCCAAGTTATGTTCTTTTCTGAGGTGGGGCCAAACCTGAGTAGTGCCATGAGTTTTAAAGCCTGTGTAAGGTAGGAGTAGGGAACCTGTGGCCTTGAGGCCACATGTGGCCCTTTAGCTCCTCAAGTATTCCCCTTTGATTGAATCTTTGGCTGTACTTGAGGATCTCGAGTGCCACATGTGACCTGGAGGATACAGGTTCCCCACCCAGGTGTGAGGTATTGCATTAAACATGGAGGAGGATTATATTACTTGAACTGAGAATATTTTGTCTGTTTTCTGCATTTCCAGTGGGAGTGATTGAGAGGGTGTCCTTTATACTGATATATCTTGTTCCTTTGATTGCTTGAATTGAAGCTGAAGATCATTTTATTCACATTATTGTAGATATAGATACAAGCCATATTTAACCTATAATCTTCAGAGGCAAAAAGTGTGGTTTATGGGGAAGCCCAGTTGATTTGAGAGACTCCAAAGACACAGATGGTGTTACATCTTTATTGAAACTTTTGCATACATGTATGTGGCCTTGTATGAAATTTTTTATCTTTTTATCAACATTAATGGCAAAACACTTTGAAACAGCTTCCAAAATAAAGTGGTAAAGATTTTGTCTGGAAGTGAACTTCCCAGGGAAGGGTAAAGAGAATGAATGGTATGTATGAAAGTGAACTCACAGTATAAGAAGCAATGACTTAGGCTCAAGTAATGTGAGACAGAATTACCCATCAAGAGCCAATACTTCATTTCCCTTATACTTTAGTAGTTATATAGGGCGGTGACCTCAGCGAGAGGGACACTCCCTCCAGTGGTACACCTTACAACCCATCCATCTCTTTTCATCCATATCTGACTATGACTGGCATCCACTCACCATCCTGGAAGCCTTCCTCTAAGTGATAAATGGGTACCAATACATCACTCCAGCCGTCCATCCCTCCTGCCTCCTTTCTGAGTCATGCGTGTCTGGATGACATGTTTTATACTATTACGTTACTTGCAATCTGTCATTGTAAGCATGCCATGGCCTATTTGTTCCACTGCCTTGTCAATGATCCACAAATTTGAATCTTCAGAGATGGTGATATCATTTTATAGATGGGAAGACTGAAGGGTAGAGAAGTTAACTAACTTGCCCAGCATACATTAGGATTCTATCTCAGGTCTTGTAACAGCAAATTCAATTTCTTTTGATTATACCCCAAATAGTGTGGGAATAATCATGAAAAAAAGGTTGTAAATAGGCCATGTCTCATGCTACATGTTAGCCTCTGATTCCAGAGACAAACTTCTTTGTGTGGTCAGCTAGGTTCTCCAGGAAATCCCTTGCTTTCTGAAAGGGATATTTAGTCAGTGGACAAAGGACCATACATACAACACTGTATAAAACTAGACTCATCTTAGCCCAAGTATATCTGCCACAAGCATTATATATGTATTGAAGAATCCTAGTAACAATGGCAGTGACAGTTTTATGAACATCAACTTTGGATCTTCGAAACAATTCAAGTTAACACAAGTATTATTCCCCCTTTTTAAAAATAGGAAAACTGAGGTTGAAAAAAAACCACAACTATACCGCTAATGTCAAATTTGAGAGAGGAAGCTATCATGGTTAACGTTTATGCCTGCTAGACCCCTGACCCCATTAATCTGATGCCACCTAATCATCCCTGGGATGTAACACCAGGCTTGAAGTGAAACTTTCATCTTTATGTTATCTCCCCCAGATTAAAAATACATGGAGACTCTGGGATCTCCCTTGCCTATCTTTTCATTTTGTCTTTCTTGATGAATGACTGCAAGTTTGTATAGTACATATTGAAGAATGAGATCTGTAGGTAGTCCATTTAACTGAATATCATAATCTGGGCAATTGGAATTCTTCATTCACTTTCTGTTCTCCTGTGTAGATGGGCAGGCCATCTCTTAACCAGTCTTCGAGTGCTGATGGATCTCATCCAGGAGACTTTTTTTCTGGAATTCAGTACATCCACAAACAGGAACATCTTTAGGGTTTCATCAACCAGAATTTCCTCTTCAATTTGGACTCTGAGCTGAATCTTCTCCCTGACAGAGGCAAACATCTTTGATTAGTTTACAATTTCCTGTATCTAATATAAATAATACAATATACAATTTCCTGTATCTAATATAAATGACCAGATTGTCAGTTTCATTTATATTCCAAAGACCCATACGTGATTTTTACCTATCTATGGGAAACAACTTGTTTAGTCAGTCAATAAGGATTCATTAGGTACCTACATATGCCAGGCATTACCAGATTATGTGCTTTTTTTTATAGTCAACAAGTAATATGCATTGTTACCTTATAACAACATGCTTATCATACTGTAAATATTATGCACAATGGATCTTATATTTTCTACATTTTTCAATTAATTATGTATAGATAAAGATGTGGTCTACAGCTGACTGTCATTTATGAAAGCTGGCCTGCTCTTTACTAATACAATCATAAAAGCTTAAATTGAAATATGTATTTAATTCACATAACATTTTTATAGAGATGAGGAAGTACAGATAGAGACAGGAATCATCAGTGTTCTCCTTGCTCACCCTCATTTGGTATTTAAAAAGGTCCATGCTTTATTAAGCCTCTGGTGTCTTCCCCTCCTTCAGATCCCTTGTGACTCAGTCCCTTGGTGATTTAAAATAATTATTTGAAAATTAGATCATTTCACCTAAACTTAGAGCTAAAATAATAAAAATATAAAAAGTTGTTCTAATCAAATTATTAAAAATAATATACCATAAAATATTTTGAAAAGAACACACTACATGCCTGCTTTCAATAATTGTTCATTCATTTTTATACATATTTTAGGATGACACATCAGGATAGGTAGATCAAACACTGGATTCAGTAAACTCTGTCTCATTGTTTCCTTCCTTTGGTCCAAACCATAAGAGCATTGATTCATTCCACTTGATTTTCAGACTCCTGATTGGTCATTATGGGTGACTTGGAGCCCTAAGAGGTAAGCCTGCTATTCTGTCTGTCAGTCTTGGTGCAGGACCTGCTCAGGATCTCGTTGAACAATAAATTACCTTCAATACATTTGCTACCTTGACTTTGTGTAGAACTTTTCAACTGTGAAAATATAGAAAGATAGGAATCCTATTGACTTCAGAAAATCTAGTATTTAGATGAAACACATTCCTCTTGTATAAGAGGGAACATAGGATTTCATAGGATCATGGGTTTGTTGTGGTTGTTGTCCTTTATTCTTGAAGAGAAAATGACATCACTATGCTAGAGTCTAGTGCCAGTGTATCCCACTGTGTCTGATCAGACTAATACGTGCACAGCATGCTCTACAGTGTGTTTGTCCTTCGTTGCCAAAGATCATGCCATGGGGGTGGGGAGCAGAGCCAAGATGGCAGAGTGAGAGCAACGACTCACCTAAGCTCTCGGACAAACTCCTTCGGATACTTCTGAAAGGAGAATCTGACCAAATTTTGGAGGTGCAGAATCCAATGGGAGACAGATGGTGATGGATTTGGAGCTCAGGTTGGACTAGAAGGTCCATGGGAAGGATCTGTTCTGCGGGAGTGAGCCCACAGTGCACAGCGCAGCGGAGCAGAAGGGACCCGAGAAACCTGAGTGGCGGGTGGAACAAGAGGAGCAGCACCAAGGGCAGGAGACAAGCCGAACCAAGTCAGTGAAAGCTGCCAAGCGCCAGATATCAGCACAGCAGCTCCTGAGACCTTCAGCCCGAAGATCAAACTTTGGTAAGTCACCTACTTGAACTTCCGGGAGCCAGGACAGCGGAGTGATCAGTAAATGCTCTCTCCTCCCTGCTTGATGACCATGAAAGAACCATAAAATATTTCCCCAGAAAAATCCCAGATCAGCAGAAACAGCAGAAGGAGGTCAATAGTCTCATAACACCTGAGACGAGGAAAATAGCTAAGGGGGATTCTTCCTACGGTGGCAGAGACAAACCAGAAGGACAGAGGACCCAAGGCAGGGAAAACTTGCACTAGAACCCAGGCAAGCCTCAGCTCCAGGAGAGGAACCCCAGGAGGGGTGGGAACACGCATTAGCATCTAGGTGTGCCTCAGCTGTCCAGGGGAATCAGAAAAACAAAAGGGCAGCTGGGATTACCAGCCCCTGAGCTTGCCTTTGCCTCACTTCAGTTGAGGAGATCTCCTGTGACCAGACAACTCCTCCCCGACACTTAACAAGCTAAACCCAGGGCTGATTGGGGAAACACCAAACAAAAACCTGCTTTTAGCTTTTTCACACATCAGCTCAGCAAAAAGTTCTCTAGCTTTGGACTGAAAGAACCAGAAGCCACAACACTCAATCAATATCATGAATAAGAAAAAGCAGAGGGCTGAAAGAACCATAGAATCTTTCTATGGGGATAAGGACCAAAACATAAACACCAAAGAGGTCAGAGCTGAGACTGTACTTCCATCTGAATCTTCAGAAGGGACTATGAACTGCTCCCAAGCACAAGCAGCTCTCCTGGAACAGCTGAAGAAGGAAATAGTAGATAAACTGGCCGATGATTTTAAAATTATTAAGAGAGAATTCACTGATGAGAACATCTCTTTGAAAAGGAAAATTGAACAAATGGAAAAGGAAG
>CM053774.1:101304573-101424199 GCA_028658325.1 Potorous gilbertii | reverse complement strand
CAATCCTAATCTCCGACAAAGCAAAAGCAGAAATAGATCTAATTAAAAGGGATAAGGATGGAAACTATATCCTGCTAAAAGGAACCATAGACAATGAAGCAATATCATTACTAAACATGTATGCTCCAAGTGGTATAGCATCCAAATTCTTAGAGGAGAGGTTGGGGGAGTTGAAGGAAGAAATTGACAGCAAAACTATACTAGTGGGGGACCTCACCCTCCCTCTTTCTGAACTTGATAAATCTAACCTCAAAATAAACAAGAAAGAGGTTAAGGAGGTAAACAAAGACCATGCCATCAGAGAAATAATGAAATGATTTACACTTGTCTTTGTTTGGAGTGAGGAAGGACTGTGTAGGTCACCAGCCTCACTTCTCCTCCAGAGTCATCTGAATCCAGTGACCAGATATTCATCAGGATGACTGGAGATGACCCAGGATGAGGCAATTGGGGTTAAGTGACTTGCCCAAGGTCACACAGCTAGTGAGTGTCAAGTGTCTGAGGTGAGATTTGACCTCAGGTCCTCCTGACTTCTGCACTGGTGCTCTATCCACTGCGTGGTGCAGCTGCCCTGGTTCTACTGTAGGTCAGGTACAAATACTCTGTGAACATTTGAGGCAGATTCTCTAAACTTGTGCATATTGCTCTTCTTTTGCTTGCAATCTTGCTTTGCTTACAGAGCACCTTTTCTGCATAGAGAACAGCACCTTCTCTGATGAGGTAATGCCATGTGGGGTGGGCCTATGCCAGTGTCTCCTGAGTCAAGCAATCAATTCCAAAGTTATTAAGAGAGACCTTGAGAGTGTCCTTGTTTCCCCCGCTTTTTAAGCTACCATTTTGCCTTGTGTGAGTTCTCCATCAAATAGTCTTTTAGGCAAACATATTTGGCATCCAAACAATGGGGCCAGTCTATCCAAGTTGTAAGAAACCCTGTTTAGTCATTTTCAGTTACATCTGATTCTTTATGACCCATTTGGGGTTTTCTTGGTGAAGATACTGGAATGGTTTGCCATTTCCTTCTACAGATCACTTTACAGATGAGGAAACTGAAGCAAACAGGGTTAAATGACTTGCCCAAGGTCACACAGGCTAAAGTGTCTGAGGTCAGATTTGAACTCAGGAAGATGAGTCTTCCTGATTCCAGGCTCAACGCTCTATCCACCGCCACACTTAGCTGCTCTAGAAACATTCAATATCATCTAATTTTGCAGATTAGATAACTGGGCTCAAGTTGAGTGGTATTCTTGGGATCACAGAGCTAGTAAGAGCTAGTAAATTCTTCCTGTATTCTTATACCCTTTTATATTTTGTCTTTCTTTTTTTTTTTCATTTGTTTCAGAGCTAATACTCCCACAGGCATTTTCTACACATTGTTCCAGTAAAATATCACTGTTTTACATATGCAGACTCCTAGCCTATATAACTTGGTATTATTACTTTTAAAACAAAACCAAACCTGAAATAATGGTTTCCATAACTTTGCCAACCAAATCTCACGTTCTTTTCTCCCCACTTCAAAATGTTTGATGGTTTTCATTTAGCATAGGTTCTCTAGCAGGGATCCTGGCTCCCAATCTAATTATTTTGCATTTGTCTACGCTGAATTTAACATTTATCTCCTGACCCAGTCACCTAACCAGCCTCAATCTTTTTAACCTGGTTGTATTTTTTCATTTCTTCTATCTACTTTTATTTTTAGTATAATCTGTTAACACTTTGTTCTCATTTTTAATAGCTTTTCCAAATCACTTACCCTGCAAATACATTTGGGGATGCATCTAGCAAGAAGACCATATGAATATCTGAAAGGATCTTAGCAACTCCCTCTGAAAAGGAAGCTTCCTCCCCTCCACTGGCTCTTTTTCAAGTACATAAAGCTACAAAAGAAGCATCCTTTTCCTATTTCTTAGCCTTTCTCATCCAGTTACATGGGGCACTTTCCAACTAAATAAAGCAAAGTGATTAGACTAAGTGTATGTAGCAACAAAAATCTTAGATAGTAATCTTTTGGCTCTCTGCCTTTAGATCGCCTTTAATCTAAATAACCTGAATTAGCCTCACAAGACTATTTTGGAGATCAAATCAGACAATGGCTATAAAGTGTTTTGCCAATTCTAAAGTGCTACTTAAATACTAGCTATTATTTCGGTCATCTCATTCTCATTCCTTTCAACTGGATTCAGTTAGAAACAGTCTTGGGACAAGCCACTTTCCTGTGCTTTGTTTTTTTTCCTTTTTATTTAATATTCTATGGACATAGGATTAAAATGACTGCTTTTTAAAGTCAAATAAAAGTATTGCTATGTAAGCTCACCCTCCTGTAGGCTTACTAAAAGCTTCCTTGGCAAACAGGACAACATGGATGCTATCCCTATACTTCATCCTTTCTCCTCATAATTTTTATTTTCTCTACTAAATCTTTCTATTTGGAAAGCTTTTCAATCCAAGAAAAGAGGTTATGAGTATTTGGTATAGAGACTGCTATTCAAAAACAATTCTTACATGAAAAAAAATTCTTGTGATAGGGCAAAGTATAAAAGAAAAATATCAAGAACATCTAACTTAAAGGAACCACCACCAGAAGTACTCTATGGTACCTGCTTTAATGTATACTGAGCCAAATTTTTGTGGGCCATTGCTAGGAAAGCCCAACTTCAAATTAGAAGGATTAGGTTCACTTTTCTCGTGCTCTTCAGATCATTAAAACTGGTAGTTAAACCTATCAGGACATAAAAATATTTGAAAGGCTGCTGTTTGTGAGCTCCTAGAGAGAAGCAACTGTGTTTGCTTTTCTCTGTAGCCCCAACACTTGTCAGAGTGGCTGATGTCTTATACTGTGACTTAAAGGTTTATTGACTTGACTTAATTAGCCATTTTACATTTCACTTTGGCTTAGCTAAGTCCTGATGCCCACTTATTGTTCCAAAGGCCACCTGGCCAGTTCTCTTTCTTATTGCCTCCTTCTCCAATACAGACGCTTGCCTTTTATAAACTGTTGTTGCTTTTGGATTACTATCATATTAAGTACCACTTTTTAGCTCCAAGTAAAGATTGGACCTCTAGATCTTCCAAAATGACAAACTTCTCAGGACATATCCTTCTTGGGGATATTTTTCACTGAATATCAGGAAAGGTTAAACATAAAAAGATCAAAGTGGCCACAGATCCCCTGGTACAAACCCTTCTTGTAAAATCCAAGCTCTGTATGGTCAGAAATAGTGGAGTCACCATGAAACCAAGGTAAAGAAGGATTATTCTTTGCTCTTCCTCCCAGAAACACATCATGCTACCTGAAGTGACAGTCGATAGAGTGCCAGCTAGAAATGAAATCTTCCTTTAACAAATACAATACGACCAACCAATGATCCACTTGTAGTTTGTCATGTCATATGAAATCAAGTCCTTTCAGAAGCCCGTCACTACCTGAGTCGGGATAGGCTCTTCTAAACTGTCTACACAACACACTGGAACCCAGCCAGGAATATCTATTTCTACATGCCCCAATGAATAGCCCCTATGGCAGATCACGTGATCAATTAAAATACCTTGACAAAAATCTAAAAGTAGTGTATTAAGTGAATTGTGTTTATCTACGATACACTGTTTCCACTATTGTTAATAAACTATAGATTCTAAGACTTTTCTCAAAGGCTGGACTAATTCACTGTGATAATCTCGAAGAAAGGGGAATATAAGCAATGACTGGCTATTGAGTTATTCATTTTCCATTCTTTAGACTCAGTATTTTTTTTGAATGCTGTGAACTTTTAAAAAATGTCACTAAAATGTTAACCATTTTTGTGTTTCATGAAATGGTGGTACCAGTTTTGGTGCTATAAAGTCTATTTCAAATGCCATTAAAAAAAGCTTTCATTCCTACTGCATTATTCCACATATGGCATGAAACAATTTCTATTCTCTTCCTTTCAAAAGAAAGAAGAAAAAGTATTTTTTAATACAGAATAACAATTTATGTTCATTTTAAATAGCTCTTGTTCTTTCATGGATCATATTTATATTGAGGCAGTTTATGATGGTGACTATAAAGCTAGCATTAGAATGAAGGGGATTTGTGTTCAAGTCTCTCTGCTGATGCATATTGGATGTATGACCTTGGGCAAGTCTCTTAGCTTCTAGGACACAGATCACTCTCTCAGACTTGAAGTTGTTTATCTATATTGGTAGAGAGAACTCCTGACCAGTCCCCAAAATGATTGGTATTATTTGAATTTCCTGAAAACTATGATTCATTGATGTAGGACTTCTCATGGGATGGGAATCTTCTAGAGAGAATTCTTGGTAGTATCAGACATGCAGTCATGTCTTCATTAATATATCCATTTCCTCATGTTCATGTTATCTTTTACACATCCCTTTGAATTTCTTCTGACCTGTTTGCCCCAATATCATACTCATCTCCTACTTCCTCTTCCTGCAGTCTCAGCCTTAGGACAACCTCTCACCCTCTCCTAACTAGATACTTTTTATCTAGTTGCCTAATTGGTATCCTGCTACCCCTCATGCCCCTTCTAGCACTGCTGTCGCTTCATCTTCATCTACAGAGTAGATCATATCACTCCTCTGCTCAAAATTCCTTAGTAGTTCCCGAATGCCTTCTAGAGAAAGTCTATACTCTTTAGCTTGGCATTCAAGGCTCTCCATATTCTACTGCCAGCCTTCTTTTCCTTTGTACACATTGCACACTGCTACCTCTACTCTATGTGCCCATGAAACTGCCTGTTTGTCATATGGAACTACTGTGTCCTGCTTTATTCTTCTCATTCCTCTGTTCAGTGTCATCCTATCCCTTGAAGACCTTACCTCCTTTCATCTGGAGCAGCATCTTGGAGAGTTGCTTAAAGCTGAGAGATTGGGTGGTTTATGCACGATTGTATATTTCACCTCTGTCAGGGGAAGGACTTCAATCTGCCCTCTTTATTAGAAGGCTAACCATCTGGTCATATCATCATATAGATTATCATTTATATTATGCTATATTTATGTAACGTTTATGAAGACAAGGGCCAGACAAAGATTATGGTTGTTTACTTTGCATCTTCTCTAGCTACAAGGGCAGCTAGGTGGCACAGTGGATAGAGTGCTAGACTTGAAGTCAAGAAGACATCAACCAATCTGGCTTCAGACTCTTACTAGCTATGTGACCCTGGGCAAGTCACTTAACCCTGTTTGCCTTTGTCTCCTCATCTGTTGAATGAGCTGGAGACGGAAGTTGCAAATCATTCCAGTAACTTTGCCAATAACACCCCAAATGGGATCACAAAGAGTTGGACATGACTGAACAATGACATCTTCTCAGACAACATCTTCTCTAGTATTTAGCACACTGCTCAGCACATAGTAGGCCTTCTATAAAGTCTTTTTTATTATATACTATGTCTTCTGAATATGTATATCTGTATATATTTAAAACATTTTTATATTTTAACATTTTGTTATATGTACTTAATAAGTATACATAATATAGAATTATATGTAGATATGCATGCATACATACATACATATATATATATATATATATATATATATATATACACACGTGAGAGATAGATTTCTATTTATACATAAGGTTCTTTATTGCCTTGTGCAAAATGTACTTTAGTTTTAAGTTTATGTCGTTAGGGTAGAGACAGATTGGGGAAACACATGCAATGACTGGTTAACACTAGTCTACTGTTGTACTTGGCCACCTTTGAATCTAGCCAGCATATCACTTCTGTACTGATAATACATTTTTGATTGTTAATATAATTTTGCTTCTTAATGAGAAGTTCTTCCCCACCCACTAATGGGTCTACCTATTAAGGGGAGTTTGATTAGGGAAGATTTGTAGGAAGGCCCACATCTTTTGTTAATTTTCTAATGACGCACTGGTCCTCAAGAGTTGTGACACCCTCTGGCTCTGAAAAATGTATAAAAAATATATGTGAGGTTTTACTTTGGGGCTTACTGATTGAAAGTGGCCAGATAAGACTCTGGGCAGCCACTAAGGAGCCCCTTGGCTTTGAAAACCCAGATGATGGTGCTTCTCTCTCTGGTAACTATTTATGTATGGTCAGATGGTTATTTGAGTGTTGATCTGTGATGCATGTATTGCTTACAGTCAGACAATTGGAAGCCCTGTCTGTTGATCTTGATTTCTCTGCATTTTCTCTCAAGTTCAGGATGCTTATTTTTTGCCCTGAGCTAAGGGAATGCTGCATGCGCTTGATTAAAGTGATTGTTGACTCCTCAAGTTGCTTTCCTTTTAGAAAAGCAGATCAAAAATCCCATGATAGCAGCCTCACTTGTGTATGTCAGGATCCCTGCTTTTACAGCTTCCAGTATTGGTTTTGAACAAACGAGCACTGGCCACAGGTCACTTAGTGTCAGTCAACAGATATTTGTTAAGTTCTTACTTTGTGTCAGGTATTAGACTAAGCAGTTGGAGATACCACTTCACTCATAAAAGAAAGAAATGCTATCAATTAGTTTTACTTAATGTCTAGATCAGTATTCTCATCTATAAAATGGGATGAAGACATAATTGGCATCTACTTCCCAGGGTCGTTGGGGGGATAAGATGGCACAATATTTATAAAGAACTTTGCAAACCTTAAAGTGTTATGTTAATGCCAATTGTTAGTATTTTTGTCTATATTATTGCTATGACTAGTTCCACAGCTGGTTAGTATGGGACTCTCTCCTCAGCGAAGATCAGTGTTCTTTGCCCTTATGAAAAGCAAGATCTAGAGTTGGCAAGAATAGGAGAGAAGGGGATTTCTTTAGTCTCTGTGAGCTTGAGAGTCTTCAGGACTCTTCTGGCTTCCAGTTTGGGGGGTGAAGATGGACAGTGCCAAATTTAAGACTATGGGAAGAAGTGGAATGATCTTATCATGTCCCTGTCCCCAGCTTGCTATGTTAGAGACTTTGGAGAACTCTCCGTTGAGTGAGATCTAAGACTCTCTCACTCTTTCTCTGTCTCTCTTTCTCTGTCTCTCTCTTTCTCTTCTCTCTGTCTCTCTCTCTCCAGCTCTGGCTCTTGCTCTCTAGCTCTCGCTCTCTCACTCTCTTGATCTGAGTTACATTGCTCCCAATGAGAATAGCTTCTTCATTCTGTATTGTCTGATTTATATTATCCTATGTATATTTTCTCTGATTGCTGTTTACCATGGACTTGGATAAATGTATTTCTTATGTGTGTTCATTCAGGAAGTGGTATTTTGTGGGAAAGGGGTTAACCGTGAATATAAAGCTTGGAGTCCTGATTTCCCTATTAATTAAACAGTGATCAGAAACTAGCTTGAACCTAAAAATCACATACCCTAGAGTAATAATATTTAAGGGACCTGATAAATATAATTTTAACCCAATACCCACTGTTGTAGAGCAAAGTAGCCAAGCTTCTGGTCCCAACTTTCTGCTACCTTCTTGGAAGGAAATGAATTTCCTTTGGAGAAAGAGGGAGAAGAAGGGGCTAGAGATGTTTTGCCCATCTTTGAGACATATGATACCTCCATGCTAAATGTGGAGAATGGTCCCTCAATACATGATGATGATGATGATATGTGATGATAAGGATAGTCCCTTAATAATTATGATGATGATAGTGATGGCAATGAGGAAGAGAATAACGTATACCCTGATAGATACTGCGAAAACATTACTTTCATCATCTCATTCTCTTATTCAATGAATTTTTTGAGTTGTATTGGTAAGGACGATCTGAAATGAGTCCAAGTTTAAATCCTAGTCCCGATAATGTTTGTGCTCTTAGGCAAGACGCTTACCCTTTATAGGTCTTAGTTTTTTCCTCTGTAAAAGAAGATAGCTGGACTTGGTGGTCTAAGACCCAAATCTTGTGATCTCATGATGCCTTTCTAGCTTTGACTCCTTTAATCCCATAATAAATCTAAACTTCTTGGAGTAGTTTTCAAAGCCCCTCCATAATTTGGCATTAGGTCATTAAGCCATTGATTTATCTATCCGCTGATGCATTTAGCCATTGATATCCATAAATAGCATTATATATGTTAGTTAATGATTTTTTAAAGGAATGAATCCATACATGTCTCACTGTACCTTCATGCATACTCTCTGCTCTAATTAAGCTTATCTACACAATGCCTTCCACATATCCTCTCATGCTTTAATAAATGATGACTGTATTGAATTTGAATAGAAAAGGAACTATTTTTTTTCTGGTGGCTATGTTTTCTTTTCATTTGTAAAGGTTCTTTTTCAAGAATGTTTCAGTTTGTTCAATGAAAGCAAAAAAAAAGTGCCTTTTAGCAGAGTAGTCAGACAGCTTGTAAAATGTATTTCTTGCTGCCCATCTCTTCAATGACTTTGAATTGAAGTTCCTCAGTATTAAAGTGTAATAGACCACAGATTACTCTCTTTACAAGAATCTCCAGCTTTTGGCACAAGTAGACTTGGGTATGGTCTTGGGGGAACTTTTCCTAAACTCTTTGAATCATGCCCCTAGGGTGGAAAAATCTCTTAAAAAAGGATTAGATATGTTTCATTTCTAGAATTTTCCTTAAAAAGGCTCACTTCTAGAAAAAGTGCAATATGCAGAGTAGGACAAATATATCTTCCATTACAAAATCAATGCTTAAAATATGAAAGCCATATGGGCATGCATTCAAAAATACTTAAAACATGAAACAGCAGCTAAACAGTGGTTTAGACAGGCAAGTGGATTTAGAATCAGGAAGACTTGAGTTTTGTCTGGTCTCAAACAATGCAAAGTCATGTAATTTGTCTTAATTTCAGTTTCCTCATCTATAAAACAGGGATATCAATAGTTCCTACCTTGCAGGATTCCTCTTGGCAATACCATTCATTCCCGTAACGTCTGCGACATCCTCCTATGCTGATGAATCTGAAATCTTGATCTTCAATCCTGGCTTTTCTCCTGAGCTTGATCCCATATCTTTAGCTGCCTACAGGGCATCTCCATTTTCTCCCCATTATGTAGGATAAAATGCAATTTCCTCTGTTTGGCATGTAAGAGTGCTTTATGATCTAACTCCAGTCTGCCTTTCCCATAATGTGGCATACTTTTTGGTCACATTCTAAATTAACCCACTTGCTATTCTTTTCACATGATGTTCCATCTCCCACCTCCATGCTTTTGAACAGGCTGTTCTCTATATCTGTAACATATTCTCTCTTCACCCTTGACCTTTATAATCATTAGCTTCCTTCAAGGTTCAGCCCAAGTGCCATTTCCTGTAGGAATGCTTTCCTGAATTATTTGTCCATTCCCCCTCCAATTATTTATTTACTTAAATGTTGTCTTCCTCTAGTGGAATGTATGTTCCTTGAAGGCCAATGCTTTTGTCTGTAAATATTCTTGGGATCTAACTTATTGTTCCATATATAAGAGGTGGTTGATAACTACTAGCTAAATTGAAGTAGATTCCCTACTCATACTTCAAATCCAACATGTCTAAAACCAAACTTATTCTCTCCCCCATCCCAAACTGGGCTTCTTTTAGAATTCTTTTAATTTTTGGCCCAATTGTTGATCCCAGTCACCCATAATTAAAACCTTATAATTATCTTTGGATTTTCTCCCTCATTCCATATAGCCAGATTAATTTTGCCACTGCAACATCTTTTACATTTGCCTGTTTCTCTTTTCTCACTGTCACTGCCTGAGTACAGGTCCTTATTGCTACTTGCCTAGAATATTGCAATGTTTTCCCCTGGGGTGTTCTTTTCTCACACCCCTTTAACCTGAAGACCATCCTTGCTACTGCTAACTGGTCATGTTACTACTCTGGGCAAAAAGTTTTATGACTCTGTATGGCCACGTGAATAAGATTCAAAATTCCTTGCTTAGATCTAAGACCCTCCATCATTTGGTACCTTTGTCTCTTTATATACTCATTCGTATTGTTTTATTCATACCCCATCCAAACTGGTCACACTTTGGACCCTAAGTATGCCATGTATTCACACTCAGCCTTTCCCCAAGTTATTCTCTATTGATGCCACCCCTTTGCCTCTTTCCTTGCTAAATTATAATCCATTATTATAACTATAATCCAAATCTCCTCCTCGAAGCCTTTCCCATTCTGCCTAACTAGAAAAGACCTTGATCTTTGAATGTTAAATAGTGCATTGATTTGTAATTCTCTAATGTCCTTAGCTATATCTGGGAGTTAGCCTAGCAGTACATTTAAATTGAACTATAAAATACTGTTTTCAGAAATTATGATTTAAATAACCAGAAGAGATACTTTTGACTGTGATTGGATCATTCCAGTATAACCAAAAGGACAATATTACCTAATCAATTCATAGGGTTAATGCAATACCAATTTGTCCTGTTTGACAACAAAAACAGAACAAAACATGGAAAAATTTGTTGACTACACTAGACAAGTAGAACCTTGAAGAAAAAAGAAATAGCAGTTCACTGTTTGATGAACCCAAGAATGAAAATTAATTAGGAAAACATTTCATTTTATACAGGAAGTGCTGAGAATACTAGAAAAAAGTTTGGCAGAAAATAGGTTTAGAAAAACAGTAATGTAACCATACTCTTTGACTAAGCCTATCAAGCTTAAAACCAAGAGGTTTGCTATATATAGAAATCTCGAAGGATATTGTGTGTTTGTCCTTCATTGCCAAAGAAGATCATGCCATCACAGAAATAATGACATGACTTTCACTTGACTGTTTTGAACGAAGGAGGGCTGTGCAGGTCACCAGCCTCAATTCTCCTCCAGAGCCATCTGAATCTAATGACCTGATAGTCATCAGGATGACTGGAGATGTCCCAGGATGAGGCAATTGGGGTTAAGTGACTTGCCCACAGTCACACAGCTAGTGAGTGTCAAGTGTCTGAGGTGAGATTTGAACTCAAGTCCTCCTGACTCCTGTACTGGTGCTCTATCCATGGCACCACCTACCTGCCCCTCAAGGATATTAAAACAAATAACAAAGGTCCAACATAATCTAAAACCTTCATAGGAACTCTGTTTGGTACCAAACAATTGCAAACAAAGTAAGTATCCATCAGTTGCAGAAAAACTGGAAAAGTCGTGTTATGTCAATGTAATGGGGCATTATGCAATAAGAAATGAAACATGATAAATTCAGAGAAATGTGGAAAGATTTATATGAACTGATATAGCATCAAATGAACAAAAAAATTTTGCACAATGACTACAATGTAAAATAAAAATCACTGAATGCAGCTTGAACTCTGAATAATGGATAACCCATGAAAACAGATAACGAAGCCTACCAGCTCCCTCAGAGAAGTAAAGTGGAAGACTTTTGGGAGGAATGGTTTACGCTAGCTAGATATATTTGGGATTTTGTTGGTTTTTCCACCCACTTAATTGTATTTCATTTTTTGAATTAATTATGAAGATGTTTTCCAGATATACTTGTTACAAGAAAGGATTAAATCTGGACAACACGAAGGGTCCCCCAAATTAATGTGATATGACATAAAGGCATCAGTAAAACTAATTACTCTGCTATATTTTCTGATGTGTTATATGACATCTTTCTAGACATCAGTTTCCAAAATTTGAGCAACATAGATTTAACATAAGCTCTTCTTTTGTTTGATTTTCAACAGCTAAGTCCAATTTTCAGAGACACTGTGCTGAAAGGAACCTTTAATGCTACCCTACCGAATCCCTTATTGTGTGAGGTGGAAAAAGTCTCTACGACTCAGAAAGGCAAAGTACAGTTCCAGGTGGGAAGCAAACCCATGCTTTTAAAATGGTAAGTCTTGCTGAGTCCCCTAGTAGTTGCATTAGCAGTCTCAGATTCGTTTGTTTCATTTTCTATAGTCCATAAATTTAATAAATTGGTGTTGGTAGACTTTCTTTCCACTAGCCCTTCTTTCCCAATACAAAGACATCCATCCTCTCCCTATGGCTTTGTTTCAGTCAGTTCCTGTGGAAACCCTGACCTTGCAACATTCTAGTCTTTTTGGAAATAATTATACAAAAGTGAGGTTGTATTATGAAAGGATTGTCATTAAGTCAGAAGGAAATGCCCTCGTCCGATGAAAAAGGGGAGAGAGTCAGAGCAGTGGGATCCATGAAATGTCTGAGACAGTGGTCAAGACCCGGGATTTCATCAAGACAGGAATGTGCTCTGGTCTGCGGTATCCCAGGGAGAAATTCCTCTTCCATTCAGTACTCACCTCATTAAATGCCTTTATAGTTAGGGCACTAACTGAGTTTGTATCAATTAAAAGGCACCCGAGTTCTGAAGAGAAAATTATTTACCCGTTTTTCCTTTGAGTAATAAAATACACTGATCAATAGCCCATGCAAATGATTGACCTACTTGGTGAATCTACAAAGGAAATGCCAAGAAGCACCTCCACAGACTTCTATTGGAAAAGTCTTGGCTTCATTGCTTTCCTGGAACCCTGGAGTTCCACGGATACATTATCTATGGAAGAATTTCCTTGTGTTAATTTTACTTTGACCAATGTTGTTTTCATTTATGTTAATAAGTGGGATAGAAGCTCCCAACTAACATTGTCAAAGATTTTTATGGTCTTTTAATTGTTATAGTATTTATCAGCATATATTTGTGGGTTTTCAATGAAATACACTTTTCTCTTGTAACTAATCACTTTCTTCAACCACAAACTCCCAGACCTCAAATAGAAACAGATGTTCATATTTGCAATGCACTGAAACAAGAATAAACAAGATTTCCCTTTCCTCTGACTCCTCCTATATACCAAAAGCTTCTGAATAGATCTCCAATGGATTTGATGTTAGGACAAGGGAAAGGATTGATTTACTCAATGGAAGAAAATAGTAGAACACAATGAAATGGAGGTTTGCACAAAATGTGTTCTTTATGTTCTGTATAGTATAAAAAAGCTGGTGCCAGAGAAGGTAGAATGCCAGGCATGAAGTCAGGAAGACCTGTTACCCTGAGCAAATCACTTAGCTTGTCTGTTTGTTCCCTCAACTGTAAAGTAGGGAGAAGAATAGACTCTACTTCACAGGATTGTTGTAAAAATCAAATGAGATGATATTTATAGAGTACTTAGCATAGTGCCTGGAACATAACAAGCACTTAATAAATATTGATTTCTCACCTCCCCCCCTCCTTTTTTCCCTCCCTCTCTTTGTCCCTCCCTCCCTCCTTCCTTCCTTCCTTCCTTCCTTCCTTCCTTCCTCCCCTTTCTTTCTTCCTTCTTTCCTTTCTTCTAGGTAATAAAAGACTACTTTCCCATTCTATATATCCTCAAAGCCTTGCACATACTAAAATGTTTGTTGTTGAATTAATTTGAATCGAACACAACAATCTCAAATGAAACTTCTTCATATAAAAGATCAAAGATAATCAGAAAATTTTGAATGTGTTTTTCCTAGGTTAATCAACACCTTTAATGTTCTAAAGTAAATTTTAAAAGCCTTAAATTATTCCTTCATCATAATCCCATAGAAAAATCAAACCTTCATTTTAAATATATGTATTTAAATATAAAAGTGAGATTACTTAGCAACTTCTCAGCACATAAAAGCAAGTTCTACTCTGGTGAAAACCACCCAGGAATTCAGAGGGTCCTAGTGATTGATGCTAAGCTTGTGGTCCGTTTGAGTAAAGAGCTGTGGTCACAACAGCTAGCCGACTTCAGACTTGAGCCAATATTCCTCTTATCTTCATCTCCCCCTACCTTGCCTCTCTATCTGTTTCCATATCCTCTTCAGCTACATCTTATCTATCATCTTTATCTTTTTCTCTCAGTCTCTTTCTTTTCCTCCTCTATTTCTCCATCTTCCTCTCTTTTTTCCTCCTTTTTTCTCCTTTCCCACCTATCTCCCTAAAATGAAATGAAGCATTAATTTCTAAAAAAATATTTATTTTTTAAAACATTGCTTTTTATTTGTATGTGCATGGAGTGAAGCATTTTCCCCTATTGGTTAATGTTAAAGCAACCCCTGCTTGATCCATTTTTAGAAGATGATGCCTCACTACTCTAGATACTTTGGAAACTGACTATTCTTGAAAGAAGAGGAATACAGGCTTCTAAAGTGAGGCAGAATAGACAAATAGACTCAGAAGTAGCAAAGGGTCAGGCAAGTGGGGCTCTTCCCCACAAGTGTCAAAAAGTAGAGGGTGCACAATTAATCCTAGAACTGCTGAGGAAGCCATTGCCTCCAAACCTGGGAAGGTAACATGATGACTACATCTATTCCAGTCCCCATCTGGGCTGGGCAAGTCAGGTCTCCTACCCCCCATCACTCTTCACTCAGGCCCCCTGAATGTCTTTTATCCTCTGGGTACTTCCCACTTTAAGCCTAGGCTGCTAGAGAGGACCTGGGCACCTGGATACAAGAGGAATAGGGGACAATTGAGTCAGCACAGCCTGGCCCCAGTAGGGCCCCTGTGGCACTAGCTCTGCTTGGCTGCATCTTCACTCCCACCCTATAGGAGGATCATACCAGAGGACCTGTGGACTCAGTTTACCTCCTTACTCTATGTTACAGGGGAATACTATGTGCTGCTGCCATAAGGTCCCATCACCTTACCTTGGGGAAATCTGGATTCATGTAACTGAATCTCCCTAACAGAAGTGACCTCTCAGAGGTCACAAAATTTCTTCAGAAATTTTTGGGACCTGCTCCCCAGAGCTTGCAATGATTCACCCCTTTCTGACAGCCCCTTCCTACCCCTCAGAGTAGAGGTGGGTTGGTGGAGGCACTCATCCCTTTGTGCCCTCCCCCAAGCCTCTGCCAGCATCAGCTCCAAAAGGGAGATGAAGTCCCAGAGGACCACCTACAAGTAGACAGGGATTGCGTTGCTAGAAGGAAGAGGCAGGTGAGTAGAAGCCAGTGTTGGATATTTGAACCCCTCCTCATTCTGTACTCACCATCCTGGACTGGCCTAACCAGTCCCTATTTTGTAAGAATAGTTAGAATAAGAAATTATCTCTTAAATTCCTTCTTCCAGTCACTGCCAAACTCTTAGAGAAAAAAACAACAAGCAAAACAACTTATCTGTACCTTCACTTCTCCTTCTACTCACTTTTCAGCCTTTCATAAGTGGTGTTGGGTCTCATCATTGAATTGAAGGGCCTCTCTCCAAGGTTACCAAGTTATAAATGAGAAACTCTATACTCTTTTCTTGATGTACGTTGTCCTAAACCCATCTTGCTATTTTTGACTTTGCTGACACCCGTCACAGGGTATGGACTTGAGCTGACTTTTCTCCTGCCAGTCTAAATGGTTGACCTTCAACAATCCTCTTTCCATATTTCCTCCAACATCATTTTTTCCATTTGATATCATCTTTGCCAATTTGTTGGGTATGAAATGTTTTAATTTACTTTACTATTAGTGATTTGGAACATTTTTTCATATGATTATGGATCATTTGTATTCCTTCTTTTGAAAATTGTTTCATATCCAGAGTTACATTTGGAATTTTTTCAACAAGGAAAGCCCCCTTCTCTTAAGGTTTGGATGGAGGTAGAGAGGAACACTTGGCAGAGAAATAGTTTATCCTTCTTGTCTTTTAGTAGCTTCCAACCTAATTCAACCCACTAAGCATCTATTTGGCACTTTTTGTATTTGGTGCCCTAGGAAAGGAAGAAAAGAAACCTTTACTGAGTATCTACTTTGTGTCAGGTACTGCATATTACAGATATCTCATTCCATCTTCACAACATCCCTTGGCATTTGATTCTATTATGTCCCTATTTTATAATTGAGGAAACTGAGGCCAACAGAGGTCAATAAGTGACTTGCCCAGAGTCACACAGCTAGAAAGTGCCTAAAGCTGATTTGAACTCCACTTTTCCTGATTTTTTTTGTGTCCTTTGGGAATGCAAAAATATAACAAAAACAATCCCTATATTCAGAAGTTTACATTCTTCTGTAGAGAAAAATACATACAAATAAGTGTCGATTAATAGATGGATAGATATAGAAACATATACATACATACACACATATACATATATATATACATTGTATATATATATATACAATGTATATATATATGTATATGTATATGTATGTATGTATAATGGTTATTTAAGAAGAGAGAAGCTATTATCCATTAAAGGGATCAGGAAAATCTTCAAAGGCATGGCAATGGGAGATGGGATGAGTCTTGGGTCTGGGAAACAACAAGTAAGTCAGTGTCTTACAACTGTAGAATGTTAAAAGAATTACTATGAAATGATACTAGATAGGTGTGCTGGAGCTGTGCTGAGGGATCTTACATTCACTCCTAATCTGAGCCCAGACTCCTAGATGGGCACAAGTAGAGTCTTATTCTATCTCAAGTCTTAGCCTCTGGGTCCTGGGAGCAGTAGATACTCAAGTCTTGCTTCAGTAGGGACTTTTAAGTTATCAGAGATTACAAGCACACTAGAGGTATCACAAAGAACTTTAATTTCAGCAACACAGAGATTAGGAGCTGAGTTCCTGCACTGTGTGCCTGATCCATCCCCTTCTTCTCTCCCATGTCAACACCATGATGGTCTATGAAGATGTTGTGTGTAAATATAACCCCAGGCTCCAATGACTTAATCTACTTTGTACTTTGTACCTTTTTGGATACCAGGGTCTTAGAAATTCAAGAAATTCTGAGTCTTTAGGATACAGAAACAGTCAGGATCTCCATATTTCGTCATTCTATGACCCTAGAATATGGATGATCTTTATTTACCAGTCTTCCCTAATGTCATAGTATCCAAACTTCCAGTTCCAGCTTTATAATCCTATGATTCAGAGACAATGACTAAGCCATAGATCCTCTTCCCTTCTCAGTAACTCATCTCTGTCTTCCTCATCCAGAACCCATTATGCACTTTAGAATGCTCCTACTTTTGTTAACCAGTCAGCCTTTATCTTGAATCTCTTTGCACTCTTTCCCTCCATGTGGGCCAATGAAAAATCTGATTCAAACCCGAAAACATCAAATTTCTGGCCACTGTCTCTAAGGCACTCCTCGGATGCCAAATGCACGTTAGACAAGGAGAAATGCCTCACTCATTCCCAGGCTGCCCCTTTTCAACTCTCACTTAGCAAATTAATTGAAGTTCATCTCACTAATATCTAGCAACTTTTCCAAATCTTATCACAGTAACTGTCTAACCTCTCGAACATTCTCTTTCCTTTCTCAAAAAGTTCAGAATTTAGACCTAAATGAACCTTTTTTTCTTTATTTTTTTCTTCTTAGTCCATTGCTAAATTTCAACTATATTCAATTTGACTAAAGGTTTCTTATCAGCTCTTTTTTATTGTGAAGTATTTTTTAATAAATAGGAACACAGTAAACACAAACATTTCAATATCCAAAGATCAAGAGTATTATTGCATGTGGAATTGTGAACTTGCCAATATAATTTATAAGAATGCATTACAATTAATATGACAGTTAAAACTATTCTGCTTGTCTTTGTCCCCTGTGATCATCCTATGCTCTTTATATTTTTAAATCTTTCATTGATATTACTTTCTTTTGGTAAAACTATCAGTATCCATCAATTCCCATCTTCTACACAAGTCCTCCTTTATAACATGAAGCTATAGCCAAGAAAAACAAATTAACACATTTTATCTTCTAAATTCAATGACTGCCATCATTCTGCTGGACACTGTGCAACTTTGTCCATTTGTTGGCCATTTCCTCTTCATGGACATTAGCCCTAGAACACTTGGTTCTCTCATTCCCTCCTGATTGTTCCACTGACATATGAAATGCAGGCATCTTCCCAGGCAGCATCCTGGACCCTCTTCTCTGTCTGCTTACCAAGCCCTGTCTTGGTGATCTCATCAGCTTTCCTGAGGTCAATGATCTTTTTTAATGTATGTAACTCTTCTAACTATGTCTCTCATAGTTTTTCTCTCTCTATGTGTCCATATATATGTATATCTACATATATATGTAGATATACATATACATACATACACACACACATATGCATATATATATATATATATATATATATATTTATATATATATATATGCACACAGAGAGAGAGAGAGCACATAGCATATGTCCTGAATCCCAGCCCTGCTGGCTAGTTCTGCTTCAATATCCCAAAGGTACCTTAAGCTCAACATGGACAAAAGAAAAGTCATTATATATCTTCCCCTCCAAAAAAAATCTCTGATCTCAATATCTCTATTTTTGCTAAAGTTAACATCAGCCTACCCTAGTTTGGTAAATTTGGTGTTGGTTTTCACTTTTTTATATTCCATGCCCCATCAGTTTCCATATCTTGTCAATTCTACTTCCACAGCTTCCCTTTCCTGCCACATCTCTTCTCACCTCCCACAGTTTCTTCCGTACTGAAAACCCTCATCACCATTTTGTGTTGACTATTGAAATCCCCTCCCCATGGTGGTTTTGGCTTCACTTGCATCCCTATTGTAATCCAACCTCCACACAGAAGCCAAATTGATATTCTCAAAACACAGAGCTGACATATCACTCTATAACTAAAAAATCTTCAGTGACTACTTGTTTCCTATGGAAATAAAACACAAAATCATCAGACAGATATTTAAATCCCTTTCCAAGATGTCTTCTGCCTATGTTTCCAGGCTTTTAAAAATTGTTCCTCTTCCTGCATTCTCTGTTCCAGTCAAACTGGTCTGCTAACTTTTCCTCATGCAGGCTAATCTATCTCAAACCTCTGCACCTTAGCACAGGAGGACCCACTCCCCCATGCTAAGAGTGTACTTCTTTTCACTTAACTTAATAGATGCCTCAGCTTCCTTCAAGACCTGGTTCAGGTGTCGCCTTCTACTCAAGACCTTTCCCAATGCCCCGTTTGTTAGTTCTTTTTTTGCCTCTTGAAATGCCTATTTTATGCCTTCACAGGAACTTTGTATTTATCTATATGCATTGTATCACCCCAGTAAGCAGAACCATAGTAAACACTTCACAAGTATCTGGCTGACACACTGAAAGAATTGTTTCTTTTTGTATTTTTATTTTATGGGCAGAGGTGCATTCATTCGACTTGTGTTGAAGAATAGACCAATCAAATGGCAGTTCTTATTGTTAAGCTAACCATGCTATTTTCTCTCAGATTTCAAACCTCAGGAGTCTAGAGATGTCTTCTATCCAACTTGTTTGGCACAGTATCCTGGGCATTTGAACCCTTGAAAACTGCTTCAGGCTTGGGAGACACAGCCTCCCTCATCCCCATCTATTCTTTTGATTAGGCCTTCATGAGTCATTGACCCAGTCTCATCTTCCCAGAAAGAATAAATAGGTGGGCAGACTGAAGGACCTCCCTGAGACCTTCTTTTCCCTACACACACACACACACACACACACACCAGGAGGTGTGATGCTGGGCCTATATTATATTAAACTATGCAAAATGTAGTTAGACATTTAAAAACGATATCACAAGATTTGATGAAGAAAAAAACAACAACCCAGTTTTAACTGTGAATGTTATTCCTGTGGGTTTCCAAAATGTATAGGGAATTGACACAAATCTGTAAGATGTGATTAAGAGCTATTGCCCAACAGAAAAGCAAGAAATGTTAACAAATAATTTTCAAAGAAAAAATGCAAACTATCAAAAATGAAATTGAATGAAAACGAGTCTAAAATTGCCAATAATCAGAGTAATATGAATGAATTCATGAAATTAGCAAAAAGTGGTAAAATTTAACATCTTGGCCTATAGAAAGGTCATTCAGTGCTGGTGTGATCTAGTGTAAATTTTCTGCAAAATAATTTGGAATAATGCAAGAAAATATTTAAAATTATTCATGAATTTTGACCCAAAGCTCTCACTGCTGGATTTATAACCCAAGGAGATATAACTAACATGAAAAGGAAATTCAACTCAATAACCAATATTTACTTAGAAAACAATGCACAAGTGTATTAATAGAAGTATTATTGGTAATAAAGACAAATGTACCTAATGTCTGGGAAAATAACTGTATATTTCAGTTCATTAATAGAATTCGATATTACTACACCACAAAAAATGATAAATAAGAAAAATTTAGAAAAACATGAAATTAGCATGCAGTGATCCAAAGAGAAAAATCACAAGATAAAGCAATATAAATAAATATAGCACTGAAAGTCAACACAGTTCAGGGCAGATACAAGGTTTATGTTGGTACCAAACCATTCGGCATACATCTTTCCTTTATTTTCACAATCAGTAAACTTAAAAGTGGAAAATTCTGTAAATATAGGTATGTATATACCTATATTTTAAATTTATTTTTACAATTATATATTAAAAGTAACTTTTAACATTCATTTAAAAAATGACTGAAACTCTTTCTCCACTTCTCATTTCTTTCTCCTCGTTGAGAAGGCAAGCAATTTGATATAAAATGTATTTCCATATTAATCATGTTGTGAAAGAAAAGACAGACAAAATTGTTTAAAGTATTTTTAAATCTTCATTCAGTCTCTATGAGTTTTTCCTCTGGTGATAGCATTTTTCAATCAAAAGTCCTTCAAAATTGTCTTGGATCATTGTATTGCTGAGAATAGCTAAGTCATTCAGAGTTGAAAATTGCGCAATATTGCTGTTACTATGTACAATATTCACGTGGTTCTCCTCACTTCACTTTGCATCAGTTCAAGTTAGTCTCAGTTTTTTTCTGAAAGATATTCTGCTCATCATTTTATATAATGCAAAAATATTCTGTCCCAAACATATCACAACTTGTTCAGCCATTCCCAAATTGATGGGCATCCCATCAGTTTCCAATTCTTTGCTACCATAAAAAAGCTGCTATAAATATTTTTTCCATGTGTAGGTCTTTTTCTTTATATTTTGATGTCTTTGGGGTACAAGCCTTACTAAGTATTGCTGGGTCAAAGGGTATGTAGAGTTTTGTAGCCCTTTAGGCATAATTCCAAATTACTCTTCAGAATGGTAGAATTAGTTCACAACTTCACCAACAGTACTTTAAAGTTCCATTTTCTCCATATCCCATTCATGAATTTATCACTTTCCTTTTGTGTCATGTTAGCCAAGCTGATAAATATGAGGTGGTATGTCACAGTTGCTTTAATTTTCATTTTTCCAATCAATAGTGGTTTACACCATCTTCCCCCTACAGAAATATAGATAGCTTGGTTTCTTCATTTGAAAACTTTGTTCGTATCCTTATTTGTATTGTTAAAATTTTGACTCAGTCCGCTATATATTTGTGAAATGATGCCTTTATCAGAGAAACTTTTTTAAAAAAAATTCATATTTGTTATTACTGTGTATTTCCTGTCATCCTTTTATCCTTGTGTATCCTTCCCCCCTCCTCTCTCCTTTCACCCTATTCCTCCTCAAAAGTAGTTTGCTTCTCATTATCACTTTCCCCAATATGCCCTCTTTTCTATCAGCCCCCTGCCCTTTCTTTTCCGCTTTTCCTCCTACTTCCCAGGTAGGGTAAGAGATTTCCAAACCCAACTCCTTGTGTCTACTACTCCCTCTTTGAGCCATTTCTCACGAGAGAAAGTTACAAGTGTTGTCTGCCATGCCTCTAATACTCTACTGTAGAAGTTTTTTCAACTGCCATAATAAATAGTAAAGTTCATAGGAGTTAAAATTATAATCTGGCCATGAAGGAATATAAAGTTGCACCTTATTGGATCTCTTATGATTTGACTTTCCTGTTTATGCTTTTTTAATACTTCTCTTGAGTTTTATATTTGACAGTCAGATTTTCTGTTCACATCTGATCTCATTTTCCTGGGTAGGTGATTCTTGGTTGTAATTCTAGCACCTTTACCTTCTGGGATATCATATTCCAAGTCCTCTCATATTTTAATGTAGAAGCTGCTAAATCTTAGGTTATGACTATAGATCCACAATATTTGAATTGTTGCTTTCTGACTGCTTGCAGTATTTTCTCCATGACGTGGGAGCTCTGGAATTTGGCTATAATATTCCTGACAGTTTTCATTTTGGGATTTCTTTCAGGTGGTAATTGGCATAGTCTTTTAATTTCTATTTTACCCTCTGGCTCTAGGATATTAGGGCAGTTTTCCTTCATAATTTCTTGATAGATGATGTCTAAGCTCTTTTTTTGATTGTATCTTCCAGGTAGTCCAATAATTCTTAAATGATCTCGCCTCAGTGTATTTTCTGGGTCATTTGTTTTTCAAGGTAATTCACATTTTCTTCTCTTTTTTCATTATTTTGCCTCTATTTCATTGCCTCTTGATTCATTATGGCATCATTAGCTCCTGTTTGCCTATTTCAGTTTTTAAGAAATTATATTTTTATTGCTTACCTCCTTTTCCATTTGACTAATTGTACTTTTTAAGGAGTTCTTCTATTCAGTGGATTTCCGTGGCTCAATTTATTTTCTTTGCCATTAGGCTTATTCTGTTTTTTAAGTCTGTCAGTTTCTTCCAATATTTTTTGTGCCTCATTTACCAAGCTGTTGACTCTTTTTTTCATAATTTTCTTGCATCACTCTCATTTCTTTTTACATTTTTTCCTCTACCTCTCTTATTTCATTTTAAAAATCCTTTTGAACTCTTCTAGGAATTCTCTTTGGTTCTAAGATCTGTTCACATTTTTCTTTAAGTCTTTGTATGTAGATGTATTGACTATTTTCTTCTGAGTTTGTTTTTTTGATTTTCTCTGTCATCACAATGACTTTCTGTGGTCAGGTTCTTCTTACTGTGGTTTGCTAATTTTTCCAACCTATTTTTTGACTTTTAACTTTATGTTACAGTTGGTCTCTGTTCCTATTGTGCAAGGACAGTATCCCAGGTTACTGGAATTTTCATTCTGCTGTTTTAGAGCTAATTCTGGAGGGGGTCTGTATTTTCAGACATTTTCAGTCCTTCCAAGATTATATAAACTAATAAGAGATGTGGTCATTGCTCTCCTTGCCTGTTCTGTATTCTGTAAGCAACCACTGATAATATTTTCTGCCCTGAAACTATGGCCAAGGTCGCAGTTCCCCTGCAGTTGCCCACTCTTGGGTACTAGTTCTTCTCCTTGCTCTAGAACTGAGACCCAGAAGTAAGTATGCACAGTGCAATAGAGTTCTGCATCCAGTGCCTTCAAAGAGTCTCCCATATTCTCTTTCTGCTCAGCTGCCCTACCCCTTTACCATCCATGGGCTGAGAGCTCTGGAAGCCACTATTGCTGATTCAATCACGCCCAAGGCCTGCTACTGGATTTCCAGGGCTCATCCTGCACTGAACTGCACTCCTTTCTCACCCCAGTGAGACAGAACTTTCCAAAAACTTTCTAAATTGTCTTAGGCTGGAAATTGTTTACCCTGTCTTTTGTTCTACCACTCACTCCAAAATTTGATTTGAGGCATCATATTAAAGTTGTTTGGAAAGGAGTTTGGGAGTGTTGGGTTAGTCACTGCCTTTACTCCACCATCTTGACTCTGCCCCACCTCAATAATGTATATTCAAGATTACATCATGATATTGTTTTGGGAGCATGTGGTGTGTAGGTATGCCTGTGTTTGGGGTTAGGAACATTGAGAGTATCTTTGTGTGAAAATAATAGAAAGAACATTTAGAAAGTTTAATCACAGAACATTCCTTAGTGAATGTCAGTTCATTCATACAGGAAAAAAATCCTATGAATACAATAAATATGGGGAATCTTTATTCTGGACTACAAGGTAGTAGAGAATTCATTCTAGGAAAGATTCCCTATGGTACATGTGGGAACCTCACCTTACTGGTTATGACAAATCTGTCTGGAAGGGAAATATTATTGATGAATACAGATAGACAAGGCCTCTGATTTAATTCAGTAAGGTACCCTGGAAAGGCAACTTAACTCTCTCTGCCATGGTGAGATCATGGGCAAGTAACTTCCCTCTTTTGTCCTTCAAGTGGGAATATGATAGTATCTAACTCTCAGGCTTTTGACCACAGAAGGTATAATCACGTATGCAAAGTGCTGTCTAATCATAAAGCAATCTAAGTAAACATAAATAAACCATGGATTAATTTAATTTTTATTGTACTTTGGGAACTGAACAAGAATCAAGCCATGAACAATGGGAAGCCTTCAGTATGTACCTGTGACTCCAGGTACAAAGAAGAGTTCCCCATAAAATAATCTGAAGCGGCCTGTAGCAAAACTGTGTTGAGAGAGAGAGAGAGAGAGAGAGAGAGAGAGAGAGAGAGAGACAAAGAGAGAGAGAGAGAGAGACAGAGAGAGAGACAGAGAGACAGAGAGAGACAGGGAGTCAGGGAGAGAGGCAGGAAGAGAGACAGAAACAGAGAGAAGCAGAGAGAGAAACAGAAAGAAAAAGATAGAGAAACAGAGACAGACAGGCACAGAGAGATAGACAGAGACACGGAGACAAAGAATCATAGAGAGTCAGACAGAGACAGAGAGAAGCAGAGAGAGAAATAGACAAAGACAGAAACAGAGACAGAAAACACACACAGAGACAGAGAAAGAGACAGACCCATACACACACAGAAGGACACAGAGAGACTAACACAACAGCAAATCAGGGGTCTTTTTATCAAGGACCTCTGACCTACTGATTTAAATTAGTGGTTCTCCAAGTATTTCTTAGGGGCCCTGCCTTCCCTTTATTCAGGGGTCAGGGATCCATCCAATTCATGTCCATAGTTTTGGTTTATTTTTCGTTTTCTCCTCTAGCAGGAATTTTTACTTAAGCAATGCAGCCCCTCATGCTGCAGTAGAAAGAATGATGAATTTGAAGTCAGGGGCCCTGGGTGTGAATCCTGGATGTGCCAGTGGGCCCTCACAGCCTTGAGCAAGGCACCTTCTCTGGCCGTCACCTTCTCGTCTGTAACATGTCTAGAGTCTAGATTTTTTCTAAGTCCTTTCTCTCCCCAAATCCATGATGGTAGTTCCCTTAAATAACGATTGTAAGACGTATGTATTTCATTGACTTTCACAGCCTCTAGTTAAACCTGAGAATATGAACAATATACCAAAAGCACAGACGACTAGGACCTTCAGTTATTAAGGAGAACACTTTAATGCTGAAAAAATAATTTCATAAAATTTGGAGTTTTTTATAAAAATGGAAAATAAATTTAATGTCAGGGAAAAGTTTCTGCTCATATTCTGGAATACAGTGGACCCCATACTCACTTGATTTTCTCTTTTTCTTTCCACAGACATGTTCCATGCTTGTCCCATTTGTTACTAGAAGCAAGTTGAAGGTTCTTTTTTTCACAAAGAAGACTTTTAATTTTGATGATGGTCTCTGTTACTGCTCAAAGAAACTGCTCTTCCAACCTTGAACTAGAGGAGCAGTCCTTTCAAGAGATCTAATTCTTTCCTTTCTCTGAATTTTTCCTCTTCCAGAAGTAGCACAGATATCTATTTCCATCTCTCTTAACATATATCACTGATGCTTCCTTCTCAGATTTAACACTGAATAAAAATATTTGATGGAAAGTCTCCCCACCCCAGTGTTTCATCTTATAACCACAGAATACAATTAACTGTCATATGCCAGAAGCTAAGTAAACTCAGTAAATGACGTCACCCTGTGTCTCTGTTGCCACGTTGATTCATTCTTTGCCTTCTCATTTCTAAGAAATATTAAAAAGTGGACATTAGAAGTAAAAATGAATATATGTAAGTATACTTCAGTACAAATGTGACTTGGGAAACCTGGTGATTTTTAAATGGGCGACATTCTCCCCAGTGTGGCTCCAGAGATGGTAAAGTCTAGATAAATTAGAGATCTTTGGGCTGCTTTTGGAGGGTGGAGTGTATGGGAGTGGGGTCTGTATTCTTTTGAGGAGTTCCCATAGCAAGTAGGCATGAATTTCAGTAATTAAAAAAAAATGAGGACATATTAGGCCTATAAAGGGTTTTATTTTTAAGATGGTGATTAAGATTGTAAATTCTGAGAAACAGGGGAGTGAGATGAGATTGTCAGTAAAAAGTATATAGAGTAAATGCAATAGATAAAATTGTTTTAGAATAGTAGATTCAAAGGTGGGAGAGACCAACCCTCTCATTTTACAAAGGAGGAAGCCAAGGTACAAAAAGGTTGGGTGACTTCCAGATCATACAGGTAGTAAACATAAGAGGCAGAATCTCAACCTGGTTTCTCTGACTCCAAAGCTGCTACTCTTCCCACTGTCACAGGCTGGTATTAATATGGATTTGTTCAGGCTGCCCAGAATTCTGCAGCATAATATAGATAATAAATGTGTTCCAGTTAGCTAGGAGGCTACATCCCTCATGACCCCAATGCGGAGACCTGTTTCTGGTCAGGGCTGAAAAAGACAAAAAGAGATAAGAATGATAAGAGATGATAAAGGTGAAAGTGTATCAATTGATGTATGTTTATTAAGTACCTACTATATGTCAAGCACTATGATAAATGGTAGGGTTAGAGAAACAATGAATGAAACAATTCCTACTCTCATGGAGCTTATACTCTAACAGGACAGACAGCAACAAGTATATACAGATGTATGTATATATGTATGCATCCATATACATATATTTGTGTACATATTTGTACAATATATGCATATATACAGCATTAATGTAAATGAATTCAGGAGAGATGACAAATGGGCAATAAATATGCACATATATTCATACACATGTATTCATATTTATGTAATATATGTATATATATAGAATAAATAGAAAAAGACATTCAAAGTTGTTAAATAAAAAGCAGTTTGAGAAGGAAGGTGCTAGCACTTAGTATCAAGAAAGGCTTCATGTAGAACATGTGCTTGGAGTTGCATTGTGAAAGGATAGAGGGATTCTCTGAGGCAGCAACAAGGAGAGAGTATATACCAAGTATGGGGGGCAACCAGTAAAAGGCAAAGAGATGAGAAATGAGTTCTAGTTGAAGGACAAAGAGAAGCCCAGTTTGACTGGATAGCAGAGAACAGAAGAATAAGTAGGACAGCTGGAAAGGTAGGTTGGGGCAAATCTAGGGAGGATTTTAAAAACTGAGCAGAAGAACTTACATTTTATCCAAGAGCTAATTGGAATTGATCGGTAGAAAAGTATCATATTCAGCTTTACACTTAAGGAAAAATCACTTTGGTAGCAGAGTAGAGAGCAGACTGAAGTGACAGAAAACCAATGAGGAGGTCATTGGAGTAATCATGGTGGATGATGAAAACTCTAAAAAAGAGTTTTCTATGTGAGTAGAGGGCCAGAGGCATATCTGAGAGATGTTGTGGAGGAAATGGCCAGATTTGGCAACAGATTGCACATGTAGGGTGAAGAAGAGAGAAGTCAAGGACAGATGACATTGAGTTGACAAACATGTGAGACTAGAAGAATGGTGATATCTTCAGTAGAAATAGATGCATTTGGAAGAGAGATGGGTTTGATGGGGAGGAGATAGTGAATTAGTTTGGTCATTTTGAGTTGCTGATTCCTCTGGGGCAACTGGTTTGAAATGTCCAATAGGGAATTAATGATTTAGGATTGAAGCTCAAGGAAGAGACTGGGGCTTGATACATAGTCTTCAACATAGAGATAACTAAGCCCAGTTTATGGCCTTACTAGTTTTGTTCAATGTTGTGATAGGTTCTTACAAAGATGAACTTAAATTGAATATGGGCTTTGGAGCACAGGCTAACCTACTCTCAATGTCAATACACCTGTATCAGATGTTTAGATAAAATGCCCATGTTGTCATGATTATAGGAGTTGGGGAGGGGGTAGTAAAGCCTAGCAATTATATGAAAATTTAGAACAAAACCAGTAGAATGGGAATGTAATGCATTTTTATAATATTTATTATACAGAATCAATATAAAATACACTAAAAGTTGCTAAATAAATTGCAGATTGAGGAGGAGGGTACTTGCAGTTGGTATCAGGAGAGGCTTCACGTAGAACAATGGGAAAATTTGATGTATGCTGGCAATGATGACAAAGTTTATAGTAAATGATCAATCAGTTCTTTTATAATGAATTAAGCTGACATAGAAACATGGCATCTTCAGGAAACTGGTCAACGTGACTATAAACCATAGTCATAATTACATTTGCAATTGATTCTGCAGTTATGTAAGTATCTAGATTTAGGAGGTATAGGAATGGTTCTCACTTTGTTTTTGTTGTTTCTTAACTCCTTTCAGTCACATACAACCCATTATTGATCCCATTTGGGATTTTCTTGCCAAAGATATTGGAGCAATTTGTCATTTTCTTCTCTAGTTCATCTTACAAATGAGAAACTGAGGAAATCAGAGTGAAATGACTTGCCCAGGTCCACACAGCTAGTAAATGTCTGAGATCAGATTTGAACTCACGAAGAGGCATGTTCCTGGTGATTAAACAGTCCTGAACTCCTCTTAACTATTTCCTCCAGCCTGAGAATTGATTTGAAAAAAGTAGCTTGATTGGAAGACTTCTTTGAATGCCAAGAATCATGGAAGACAAAGTATCATAGGACCATATGGAAAAGACTATAGTGATTCAATGTGTCTACAAACATTTACCAAATCTCCACTAGGTAAAAGGCACTGGATAAAAGAAAATAGCCCCAGCTCCGAAGAAGTATGCATTCTGCTAGATCATCTAATGTGACTCTCTTCCTTCATTATTTCCAATTTTCTATTCTCTTTGTAGTGGAGAGATTTTTGAACTGGGAATAAGAATACTCTGACTCAATCTTGATCAAATAAACTACTGCATCTCTCTAGGTCTCAGTTTCTTCTGTAAAATGGACTAAATTATCTCTAAAGTCATTTCAGATCTGATGGTCTACACATTCTGCTGTTTTATATGTTCTTTACTGGCTTCAAATGAAAGACTGCTTTATAACAAGCATCACCCTCCGTAAAAACACTCCTTTTCTTACTGGTGAAGAACCAATCAATTATCGCCCATAGACAGTGATGGAAATCAGTAGCTACAGCTTAGGTGATGGTGGCAGTTAATAGTGGTGAAGGGGATAAAAAATTGCAAACATAAGGAGAATGTAGTAAGAATCCATCTATATTTGACTACATCTATACCTGCAGAATGACTCAATATATCACAAAAACTGGTGTTCAAAATGGTGACCCTCAATCATTGAGCAAAGGTGAAATTGTGTTCAATATACTCTCTAAGATAGGAATGAATGTGATAAATTTTAGAAGAAAAGGAAGGCCTGCAGCACATTGGGGGGACTAAATGTGATGAACTTACAGGAAAGTAAGAGCACAAGTTACACAGAATGGACAAGCATGGATAGGTAGTCTTGGCACTGCATCACTGGAAGGTCCATCAAGCTCTTTGAAACCAGAGTGCCATTTGAATATCCCTTTAAAAAGTTTCACCTTGAAATAATAAAATAAAAAAAATAAAATCTTAAAGGAGTAAAGTCCAGCTAACTGGAAAATCTCTCTAGAAGGACTCAAGGTTTCATTGTAGTAAAAAAATAATTGTAGTACTTAAATAAAGTAAATAAATAATAGCACATAGCACAGTGCCTGGCATATGGTAATCACTTAACAAATATTTATCAACTCACAAATGTTTATTTTTCTAAAATGATAAATGAATGGCAAATAAGTAATTTAGTAAATAAAATACATAATTGTGCTGTAGTAAACAATAATTTAGATTATATGCATATACCCATCTGAGAGAACATATTAGATAGCTCTTCATCAAAAAAGGAAAATGTAAAGAATTTCATTAAGAAGGTAAATCTTACATCTTTCCCAGGTCATATCATCATAGAAATATGCCTTTAGGAATGACAGTCATTTGTTTAAAAAAAAAATCAGCTTTTGTTGCCTAAGCTTAAAGTCTGGTATACTGAAGTGAAAGGGCTTATAGAAAAAGAAAGATCATCTATAAAACTGATCAGAATTTAGCTTTAGATGGCTATAATTCTTCATCTTACGACTTCCTTCCTTAAAAACATTGGATTTTTGTGTTAACTATAGAGATAGTCAAGATTATGTATGTGTTTTTGGAGCCAATCTGCTTAGAGACTTGGGGAAATCTCCCTAAAATGCATAGTACTTCTATGTATAAATCAGAAAAGCCAATACCATACTCTATTATCCATTCCATTGTTTTGTATAAGAAGAGTCAGGCATTGCTTGTGGTTTTCAACAAAAATTTTCAGCAAAGTTAAGACTCACATTCCTAGTCCCCTGCCTAAAGTAGTTGCTCTCATGAAAGCCATGAAATTAATAATCAAGACTAATTTTTCATGGATGTCAAATAAATGTATTTGGCCTTAGCACAATGGTGAAAACTGACTACCAATTAAAAATCAGTCTGTAATATATGTCTCTTTTTATTCAAAAATAAAAGGCTATAAGTTCATTTTAATCATATATATATGTATATACACATACATAAATATATACAACCACAGACTAATAAAGGAAGTTAAAACTATTAGGTTCATTTTATTACAGAACGATTCTCAATGAAATTAATAATGAAAACATGCAGAATTTCAAGATCCATTGCAGGGAGACCCAAGACACATGTATAAAGTGTGAGCTAATTTTTTTATTTTTTCGTAGGGGGAGAGTTTGAATGTTGGAAAAGTTTCTTTATTGGTTATATTTAGTTGTTTGAAATGTAAAGAATTTATAGTAACTCACACATGTCTCTCTGAAATTCTTACTTCACATTGAAATTTCATTTTCTACCCCATAATATCTAAATGAACATCATTATCTGTGAAGGAAAAAAGAATTGTAAGTAACTCAAATAACAAAAAAATAGCAATGAAAAATATATAACAGTTGTAAGTAGAAAATCACATTTTACCAGTGATTTGCATAAAGGAGGAATAAGATGAATGAAAATACTTGAGACAAAAATTTTTGCTTAATGGTAGATCAGGGGGATGTTGTATATGTAGCTTGACTAGATTTTAGCAAAGCATTTGTTAAAGCAACTCTAACTTGGGGAAAAAAATGGAGAAATGTGGGCTAGGTGAAGATAGTCAAATTAGATGTCTTTCAGAACTGATTGAATGTCTGAACCCAAAGAATGGTACCAAAGTGTTTGGTATAAACTTAGAAAGATGACTGCTGGACCATCACCAGTCATCTTGGCTTATGTTTTGCCACTGGACTCATATGATGCTGGAGGAGAGAGTGAGGTGGATGATTTTGTACGGTTCTGCCTCAGTTTAAATCAAATAAACTTGCAAGTCAAGACATCACCTTCCTGATGTCTTTGGTCTGCTTCCAGAATGAAGGATGAACAACAAAAAACAAGGAGATCTAGGTTGAGCCCTGTCCATTTAATAATTTTACCATTGACCTGACAAAGGCATAGTCTTAATGTTTATAAAATTTACAAAGTATAAAACAATAGGAGAAATAGCTAACACAATAGATGACAAAATCCAAAAAGATCTGAACAATCTAGGACAAGGAGGAGGAATCTTTGTCCTCAACATGGCCCTCTAGGTCCTCAAGTGCAACCCTCTGATTTGATCCAAACTTCACAGAACAAATCCCCTTAATAAAAGGATTTGTTCTGTAAAACTTGGACTCAATCAAAAGGCCACACCTGAGGACCTAGAAGGCCACATGTAGCCTCTAGACCACAGACTCCCCACCCTTGATAGACATTGAGCTGACTTTAATGAACTGAAATTCAATGGGGATAAACTTATAGTCTTATACTTGTGTCCAAGAAACCTGTTTCACAAATGCAGTATGAACACATACAGTTAAACAGGTATTTGTCATTCAAACGATCACAAGCATTTAGCAGGCACTTACTCATGAACTAGATATTGGAGATATAAAGTCAAAAATGAAAGTCTGCAAAACAATTTTGGAAAAATATTTGAAAGTTCTGCTGGAGTGAAAACTCAATATGAGTCCACATTTTGATATTGGCAACCCAAATTTATTGGCAGCGAATGAGATCTTATGGTGAATGAAAGCACAGCTACCAACAAGAAGGAGATGACATGGGTCCCTGTCCTCAGCAGACCTCAGCTGGCATAGTCTGCTCATTTCTGGCTAGCACAGCTTAGGAAGGATATTAGGAAAGATATTAACAAGCTGGAAAGCATCCAGGAGAGGTCAGCTAAGATGGTGACAGGTTTTGAATCCAAGCCATATATCGGTATTAGTTGAAGAAAACTAGGGCTATTTAATAGGAAGAAGGCCCTAGGGTTACATGATAGGTGTGTTCAAGTATTTCAAATCCTGTACTAGAAAGGAAATTAGAAATTTTTCTGTTTTGGCCTCTGAGTACAAAACAATTAACAGAAATTTTAACGAGATCAATGTAAGTTTAATATAATGAAAAGTTACCCAATTTAAGGTTGTCTCTCTTTCTGACTGAGACAATTTTATTGATTGAAAGAGGCAGGAATGCAGATAATAGTGCAAATAAAAGAAAACACTGAAAAATTAACTCATCAGAGAAAAACTGATCCTTCCTCTATGAGAGGGTGAGATCTTCCAGGGCAGGGTCTATCTTTTAGGTTTCCTTTTATCCTCACCACCCAGTACTTATAGTACCCAGAACATGAAGTACTTGAGAAATGTTTATTGACACTTCAGAGTAAAGATAGCCCAGGCCTCCTTTTTGTCCTGGTATCTAGTTTGAGGATTTCCCCAATGAGTAAGTTGCTTGGAGAGCATGTCCCAAGTTTGTGGATGGAATAATATGTTTAAATTATTTTTTCTTTGCCTTCTGTTTAGTAGATATCTCGTTAAGAGTCAATTCATTTTTGTGGTAGCAAAAAGCCAGAAACAATCAGATGCCCATCAATTGGGAAATGAATAAATAAATTCTCCTCAATTCATACAATGAAATATTACTGAGTTGTAAGTAGCAGAGGAGTGCAGAGAAGCTTGGAAGAACATACATGAGCTGAAACTGAGTGAAGTAAACACAGCAAAGAAAGCAACACAGAATAACCGCAATGGTGTGAATGGAAAGAAAAACAATTCAAAGCAAATGTTGAAGAATTATAAAGAACAAGCATGACCGTAAGCCATATTGTCTGAAGAATAATGTGAGAGACGAAATTATTGAGTCCTATAAATACTCAAATCAATGACAAAGGACTTATGAAGGAAGATGCTTTCCACCTCCAGAGAAAGAACTGATAAGGAGAAGTATGCATAGTATGGTTTTACATATATGTGTGTATACATGCATACATATATAAATGTATACACATATATATGCATATATGTACACATACACACACATATATACATGCAAATATATGTATGCCAAATGGTATCCTTCTCGAGTTTGGGGTGGGGAGGAAGGGAGGGATACAGTTCAGAACTTGAAATGTAACAAAAAATACAATGAAAAAAGAATAAGCATGATCCTAATAAAGAGATATGAGAAGACACCCTCACCCTACTCCTTTGCAGGGGGAATACTCATGGGTGTGGAACACCGCATGTCTTTTCAGATTTTTTTCTGAATATTATTTTTTTCTTTAAAAAGTACATATGGTATAGTATATAGCTCTCTAGAAGGTTAAGGGAGAAAATGTAGGATAGTGTAAAGTTGAAAGATATCAATAAACTGTAGTTTGAAAAAGTTAATGTGTTATCTTAGCTAATTTGTTAAAAGGAAAGTATACTGGTGGGGGCTTAGAAGCAACCATTAGGAATGGTAGCAGTGTATTTCATTGGCTACAGTTAGGCCAAGGGCCCTTAAAGTGATGCGGGTTGTTGTATCTGCCCCCTCTGAGAACCTCAGTTAGCCAGTGTGAGTGGAGTTAGGGTGGATGAGTCCATCTCATCCCAGAAAAATAAGGAAAAAGTAGATGTCATAGTCATGTATATATGCTAAACTAATACATACGCTCTCTGAAAGTGAAATGGGTTGCCTAGGACAGGGACACCTCATGAAAGGTCTTCATGCGGAAGCTAAATGACAACTTGTCAGCCATATTATCATGGGGACTCATAGTCCTTTGAGGGAGATAAGATTTTCTTAAAATCCAGTAAGAGAAGGATAATTATTCTATAGACCTTGGGAAGTGATGCCAGCTTCCCATTTATTTCAAGAAGACTTATCGCTATCACATAAAATGTTATGAAAATTAACTACAAGGTATAACAACAGTTCATTTTAAAACTTAAATATCTCTATTATATTGTTTCCTTTCTGGCACTAAAAACTCAGTAGTAACTACATGATGCTTGCAAGAAATTAGTCTTTGCCTAACTTTACTATAAAGAGATAACTCTGTGACTCACTGGAACAAAATTAGCCAATCTACAAACATTTGTTAAATGCCCAGTGCCAGGCTTTGTGTTAGCACTGGAGACATAAAGATGAAAATTAAACAGCCCCTGCCCTCTGTGAGCTTAGATGACTTCTACAGTTTCATTAGAGAAAAATATTTGAGCCAAATATTATCCAAATTCAAGTTTAATTTAAAAAAATAACTAAAATTAAATATCTTGAGTCTCAGAGACATCAAAAGTATGGTGGCATCCATTGGACTTGGAAGCTAGATGGAGTATTGAATGGGTATTCCAGTTCAACCCCTTCATTTCTTAAATGAAGAGCCTGAAGCCCAGAGAACTTGTGACTTGTCAAAGGTCACACAGGCAAAAAGTAGAGGCAAGATTTGAACCTAAATCCTTTGACTCTAAATTCAGTATTCCTTTGCCATGGCATGCCTCACTGCCTTTCTTGTGTTTGTAGGAAAGTGAAACCCCACTCTGCAACACCCATTTATAATTGGAGCACTCCTGAGAAGCCAAAATGAATAGCCCTGTTTACAGTGGATAGATCTGAACCAATCTTGTACTATTTCATTCTGGTCACACCTGATCGGTCTCACCCAGTGGAGCTGTCCTTAGTAGTAAGCTCACCTTGGGAACGCCTGAGTGGTCTCTGAGCAACTGTTGTAATCATTGCTGTTCAAAATCAATGAAACTTCAAGATGTCACAGCATGTAAGACTGTCAGCAGACAAAGAGCTCTTAGGGCTTTATAAGACACAAGCAAATCTTAAATTACATCAAATTGCATCAACTCTGGCAGCTGAAGTATCCGTGAGTTTTAGCTTGGTAGAAGCATATGGCCATTTGATACTCAACTTGGAACCGGAAAATGCAGTCAGCTTAACCTTGAAGTCAGACTTTTGAGATACTTAGTAATGTTGAATCTTCCCCATTCCCCTCCTCCCCAAAGAGCTCTCTCTTAGCTTTCCATTTTAAAAATTTGACCAGATCCCAAGACTGAGGATTATAGTTTGTTACATATTTCTCTCTTTCCTGTCCCCACTGCTGCAATCCACCTTCAACCCACAAAGTCTCTTGATTAGCTGAAAGGTAATCCCTAAGAACTTATCTTGGGTCCCCAGAGAGCAAAGGCTGTTGCTGAGCAAGCAAGCTGGGATGTCATGTAAAGTGGGCTCATTAGAATAACTGTCAAGCCCCCATTTAACCTCATGATTAACAGGAAAAGGAGGTAGAAGTGGATTTTCTAATTACTATAAGGTATGAGAGTTATGTGAAGAAATTCTATTATCATAATGAGATACTTGTTCTCTGTGTTTCACTTAAATGTTTTAAAAATGCCCTCATGTATGATGCCATTGCCCACTGTGACCTAGGAGAGTGCCAAGAAAGAATAAAGAGGGTCTGCCTTAAATCCTCACATTAGTATTGGTGGATTTGTGAATTTAAATCTGAAATTAGTTCAGCATGCTTTTTCAGATTTCTATAATGCTGAATATTTTCTCAATCCCAGGAACTAAAACTACCATCTACCTACATGTGTGTGTGCACACATGTATCTCTGTGTATATTTGTACACATATACACATACATGTGCACCCATACATGCTATGCACCTATGTGTGTATTGCGCACATACATACATACACTTTAACAAAGGGATTCCACTGCTCGACATACACCCAGGGGTGTTGCGAGGCTCATGCATTTAATATTATAAAAATATCAGGTATCATCATAACCACCATTTTCATTAATATTAGTATGGTTGTTATAATTTTTTACAGGCTGATGAAGACTTTATTCCCCAAGTCTTCTCCTATATTCCTCCTGAACTTAAGAAATGCTTACAAAGCAATGTAGGGGTTTGCTGGGAAAGGTTTACGACCTGGGCTATCCAGGAAAAGGGAAAGATTATATGCACACAGACTTTTAAGTTTAATCTGTATTATTAATACTTTCTTAAATCTAAAGAGTCAACAGAGTTATAAATCAAGCCCTGATTTGTATCATTACTGAGGTGTGCTGACTCCAAGGAAGTCAAAGAGTGAAAAAAGGCTGTTTATTTACCCCAAGCAAGATATTTACAATATATTATTGGTGCTGCCCCCACCACATGCATCATCTGTTTTACATTCTTATGAAAATGCTTTTGAGAAACTATAACTAATGAGGCAAAGTGAATTTGTTTAGACAGAATTGGCGTAATTGGGTAAAATAGTTTTTCATAACTACCTTTATTTCTCTTTCCATTGTTGTGAATTATCATTTTTTCCTTTTTTGATACAATTTGCCTTTTTCTTTTTCATAAAACTAATTAGTTGTTTATCAATTTATATTAAAAAAAACTTTCAAGTTTCATTTCTAAAGCTCAACCTACATTATAGTCTTCATGTAAATCCAACTTGTTCATAGGAAATAATCTTTTTTGATACATTGTCATGATATTTTCCTTAATATTTTATTCAATATTTTGCTACAGTATTCATGAGGAAGATTGATCTTAAGTTTTCTTTCCCTACATTATTCACAAAACAAACTCAGACCATGCACTGTCACTTGCTTTTTGATACTGGTTCCTTGGGCAATAGTTTCATTAATTTCTTGTTCAATTTTTTTTCTGCAATTGGTTTGTGTCCTATTTATTTTTCTTTTAAACTTTATAATTTATACTTTTTATGAAAATTCATCCAGACAGCTAGGTGGTGCAGTGGGTAGCATGCCAGATCTGAAGTCAGGAAAACCTGACTTCAAATCTGGACTCAGACACTTCCTGACTGTGTGACCATGGGCAGATCACTTAACCTTGTTTGCTTCAGTTTCCTCATCTGAAAAATGAACTGGAGAAGGATATGGCAAATGACTCCAGTATCTTTGACGAGATAACACAAAAGAGCATCTTGAAGAGTTGAACATGACTGACGAACAGTGAAGTATTTATACAGAATATGTGATTTTGGGGCCATAAGACTGGAATTTCACTGAAGTCTACAGTTTTTAAAAGTGAATTTTGTCACTCAACAGTGTTTAGTTCATGCCAATATCTGGGAAATTTTATGGAAAAATTGAAGTTGAGGGTAACTTTAAGGACCAGAATCGGAATCAGAAGGTCTTAGAGAATGGGCAATGTTGGTCTGAATTTTCTAAAAAGTATTCCAAAGATAAGAAGAAAAGAGTGGTTTGCAGACCCTGGTTGGAGAACAGTTTTTGACTAGTGGAATTTGGTTTTCTGAGGGCAAAAACATTAGCAGAAGGTCATGAGAGGGTAATTGCTTGTGCTCACTTATCAATAAGTTCTGGAGCTCATGATGATTTTAGAAAAGAATTAAAACTTTTAGCATCAGGTAAAAGAGGAAACTAAATTAAAACTTTGGAGGAGGAGGGTGATTGCTCCATATATGATATCAGTACGACCTTGTAACATGAGCTACACAATTGGGGGTGACTAAACATTGGGAGAAGAGAGGGCTTCCTCAGATAAGCAAATCTTGGGAACCTGTTGTCCTGGCTTATATTGAGCCAGAATAATTGAAATTTATTTTAGGATATAGGACAAAAGAATTAAAGGTAAACTCTGACATTGAGAGATCTAGGTGTCTCTCATAGAATCAAATTTGATATGTAACTCCCTCTTTCAGAGGCTACCCTGTTTCCTCTTCAGTAATATCCATTCACTATGCCAGCAATAATTTAATGCCTAACTAATTGAATGTTTTTAGAATAAAATAAAAGCCTAATTTCTATCCTACAATAATTTGAAGTCAACCAAATTGTATCAGTTAATAATTAAAATGGATACCTTCCCAAATGCAAAATAAAATAAAAAAAACTTTTATAAAGTATGATGTCCATTTCTAAGTTCTGAAAGGGATACTCAGACATCTTTTAGGTTTTTTTTGTAAAGTGAAATTGTTCAAGGTGAGGAACTTATAACCTTATATACAAATTTACCAAATTCTTGTGTACCTTTGCAATTTTAGAGGCTGAAGCTCATCATCATATACTGTATGGGCATAATAATATGAGTCAGCTGAAACTTTATAATCCAAAAACTAATTTCCTGATCAGTAAAGGCAAAAACTCCCTCAATTCAAAAATAGTCATTTCTTTTTCCAGTACAATCTTGTTGCAGTTTCATAAAGAATTTTTTTTTCCTATTGATTGAAAGTGTCAGCTTTTTCTTCATATGCGTGATCAGGAATTGTCCTGGTTTCTAAGTTCCAAGTTCAGTGCACTTCTAAAGAAAAGGATGCTCTTTTTCCCCAACTAAATTAACCCTTGACATATTGGTGTACATACTTTTCAACTATAGAATCATATGTCCAGAAACATACACACAGAGATTTATCACTGAATCCTAAAAATTTTCCAAATAATCTTTGCCAGATAGATTGTAGTTACCAAGTATAGGAGTCAACATTATTAAAAAAGACCCCATCCTAATGACAGGTTTTTTTCATTGTTAATAAGGTTCTTGTTGGACAATGAAATAGGTTGATTGACTCCATTGATGACTATTGAGTTCTTTCCAACTCTTCATGAAATCAAAAGATACTAGAGTGGCTCAACATTTTCTTTTCCAGGTCATTTTACAGATGAGGAAACTGAGACAAACAGAATTAAGTGACTTGCCCAAAGTCACATAGTTAGCATCTGAGGCCAGATTTGAACTCAGGAAGATGAATCTTCTTGACTTCAGGCCCAGTACTTTGTGCCCTCTGGTGCCAGCTAGCTGCCCAGATCAATGGTGTCAAATCCAGAGAGAAACAGGGCCACTAAACTGTAGTCTGTACATGTTAATCTGTAATGTTATTTATGTTTTATTGTCTTGAGAGGCTTATTCCCTATGCTCATTGAAAGAGTCCTATTAAGACTAACATGGCAGGGAAAAAAGGACCCACATGAAATTGAGAGGATGTCCATCAATTGTGAAATGGTTGAACAAGTTGTGGTATATGAATGTAATTGGATACCATTGTGCTATAAGAAATGATGAACAGTAACATTTCAGAGAGGCCTGGAAGGGCTTATATGAACCGATGCTGAGTGAAACGAGTGGAACCAGGAGAATGTTGTGCACAGCAAAAACCACAGTGTTTGAGGACTGTTTATGATAGACTTAGCCCTTCAGAGCAATGCAAGGACCTAAAACACTTCCAAGGGACTCATGATGCAAAATGACATCCATATCCAGAAAAAGAACTATGAAGTCAAAACATAGAATGAAGCAGACTATTTTCTCCTTTGTTATGTTTTGTTTTTCTTGTCATTTCTCCCATTCATTTTAATTCGTCAATGCAGCATAAATAATGTGAAAATATGTTTAATAAGAATGTACGTGTAGAGCCCATATAGGATTGCATACAATTTTGAGAAAGAAGGAGGACAAGAAGGAGAGAAATTTTGAAACTTATGGAACTGATTGTTGAAAACTGAAAGCAAAGAAATTAATAAATTTTTGGGGAAAAGAGACAACATAACAGAACTCAGAATCCCTCAGAAATATAGTTTCTTGAGAATGTTAATGATAAACTGACTTTTCCGTCTTCCTTCCATGTGAAAGAGAAGATGTTTAAACTCTAAATTATCTGTCTGTTTTAAGCTATTCATTTACTGTTTTCAATTGTCCTTTAAAGCCATCTTTATCTAGATAAACATAAAATCAATCTTAATTGCTTTTTAATCATGCATGTCTTTAATTATTTACAAAAGTGCAAATGAATACCCATAGATAGCTTGAATAAATAAAAATATTAATATGTCAAAGGTCTAACCCAATTTTTCCACACCAACCATTTCAGATCTAACTATTCACTGACATGGGTCCCCTATAGGGACTGGAGTCCCTTTCCAGCTATAACTGTTTCTTACAATATGGTAAGAACTGTACTGTCATTTAGGGGCAAACTAAGGCATTTTCAAGGTGCCTTTGACCAAAGAAGATTTTCACTTTAAGCATTGACTTTCAAACATAACATGAAAACTGCTGTATTTGTAGAAAATTGAAAGGGGAATTAAAAGTTGAGAATAGAAAAGGAGAATGGGGTGAAGAGATGAGTAATTCACAGAGAGAAGCATGCCACCTCTAGCAAGGAAATAAAATGTTAAGGCAAGGTGGTAAAGACAAGGAAGAACAACAAAGGGAAAAAGAGCAAAAGTTTACTTAATTTGAGAGCAGATGTTAGAAGATTATAGAGTCTGGTAAATATTCAACAAAGTGAATACTGTCCCTCAGTCAAGCTCATGAAAATGGTTCAAATCACAAGTTGTAGTATAATAATATAATGGAATGTTAATGTTATATAAGAAATGATGAGCAGGGGAATTTAAGAAAAGCTTAGAAAGACTTACAAGAACTGATGCTGAGTGAAGTGAGCAGAACCAGGAAAACATTGTACACAGTAAAAGCCACATTGTGTGATGATCAACTTTGATAAACTTAGCTCTTCTCAGCAATACAGTGATCCAAGACAATTCCAAAAGACTCATAAATGGAAAATGCTATCCATATCCACAGAAAGAATTTGGAGTCTGAATGAAGATCAAAGCACACTATTTTCATTTTTTTGTTTTTTTCTTTTTTTACAGTTTTCCCTTTTCTGATTCTTCTTTCACAACATGACTAATGCAGAAATATGTTTAATATGATTGCACATGTATAACCCATATTAGAGTGCATGCTATCTTGGACAGAGAAGGTAGAGTGAGAGAGAGAAACAAAGTTCAAACACAAAATCTTACACAAATGCATGTTGAAAACAACCTTTACATGCAATTGGAAAGAAAATACTATTAAATGGGGGGGAAGAAAATGGTTCAGACTGCTAATAATAAGTGAGTTGTGAAGGAAAACAACTCTGATATTTTACTTCATTGCCTGGATAAATTGATGACAATATCATCTAATGAGACAAAAAAATGGGAAAAGTAATAGCCTTGTTGCCTCATCTATACCACTATTTCTAACTGTGGCACATCACTTTACTCTTTTATGGCCCACTAACCGTGCCTATAATTTGTCCTACTTACCACCACCATAACTTTGTGGGCCAAGGTGCCCCTCCTTGGTCAAAACTGCCTTTTCTATGATGTATTCATAGTGAGAATGTCAGTTTCTAAATGGAAGGGGCTGATTTTGCAAGGCATGGTGCTTGCTATATTAGCAATTAATATTTTCATTCATTTACTCAATTTTATTTTACAGCATATGGGAAAGCAAACATACTGATATAAAAATGGTGGAGCTGTATAGTGTCTGGTCCATCCTGGAATTTAATTTGGAATTATACAAGAAAAGTAACTGTCAATGATTTTTGATCCAATGATCCTACTAAGAATATATCCCAAACAAGTCAAATACAGAAATTAGTCCAATAAATGCCAAAACATTCATAGTAGCACTTTGTAATAACAGATATCTGGAGACAAAGGTGGATTGTGAATTCACTGATCCCCTTACAGATTCTTTTTTAAATAATATTTTCATTTTTCCCAATTACATATAGAAACTAATTTAAGCATAAATATTTTGAAGTTTTGAGTTCCAAATCCTAACCCTCCCTTTCATTCCTCTCCCTTTCCTGGGACAGTAAGAAATCTGATGTAGGTTATACAAATGCAAACATGTAAAACATTTCTGCCAGTCATTTATTGAAGAAAACTCGAACAAAACAAGCAAAAAAAAGATAGAAAATGAAAAATAGTATTCTTCAGTCTGTATTCTGCCAGCAGATAGCATTTTTCACTGAATCCTTTAGGATTGTCTTGGATCATTGTATTTTTGAGAATAGCTATGTCATTCACAGTTGTTCATCATATAATATTGCTGTCACTGTGTAACATGTGCTTCTTGTTCTGCTCACTTCATTCTGCATCAGTTCACCTAAGTCCAGGTTTTTCTGAAATCATCCTGCTCATTATCTCTTATAGCACAAAAATATTTCATTACATCATATACCACATCGTGTTCAGTCATTCCTCAATCAATGAGGATCTCATCAATTTTCAATTCTTAATCAACACAAAAAGAGCTGCTAAGAATATTTTTGAACAAATAGGTTCTTTTTGCTTTCATTTGATCTGTTTGGGATACAGATTCAGTAGTGGTATTGCTGGATCAAAGGGTATGCACAGTTTTATAGCCTTTTGCAAATAGTTTCAAATTGCCCTCCAGAATGGTTGGATTAGTTCACAAATTCACCAATAGTGCATTAGTGTCTCAGTTTTCCCACATCCCTTCCAACATTTATCATTTATCTTTTTGTCATATTAGTCATTCTGATGGGTGTGAGATGGTACCTCAGAGCTGTTTTGACATGCCTTTCTCTAATTAATGGTCCTTTAGGATTTTTTTTTATAAGACTATAGAGAGCTTTGATTTCTTTGTCTGAAATTTGCCTGTTTTATTCTTTGACCATTTGTCAGTGATTTATAGTCTGAAAAAATTGGCTTACTTCTCTATATATTTTAAAAATGAGACCTTTATCAGAGATAATTGCTTCAAAATTTCCCTGTTTTCTTTCTAATTTTGGCTGCATTGGTTTTGTTCATGTGAAAACTTTTAAATTTGATATACAAATATTAGCCATTTTACATTTTGCAATATTCTCTCTTGTTTGGTTCTAAATTCCTCCCTTGTCTGTAGATCTGACAAGTATGCTCTCCTACTTTGCTTACTTTTATATCTAAATCATATACCCATTTTGGCTTCATCTTGGCATATAGTGTGAGATTTGTTCTGTACCTAGTTTCAGTTTTCCCAGAAGATTTTGTCAAATAAATTTTTGTCCCCAAAGCTTGGATCTGTGAGTTTTATCAAACACTAAATTATTGTGGTCACTTACTATGATTTACTGTTTACCTATTCTATTTCACTGATCTACCACATCCTGTAGATTTTTAAGTTTAAATTGATTTACTCTTTTATGCCTGGACAATGTAGGATAAGTTTTAAGCTCCTAAATTAATTGTGGTACAGGGCTGGATGAAGTTGCTAAACTTATGAATTGGGACAAATTTGTCAAGGTCAGCAATTTCTTTCTATGTAGGAAACAAAATGACATCTAAAGCCTGCTTTGAGTATGGGGATAACATTTTCCTAAATTTTTCCTAAATTTAAATGTTTCCTATATTTTTCATTAAATTTTATTAATGGAACCTATTATTTTGACTGTTAAGTTTTATTGGATTGTAAATGCTAAAGGAAGGGAAAGTTAACTTTGTTATAATTCTAAATGAAGCTTTTTTTACCATCTGAAATTTAAAATGGGTTATCAATAGCTTATTAGGTGGAAAGCAAAATAATGTATATTTTTATTCCTATGTGATGGTCTAATAAATTGAGTAATACAAGCATGGAATTGCATTTGAATAATTTTTTTCATGTACGTAGAATACAGCGAAACTCAATGAGAATAATAATTAGCAATGGCAATTTACTGATGGACTTATTCTTACCTCACATGGTACTGTTAGTGTATCTGCTGTAGGAGATGGGATTACAAATAGCACTTTTGGACACTTTTGTGTTGAGCATAAAACAATTCAGAGATTTAAGCTGTTTTGAAAGTCAGATCAGCGATAAATGGTTTTCTAGACAAAATGAATTAGTTGGATCACAAAATGCAGGAATGCTTTCCAGTTGCATTCACGTGATATGCATCTTGGGAAAAGTTTATCACAGGCTTCAATAACATCCCCAAATTGTTACTTATACTCTAGATTGAAGACTGACATGGCATGCAGCCAGATAGTAAAGCCATTCAAGGACTTATTTATTCTTGGGAGAATTTGACTCATCTTTCACTTCCCCATTTCATAGAGGCTGACCCAAAAATGTAGAAGAGGAATAACTTAATTCCTCTTCATTCTATTATACTATGAAATTGTCAGGGTGTGAATGCAGTGAATTTCTTTTTTTTGCTCTGTCACCCTTTGGAAATAAACCTTCTGTATCATACTGATGTGACCATGGGCAAGTCACTTTACCTCTTTGGGGTTGTTTGTTCATTATCAGAGAGAAGGTGGACTAGATGACTTATAAGGTCTGTGACTCTAGATACTTATACTACTCTATGCTGCAAATGAGATAGCATGTGTGCAACTCTGCAAATCTCAAAGCTCTCTCTGTACATGCTTAGTATTACTATCGTGATCATTGCCATACATGATGCTTCTTGAATGCTTTATATGGTTAATTTTTCATTTGTCAACATTTTGTCTCTCTAAGGAGGAAACAATTTGATTGAAGTCAAAGACTGCCTTACATATCTTTGTAGTCTGCACATTGCCTTGCTTATAATCAGCACTCATTATTTTTTTTAGTTAGGTAGAAAATAAGTCTGAGACCTTCAATGGCTGGGTGGAGTGATTGGGTTTTATTCTATAGACAATTGAATGCTGACTATAAAAGGGGAAGAAGATAATGAAAGCAGTATTTGAATTTATCATTCAAAGAGATATAAATATGTGTGTGTTTGTGTTTGCAGTGGGGGCTTTGGAGGCATCATTGTTGTTCTGGGACAGGCTATATTCTCAACAATAAGAAGCCCAAGGCTTCAGAGAAGGAACTGGATTACCATGGCTGGGTGAAGGCATAATCAATCTGTAAATGTAGTCAGCAATCAGATTATTCGGGACTTGAACTATCACACTGAAGGGTTTCTATTTGATCCTAGTGGTAATGAGGAACTGAGGCTTGTTGAGATGATAAGTTAGGCCTATCCCTTGAGAACAAAACAATTTGGCAGCTGTGTGGAAGAAGGATTGAAGAGGAAAGGGAATGCAAGTGGAAAGGCTTCATTAGGAAGCTATTGCACTATTCCAGGGAAGTGATGTTGAGGAGTAGAACCCACAAGACTTGGCAATGTACTTTTATGGAGAATAATGAGTAAGAATGAAGAGTCAAGGATGATCTTAAAGGTAGGAAGTCAGTGATGGCCAAACAAGTAATTTCTGGGAGGAGGAGGAGCAGGAGGAAGAAGAAGAAGAAGAAGAAGAAGAAGAAGAAGAAGAAGAAGAAGAAGAAGAAGAAGAAGAAGAAGAAGAAGAAGAAGAAGAAGAAGAAGAAGAACGAGGAAGAGGAAGAGGAAGAGGAAGAGGAGGAGGAGGAGGAGGAAGAAGAAGGAAGAGGAAGAAGAAGAAGAAGAGGAGGAAGAAGAGGAAGAGGAAAAAGAGGAAGAAGAAGAAGAAAGGGAAGAGGAGGAAGAAGAGGAAGAGATGGAGGGAGTTAGAGAGACACACAAAGGAACAAAAAAGAGAGAGAAAAGGAGTTTAAAAAGAAAGACAAATTAAGGAAGGAAGAGGTTGGATCACCATTCCCTCTTTCTTATAAGAACTAATTTTTCCATTCTGGTTGGGTTTTGTTCTTACGCGTAGTGAAATGCAGTCCTAATGAGTTTAATGGAGTAAAAATGAATTTTTGTGTATAAAGTTATACCGGATCTTCCCCACCAATATATCATTATTAAATGTATTTAGAATAATCACAGGAGTCATTTGAAGGCCAGTAATTCACAACAAATGTTAATGGTTGACCACTAGGCAAATACCAGCCAATTATAAACAACAACAACAGCAAAGTCAAAGCTTCTGCCAGTGCCAGACTCTACACTTGTGGAAGTGAAAGAAAGAGGAACTCTATTTAAAAGTTTATAACAAAACTATAATTTCTGAAAGCTTCCCCTGAGGAAAATGAAATATAAAAAGACTCTTGGAGATGAACTTTCAACGCTTTGCATCATTATACCCCATAAGTGTTAGGGGGCTGTACCTAACAGTTTTTGATTAAGAGGCAAGGTCTAAATTAGAAAAAAAAACTTCACTGCAAATGGTTACCTATGCATGGAGCACATCTGTCATTGGTGCTGCACAGTCAAGATGTTGTTCTAAATCCTAGTTCACTCATACTCCTTGAAGCCCAGTTGAGCCCTAAAAAGGAGGGCAGGGTGGGGAATCTTAATCTTGGATTTCAGAGTTTAGACTAGGAGTATAGACCCTTTCTAGGACAGAAGTTCTGATTGGCAATTTTGAGAAAAGCCAAAGATACTTCTGAAACTTGATACACCTCAACTTGATCAAAGTCTCTCCTGAATGCACAATTCTACTTTTATGCTATTTCTGACTCCTCTTTTGACCAGTTATGGCACTGACAGCAGGCCATAGGGGCAGAAAAACATCCTTCACTTTTTTTCTTGATGATTATCTTGAATAAATCATGCTGGTATTTTCATCTGTTATTTAGTGACCTTTTATATTCTTATAGATCTCAGGCTCAAGAAAAAAAGATAGTTAGATCCCTCCATCTATCTTGTGAGGGCTACTGTGCCTAGGTAGCAAGGCTTCCATTGATAAACAACAGAGCCCTGAAAATCACCAATCAGTTTACTTTTAATCAATGCTGCCTCTCACAACGCTGTCTTCTAAATCACTGTGTCTATAACTGTGGTATTCAAAACCTTTTAATCTAATTGGAAATCTTCTTTTTTTCTACTGGTAATAAACACCCACTAAACTGTCTGTCCCTAATTGAGCTGTAGTAATTTATGAGAGCTCCCCACTGTTTTTTCTCTCTTTAATCAGACAGACTCCTTTATGTCCTTAACTAATGAAATCTAAGAATACACCCCAAAGATCTGATCAAATGTCACCAGTGAATAAATCTTCCTTAAAGCTGTTGTCATGTTCCACAACCAGGCTCCATCCCATTGTTTCACAGTAGCATCATACAACGAAGGTCTTTGTATGATTTTTCCAAATTCTGTGCTTTAGGAACCAAGGAGATTTGCAAAAAGTCAGATGGTATTCTGGCAGGGCCATCTTACCTAGCCTGGGGAATGGTAGGCTGTGGAGGTCCCACTTCTACTCTACTGTATCTTTTTGACTTTTTGCAATCAAAAACTCTAGGTGGTTGGTTCGTTGGCTGGTTAGTTGGCTGAGTGTTTAGCTTGCCCTTGGTGATCAGGCCATGAGGAATTGATTTATGCAAACTAACTAACAGTTGACAAGTTTCACAAGGGGTAATAAGGTTGAAGAATGGGTTGGTTATTGGGGAAGAGAAAAGAGACTTTCAAACAGGAAATGCTATCAGACCACAGAGTACTGAGGATGCAAATAGAGATGGAGTTCCTGCCTCCTTGACTCTATCACTTTGTTTCTTGGTCACGTTCTCTGGACTTTTTCTCAATATACCCAAAACTGAACTCACTATTTCTTTCCCCAAACACTTCTTTCCTTTTAACCTCCTTATTACTGCCAATGGTATCATCATACATAGAGCCATCCTTGACTTTGTCCCTCTTTATCATGTCCATATACACTTAGTTGCCAAGTTTTGAGGTTTCTTCCATCATAACACCTCTCAAATACACCCACTGCTTTCCTCTGACACTTTACCTACCCTGTTACAGGCCTTCATCACTGCCTTCTTAGAATATTACAAGAGCTGTTGGTTGATTTCCTTGCCTCAAATTTCTCTGCACACCAGTTCATCCTTCATTGAGCTGTCAAATTGATCTTCTGAAAACTCAGGTCTGACCACACATTACCTCCTTCCCCCATTCAGTCAAGGTCGTTGGGCTTTCTATTACCCCGAAGTTCATGTTTGGTACTCAAAACCCTTTAAAACCTAGAGTCCTCTCATACCTTTGCAAATTACCTGACATCTTGTGCTACAATCAAGTGCCACTTATCTCATTACTGTTCCTCATAGAAGACAATGCCATCTCCAAAGTTTGGACATTTTCTTCCTCTTTTTTAGAAATATATTCCTTATTTTAGTTTTTCACAAGAATTTATATTGGTTACAATTTGAAGAACTGGAAACTAAAGTCTGATTTACACTTTTCTGCTTGGTTTTTATGAGGTCCATTTTTAATATATTTTTATTTATGTTTAGTTTGCAATATTCACTTTTATAAGATTTTGAGGTCCAAATTTTCTCCCTTTACTCTCCCCCTTCCCTAAGATGATATGCAATCTGATATAGGCTATACTTGAACAATCATATTAAACATATTTCCACATTAGTCATGTTGTAAAAGAAGAATTAGAACCAAAGGGAAAAGCCATGAGAAAGAAAACACAGACATACACAAGAAAATAATATGCTTCAATTGGCATTCAGATTTCATAGTTCTTTCTCTGGATGTGGACAGAATTTTCCATCACAAGTCCCTTGGAATTGTTGTAGATCATTGTATTACGAGAAGAGCTAAATCTGTCAAAGTTGATCCTTGCACAATGTTGCTGTTACTATGTACAATGTTCTCCTGGTTCTGCTCATTTCACTCAGCATCAGTTCATATATGTTTTTTTCCAGATTTTTCTGAAATCTGCCTGCTCATTATTTATTATAACACAATAGTATTCCATTACATTCATATGCTATGACTTGTTCAGTCATTACCCAATTGATGGACCTTCCCTCAATCTCCAATTCTTTGTCACCACAAAAGGACCTGCTATAAATATCTTTGTACATGTGGGTCATTTTCCCTCTTTTATGATCCCTTTGGGACACAGACATGGTAGTGGTATTGTTGGATCAAAGAGTATGTACAGTCTTATAGCACTTTGGGCAGAGTTCCAAATTGCTCTCCAGAATAGTTGGGTTAGCACAAAAACAATGCATTAGTCTTCCAATTTTCCCACATTTTCTCCAACATGTATCATTATCCTGTTTTGTCATGTCAGTCAATCTGTTAGGTGTGATGTATTATCTCAGAGTTGTTTTGATTTGTATTTCTCTAATCAATAGTGATTTAGAGAATTTTTTTATATGACTATAGCTCTACTGATTCATATCCTTTGACTGTTTTTCAATTGGGGAATGATTTGTAGTCTTATAAATTCAACTCAGTTCTCTATATATTTTAGAAATGAGGCCTTTATCAGAGACGCTGACTGTAAAAATTCTTTCCCAGCATTCTGCTTCTCTTCTAAATTTGGCTGCATTGACTTTGTTTGTACAAAACCTTTTCAATTTAATGTAACCAAAATTGTCCATTTTGCATTTCATAATGTTCTCTATCTCTCATTTGGTTATAAATTCTTCCATTCTCCATAGATCTGACAAATAAACTATTCCTTGCTCACCTAGTTTGCTTATGCCACTACCCTTATGTCTATGGACATTTTCATTGACTGTCTCATTCCTGAAACTCTCTGCCTCCTCCTCTTCACCTCCTGACTTCTCTTGCTTCCTTCAAGTCCCAGTTAAATCTGTACCTTCTACAAGAAGTCTTTCCAAAGCCCCTTAATGATAGTTTTCTCCCTCTATTGATTATCTTCACTTTATACTATCTATAGCTTTCTTTTGTACATAGTTCTTTACATGTTATCTCCTCCTTTAGACTGTGAGCTCCTTGCAAACAAGGACTATCTTTTGCCTTTCTTTGTAGCCAGTGTGCTTAGCTCCATGCCTGGCACAAAGGAGTTACTTTGTGCCATGATTTGTCAATGATTCTTGACCTGATTTCCTGATGTCCCAATTATTTATAACTCTTCCCAGCACTGAAAGTACTTTCAATTTATTTTCTTTATATTTTATACTTGCTTATGTACATGTGCTCTCCCCAATAGAATATAGGCTCCTCAAGGGCAGAGACTGATGTTTGTCTTTGTGTTTTCATCACCTAGAATAATGCACTTAGTAGGCATGTAATAAAAGCTTATTGAAATCAATTGCATTATGGTGGCCTTAGGTCACATGACAAATCATTGGTCAATCAATCAAGAAGCTTTTCTGAAGTGCTTACTATAAGCCAGGCACTATACTAAGAGCTGGGGATATGAAGGAAATGCAAACTCTCCCCCACTCCCAAATAAACCAAACCAAACCCAAATGTCTCTGACTCTTAAGAAGTTTACATTCTAGTACCAGTGTTTATATGGAGCTTTTATTCTAATGGAAAGAAAAATACAAAACGACCCTCAGTCCTGAATGACTTTTTTCTGCTGGGTTGGTGAAATGCAAGCAAAGGGCTCAGAGAAGAATTAAAATGACACAGGCTTTTAGATCGCCTGAAATACAGAGTCTCTGAACATGAAATCTTTATATTATAATCACAGATTTTCAAAACTACTAGAAAAACTGTTATAGCAACATTGATTTTTTAAAGAAATTAAGCAGGAGCACAAAAGATATTTGCATCTAAGGAAAAGAGCCTGTGGAGCAGAAGTGTGTGTGTGTGTGTGTGTGTGTGTGTGTGTGTGTGTGTGTGTGTATGTATGTGCATGTGGACATCCAAAGGCAACAAGAACTTTCCATAGAACAACTGCTTATCTCATTTTATATAGCTCATGATTAGCAAAACTAAAAAGATTAACAAGAGTGATTGTCATTTCTGTGCATCATCATAAACAACATCCTATGTGAAGGATGAAGAGATAGTGAAGATGGACATAGGGGAGGGGATGCCAAAGTTGGAAAACACATCTCAGGTTTGAAAAATGAAAGAGGGCAAAGACTTTATAGGTAACTCAGAAACCTTGCAACTACAAATCACACAGTATTTTCTTCTCAAGGAAAGTTAAAGGTTCTAAATATGGCAAATAACCAATAGCATCACACAAATACACTCAAATACACAAACAGAAATTGACTCAATTTATGGGAATGAGTGCTTTCTGATCTGGAAATGTTTTGAGAGTCAGCTGTATGTATGCAATCAGACCGAGTTAGGCAGGGATTCTCAATCTTGGAGTCTGTGAACTTAAAAGAAAAATCTATTCCAAAATAATTTGTTTCTTTTGTAATCCTATGTATTTTATTTTATACATTTAAAAGTTTTACTCTGAGAAATTTTTCCAGACTGTCAAAGGGACCCATGATTATTTATACATACATATAAAATATATTTATATATACGTATGCCTGTGACGTATGTATATGTATCTGTTATCTATCATCTATCTATCTAATCTACCTGTCTGTCTGTCTATCTATCTATTTATTTATCCATATGTGTTTATGCAAAACTTCTGATCTAAGGCAAAGCTCAGGAACTGATATCAAATCAGAAAAAGGTACAAAATGAAAAATTACTTTGATTGCTTCCAGTAAATCTATTTAAATAGGCCATCACTTCAAAAAATAGGGAAATAAAGAAAAGGAATAAAGAGCAGCATTGATTATCACTTTTTTCTTCAGAATGATATACAACACACGCACACACATATATATATATACATATAAATATGTGCATATGTGTGCATTTATGATATGCCACAAGAAAGAGGCAAAAAAAAATTAAAATGCTTTAGGCAGTGGACATTTGATCTTCTTTCCAAGTAAAGAAATATGACAGCCAGGGGAAGCAATATAGAAAGTGATTTACTAAACACTACAGAGTACCATTAGGGAAGATTAAGCATCTTATTGCCTTACAAAACAGAGAAATCAGTGAAAGTGAAAGTAGGTCTATCTATCTGATACATGTTATCTAAAGGGTACTCATAAATGAAAATAACAAGTTGGAAATGGGAAAAATATCATTTTTTGCGAAGACCTATTTTCAATATCTGTGATAATCTATGATCTGTGATACCACTCTTTTGGGGACCTAACATTTCAGTCCTCATTATGCTATAGAAGTAGTTGGGAAGAATGACTAGATTAGACTGAATCTGCACCAAGGACATCTATGATAGAAACTACACAACTGGCTAACAAAAAAGATTCCTCCATCCTTTCCATCCCAACGTACAATGAGCATGCCGCCTCTTCTGGTCCTTCAGCGGTCATCCCCAGGGTCCTGTGACTATCACACCTCTTTCCTGAGTCATGACTTCATAACAGAAAAAATCTGCACTTGACCTAGGGACTACCTGGAACTGTGTACAGGATAGGCCTCCTGACTCAGTATCCCATATCACACAGAATTCCAAGGATCAGTACATAGAGAGCAGAAATAACTAGAGATCAGGGGTCCCACAGCTCTGCCCCATCTCTTAACCTACTTTCTCTTCCTCTAGTAAATTCAGCTCTAATCCTCCCCAGTCATTATTCTCCTCTCTTTTCCCTTTCCATTGTTTCCAGTGTAACTGGCCCCAATTGTCTTTTCCTTTCACGTTCTTTCCATACTCATTTCTGTTCCTCTCAGAAACTTGATTTTCTCTTGGCAGCCTCTACACACCTAGCAGTTCCTTACTTCACACGCCCTGACATCCACGACCAGGAGAAAAAGCTGGTGTAATCCTTGTACCTATTGACTGTCACTTTCAGAGCCTTTCTCTGTCACCATCATTCAGCTTCTTTACTGAATATTACCCCCTTCTCCTTTAGAATTCATCCTGTCCTGTCCAAATCCCTGTTTTCATTCATGGATCTCCACACCATTCTGACTCCTCTCTAATAAGTTCAATGCCTTGCTTCTAGTCTTTGGATTTATGGTCTCCTGTCCCCATTTAAAATATCCTGGCCTCCAGATTTCTTGCTCCTCTTACATGCCTTTGTAATTACATTACCTTTGTACTCAGAATTACGATGCCCTGGAGTGGTCAAAACTTAAATGTGTCCCTTCTCACTGATCACCTAAATTTCCTTGGTTGCTCTAATTTTGACTCTGACCATCTGATGCAAGTATAATAGCATGAACGATTTCTTTAAATTAGCTTTCTAAGACAAATTCTGTCACATTGTTTACTAGGGTGGGGAGAGACCTCAAATACAAAGCCCTATATGAGGACAGATCCTGGGATCCCTGCCAGTGGAAGAGGAGGAGATGGAGACCCCAGGACAGCGTCAAACATGCTAAGAGACCTGCAGTGTTCAATACCTGTAGACCTTTCATATTCACAAAAGGTTGCATTGGGGTTGTCCTCTCATCTTTCCTCATTTGAGTGCAACTAGATCTTTATAATTTTGTTACATTGACTTTTAATTTCTGTTGTGTAGTTCCACTTACATTGTCATGGTTCATGTGTACATTGTTTCCTTGGTTCTCCTTACTTCACTCTGCATCTGTTCATATAGTTCTTTCTATGATTCTCTGTATTCATTACACATATCATATCAGTACAATTAAATTGACATGCTACAATTGACTTAGCCATTCCCCAAGTAAAGAACACTTACTTTGTTACCAATTCTTAGCTATCACAAAAAGTGTTGCTATTTCAATTGCTTATAGTTTATGGGGACTTTCTTGTTATCAATGGTTTCTTTGGAGTAAAGGCCCAGAAATGAAATCTCTTGTTCAAAGGATATGGACATTTTATTAATTTTATTTGCATAATTCCAAATTACTTTCCAAAATGGTTGCAACCTCCCCATAAAATCTTCTCTTTTCTGATATTCTCAATGGTTAGTTACTTTTCCCCCTTTTAGATTGCATATTGCATGAATATGCTTATTTATATATTACTCTATTTTGTTGTCTTTTGTGTCATGTCACTCTACCAAACTGTAAACTCCCTGAGGGAAAGTACTATGTTTAATCTAAAACTTTATCTATTTTTCTTCCAACACAAAGCACAGTGCTCTGTCCTTAGCAGTTCACAACCAATACTTGGGTTGAACTGATCTCTTTTCAAGACTGAGTTGCTAAATGTAGCTGAAAATTAAGTGGGGTTGTATTGGTATAAAAAACCAGTTGTATTAGAATGGCATGGGGAACTCTTTAGGTATGACAGCCGCTTGAAATCTGCTGTCTTCTTGGATTGTTGTTCTCTCTTGGTTCCTGTGAGTCTGTTCTCACCATACAGAATAGAAGGAAACACGGATGAGCTCCTGGAGGTCTCTGAGAGGAGCCTCAGACAGTGACCCTGAGCTAAGATCACTGCAGCATTGATCTTTTCACCTTACAACAGATGGAAGCAAATGACAGACAGAAGGGGAACAGACTTGATTCCACCCTGTGAGTTAATACTGGCCTGGGAAAGATGAAATGATTCCAAAGTTATGCCTGATAGCTGAGAAAGGTTTCTTAATTAGAGATGATGTCAGAAAGGTGACTATTCCCAAATAATTCCTGCTCAAGTGCCATCTGGTACCAATAAAGGTCTGGCAATTAAGGAGTGTTAAGAGCAAGTTCTAATTACCTTCCTACTTCCATATTCTTGTTCCCTCATTGCTATTTGATATAGTTAATTGAAGCCCATGTTTGAATCCCATCTTCTGTGGCATGCCAACATATTCTTCCTGAATGTGCAGAAATTATCATAAATTCATATTTGCTTCACGGGCCTCCAAGTAGGCAAGTATTTTATGTATAAATATAGATCTGCATTTTTATTTTCATTTTATGAGATCATCTATATTTTTCTGCTTGATGGAGCTCCCAGGATTACATGAATGTCACCAGTCCATTTGCCTAATGCTCTTTGCCCCATAAGTGGTTGGAGCTCTAAACGTACCAAGCTATCCCTCCAACCTATGCTATATTGAGATTGTGTAGTCAAATTCAGTCTGGGTCACCTTTTCTTTCTTGTTACCTGGAAGTGGGAATTTGGATCTATTTGTGGGAGAAAAAGTTTGTGTCTCTTATACTTTGGGGGCTGTCAGGAGGGAATAAAAAATGGAAGTCGGCATTATTTAAGCACAGTTGGTAACTTCATTTGTTCAGTAGCAGGAGCCTATGAGCACCAATAGAGGTTTGATTAAGGCATATGCACACACAAACACATATATACATATATGTGTATATGTACATATATGTATGTGTGTTTTCACAAGCATTGGCTACAACTTTTAGAACATCCTTTAGTAACTAATGCCTAAGAAGTTGATGTACCATTCATGATTTTTTTTTTTTTGCTTTTTTGAAGAGTGCAAAACTGGTTCAGATTGTAGCATGAGAGTCTTTGTGGAGGATTTCAAAGAACATATGCTACTCTGGGATAAGCTCTCTAAGTGAAGTCATCTAAAATCTAAATGCAACCAAAATAGGTGAGTGATCTTTCAAAAAGCAGTTTGTTGCCTGAAATTAACCTGTGGACAAATTAAATCTTCAGATTTATGAATGCACTTGGAGTTGATTTCCATTTGTTTTGTATTTTGGGGTGGGAAGGTCAAGCATAAATTACTATGGCTGGGTTGGAAAAGAATGGATCCTCTGTATCTTAACGAGTGTTCTTGTTCTAAGGTGACCCTGTTGCTGGGGACGTCCTCTAACAGCATGGTTATTGTTTCAGATATTGTGGGAACTCCTCTTTTGGAACTGCCTTTAAAGCTAGGTTAGGTGCTCAAGAAGAAAATCAATCTTGTTACATTATAATTTACTTTATAGGGCAGCTATTTTTTTTTTGTAGTGGATCTAGGGTCAGGTTAGGAGGCAGGAGGAGCTGATTTTAAGTGTAGCCCTAGATGAATCACTAGCGGTGTGATCCTGGGCAAGTCACATCACCTCAGTCTGCCTCAATTTCCTGATCTGTAAAATAGAGATAACAATAGACTTACCCTCCGAGGTTGTTGTAAGGACCAGAGGAGATACTGATTGTAAAGTATTTAGCAGAGTATCAATGGAATCATTTTAAGAAATCTTAGTGTTGAGAAAGGACATGGTGGTCCATGAATGAGTAACATGATAGGTTTCTGGCCTCACTTTATCAGGGGTTAGCCTCAAATTTTCCAGTACCACCACCATGACCTGGAGGAGTCTCGTTTTCTGCCATTTCCTCAAGTCCTCACCGGCAATGTTGCCCCATTTAAGATATGCAGTGACTAATACCCCACTTTTATTTACCCAGGTAATATATAACAAGTACAGTGTACAAACTATTCCCCAATAACTCTTGTGAGAGTGTCCCCCCTCATACCATCTGGTTTCTGTTGAGAGAGTGGGGGAGATTAGTTTTACAGCTTGGCTCAGTTCCTAGATAGCATTAGTCTCAGAAAATTGAAGACCAAAGTCCTGCTAGGCTGGTGTCCCTGGGCCCTTTCTCTTTAGGACCTGGCTGTAAAACCTGCCCCTCCTGGATTGCAAGATCCCAAATCTTCATGGCTTATCTGAATTTTCTCTTCCTGAACCTGTGTATTCATCCTTCGTTGCCGAAGAAGACCATGCCATGAGAGAAATGATGACATGACTTGCACTTGACTTTGTTTTTGAATGAAGGAGGACTGTGCAGGTCACCAGCCTCACTTCTCGTCCAGAGCCATCTGAATCCAGTGACCAGATATTCATCAGGATGACTGGAGATGACCTAGGATGAGGCAGTTGGGGTTAAATGACTTGCCCAAGGACACACAGCTAGTAAGTGGCAAGTGTCTGAGGTGAGATTTGAACTCAGGTCCTCCTGACTCCTGCACTGGTGCTCTATCCACTGCACCACTTAGCTGCCCTCTTCATGAACCTAGAAAGAAAAACAATGAAGACTAAGACATGTTCTTCAGGGTATTGGGTCAAAGAGGGTGGGTGAAGGACTGTGGCAACACTTAGACCCTCACTCTCTATCAAGTTGACTCAGTCACAGAGTCTTGACCTTCCAATATGAATGCAGCAAAAGCTAGGTGCAAAGTCAGACTGATACTGATTTCTAGTCATTGTAGTCACTGGGAGAAGATTGCATGTTTCTGTCCTTCAGTCTCTTGGAAGGTCCCCAGCATTATCCAGGTGGGAAAAGCCATCTTAGGTTGTTCAGACATACACCAAATGCCCACCACAAGTGTAATATAACATTATTTCACAATAAAAATTACAAAGTAAATAGATAACAATCTCAAAGGGAAGACAGGTATGATGTACAGTCCCTAAAGCCTTCCCTTAGGGAATGTGAGTACTCAACCAATGATTGGCTATTTATGAAATCCACAGAGACAAGAGTGATTCTAGCTGGGTTTCTAGATTCTTAATCCTTGGGCACAGGAATTATTCAGTTCTTCATTGCTGCCTTCCCTTCCATCATCCCAAACTTTACAAGATGTTTCTGTGTGACTAAAGTAGGTCAGTATTTTCCATTCCTAATAAGGGATGTGACATGCAGATGGAGTCAGTGGTATGAGGGGATCTGGGAGTGATCCTTGCCACAAGTAAAGTTGGAACCACTGTCAAGTGGTTTTTATTGATGGCCCTAGTGGACTAGAGATGGTCAGAGTCAGTGGTAGTACTGGATAATTGGGTTCTCTTTGAAACTTTTCATCTCTTGTGGATGCAGAGTGAATTACTATGATCTGGGCAGATTTGTTATTGTTTTGTGGCTATTGGGACAGAAGATTATGGGATCCTAAGTTTGGATTTAGAAGGAGCTTTGTTTTTGGGTTTTTTTTCCCCACTTAAGAGTATTTTTTCAGTTATATGTAAAGATAGTTTTCAACATTCACTTTTATAAAACTTTGAGTTCCAATTTTTTGTCCCTTCCCTCAAATGCCAAGCATTTAAAATAGGCTATGGGTGTACAGTCATGTTAAGTATATTTCCACATTAGTCATGTTGTGGAAGAAGAATCAGAACCAAAGAGACAAACCACAAAAAGAAAGAAAACAGTATGCTTTGATCCACCTTTAGATTCCATAGCTCTTATTCTGGATGTGGACACCATTTTCCATCCCGAGTCTTTTGGAATTGTCTTAGATCGTTATATTTCTGAGCAGAGTAAAGTCTTATCAAAGTTGATCATCATACAGTGTTGCTGTTACTGTGTACAGTGTTCTCCTGGTCTGATCACTTCACTCAGCATCAGTTCATGCAAGTTTTTCTGAACTCTGCCTGCTTGTCATTTCTTATAGCACGAGTATTTCATTACATTTCAATACATTACATTTGACCACAATTTATTCAGTTATTCCCCAATCAATGGGCATTCTCTCAATTTCCAATTCTTTGCCACCAAAAAAAGAGCTGCTATAAATATTCTTAACATGTGTGTTCCCTAGAAGGAATTTGGAACACAGGTTATTCAACCTATTGATTTTATAGAAGAAGAAATCCTGATCCAGACAGGAGGATAAATAACTTACCCAAGTTGATACAGGGTGGGTAAATAACTGAATCAGGATTCAAACCCAAGTCCTTCAAATTTAATAGTGTGTCATAGAGACTAAGGCTGAAAACAAAACTACTCTGTCATCTTTTAACCACAGTGCCTTGAATGATGCATACAAATATATAATTTTATACATACTTCTATTAATAAGTTTTTTCTCTGGATGCAGATAGTATATATCTCATATGTCCTTTGTAGTTATTTTGGGTATTTACAAGACTAAAAATGACTTAGTAGCTCAGAGTTGTTCTTAAAACAATATTGCCATTACTATATATAATGTTCTCTCTGTTCTATTCATTTCATTTTTCATTATTTTTTGCAAGTCTACCCATGTTTCATTAAAATCAATAAACTAATCATTTCTCGTATTATTCCATCATGATCATATACAGCATGGTATAATTAGTCATTTACAGTCATTTACTCCCTGTTTTAGAATGTTTGTCACTATTTCTCCAGTGTTTTCAAAGGCTCTTCCTTAGTGTTTGTTCCAATTGTTTCTTTTCCCTGAAGTTTATTCTTAGGGTAGAAATAATCTGCAAGTGAGATTTTGCTTCTTTTTAGTTTGTCCTCAAAGAATTTGAGAATTTTCTACAGATGTTGTTCAGGCCATCAACATTCCTATGCAAAATACTGGAGCATGTACCTCATTTCCCCAGGGGACCATTTTCACATTTTTCTTAAAGCTTTCACAAATAAACACACCATTTCTTTGTTTGCCCAAAGGAAGATAGATGGAACTAAGGGAATGGTGGACTAGATGCTACCTGGAGCCTAGCTAAATGCTTTAATCTGACATCCCCACCTAGGGAGAGTTTTAATTAGATAGACCCTGTGTTCATTGTAACTTCTTGAACAATTTTATTTTTACAGGTAGTGCTTCCCTAAAAGGTATAATGAAGGCCTACGGGAGACCATACATGCTTTGTGGCAGATTCCATTTTTATTGCATTCATTTAAACACAAAAATGTGTCAGTTCTACTGTGCAATACATAGTAGTTCAGTCACATAATAATCTGGCTTGAAAATAGAGAAAAAAAAGTGAAATTCAGGACAATCCAAAGCAAAAACAATGACAAAAAATCAAACTTGTAACAATATAGTAGGAAAGTGGGTATTTTAAAAATTATGATTGTGTGTAGGGGAGAAGGCTCTGAATTACGGAGATTCTTTGAGAAAGAAGCCTCCTTCTTCCCTCTAACAGTGTACTTTGTCACTATGTCCCACTAAGCCAGAGTGATGGTGATGGCTGTAATGACAGTATTGGTAATAAGAATAACTCACTATTATAACTTCAAAATTTACAAAGTATTTTAATCAATTATTGCTGCTTTTACAATCTCTATTTTACAAATCAAGAAATTTAGGCTGAAATTAAATGACTTGCCCTGAGTCTCAAAAGTAGTTGATGTCTGAGGGGAGATTTGATTCCAAAGATATTGGAATAGGCCACAATGAATCTCTGGCCGCTTTAGCTCAAATGTTGATCTGACTTTCTTCATTCTGATGGGGTAGAAAAACAATAGGATAAGACTATTCAAGACTATTCTTTTATCTTTATTTAATTTCACTTTATTATATCCAGCCCAATGATCCAGCCTGTTGAGGTCTTTTGGGATCCAGAGTCTGTCAGTCAAAGAATTACCTATTTTTCAAATTACCTTGAGTTTCCTCACTATTCAGGTCACTTTCTACTATCCAACTTATCTATATTATTCCTACAATATATTATCTTCATTGTTGATTGACATTATATCTATGGTTATCTCTAAGACATTGATTTTTGTATGTGTATTTATATACACATGCATACACATACATAAAACATACATATACATACATGTATATACACACATACATACATGTATACACACATATATACATGCACATGTACACATGCATACCTATACATGAATACACATATAGATATATACATACATAACATACACATATACACATATATATATACATATATACATATACGTGTGTGTGTTAGATAGCAGCAGGCTAAACATAGATCCCTGGAACACTCCACTGAAGACTTACTTTTAAGTTGATATTGAAAAATATTAATGAATATTATTGAGTTCTACCACTCAACCAGTATTAATCATGCCTAACTGACTATTGTCCAGTCAACATTTCTCTTTTCCACAAAAACAGCATGAGAGACTTTTGTCAAATGCTTTGTTAAAATCTAGAGACGTTGTATCTACAGTATTCCAATGATCTTATAGTTTAGTAAATTTGTCAGAAAAGAAATGAGGTTACTTCACCATGACCTCAAGTTACTTCAGCATTAATAAAGCACAACTGTTTCCTTTTCTGAATATTCCTAGACAACTCTTTAATATTGTAATAGATGTTTGAGAAGTGACTGGAATCCTGGGTGTTGTTTTCCAAAGGAATGAGCATTCCAAATCTGCCCCAACGTGGTTTGGGACTACCACCAATGTCTGAATCAGAAGGCAGTGGCAGTTCATACCGAGGGTTTTCTAGAGGGGCACACACACACTCGGTAAGACACAGACTTAGAAGAAGGAGTAGTGACTTCAGGAGCTGGACAGGAGCAGCAGTGGGAGACATCATCCCCTGCCTTGCCTAGGATTTATTGAGTTGAGTTAGAAAGAATCAAAAAATGGCAGCACAAGGAGAATAGTGGGCGATAATGAGAGGCTGAAGGGAGAAAGTGAGTAAAAGGGCAGCTTGTGTCAGGGAAGGAGAGAGCACAAAGGCTGTCGGGGTCCCAGAAGCAAGTCAAGGACTTACTAGGTATTTTACTTTTGGCAAAGACAGCTTTGACAGAAGTCAGAAAAACTAAAGTCTCATCATTAAAATGTTATGGCTCCTTGGCAGGTACTCATCCACTTCTTTTTATCCCTCTGCTCTGTAATAAGGTAAGGATCATCTCGGGTACCATGAAGTCTCCATGAAAACTTCCTATGCTTCACTGAAGGCAAAACCTCATTCCCTATAGCACCTTGCCAGGATTTCTTCATTGCTCTTCTCATACTATCTCGTTCTGTATGTGTCCCTGTTAGGTTACTTGATTGCCATCTTCTTGAGAGTAGAATGTATCCTGTCTATGCAGGTAAATTAATACTCATGTGCTGGATGATGTTTGTAGCTCTTGTGGCCTTTTGGTTAGCTCAACTTGGCAGAAAAGTATAGAAACTTGACCTAGTCATCTAATTCCATCATATCGTCATACATACCTATTGGGGTGAATAAAGATTTTACTTGTGTGTATGTATTTTGATGACAACTATCTTTGTCATGGAGATATTTTCATGCTAACCACTTGCTCATTTTCATATAATGTGCTCACATGCAAATATTTTGTTATTCAATTTATGTGAATTTTATATTGTGATATTCCTTTAAACCATGTGGGAACTTATACTACTTCTACGCATGATGCCTTGCACATAACAGATGTTCAGTAACATATTTAAAATTGAATTAAATCTTGGATTCCACACAGAGAGATAGTGAAGAAGAGGAACCACAGAATTTCATATTTGGGACATTATGGGTCATCTAGTATAAGCAATATCCTTAAAAGAATTATGACTGGGACTTGCTTGGCAGGGATCTAATCTCCCTCTACCCACCAGAGGCAGCCCATTCCAATTTTCTTCAAATGATTATATCTCCTTATGATACAATGATTCTTCCCTCCCTCATTTACCTATCTTGATTCTATTAAATAAGGTATAAATTTCTAGTCTCACATCACAGGCATGGGTCACTCCAAGGCTCAGCAAAACTTACTTATGAAGAGAAATATCTCATTAGGAATATCAGTTCACCTTATTTCCTCTCCATACTTTGTGCATAGAGGATCTACAAAATATGCTGGCATTATCCTTCTAGGACTTTCAAGATTTCATGGATGCTTTGATGAAATTTGGAAATATTCATCCCTTATCTTTCATTCTTGCCTCATGACTTCTAAAAGCACTATGTTTCATTAAAGATAACAAGAACATAAGGTTGAGCACAAGTCACACTGATTTGCCAGAAGATACGGACTGGGAGGAAATTGATTAGACAGAGGTGAAAGCAAGATGTCTCTTTGGTAGCCTCACAAAATGTTTCATAGTTTAATTCTAATTTCAAATGTATTATCACTTTGAAATTTGCAAGTACTGCTTTAAAAATATTTTCTTTTTTTATCTTTTATGGTTTTGGTGTTATATATAGAGAAATAACACTGAGGCAATTAAGTGACTTGCCTAGGCAGGTGCTATTATTAATCTCCATTTTACAAGTGGGGAAACTGAGGTAGATAGAGGTTATGTGACTTACCAAAGTTCACATAGATAGGAAGTGTCCCAGACAGGATTTGAAATAAAGTCTTCTTCAATCCAGGTCCAGGATTGTATCTACTAGCCACTTCCTGGGGTGATATAATAGGAGTTATAGGTTGCTGTTGCATGTGCTAACTCATTGTCAGTGTGCACTTATGAATTTTTTGTGTTTAGGTCTTTTTTTATGAATTGTAGAAAATCAATAGCTGTCTTATACCTGATCTAGTTTGTATGTTGAGATCCTTTCTTTAAAAAAAAAGCTACATTACCCCCTTATTTGGAGACATCAGTGTTTGTTCAAGGAAGGGATGAGGGAAGCAAAGGTCATAGAGAGTCAGAAACCACAGCAAGATGGAGACCCTTAGTGGTAGAAAGTACTCTAACCGCTTAGGACCAATGCTTAGTACATAGGGAAACATTTCTTTAACACTTAGACCTACCCTCCCATGGAACAGACTGCCTGTGGGTAGGAATGGGGAGAGGATGGAAGTTCCTTCACTGGATGTCTTCAGGTAAAGGATGGATGACTTCTTGTCAGATGTATTGTTGAGGAAATGCTTGGTTAGGCATGACTTGTGCTAGATGGTCACTGGGATTCCTTCCAGCTTGGCCATTCATTCATTCATTCATTCAGACAGTCAGTCAAAAATCAGATGTTTAATATGAGCCAGGTATGATAAGCAATAGGGATACAATGAAAGGCAAACACATCATCACTACAGGAGCCCAGAAGGAGTTCATACTCTATGGGCGGATACAACACATAAATAACTACATACTTTCAAGATATGTATAGGGTAGGTGGAAGGAAACCACAGAAGGATGGCAATAGCTGCAGAGGTTGTGAGGTGTGGGACCAGAGAAAAGCCTCTCATAGAAGGTGGGATGTGAGTAAGTCCTGAAGGAAGCAAAGAGAGAAACAGTATTCTAGGCATGGGGGACTGATAGGCAAAGCAAACATACAGAATCAGTAGATGGAATGTTGCATGTGAAGAATGACAAGAATCCTAAAGCATGTAGAGGGAAAGAACATGTAATTCACATAGATAGTTAGAGTGGGACCATGTCATAATGAGAGGGGACTTGAAGCAGTATGATAAATGAGATTATTGCAATAGTTCAGGCAAGAGGTGGTGAAGGAATGACAGGTACAGAAGTAAAGGGAAGGAAACCTATCTGAGAGATGTCATGAAAGTGAAATGAGAAGATGTGGTGACAGATTATACATATGGGATAAATGAGGAGGTGAAGTGGCTAATATTAGTGACTGGGAGGATAACATTCTTGATACAAAATACAAAAGAATACAAAAATAAAGTTAGGTAAAATATAATAATAAAATATAAAGTAAAAATAAAGTTAATATAAAACTTCAGAAAAGGAGATACAAGGTACTAAGTTATATTTTGGACATGTAGAGTTTGAGATGTCCAGAAAATATGCAAATCAAGGTGTCCAAAATGCATGTGCTGATGGAGAACTAAAACCCAAAAGAGACACTAAGGGTTGGATAGAGAAATCTGGGGATCATTTGCATAGAAATTGTGAATGGTCACATGGGAACTGATGAGAACACTACACAGTATATAGAACAGGAGTCCTTAACCTAGGGTCTGTGATAGCTTTTGAATCAGATAACTGTATTTCAATGTCATTGGTTTACTTAGAAATACTGCATACTTTATAAATTTAAAACATCTTTATGAAGAGTCTATGGTCTTCACCAGACTACCAAAGTGATATATAACGCAAAAATGTTTTAAGACTAAAATAAAGCACTTTACAAATATCACCTTTTTTACTCTCACAACAACCCTGAGAGATAGGAACTGTTACTATTTTTAATTTTCACAGGACAAAAATGAGGCAGAGAGTCACTTAATGAATGATCCCAGAATCCCACAGCTGATAAACATCTGAGTCCACATATGAGTTCAGCTTTTCCTAATTCTACAACTTATATTATACCACTTGCACCATGTTCAAGTCTTCTTTGTGCCATCTTTTAATAATGTTGTCCATGATTTTTTCTCACGATTTTTGTTTCTCTTTCTCTTTTGAGATAGCTTGGAAACCCCTAAAGTACTTTTAAATTGTTACCTAAAGCACAGCTTACTCCTGTACGAATTTGTATAAAAGTCTAGCCAACCAAGTATATATTTTGTCAAATCTTCCCAATTTCATTTTTTTATGAGCATTTCCCATTTCCTGATCCCACTTGGCACATTAGATACAGAGAGGATAGCATCCTAATGTGGGAGTCACCTTGTCTTTGATTATGGAAGCAGATTGCTATAGAAATGCTGGCAAAACTGTTCTACTTCATATCTATTTGTTGCCCTTCTATTTTGATCTCTAAATGCTCTCAGGATTCAATGCAATTCAGTGAATTTTTAAGATCTTCTAATGTACTGATAATATGCTTCCCAAAGAGAGGAAGAGAGAAAAACCTTGTATAGGAAGAAAATAATATGAATGAAGATAAATAAACATGAAAAATGGCAATATCTATTAGGTTCCTTGATATAGTTTGGGGAAAGGCAATAAAACAAGAATTTTATTAGCTCTGGAGGGGGGTAAGTTCCTATCGGTGTGTCTCTTATAGCATCCTGGTGGCCTCTGACCATATTGGTTCCATCCACATGGGAGTCAGAGCTCTTCCAAATCAGTGATTGTTTAAAGACCAAGCTGGTCCACTCCAGGCCTTGCTGACCAGATGTTTTTCCATATGGATACAAGGAAAGTCACAACTATAGAAGCTATGTACTCTATTCTTCTTGTGAATCTTTGTTGTGTTAGGATTGACATTTCTTTGGATTAATGGTTCACTGGCCTCCTAGTATACTTAATTTCCTCCCACCATAAAGTCTGAATTAATAGGCTGCTCCTAATAGTCACTGTGGAAGAAGGACATGGGAGTTACATATACTTGCCTAAAGCTTCCTCCCATTGAGTTGGCTAGCATAGTCATTCAGTAGTAAAGAAGCCAGGTCAAGATCAAGGATTAAGATCCCTATTCAGGGATAGTTCTATGGACCCACATATTTCCTTATTGTTTTGTAGTTTATAAAATGCTTTCACACAAATTATTTCATTTGAATCTTATGCAACAGTCAGGGCAAGTGTTACTTCTGTTTTAAAGATGGAAAAATTATGTTCACTTGACAAAAGTTGTTCAATTCTTGAAATGGAATGGGAAACCTATTTCCTTAACTCCCGTGTTGATTTCACTAGATAACTCTAAATCACTGTCCCAGAGAAAATAAGAGGAGACTTGGACTCAATTGGGGAGTATATATACAAGCATACATACATACATGAAGCACACATACATTTAATTACTATCTCTGTGCTGATGATTCCCAAATCTATCTATCCTTCTCTAATTCCTGTGCTGAACTCCAAATTCATGCCTCCAACTATCTTTTAGACATCTTGAACTGGATTCCAGTAGGCATATTACATTCAGTATTCCCTAAACAGAATTCATTATCTTTCCCCCTAAGCCCTCCCTTACCTTCTCCCTTCCCTATTACTGTAGAGGGCATCTCTACCTTTATAGTCCCTCAGGTTCTCAACTTAGGAGTCATCCTGGATTTCTCACTTTCTCTCATCTGCCATATCCAAACTGTTACCAAGGACTTTCAATTATATCTTTGCCACATTTTTCAAAAATGTCCCCTTTTTTCCTCTTACATTGATACCACTCTAGTACAGGATCTCATCACTTCATGCCTGGATTATTACAATAGTATTTTGTTGGTCTGCCTGCCTCAAGTCTCTCTCCTCTCCAATCCATCCTCCATTCAGCCTCTAAAGTGATTTTCCTAAAGTGCAGATCTGATCATGCCAATTCCTTATTCAATAAACTATAGTGGCTTCCTCTTGTTTCTAGAAGCAAATATAAAATGCTCTATTTGACATTCAAAACTCTTCATAACCTAACCCTTCCTACCTTTCCAGTTTTCTTACAGTCTGCTCCCTAACATGTATTATTTACCCAATGACAATCCATGAACAAGATACTGCTGGCTGTCCCTCATTTCTGGAATACTCTCCTTTCTCTACTCCAATTACTGACCTCCCTAGCTTCCTTTAATCTCATCTAAAACCCTACCTTTTATAGGAGGCTTTCCCCAAGCCCTTTTAATTCCAGTGCCTTCCCTTTATTATTTCCTATTCATCCTTTATATAATTGATTTGCACATATTAATGCTAATGAGATTAAGGAGGATCTTCCTGACCCATCATTGGTCCTGCCCATTAAGGGAAGTTTGATTAGGGAAGATTTGTAGGAAGGTCCACAACTTTTGTTAATGAGGCACTGGTTCTCAAGGGTTGTGATACCCTCTAACTCTAAAAAAATGTACAAATACTCTGAAGTGAGGTTTTACTTTGGGACTTAATAATTGGAAGTATTTGTTTGTCTGGATGAGACTGGGCAGCCACTAAGGAGTCCTCTGACTTTGAAAACTTTGTCTCTCTGGTAAACTATGTATGTAACTATGTATGTAATGGTCAGATAGTTAGATCTATCTGTTGATCTATAATGTATGTGTTGTTTTTGTCCCACAGTTGGAAGCCATGTCTGTTGATTTTGATTTCTCTGTATTTTCTCTGAAGTTCAGGGTGCTGACTTTTTCCTGAAAACTAGGTGAATGATACATATACTTGATTAAAGTGAATGTTGACCCCTCAAAAGTTGCCTTTCCTTTTAGAAAAGCAGATCTAAGAACCTGTGAAGCAGGCCCTCCTCTGTTGGAGTGCTTACTGATATAATTGTTTCCTTTATTAAATTATAAATGCCTTGAGGACAGGGGCTATTTTGCCTTTTTTTTATCCTAAGCATTTAGCACAATGTCTGCCACATAGTAGGTATTTTATTTGTTTACATATATGTATATACATATATACATTTATATATATTTAAGAATGTATAGTCTTATTTGTCATATAATTATGTTGTGTTGGACCAGTGGTACTTATTTGTTTCTATTTCAACAAAAAGATGAAAAGAGTAGGCAGTCTCATTATAAGAATGCATATTATATATAGTGTTCCATATTTGCTATAATAAATCATATTTTCTTTTTATGTGATATGCATCACTATGAATCTGCACTCCATCCCAAGTGTCTGGCACTATTTTACTTCAATAAGATTATGAAAATCCTTTGGCCTGCTTATCTGATTATTTGTTCTGCTTAGCTGAGCAAACCAAGTACTTTCTCAAAATTATTTCCTGAAACCTGGGTTTGATATTAAGATGCCATATAGATCCTAAGAAAAAGTCCTTCCTTTGCTTTTCTTTTGGTTCTCAGTCATTCATTAAAAATATGTAAGATAAAACTTCCACCTCCAAAAGTAATCATAATATAAAAAAATACTTGTTTGGTAGATTGTTGAACCGGTCTGATGTCAAAGCAAAACCTCCAGCTTCCAAAATGGTGGATTTTACTTCCCAGTCAAGTGATCAAACTTATATCGCATGACTGCCTCCATGTCACACTCACTGCTTGGCATGCCATGTTAATAAAGATAATGAGCTTCCTTGTTCCTTACCAGATCTCACTCCATTCCTGTCATGTATAACACATAGTACAACAGAAGGCTCTCCAACATATTGATTCCTCCTATATACCCTACCTACTATTATACCCTTTAGATCAAGGAAATTTCCATCTACTCTTGGTTCTACTTTCATCCCATGCCACCACCCTACTTTCTACTTCTGGAATGTTACAAAAGGCATGTCAATAGGCATGCCAACTCACCATGTAGCTCCCATCACCAATCTTGTGACCTCTTAAACCAAAATATTCCACTCTGATGCCAACAGCTCTGTTTGGGTTGTCTCCTCCTTTCACAGTGTAAGCTACTTAAAATTTGTATCCAGTGCCTGACACATAGAAACTGCTTGTTATTTTTCACTCATTCATTTATTCAGAAATAGATTTTCTGATAGAATAATAGGATTAGATGATAGGTAGATATAGATAGATAGACAGACAGACAGATAGGAAGGTAGGTAGACAGTACAGAAGTCTAGTCCTGTAGAGTGTCATCAGGGTAGGGGACTCTTGGTGAAGAAACTTACCTTACCAATATTGAATGGCAACATGTCTGCAACTTAAAATCTTAAAAAGTAGCTGATGGAAGGAGATTCAGCTGTATCAGACCTTAAACTTGAACATTGTTAGGTGTAAAATAGATAATTTCAATAATTTTAAATTAAAAATTTCTTGTATAAATAAAGCCAAAATAGTCAAAAACAGGAATACAGAAAATTGGGAAGAAACTTTTACAGATAATCTCTCAGATAATTATTAGAATTATCTCAGGTAATTATGTAGGAATTCTGTTGTGGTAAGAGACTATGTAAAAGCAATATATACAGAGATTAAGTTGGAAATAATCTAGGAAGATACTAGATTTAAGGGTGACCAGGAAATATTTCCTATACAGAAGATGCAATTTTAGATGAGAAACAAAGGAAGCCATGCAAGAGAGATAGCCAAAGAACATGCCCAGAGACTGGATGTGTACTGTCTTCTCTGAGGAATAAAGAAGCCAGTGCCATTAGATTGAGTACTTGGAGAGGAATAAGATCTGAGAAGTTTTGGAAGATGGTGGTAGGGGAGAGGTCATGAAGGCTTCAAATGCCAAACAGGTTTTTATATTTAATTCTGCAAGTAATAGAGAACTGCTGGAGTTTATTGAGTGACACGTTCAGACTTGTGTTAGGAAGACCACTTGAGAGATGAGTGGAGGATTGGTTGGGGTGTGGATATACTTGTGGCTGGTAAATTAACCAACAGGCTACTACTGTAATAGTCTGGTTATAAGGAGAAGAGGGCCTGTAATGGAGTGGTGGCAGCAAAACCCAAAGTAACTTGAGAGCCTGAATTATTTAGTGACAAAAGTAGGAGTCCCCATCCCCAGTAACCCCAGGTTTTTTGACTCGATCCAATGCTCTTTCTATTTCTTAGATAGCAATTTTTCTCATTTGAGTTGAACAGAATGTTTTAGATTCCTTAATTTCTATGCTTTCTAAGAGGAATTTAGGAAAGCCACTTTGAGCCAGTTCTATAATGAAATAGAGCAGATGTCTGCATTTTCATCTTCATATCCATCTAAATTTGTATGTAACCAGGACTGGTCAAAGAATGCAATTTCTATAAGGATGTGAAGAATGTGGCTGAAGCAATCTCTTTCAAGGATGAGATTGGGAAGTCTACTCCCTGTTCCATTGTAATAGTATATAATAGAAATGCCTTGGAGAGATTTTGGAGCATAGAGAAACATTTTGTAACTTACTCCAGTCTATTAATCACATGCTAACTGGTACAGTTTTAGAACCAGAACTAGAGAAACCTTCATAAGGCATTGGTCAGGTTTCCCCCTCCCCCTGCCCCCAGCTATTCTACTGTTTTTTAGGTGATATCTTCTTGGTTGACAGGGTCCAGGGAAAGAAAATTCTGTAATCAGAGAGGCCTCAGATTTTCTTCACATCCAAGGCCAACAAGCAGCTCCAAAGACATGGACTTTGGCTCTTTGTCTATCTCAATCCATGTTCTTTTGTTTTAAGGGAAGGAAGTTGGACATTGTGATCTACTGAGTGTCAAAAGGTTAAGAGAGTGAGCTGATAGCTGTTGAATCCATTATAATTTTTGAAGCCAGTCCAAATTCACTACCCTGAGAATCATGGGACATAACCCTTCAGGACCTAACACAGTGGAACTTGAGTCAAGGATTCATTTAGCAGAGATGGCACATTTGGATGTGAACTCCATAGAACCAATGTTATATAGAAATTGTGGTAAGTCTGAGAGCTTTCTCTCTCCTGAAACCCACGATGGAATAGATGAAAATGTATTACCAAAGTTTTAGGGAGAAACATTTGTAATTCCATTCTTGCTGCTTTTTGAATTAAATATTCCTTTGTAAAATCTGAATGGTCTTTCTTTTTACTTTTAAGTGACTCTTTAATAAAAAGTGATTTAAAAAAAATACTATATAATTTATTTATTTTTCAGTTTTCAACATCGTCTTCCACAATAACTTGGATTCCAAATTTTTTTCCCATCTCTCCCACCCCCACCCCAGGATAGCATGTACTCCAACCACCCCTTCCTCCAATATGTCTTCCCTTCTATCACTCCCTTTCTTCTATTCCCCTCCCCTCTATTTTTCTATAGGGCAAAAAGTATTTCTATACTCCGTTACCTGTACATCTTATTTCCCAGTTGCATGCAAAAGAATTTTTAACATTCATTTTTAAAGCTTTGAGTTTCTTATTCTCTCCCTTCTTCCCTCCCTACCCACCCTGAAAGCAAGCAATTAGGTCTAAGTCATAAATGTGTGGCCATGTAAAATACTTCCATAGCAGTTATGTTGTGAAAGACTAACCACATTTCCTTCTGTCATGTCCTGACCTCCATTTATTCCATTCTCTTCTTTGGTCTGTGCCCCACAATAGTAATTTCTTCTGATTATTCTTTTCCCCAATTTTCTGTCTCTTCTTTTATCTTCCATCTCCTATCCCCTTTTCCCTTGCCTTCCTGCAGGGGTAAAATATATTTTCATACCCAATTGAGTATCATCAGCATTCTCTCCTTAAGCCAAATCCCAAATCATGACTTTTAGGTAGACCAATAATTTTTAAATTATTTCTCCTGGCTCTATTTTCCAGATCAGTTGTTTTTCCAATGAGATATTTCATTGAGCTCTATTTTTTCATTCCTTTGGTTTTCTTTTATAATTTCTTGATTTCTCATAAAGTCATTGGATTTCATCTGCCTAATTCTAATTTTTAAAGAACCATTTTCTTCAGTGAAATTTTTAACCTACTTTTCCATTTAGCCATCTACTTTTTAAAGCATTCTTCTCTTCATTGGATTTTTGGACTTCTTTTGCCATTTAAGTATTTTTAAAGGTGTTATTTTCTTTAGTATTTTTTTTATCTCTCCTTTAGCAATCTGTTGACTCATTTTTTCATGATTTCCTTTCATCACTCTCATTTCTCTTCCCAATTTTTCCTTCACCTCTCTTACTTGATTTTCAAAGTTTTTTTTGAGTTCATCCATGGCCTGAGATCATTGCATTTTTTTGGAGGCTTTGGATGTAGGAGCCTTGACCTTGTGATCTTCTTCCAGGTGTATGCTTTGCTCTTCCTTTGGTTGTATGTTTTGATATTCCTCTTTCAAAAGGATGGATGAAAATACTTTTTCACCAAGAAAGTAATTTTCTATAGTATTATTTTTTCCTCTTTTGGGCATTTTTCTGGTCAATTACTTGACTTTTGGACCCTTTGTCAAGTGGAGGGTATACTACCTTAAGCTTCAGAGGTTTTGTGTAGCTTTTCTCCATGACATCTGTGTAGGGACCTGTAAGTTCTCAGTTCCTCCAATGTAGTATCATCAATGGAGAGGTGTTTACTCCTCTCCTAGCCTGTGCTCTGGTCTGTGAACAACTACAAGCACTCTTTTCTGCCCTGGAACTGCAAGTAGGATTCCTTCTCCATAGCAGTCACTAACTCTGCCATGCCAGCACTCCTCCTCACTCCAGGACCACCACGCAGGGCTGAGACCCAGATAAGTCACTCAGTTCACCCACTGTCTGTAATCTGAGAGCCCCAGAAGTGGACAGCGCTGCCACAGTGGCTGCAGCCACCCTAGGGCTGGGAGAGGACCACACTCCCTTCTTACCCAGGTGAAAGAGCTTTCTCACTGACTTTCAAAGCTGTGTTTAGTATTTGTGGGTTGAGAAATTTGGAAACCACAGCAGCTGCCCATGATTCTGTGCCTTGAAGCCTGCTCCAGTTCTGCCTGAAATGCGCAGATCACATTGGGCTGCACTTCACTCGGAGCTCAGTGCAATAGACCCTTCTTCCAAGCTGTCTTGGGCTGGAAATTTGTTTCACTCTGTCATTTTGTGACTTCTGCTGCTCTAGAATTTGTTTAGAATCATATTTTACAGGTATTTTATAGGCTTTTAGGGAGACCTCCATCAGGCTCATGCTGCTACTCCACCATCTCGACTCCACCCCAAAATCTGAATAATCTTAAGTGATTAAAAGGAATTGAAGCAATAGCTGTCAGTGGCTAACACTGGGAAGAACATTACCAAAATGAGAGCTCAAACCAATGACATTAGAGAAAAGTGCTTCAAATGATGGAGTGGTGGGACCCAGACAAAGCAAAGATCATGGCCTCTAGAAGCAACCCAGAATCCCAGAAAACCACCCTGCTACCCTGTGAGAAAAATTATGTCCTTGTTACAGTCACAGACAGAATTGACCCTGTAGCTTCTTAGATAAAAGGCTCAGGGATGCCTGCCCAAAGACCAGACTATGGCAACCCTTCTGTCTTATCCCCTCAATAAGGTTGTCCCTGTTGACTCCCTGAGTTTTTCCATCCATTCCAGTAGCCCAGCAGCCACACTAGATGCATATGCTGACCATTCCAGAATCCCACTGCTGTATCAGCTAATTAGCACACTTGGCATCTTTTCACTGTCCCTTTTCCATATAAGCTTTTACATCACTCCTATCAGGTTGTAGGTTCCCTAAGAACCCTTACCCATTTCTATTGGTGTCACAATAAGCTTTGTCACTTAACTGAAGGAAGGTTGAGTGTGAATTCATTCCATGAGACTCTTTCCTGTAGCCTGACATTTTGAGGGGTCCCAGCATCCCTAAATTTTATCACAACCTGGAGCAACTGCTGGAATAATTGGCTTCTACACACAACTTGACTTCTTCTCTACCTTTCTAGTACTTCCTATACTGACTATTGTCTTTTGCTCTGCATTAAATAGCTTTAACCAGCTTTGCAAGAATCAGTGTCTAGAGAGAAAGGTTCAAAGGCAGGAAGATCTGGGTTTAATTTTCACCCCTGACATGTAGAGGCAAGACTCGAAGGCTATACTATAAATTGCATATAAATTTCATATTTGCCCTGATAGAGAGAGCCTCATCACTGGTGATTCCTGATTATAATTAAATCATGAATCTAGATAATTTAGGTCTCCATTACAGATTCCCTCCCTCCTCTCCAATCTTGTCCCCCACTTCCATTCTTCCATAATTCACCTCTTTCCTTTGTCTCAAGGGTTAGATTCACCAATCTTAGACTGCCCTGGGAGAGGAGTTCTCCCCTGGGTACTGTCAAGAGATTAACTTCAAAATTCAGTGCCTAACCCTGCATCAATTAGGAAGGATATAGGACCACCCTAGGCATATGCAATTTAAGATTGGGGAAAGGTGGAGAGGAGGGAGGGATGGATGGTGGTTGTGGGGAATTAGGAGTTGCTCATCAAGTGTGTAGGAATTAGCTTGTGGCCAGTGCTTCAATTTCTCTTTCCTGTCATTATTAATTTTGTTGCATGTAAAATTTCTCATTTATTTGAGACTAGGATAGGTTTTAGGTTTGCTTCCTCTAGGTTCCCTCTCACGTCTTTCAGTCTCACAAGATTGACCCAGGAATGCACTTTTTAAACCCTAACATGCTGAATAAACATGAGCTGTTACTTTTTATAGATCTCCATTTGCAAAAGGACTGAACTTAGCAAGAATTTGCCTGTGTCAGGCCAAATTGTCACTAAAAAGCAACTAACAGTGTTATATTCTTCTTTATACTTGGTCTGAAGCCCTCAGATGTTAAGAATAAATGAAAGCAGGGATGGAAGGAAGATGGTGAATTAGAGGCAACATCCCAGCTGCGTTCTCCCAACGTTCCCCTCCAAACAATTTTAAAACAACTCCTCAAATCAAATTGTGGAGTGGAAGAACCAACCAAAGGGCACAGGGAGACATTTTTCCAGCCTAAGACAATTTAGGAAGTCCATAGGAGAGGTCTGTGACAGCGAGGTGTGAGTCAGCCCAAAGTGTATGTGGCTGGCATCCCTGGCTGGTGGACCTTGGAGGCAGCTGTGACAGACCATAGCAGTAAGAGCAGCAGCATAGCTTCAGAGACTCTCAGTCCAGAGATGGTAAGGGGCCTGGACAACAGGTTGGAAGGAGATTATAGTGCACTCTTTGGCAGCACCTGATGCAGTTAGTACTGACTAGTGCCCATAAGCTATTTCAGGTTGCAGTTATAAGGTGAAGAGGAGTGTTTGTGGTTAGTCACAAGGAAGCAGGGGTCCTATTCCTAGTTCCAAGGCAGAGAGGAGAACTAGTGCTTGTGGCTGCAGGAGAGCAGGTTAACCAGGGGCTGCTAGTAGGTCTGTATCCCAAAGAGATCCAAGAAAAAAGGATCAGAACCTGTATGTGCAAAAATATTTATGGTAGATCTCTTTTGTGGTGGAAAAGAATTAGAAATTGAGGGGATGTTCACCAGCTGGCATATGATTGTGATGGAGTACTATTGTACTGTAAGGAATGATAAAGGGGATGGCCTCTAAAAATGGCAAGACCTGTATGAACTGATAGAAAAAGAAGTGAGAAGAAGCAGGAGATCATTGTACATAGTAGCAAAAATGTTGTAATGATGAACCATTGTGAAAGACTTGGATACCCTGATCAATACGACAATTCAAGACATTTCCATAAGATTTACAATAAAAAAATGCTAACCATCTCCAGAGAGAGAACGGATGAACTCTGTGTGCAAATTGAAATATAATTTTCTTGGGTTTTTTTTACGATATTTCTTATGTGGAAATATGATTTGCATGATTTCATCTTTCTTTATCAGTGGGTGCGGGAGGAACTTGGAGGGAGAAAGATAATTTGGAACTCAAAATTTAAGAAGAAAGAAATGTTAAAAATACATAATTCACATATTTTGTTTTTTTAGAAGAATAAAGGAAAGCAAAACCAGTGATTCTGCACCAAATTTCTGATACAGATAGGTATCTGATAGGTATGGATAATTATTTTAGAGACCATTTTGATTCTAAGAAATAACCCAAGAAGGCAAGGATGTTAAAAAAAATTGGAGATATAAGAATTGAAAAAAAAGATTAATCATTGCGATTGTAAGGAAAAAAGGGAAGAAAAAGGTTAACTTCTAAGAGAGGTAGACGTAGATTGTGCTGTATTTCAAGGAATGAAATAATCTGGATTTTAGTAGAGACTAAAATAATGATAAAATTTAATTTGTGACCTCTAAAGTCTCAATGTGTCTTGAGAGACAGATAGACAGATACAGAGACACAAAGACATAGACACAGTGACACAGTGAGAAAGACAGAGACAGAAAGAAAATGAAAGAGAGAGAGAGGGAGAAAGAGAGAGAGAGAGAGAGAGAGAGAGAGAGAGAGAGAGAGAGAGAGAGAAAGGGAGTGTACAAATGAGCCAGAGAGAATGAGAAAAGCAGTAAAGCAGACAGGGGTGAGAAAAAAATGAGAAGTGTGTGTGTATGTGTGTGTAACAGACAGACAGAGACAGAGAGAGAGAAAGAGAGAGAATAGCTTAAGTGTTTCTAAGGCTATTTTGCTTTGAAATCTTTAGTTATTCAATTAAATAAGAGTTACATAGAGCCCCCTCTGGAACACTAGATCAAGTCTATACAAAGATCACACAATTGCACCCCAGAGGACAACTTGGAGGCATTCACACTCTCCTTTTTAAGATGTTTGTAGCACACGCTTGTCCCCAGTTTAAGTTTTACAATTTAGTCGAACACAACCACAGTAAATCAAGACAGCAGCAATGTTTCCCACTATGTCCTGAATTCCTCTTCTAACCCCAAACCACAATATAGCAACAATCAAAGGAAAACTTTCATTTTTATTCACAGCTATTTCCTTTTAAGGAAGGGGTCAATTGATTCATCCCTTCGGATATGCTACAGATCTTCTGCCTCTGAAAAGAACCCACATAGAACCAAACTTGCTCAGATCTTACTTTTGACTTCCCTGGAGATATCTAGATATTTTTAAAGGGCACCCAAGAAATCCCAAAGCAACAAGGGAAAATAAAACAGTGTTATTATTTTTTCCTTGATGCTTCCTCAAATCCCACCTCAAACATTACATATTCAGCACTGAATAACAATCACTGAGGAGACTGCTGCTTACTTCTTCCAGAATGAAAATGCATCATAGAAATATATTTGACTTTCTTTTTTCAGTTTGTGAGATTACAACCTAAGAGTGATGTGCATTTTAAAAATTATGGCTGTAGCATAGACCAATCTGATCTATAAATTTACAATGGTCATCCTAAAATTCTAAAATTTCGGGAACGTTTGAAATGCTTCAATATTCAAATAAATTGAAATGCAATTTTCTTTCCTCCCCTTCTTAAACAGAAATCCATTTTTAAATGTTAACAAAAATAATAACGGTACGCAGTTATTTAGGACTTCAAAATTTGCAAAACATTTTATATGTAGACTTTATACAAACCCTGGGAGTCTTTATCCTTTTTCTTCCTTGCCCTGGCCAGTAATATCTTTACCTCTCAGGGTCAAAGGGTTACATCGGAGGGCTTGTGTTCTTGGCTCTAATGCTTTGCTTCTACAATGTAAACATATCCAACCATTCTCAAAAAGTCTTAAATTATTTGAATAGAATGACTAAGTTGTGCATGAGTGCTAGGATTCGGTTTCTAAGTATAAAGCCCAAAGACGTCAATGACAAAAATCAAGACACCACATAAAGTTAGCATAGTGTCTGACATATAATAAGAACTTAATTAATGCTCATTGACTAATTAACATCAAAATATTTACAGAAGCACTTTTTGTAGTTGGAAAGACATAGAAATAAAAGTTTCTCATCAATTGGGGAAATGGCTAAATATTGCGGAACATTAATGTGATGGGATATCACTGTGCTATAAGAAATGATGACAAGTGCAGAGAAGCCTGGGAAGAATTATATGAACTGATGCAAAGTGAAGTAATCTGAAATATACCCAATTGTTACAGCAATGTAAATGGAAAGAATAATATAGAACATTTGAAACTGAGTATTTGAAAGTACAATGATCAAGCCTAGCCTCAAATAAGAGATATGAGAAGACTCAGACTTTTGCTTCTTTGCAGAGGATGGGGACTGTGGGTGTGGAAAATTGCATATAATGTTAATTTCTTTCATTCATTCATCCTCTCCCCCTCTGTCTCCTTCCCTTCCTCCCTCCCTCCCTCTTTTCCTTCCTTCCTTTTTTCTTTCTTTCCTTCTTTCCTTCCTTCCTTTTATGTTGGTTAGTTTTGCTGAGCTCTACCTCCACCCCCCTCCTGGTAAGCATTGCTGTTTCTGACTCCATTCCTCTCAAGGATTTCCTCCCATGTCTAATAATCTATGCCTATTCGGGCATTAAAGTCACTCAGAATTATAAGCTTGTCTTCTTTCAGCACATTGATGATGAAGGTCTTCAGGTCTTCACAATTTTTTTCTTTGGCAACATCAGGGTTCATCATTGTAGGCACATGCACATTGATGATGGTGGCATAGTGTTTTCCTGCAAGAGCAATTCCAGTGTCATGAGCCTGTCATTAACTCCTTTGGGGAGATATAAGAGCTTGCTGAATAGATTAGTTTGGATTGCAAAACCTATACTGATTTCATGACATTCCCCTCAACTGTGACAATTCCAGAAAAATGTGTATCTAGTTCCATCTTCAGTAAACTGATCTTCATTTGCCTGTCTTGTTTTACTCATATTTGATATTTGGATATGATACCTGCTTGAGTTCTCTCATAACAAATGCTGTTTGTCTTTTAGGGCTACCTGTCCATAAGCATGCACACATTCCATGTACTGATGGTGAAATCAGCTTCACAAAAGTTTTTGTATGTTTATATATGTATATGTGTGTGTTTTGACTGAAGGGATAGGCAAAGTAGACAGCTTTTAGGGTCCCTTGTCTATCTCCTTCTTCATCCAGGTGAGCAGTATAGTCCTTTAAAATGTTTTTTCAGACATTCAGAGGCTGCCAAGTTCCATGGCTTCTTCAGTTCAGTGAGAAAATAATCCTATGACCTGGGCTGTCAATATGCAGGGTTGTGACTCCCACTTCCACTGTATCTGAACCTGCTGCTTCATCATTTGCCTGTTGTCCCAGAACTTTGAGATTGGTAAAAGTGGCAAAATGATATGAGTGATGCCTCATATAGGTTTTGAGTCTTGCATAGGTTGGACTGAGGCAGAATTTTGTGAAGCTGTTGGTCTCACTCTTCCAGAATCGTCCAAGTCCAGTGGCAAGACAAAAGTCAAGATGACTGGTGATGGCTCGGGATGCAGTGGATGTCCATGGTATCTTTGATGTCCAATCAAGCTCTAAATGCTTCACAGTGCCTGTGTAAGCTGCCTATAAAGGCATTTAGGGTTAGAATCGAGGTTGTTTGAACAAATAAATTGCTTTCATCCACCCATCCCACTGGGGGAAGTCTTCATATGTTTGGGGTAGACTCCCCCTAACTCACTAATAAATTTAAGCTCCCTCAGTTATCCTCAACCTGTACCAGTTTACTGTAGTATGGCTGCATCACATGCTACATACAGCTTCTTGGAGCCACAGATTAGAGTTGGGTGAATCAGATGCACATTAAAGGTGGAAAGTAGCCTTGTAAAGGGCTTAGCAGGCCTCACTCCAGAGGTACTAATCTCTGAACACGCCTACACCTTAGCACATACTATTAGCACGAACCTCCGCAGATAAACAGTTTGCTGTTCTAGGTAACTCAGACTCTAAAGTTGCAGAGAAGTTTGCGATCTTCATAAACAGAATTTCCCTACAGTAGGAATTCCCTACAGTGTGTGTGTGTGCACATCCATGCTTTCCCCCATTTTACTGTATTACATTCCTTTCTCTCAAGATAACTGCCAAGAGTTATCTGAGATTTTGAGAACAGTCCCCTCTGATATGTTATAAGCTTGTACATCTAATAGGGCAATATCATAAGCCCATGAAATGTGGGGTTCACATTTAAATGTCATAAAACAGTTTTGATAACTGTTAGGGAGGGAAGGACAAGGCCATTCTGAATATAGAGGGGTCCATGCATTTATAAGTTTCAATGCCAGATGTACTGCATCTCTGTCCATGGTGTTGATTTCTGCCGGCAAATTGGCAAATATCACTGGAGTTTTACGGAAGCAGAATCATTTAATTTTGATATATGATATCATAAATAGAGGAGAGAACACAAATATGAAATTGAGAAGATTTACTATGTGACTACTGCTTCAATTTTGATGCTTCTATATTGTATCATTTCAATTCCATCCAGCTGTTCATTCTTTTAAAGTTGGTTAAACTGCTCCATTCAAGGATTTATGTACTTGGTTCCTTACAAATAGGGAACATAATGTTCTGTGAGTTATATTTGGAATATGGCAAATCTGAATCATCATCACCTGGGCCTCAGAAGTAAAAGGTCGCATTTGTATTTGCTTGAGCTAACTGCATACAAACAGATGAGTTTCATGAAACATGGTCTTAGAAACATTTCTTAGTCTGCTCTTAGAGAATTGTGAAACCAAACATCTGTTATCCACAACTTCTGTTATCAAATGTTCTCATTATCTGTGCGCATTTTTTGTTGGCTCATGGAATGAGGGTAAGCCCCACAACACTGACAGTATACAGTATCTTTTCTGAAAGCCTTCCTTGCTCTGCAGAAAGTTAGTAATGGGCTTGGTTCCAGTGATTGCAGTTTCCTTGTGCTATGTCTTTCCATGCATATACAGAGATATTATCTCTTTCATAAGAGTGATGAAATGGTTGAACAGCTATCATCCCCTGAACAGCTTAGTGAAAACTGATAGAATTGCTGGCATGATGTCATGGAAAGATAATTGTGTTTGATGTCCGAAGATCTTCATCTGAGTGGCAGATTCTGACACTTCCTGGCTATATGACCTTGGCCAAATCATTTACCCTTTATGAGTCTATTTTTTATTCACAAAAATAGCAGTTATAATACTATATGCATTATAGGTGAAAACTGTAAGTCATGAAGTAATATATAAATATAAGCTATTGTCATTAATATTACTATGTAGTACCTAATGCTATGGAATATGAAGTATGTTCTTGTCTTTATGTTCTAAGGTAGCTGAAAATGATGGATTCATTGCTTTCATTTGATGAACTACTGGGGACAGAGGAACTTGGGGAATATAGAAATTCACACCATTGAACAAATGCTATCCCAAGTTGTTTTTAACAAAAGACTTTTTAACACATTTATAACAATATATTTAGGTCCTCAAGAGCTGAAAATGTTTTTTACTCCTTTTGTATTCGCAATAGACCTTACTATGATACCAAACATATATAGTAGGCACTTAATAAATGACGACATGAATTTTTTGCTTGAAATGGACAACCTAGGTCATCTAGTATATTCTTTATGTCCCTCAGTCAAGGAAGTCAAGCTTCAAGAAATTTACGAGACTAATTCCAGGTAGTCAACTATGAGATGGTTAAATTTCACTATCAAAGGCAGATCAAATACAGGGGAATAAACAATGAAATGCCTAAATGACGAAATTTGGACAGGGATGAAAATACCGTCCTAACCACTTTATAATAATGGAAACCTAATCCTCTACTGAAGACACTGAATCACTGGCCATCCTCTCTAAGTTTTGGTTCTTGGTTCTCCTCTAATCCTTCCCCACCCCCTAAGCAATGCTTGGCCAGAAGGAAAAGGAGGCACCCATACACTTTGATCCATCTCGCTTCTGCCCCAACTGAAGCTCAAGAATCTTTTCTTTGAGATCCACTCTCTTTAATTATATTGCTCAGTTTAGATCCTTATCATAGTTATGTATTAGTCTTTAAACCAATTGACCTACATTATTAAAAAAAAAAAAGAATTCAGTATGTAGCTTAGGGTCTTCCACTCCATCCTTTGCCTTCATACTTGGCATTCAATTCATACATGAATATATTAGAAGGCACTGTAGTATTAGTAAAAAGTGTTGATTTGCATTCAGAATATATAGTTTTCAACAGCACCTAAACTACAAACTATCTGTGTGACTTTAATTAAGTCACTTAAACTTTCAGTTTCATTATCTGTAAAATGGGAGGTTTGGACTAGATGACCTCTAATATCCTTTCCAGGTATAGATTTATGATTTCCCAAATAAAGACTTTTCAAGATCATCAACCTCTTCAATTCTCATGACCTGCACATTCTTTCTACTTCAGCCATACGTAATGATAAATGTCTTCATTACCTATATCTACTACTTGTATGATCTAGACTGAAATTCTTTTTGCTGGCCATGATGCCATTTATCTGGGAAGAAAGATACTCCTACCTCAACCTCCCTGTGCCTTTTATACATCTACACATGTCTCTTCCTTCATTTTATAAATCCTGTTCTAGTTTTATTCCTTTTGTTCACAGCTTTGGTCTTCTGGTTCATCAAGTCGAATGGAAATAAATTTTCTACCATTGAATTTTTTACTCCTTTGCCCTATTAGTGGTCACACTTTGCTTAGCACAGTGCCTTGTATTTAATAGTAACTTCCAGCTACCCACCTACCTGTCTCTTTGTCTATCTATCTATCTATCTGTCTGTCCATCCATCCAAATATCCATTTCTTTTTGTCTTGTTCTGGCACTGGGAGAAGACAATGATTGATCAAAATCCCTCTTCTCTGTATACCTAGGAGATAAAAACTGGGCAAAAATTCCCATATAAAGAGTTTTCTGGGAGGAGTAGTTGAGTAAATAAAGACATGGTGGAAATAGAGGAAATCCAACTAAATAGTATCCGGAACTAGGGGGAGGAGGAGCAATGCCAATAGGTAACAGTGAGATCCAATCAGTCACCGGGAGAGAAGGGAAATGGAGTGTACTGACGATGGATGTTGTTATTCAGTTTGGAATAGGAGGGCAGTATCTCTGAATTGGACATTTTAGACTTTTTGTTTGACCATTTGATATCTCAGTACCTGATGGTTCACATGGTTGAACTCTTTTTGAGAAGCCACAGGGACACAGCTGTACATGTGACTTTATCTCTTTAAACGGAACACAAACTTGGTCAGGTGCTATCAAACTGTAAGAGTTTCAGGTCCATGGGATGGCAGGTGAGAACCAGCCTGATTAAGCTTGGGTAGGTTGTTCACCAGAAGGATGGCCATTCAGTGATGTGGATTTCTTTGGCCATTGCAAGTAACAAAGGTCATCTTCCAAGGCATTGAAGATTTGAGAACTTCAGTGGTGGAGAGGATACTTCCCTCCCTTCATAAAAAATTTAGGAATTATAAATATATAATCACAACCCAAATTTTCAACAAAATTAAATGAGTCAGTTGCAGAAAAGGACATGAGAAAAGAAAACACACTAAAGCAAGGGTTCTTAAATGTTTTTGTTTCATGGGTTCCTCTGGTAGTTTGGTGAAGCCTATGGACCTCTTTTCTGAATAATATTTTTAAATTTGTAAGATAAAGCATATAGAATAATAAGTAGATAAATGGTAGAGAAAAAGATAATTGATAGATAGATGATAGATTGATAGATCAAGCATTTCTCAAGTGCTTATCATGTACCAGAAAAGGTACTAAGTTCTGAGAATAGGAGTCCAAGGTAAGTAAGATAGAACCTGACCTCAAGGAGCTTAAAGCATTCTAGTTGGGGAAAGTGACACATAAATGGGAACTGAAAACAACATATGGGAGATGAAAGGTGGAGAAAGTTCAGGCAGTCATAGACTAGTATGGGTTTGAAGTGAGCAGGGCTAGTGTGGATGCTTTCTCACACAAATTAGAAGAGGAACTGACCCATGGAAGAAGAGACCTTTACAAGGAGACGCAGCCATGGTTAACAACTGGCTCTGGTGAAAGGATGGGGACTGGATTACAAATTGTACAAAGCCAACCTACCTCACATCAAAAACTCTTCTCACTGAGGAAAATACTTCACCATTTAACCAAATGTAATACTGCTTCTCTGGTACGTAAGTCTATGGTATTCTATGTAAGTGGATTTTCCAGAAAATCACAACTTAACCAACCAAGTACCAAAGCTTTTCGATGGTGTAGTATAGTGGAAATGATATTGAATTTAGAATTGGATTTAGATTCAGGGACCCTGCATTTGAACCCAAGCTCTTATCCTTGCTACTTATGTGACCTTAACTAAACTCTGTGAGACTCAATTTTATCATGATTAAAATGAGTGGGTTGGATTAGGTAGCCTCTGCAGTTTCTTTCAGCTATTAAGTCAATGATTTATGATTGGCATCTTTCCAAAAAGTATATTAGAGTCCCTGTTTCCTCCTTAAACAGAGTGCTCTGAACTTTTATTTGAATTCTCCCCTCCTATGACTTCTAGGCGTTATTGTAAATATTTATTGTTGGGCTTTATTTTACTACAGTGATATTTGCAGGGAACATGATGGCTTGCAACACAGTTTGCTTTTCCATTAACTTCTTTTAGATCACAGCACTTTTTGAGTGATTTCTTTTCATATACATACATACATATATGTGTATGCATATGTATACATAAGTATTTTCCTCATCTCTTCTTTTACTGTAATGCTATTGATTGTCATTGTATTCTGTTTCAAATATGCCCCCACTCTGACCCTCTGGATGACTTTCTAATCTATGATGTATTAGAAAATCAGGTAGCTAAGTTTGTTAAAATTGTCCCTAAAATGAGAGTAAATTGGTTCTGAACATAGTCTTGAGCTGCTCTCTTAAGAATAAAGTACATGAGCTTCTATGCTTAGGTCTTAAATCTCTAAATCCCACTACACTACTTGTATAACCTTTTTGGCTTCCCTCCTGAATCAGCATGATGTTGCATACAGTTGTCACCAATACATTATTTTTAGATGTGTTATTGTAACCACTGTATTCTAAATCAGGAAGTGTCCCTTTACATATCTGTTCAATCTAGTGTTTAATCCAAATGCTATTAATACATTAGGAAAACTGCTTGATTTCCTTGTCTAAATTTCTTTTCTCTGAATTTCTGACTGGCAATATTCTTTACCTGCTTATTCTGAATTGAATTCCCCACCCTTAGCAGATACGATTTCTGAAAGTATTGTATAATTGCCTAGAGAGAGAAAGGATGTGTACAAAAGTGACACTTCATAATTAAGAGGTTAAAGGTAATTTCTTCTTTATCTTCTCTTCTCCCTCCTCCCCTTACTCTTCCCTCTCCACTTCTTTTCCTTTCCTTCTTTCTCCCCTGCTCCTCCTCCTTTCCTTCCTCTTCCGTTTCTTTTCTTTCTCTCCTCCTCCTCCTCCTCCTTCTCCTTCTCCTCCTCCTCCTCCTCCTTCTTCTCCTCCTTCTCCTTCTTCTCCTCCTTTTTCTCCTCCTTCTCCTTCTTCTCCTCCTCCTCCTTCTCCTCCTCCTTCTCCTTCTCCTTCTTCTCCTCCTTCTTCTCCTTCTCCTTCTTCTCCTTCTTCTCCTTCTCCTTCTTCTCCTTCTTCTCCTCCTTCTCCTTCTCCTTCTTCTCCTCCTTCTCCTTCTTCTCCTCCTTCTCCTCCTCCTTCTTCTCCTCCTTCTCCTTCTTCTTCTCCTTCTTCTTCTTCTTGTTCTTCTTCTTCTTCTTCTTCTTCTTCTTCTTCTTCTCTATCTCTGTTTTTCTGTTTCTCTCTTTCTGAATCCTCTATCCCTCTCATCGCTTCACCTAGGACAGAAGCCCAGCCATTCTCAACTTTGATCCCACTACTGATCATTCTGGAAGGCTTTGACTTATTCCATATCTGCCCTGTTCTCTCTCTACCTCTGTTTGTCTGTCTCCTCTTTCTAATGACATTAGCATTTGTGATTCATTAGAATACTAAATGTGGACCACAGATTTAGAGCTGAAAGGGATCTTAGAAGTCATTGGTTCAATTTCCTCATTTTACTAATGAGGTAACTGACTCTCTAAGATTTCATGAGTAGTAAGTGTAAAGGGAAGATCTGAACTCAGGTCCTCTAATTACAAGCATAATATTCTTTCTCCTTAAAAAATTAATTAACATATAATTGCATTTGTAATATGCTCCTCAATCCATATTAAAAAATAAAAGAAAGGGAAAGGAAAGGAAGAGAAGAGAAGAGAAGAAAAAGAAATCTCTCATAACATAGTACAATAAAAACAGATTCCCTCATTGGTCATGCCACAAGAAGTATACCACTCTGTATTTTAATCCCATCTCCTCTGTCAGGAGATGAGAGGTGTGTTTCATTTTCAGTCTTCAGAGATCATGATTTATCACTGCACAGATCAGACTTCTAAAGTTGTTTTTCTCTCTAATATTGTTTTCATCATATAAATTATTTTCCTAGTTCTACTCACTCTGCATCAGTTCACAAAGATCTTGGTTTCCTCTAAAACTGACCACTTTGTCATTTCTTATTGCTCAATAACATGGCATTATATACACATACCATAATTTGCTTAATCATTCCCTAACATGAGAACAATCTTTTAATTTCTAATTTTTGCTGGCCATGAAAAGTGTGAGTATAAATAATTTTTTTACCTATAGATTTTTTCCTTTTTTTCTTTAATTTCTTTCTACTGAGCTATTAGTAGTATAGTTGGGCTAAAGTTTGGTGACTTTTGAAGCATCATTCCAGATTGCTTTCCAGAAAGGCTGAACAAATTCACAGCTTGACCAATACTCCTTCCTTTTTGTCATGCTGTCCTCCCTCCCACCTGCAGCTTGTATATTAATTTGGAGCTGTTAAAAACACAGCATCTAATTATCTGGAAAGAGGAGATGGAAAGATGGGGTAAGCAGGTAATAGGTACGTGTATTAGAGAAAGGTTAGAAGACAAATGAATGTCAAAGAGGACCCAGTATCCCTTAATATCTGCTTATAATATTGCAGGTAATTATAAAAGAGAGTGAATCATGAAAGAATTGTTCTGTGTTCTGTCTGAACCCCTAATCACTTCAATATGCTCTTGTGTGTAGGCCTATGCAATGAGCTAACTAATTATCTCCCAGTCCCAATGTAACCTGAAGGTGTGCTAGACTTAGGCAACTTCTAGGCCTCAAGACATTGCATTTAATTGATTGGCCTTTTTAAAACTTTAAAAATTATTGTTATTCATTTGAACTCCTACCCTCAGGAAAACCTCAGTAACTCATGGCAGACCTCTGCCTGTCCCCTCTTTCTTTCTCTCTAATGATCTTCCCTTCGCAGGGAATTCTTAGTAAGACTAAAGTCAGCAAGCAAATTCATGTTCATTTGATCTACTCTGTACTAGTACCCAATTTTTTCCCTATCTTTCTTTTTTTTTTCCTTTTGGGAATATTTTCGTTGTCTTTATCAACTGATTTGAATAGATTATTTCCTTCTCTAAGCTGTTGTTTCCATAAAGGTGTTTTATTTTAAATCTTACAGAAAAGTCTCATCTCTAAATTCAGTCTGCCCTTTCCCTTTCCCTTCTCTCATGGTATTTTTCTTATATTTTAAATCCTTATTTCCTTTATGCTACCAGATGCTTTTGTGATATGCTCCTATAAATGCCAAATTTTATAAAACATATTTCAAATCCTAAGAGGTTGCTAATATCTGTATTACAAGTCAAAATAATTAAAAAATATATTTAAATCATCATTTTTCACTGATTGAACACCTTCAGGGGTGGGGAACATGTGGCCTCCTGGCCACATGCAGCCTTCTAGATCCCCAGGTGTGGCCCTTTGATTGAATTCAAACTTGACAATTAAGTGAAGGGCCTAAAGGGATGCATGTGTCCTGGAGGCCATAGTTTCCCCATTTCTGTATACTAGGCAAAACATTGTAAATATATTCCCAGCTGGCCTGTGTGGGCTTTTAAAGTTCCCCACATCTTTCTTTTTAATTAACTTCCACCAAAATTTTATCATTATGACTCTTTATGGAAAGCCATGCCAGAGTAAAAGTAGGTATTCCCATTTTACAGATAAGGAAACTGAGGCAAACAGAGGTAAAGTGACTTGCCCAGGGATATTTGACTAGCGAGTGTCAGAGGCTCAATATGAACTTACATCTTCCTGATTCCATGTTCAGTGCCCTAGCCACCAGATGTCTCTAAGAGATCATATCAAGCTGGAAAGCCTTGCCAATAAACTGCCTATCTCTTGCCCAAGGGACAAGCCAGATAAATTCAGAGGGACTTACTTATCTTCTAGAGGGTTAACCTTCAAGATGATTGTGAAGATTTCCTGCTTGGTAAGAGAGGATTTGTGGTCTTTTTTCAGTGGAGGAAGTAACTACCCTGAAGAAAAAATGAAACTTATACAATTACCAAACACTTTTCACACAAATAAAATCAGCTTTAAGTAAGTGAAAAAACATCAGTTGCTTGTGGGTAGGCTGAGCTAATATAATAAAAATGAAAATTCTACCTAAATTAGTTTACTTATTCAGTGACATATCAATCAAACTATCAGATAATTATTTTGTGGAGCTAGAAAAAATATCAAAATTCATCTGGAAGGGCAAAAGTTCCAGAATATTGAGGGAACTAATGAAAAGAAATGCTAAGGAAGGTGGCCTAACCCTACCAAATCTCAAATTGTATTATAAAGCAGCAATCATCAAAACCACTTGGTTAAGAAATAGAGGGGTAGACCAGTGGAATAGGTTAGGTATTTAAGACACAGTAGTCAATGAATATAGCAATCTACTCTTTGATAAACACAAGGACTCCAGCTTCTGGGATAATAAATCACTGTTGACAAACATTGCTAGAAAAACTGAGTAACAGTTTTGCTGAAATTGGGCATAGACCAATGCCTGACACTGTACACAAGAATTAATTTCAAATGGATTCATGATACTATACTGATACTATAAAGAAATTAGAGGAGCAAGGAATAGTATATTTGTCAGATTTATGGAGAATGGAGAAATTTATGACCAAACAAGAGATAGAGAACATTAAGAAGTGCAAAATGGATAATTTTGATTATATTAAATTAAAAAGTTTTTGCACAAACAAATTCAATGCAACAAAGATTAGGAGGGAAACAGAAAACTGAGAAAGAATTTTTGCAACTAGTGTCTGTGATAAAGTCCTCATTTATAAAATCTATAGAGAACTGAGTCAAATTTATAAAATTACAAGTCATTCACCAATTGACAAATGGTGAAAAATATGAACAGGCAGTTTTCAGAGGAAGAAATTAAAACTATCTATAGTCATATGAAAAAAATGCTCTAAATCACTATTGATTAGAAAGATTCAAATCAAAGCAATTCTGAGGTACCACATCACACCTATCAGATTGGCTAACATGACAAAGCAAGATGATAAATGTTGTAGAAGATGCGGGAGAATTGGAACACTAATTCGTGTTGGTGGAGATGTGAGCTGATCCAACCCTTCTGGAGAGCAACTTGGAACTATGCCCAAAAGGCTACAAAAAAATGTGCATAACCTTTGATCCAGCAATATTGCTTCTGGGACTCAATCCTGAAGAGATCATAAAAATGGAAAAGGGTCCCACATGTACAAAAATATTTATAGCAGCTCTCGCTGGACAAGAACTGCAAATCAAGAGAATGCACATCAGTTGGGGAATGGCTGAACAAGCTGAGCTGCATGAATGTGATGGAATACTATTGTGCTATAAGAAATGATGAACAGAAAGATTTCAGAGAAACCTGGAAAGACTTATATGAACTGGTGCTGAGCAAAAGGAGCAGAACCAGGAGAACTTTGTACACAGCAACAACCACAGTGTTTGAGGAATTTTTCTGGTAGACGTTGTCCTTCACAGCAATGCAAGACCTAAAAAATTTCCAATAGTCTCTTGAGGCAAAATGCCTTCCACATCCAGAGAAAGAACTATGGAATTGAAATGCAGAAAGAAAAAGATCATTTTCTCTTCTCTTGTGTTATGTTTTTTTTTTGTTTTTTGTTTTATGGTTCCCCCCATTCATTTTAATTCTTCTATGAAACATGATTAAGGTGAAAATATATTTAATAAGAATATGTGTGTAGAACCTATATAAGATTGCATGCTGTCTCAGGGAGGGGGGAAGAAAGGGGTATATGGGAGGAGGGATGGGGAAAAATCTAAGATATATGGAAGTGATTATAGAAAACTGAAAAGAAGTAAAATAATTAAAAAAAGAAAAAAATGAATCTTAAAAGACAGTCTGTGTTGAATAGAGCCTTAGAATTAATAGTGGGTGGTTTTAAATACCACCCCGGGTACACATTGCCTGTGGGACCTAGGGCAAGTCATTTATCCTCTCTGTGTATCAAGCAGAAAAAGACCATAATTTATAGACCCACGCTGATGTATATTTGAGGAAGAACTTGTTTATACTAAGAAAATTGTCAGTCTAGCCAAATTGCAGGGGACAGAGTTTCTTTTATGTTTTCATGAAGCTAAAAGCTCCATCCAAAAATTCAACTTCACAGAGTCATTTCAAATTATATGTTCAGATTAATATTTCACTTAATTTCACTTAATATTTAAATTAAATACTATTTCAGATCCCCAAAAGGTTCAAACTCCATTTAAAAAAACAAATAGAAATGCTTTGGGGAAAGGAGCCTGGGGAAAGTGGGGAAACTTCTTATTTTGAACATCTGAAAGCCCAAGGAAGTTTTAATGATTCCATTAGATAGCTCCACCACTTGGCACTGCTTCTAGGTTAAGGTGAAAAGCTCTTGAGTAACAGACAACTGTTTCTAAAATATTTGAATGGTATTTGAAAATTAAGTCATTTTGTCAGTGACACAGATTTCACCAGCATGAATGAATGGTTCCATTGATGTAGGTCATAATTCCTTCACGTTATATTATATGATAGTCCTGAATTTCTTTGGATAAATAAATCAGATGGCCAACCTTCCTGTGATCAGCCTGTCTACTTGAATAGCAGATGCAGAGTCCATCACCCCAGTTTTCTAGTCTCCACAAATCAGAGTTGTCAGGTTACCTTCCAGACCTTGAGGATCCCTTAATGTAGAATTGAAGAACCCAGCATCACTGCTATGCCACATAGAATAACTAAGCCATCACAGTCAAACTAAATTCTTAGATTTGAAAATATCGAAGCAGTGAATCAGTGAGATGGATGGAGCGTATAATAAGGTTATGTGACCAGCTAACCGAAATGATCCGATGTCTCATAACAAACATTCTTTCATGTTGATGTTATGAGTCATAAATTCTACTATTATTTATTAAGAATAGTAGTTTTTAAACTTTTTTGTCATGGATCCACTTAACAATCTAATGAAGCTTATAAAATCCTCAGGATGTATTTAAGTATAGAAAATAAAATACATAGGATTATAAATAAATTCAATTATATTAAAATAGTTTTATAAAATATTTAAGCAAATAATCCATTTTCCCTCTCCCCCCAAAGTTGTCTTCATGGATTCCAGTTAAAAACCTTTCTCTATGAGCTCATTGTGGTCAGGGGCATGCTATATTTATCTTCATGTCTTCCTTCATTTCTAGAATAGTGTGTTGCACAATCAATGTTAAATAAAAAAATATTGCTGAATGAATGGCGATTTATAGATTCTAAGTAATCCACAGTTGTTTAGATTAGAAAGCTTTTTAGTGTGCATTTGAAATTTGTCTAGTTTTGAGATTTTTGAAATTGGTGATTGCTAATTTAAAGCTTCTCAATACAATTGTACTTATAGACAGTGCAATATGATGGAAAAGGCAATGGATATGGAGTAAAAAGAAAACCGGGGTTCAAATAATACCTCTGTCATTTTTTACCTATATGGCCTTGAATAAGTCTCTGGGGTTCAATTGCCTTATCTGTAAAACAAAAAGGTTGGGCTAGTCCTCAGATATTCCTTCTAACTTGAAAACTATCATGTTCTGAGTCTGGAATTGATTGTCCAGGCTAATCTCTATTACAGTCATTAAATCCCAGGTGCTCACAAGAGAGAAAAAGTATCTTCCCCTCCCCCACTTCACTTTGATACACTGTAAAATGAATAGCTATTTAATCAAGAAAGGTTGGATGTTATTTATTATCTGGAGAAGTGCCTAAGTAGGGAAAATAGAACTTGCAAAAGCATGTGGGGTGACTTCTTGGCAAAAACCAAAGAATAATATATTCATGACCAATGGACTTTCCCAAAGAGCAAATCTGCTGAGAATATTCACCTTTATTAATGGGCCTCATGAGTCAATCTCCACTGGTGATGGATCATCATCATTTAGGGAAATGATGTGCTGGAAAATGCATTATTTTAAAGAGTAAGAGAGTGGAATAAAATAAGACTATGCCATAAGGAAACTCAGGTTCCTCCTGATGTATGCTGATTTCCGGGTGTTCCCATTTGCATGGCTATTTAAGCAAAGCACTCTAAATGATAATGCACTTGGCATTTATGTGACTAGATATAATCAAACTACATTAGAACTTAGCTGATTTCACAGAAGATGATTAAATATATCACTCACTCATTTCTAATATTTACAAATAGGAAGATAAAAATAGAAAACATTAGAAGGAAAGACCCTTATATGGAAGATTCTCTAACAATAAAGTATGGATGTGGTTATGCCACCTTTTCCATTATGCCTAGTGATATATCACGGTGAATCACTGAAGGAAGGTTGTTGATTGCCTGCTTCTAAGCCCTACTAAGCACATTGAGTAAATGTGCTGAGACCTAGTCACATTTTGCCATTAATGTTTGTGTTACAAGTGCCCTATTAATAGAGAAACCTTAAATACCCATTGACAAATATCTCTGACTTTATAGTGCATGTCACCCTTCTATTTCAGATGGTAGTAAACTACAAACATGCATTAATATTCTGCCATGAAGAAAAGAAGGGATTTAATTAGGTACTTACCAATTAGTACCAGCTACTATTCTTCATTACTCTTTATAATGGTCATAGATGTCTGGGAGGTAAGCAGTGCATTAAACAGAGATAAGAACATTTGAAAGAGAAGCAGGTTGGATGGAAGACATATGATGAATTCTATTTTGGACATTTGAATTTATGATGTCTATGGAAACCAGTTGTAGATAAAATAATGTTCACCTCAGAAGGTTTTGGTAAGGAGAAACAAATATTTTATACATAAATGGTCCTGAGAAATGTCCCATCAGTGATTACTCTTTTTAATAATTGATCACCAGGTGATTCATCTTTATGGTAATGACAAGATTTAGAGTCATTGACATTTGTGCCAGTGGAGTGAAATAGATATACAACATATTGGTGCTGTGAAGTGCCAATAGTAATTCATAATAAATGCAGAAATTCTGTTCTAGGTGCTCCTAGTTTCTACCAAACTCTCCAACAATGATATCTCTGATAGAGAAAGTAGTTATAAATGGAAAATTAAAGTAAGACACTAGAAGGAGATCATGGTAGGGCAGAAGGGCTTATGTAAAACAGATGGAGTCTTGTCTGTTATTTTGTATAGATCAAATCCTGCTAAATTTTATTTCTAAACATGAACTCTTTGAGTTTATCTGACTCCTGGTTATAGAAATGACCTGTATTTCTCAGTTTTTGTTAGTTTTGCTGAATTTTTCCTTTTGTTAAGTACCTATGAGAATGCAACACTTCCAAACAGCTGAAGGCTGAGAATCTACTAGGGCATTTGCAATTGCTCTGGGGGTTCTTGCTTTGTGATTTAAAATGATATGCAGATGTTGATCCTACCTTTCCAAATGCAAGGCAAGGAGTACTCTTAAGACAGGAAAGGGAGGGAAAGCTGTTTCCAGTTGTTCTCCTAACTCTTCACATTGACCATTTTTCTTTCAAGATGGTTTTATTAGCTGCTTTACTTCATAACTTTTTTTTGAGAAGTCCTTATCAGTCAAATAGTTAAATCACTACTCAACCACCACCTTCCAATCATGAGTCCTGCTCTGTGACAACTTTGTGGAAAATTGATAAGTAAAATACTTTAGTGTTTGAACTTGGACCAAAAGGAGAAAGACAAATCAGATAAAGTACAGATAAAGCCAAGAGATTTTCCAAAGTTAATAAGGCAGATCCTTTAGTAGTTATGGCATGTATTTTCTTAGCTTCATTATTAACAAAACCCATAATATGTATAATCTTGTATTGAAGGCATAAAATTCAACATATCCCAATTTAGTTAAATTGAACTAGTATTTATTTTTTATGCTTATTTATTTATTTTTAGTTTTCAACATTCGTTTCCACAAAATTGTGAGTTCAAATTTTCTCCCCATCTCTCCCCTCCCCCCGAGCCCAAAACACTATGCATTTTGATTGCCCCTTCCCCCAATCTGCTCTCCCTTCTATCATATCCCTCCCTTGCCTTATCGCTATCTTTTCTCTTGTCTTGTAGGGCAAGATAAACTTTCATCCCCATTACCTGTATTTCTTATTTCCCAGTTGTATGCAAAAACAATTCTCAACATTGGTTCCTAAAACTTTGAGTTCCAACTTCTCTTCCTTCCTGCCTCCCCACCCAGCCCCACTGAGAAGGCAAGCAATTCAATACAGTCTATATATGTGTAGCTTCACAAATGACTTCCATAATACTCATGTTGTGTAAGACTAACTACATTTCCATCTATCCCAGTCTACCCCCATTTATTCTATTCTCTCTTTTGACCTTGTCCTTCCTCAAAAGTGTTTACTTCTAATTCCTTGCTCCTCCCATTTGTCCTCCCTTCTATCATCCCCCACCCAAAATATCTCCTTCTCTCCTACTTTCCTATAGTGTAAGATCGATTTTCATACCAAATTGAGGGTGCACGTTATTCCTTCTTTAAGCCAAAGGTGATGAAAGTAAGCTTCACTTTTTCCTCTCACCTTTATCCTTTTCCCTTCAATTGTAAAAGCTTTTTCTTGCCTCTTTTATGAGAGATAATTTGTCCTATTCCATTTTTCCCTTTCTCCTTCCAATATATTCCTCTCTCACCCCTTAATTTTATTTTTTTAGATATCATTCCTTCCGATTGAGCTCACCCTGGGCCCTCTATCTATGTGTGTGTGTGTAATTCCTCCAATTACCCAAATACTGAGAGAAGTTTCAAGAGTTCCAAATATTATCTATCCATGTAGAAATGTAAGCAGTTCAACTTTAGTAAGTCCTTTATGATTTTGCTTTCCTGTTTTCATTGAATGACCATTTCTTCCCCTAAAGTATAATACTCAGTTTGCTAAGTAGGTGATTCTGAATTTTAATTCTAGTTCCTTTGACTTCTGGAATACCATATTCCAAACCCTTAGATCCCTTAATGTAGAAGCAGCTAGATCTTATGTTATCCTGATTGTATTGCCACAATACTCAAATTGTTTCTTTCTGGATGCTTGCAATATTTTCTCCTTGACCTGGGAACTCTAAAATTTGGCTACAATATTTTTAGGAGTTTCTCTTTTGAGATCTCTTTCAGGAGGTGATTTGTAGATTCTTTTAATATTTATTTTGCCCTCTGGTTCTAGGCTATCTGGGCAGTTTTCCTTGATAATTTCATAAAAGATGATGTCTATGCTCTTTTTCGATCATGGCTTTCAGGTAGTCCCATAATTTTAAAATTATCTCTCCTGGATCTATTTTCCAGGTCATCTGTTTTTCCAATGAGATATTTCACATTATCTTCTATTTTTTTATTCTTTAACTTTGTTTTGTAATTTCTTGTTTTCTCTTTTTTTTTGTTTTATTTTTTTAAATTTTATTTATTTATAAATGTTCTACAATCACTTCCTTAAAATTAAGATTTTATACCCCCACACCTTCCCCCCCTACCCTCCTCCCTCCCCATGACAGCATACAATTCTGTATAGGTTCGACATATACTTTCCTATTGAGCATATTTTCACTATAGTGATGTTATGTAGTCACACTGACATAAGTGGAAGCTGTGGAGAGCCAGATATCAGAGCAGCAGCTCCTGAGACCTTCAGCCCGAAGACCAAACTTCGGTAAGTCACCTACTTGAACTTCCGGGAGCCAGGATGGCAGAGTGATCAGTAAATGCTCTCTCCTCCCCCCTTGATGACCATGAAAGAACCATAAAATATTTGTTTTCTCTTAAAGTCATTGGCTTCCATCTGCTCCATTTTAACTTTTAAAGAATGATTTTTTTCAGTGAGCTTTTGAACCTCCTTTTCCATTTGACTAATTCTGCTTTTTAAAGCATTCTTCTCCTCAATGACTTTTTGGACGTCTTGTGCCAATTGAATTAGCCTATTTTAAAGGTGTTGTTTTCTTTAGCATTTTTGGGAGGTCTCCTTTAGTAAGCTGTTGACTTGCTTTTCATAATTTTCTTGTCTCACTCTCATTTCTCTTCTCAATATTTCCTCCACCTCTCTTATTTGATTTTCAAAATCCTTTTTAACCTCTTCCATGGCCTTAAACCATTGCATATTTATTTTTGAGGTTTTGGATATAGAAGCCTTGAATTTTAGGTTTTCCTCATCTGAAAGAATGGGGGAAAATATCTGTTCACCAAGACAGTAAACTTCTATAATCTTTTCCCCCTTTTTTGGACATTTTCCAGCCAGTTACTTGACTTTTGAGTCCTTTGTCAAGAAGAGGCTATACTCTGAGGACCTGTAAGTTCTCAGTTCCTCCAAAGTGGCACAATCACAGGAGTGGAGTTTATTCCTCTCCGGGCCTGTGCTCTGGTCTGGGAGCTACCAAAGCTTTTCTGCCCATGATCTGCAAGTAGAATTTCTTTTCCAGAGCCTCCAGCAGCTCCACCATGCTAGTCAGCATTCTTCCTCACCCCAGGGTCGCCACTCAAGTCTGAGACCCATATCAGAGGCTCAATTCCCCCACAGACTAGCGCTCCAAAAATGAATACTGCTGCTGCTGGTGCTGCCCCCTGGGGTGGGGGTGGGGGTAGGAGAAGACCCTGCTCCCTTCTTATCTAGGTGAAAAAGTTTTCTCACTGACCATTGAGCCTGTCTTTGGCATTTGAGGGATCTGAGAACCTCAGTTGCTGCTGGGAATTCTGCACCTGAGGCCTGTTACAGTCCTGTTTCTGCTGATGGTGGGGGACTGGCAAGCCTGGGCTGGGCTCAGTGGGCTGTGCTCCACTCAGCTCCCCTTGCAATAGACCTTTCTTGCTGGCCTTCCAAGTCACCTTGGGCTGGAATTCTCTTTCACTCTGTTGGTTTGTGATTTCTGCTGCTCTAGAATTGGTTTAGAGTCATTTTTTTACAGGTATTTTATGGACTGTGGGGGAAGAACTAGATTAGGTGTGTCTTTCTACTCCACCATTTTAGCTCCACCTTGAACTAGTATATAACAAGTGCTTACTATGTGTAAGCCACAAATCTAGGTTCTAGATATGATGACAAAAGCAATATAATTCTTCTCCTCAAGGAATTTCATTCTGTTGGGAAGTTGTAGAAAACATAGTAGCGGTAGTAGTTATATATCAGGGTTCTCACACATACCTCCATATCTTATAAACATTGTCATGGACTTGAGGTCTGCATGAAATGCCTTTCCCCTGGAAGAAGGAACAGACCAACACAATCTTGTCATTTCATTTCACAAAGTGAAGTGGTTGACTTATCTATTTATTCATGGTAGGAAATTCTTGTGGTATAATGCTGTGAAGTTCTGCTCATTGTTAAGCAGGAGCGCCATTCCACTAATAGCAAGGAAATGAAGCTTGTCCTTAGCACTAAAACCTTACGACAAGATTGCCAGATCATCAGCATTTCCCATCAAATATGTCTTGATTTAGTTATTTAGTAACAGCTGGGTCTTCATTATCGCTTTCTTATTTCTGGGCTTTATCTGAATAGTAACCCATAATAACTTGGCTGCATAGCCAGGAGGATATATCCAGAGCAGAGACCCTATTAATGGTGGTACATTCCAGTTCTTTAAAAAGAAGTGACGATCTAATTTAAGCAGCTTCCTAAATATTTCAAGGCATGCCAGCCCTCTCTTGAAATTCTATCTTCCATCTGGAAAAAAAAATCACTATTCTCTTGATAGATGATGCTGGCACATTATTCTAACTTCCTAAAATGGGTCAGGTTTTCCTACCTCTATATTTTAAGATCCCAGGAGTTTTGTTTTTAGGGATTTTATAAGATTATTCAAAAAGGTGAGTACTTGTCTTTTGTTCCTAACACAACCTTTGATTAAAGGTAAGCTAGTGAATTCATACAATGTAGAAGGTGATACTGTGGGATAGACATAGTTTTCTCATCTAAAGAATTCAATTGTAGTTCATGATTTCTTTCCCCCAGCAAGTATGAATATCTCTAAATGTGGCCAAAGAATTGAAATTAGGGAAGGTATGAATTTAAAGTTTGATAAAAAATGCAATGAAGAAGGTTGAATTGGACCACACCTAGAGCAAGATTGATGTGTTAGCAAGTATATTGAATGTGCATGACTGAATTTGGTATTTGAAGTCCTGAGTTGGAATCCTATCTTGCTATTTACTGTGTGACCTTGGGCAAATCAGTAGCCTCTCTGGGTCTCAGTTTCCTTATCTACAGGTGAGGTGATTGTACTAAATAACATTTAAAGTCCCTTTGTAGCTATGATTCCAGGATACTACATTATAGTCATTCAACATCCTACTGTGAAACTAGGCTAGAAATCAGGATAAATCAAAATAGTGGAGGAGCTGAAATGCTAGCTTAAGGAACTGAATTTTACTCAATAATCCATTAGGATCCAATGCAGGATTTTGAAAAGAAAAATACTTTCACAATATCTGTACGTGAGCAAGATCAATTTGACAGAAGGATGGCTTGTTGTGAGTAGAGAGTGGAGATTGTAACAGACAGAAGGTTAATGCAATGATAGCCTAGGCAAGTATCAATGAGAGTTCTTAATGGGAGAAGTTATTATTAAAAATAAAAAGGAAGGAATGCATATGGAAGGTAGAAAAATAGGACTTGGCACCTGACAGGAGGTTAGTAGACAAGACGAAATAGACAGAGGTCATACCAAAGCTTCCAAGGTGGTTGACTAAGTAAGTGACCATTACATCATAAGGTACTGTAAAATATGAAAGAGGAGGAGGTTTGGAGATCCAAAGGTAGAAGCAAAAGGCTGAATTGGCCTATAGCTAGGAAAATAAGAATATGGGGTTGTCCAGGTTAGCCTGGCTGACATTCATGGTTTTGGATATAATAAATTTGGCCCTTTGGAAGGACACACAGGGGAGATGTTCTATAGGCAAGTCAACAATTGATTTAGAAATTTGGGAAAAAAGTCAGAGATGGAAATGCAAATTTGGGAGCTATCTGTATAGATGAGCTAAGTGGAAATCATGGAAAATGAGTGAGATTGATGAGAGAGAATTTTTAAGAGAGAAGAAAAGAGGGATAAATATGACATCTACTTTATAGAATCCAGAAACAAATTAAGAATCAGTGAAGGAAACAAGAGTAAAGCAATAAAAAATTATTATAGCAAAGGATATTAGCTCTGAAGCCCAGGAAGGAGAAGATATCACAAAGGAAAGAGTGACCAACAGTGTTAAATTCTGATGGTCACCTTTTCAGTGAGACTGAAAAAAAGAGTGCATTTGAATTGATATTCCTTTGACAAAGTTAACTTTTTTTTTTATAAACAGGATTAACACAAAAATGCCCTCTCTCTTGGAACTGATGCCTTTTCTTTGAATAAGGTAAGAAATTTCTTTAAGGTTAATTTTTCAACCAAGTATGAACTTTCTTGTTCTAAGTATTAGTATGTTAACTCCATCTGTTATGGATGAAGGAGGTTATAGGTAATTAATGTCCATTTGTCCATTAAATTAACATTTGATCTATATACTTAGAGAGCTCCTGCAAAAAAGAAGGAGGACCCAAAGTCAGGAGAGATGATGCAGAGAGTACAAAGGAGAAACTCAAGACCTTGAGAACTAAAGCCTGAACATATATGAAATCCTCCAGTGAAGTTCAAGCCCCAGAGATAGTAGCCTCAGAATGTCAGTGGCATGGGGCACTGGAAGCATATGTGTGTGTGTGTGTGTGTGTGTGTGTGTGTGTGTGTGTGTGTGTGCTTGGGTATGTGTATGAAAGAGAGGGATAGAGAGAGAGAGAAACAGGCAGACAGACCTAGAGACAGAAACAGAGAGACACTGAGCCAAAGAGGGTAAAGGATTTGCTGAGAGACACACAGGTAGTAAATATCTGAGGTGAGATGTTTATCAAGGTGGCCTACTACCTGCCACTCACAATTTGTGGATCTTTCTGAGTCCCTGAACCAAGTACATCCAAGAGAAGGAAGGAGCAGAAGCTTGAGGGGAAGGACTTTGTCCTTTTTCTTTGTCATCTTAAGTCTGTAGGAAGTACTGGTGTCTGTCTCAATCCCAAATGCTTTCTCCATTTTAGGAGGCCTCAACTGGACTAGGACTGTAAGTCTTCAATTTCTTTTGATGGTGCATTGGTTGCTCTTCCCCCCCACTTTTTTGGGGGGTGCACATCAATTAAACTGGCTTTGTTAAATCTGAAGGGCTCAGGGAAATGAAATGAAAGTTGCCATGACGATTTATGGGCTCAGATCTGATTTCTTTGTATTTCAGTTGCACAGGTGAAATAAACTCTTTCCTCAAATCTCTATTTTTTAGCTTGAATCTTCACCAGGGAACTTGAGACCCTTTCATTACTGTTTTCAGGAACTAGACACAAACCCAATTCTGATGTTCAATAAGAAGATAATGGGGAAATAAGGTACCAGCTGAGAGTTTTATTGCTGAGGAAGCTCCAAGACTTATGGTCCTTGTAAACCAAGGACTTTGGATCTGGGACACGAGTTACCAATCTAGCAGATTTTGTTGACTCAGTTTTCAATCATGTCTGACTCTTTGTGACCCCATTTGGGGTTTTCCTGGCAAAGATACTGGAGTGGTTTTCCATTTCATTTCCAGCTCATTTTTCAGATGAGAAAACTGAGGAAAACAGGGCTATATGACTTGTCCAGGGTCACAAAGCTAGTAAATGTCTGAGGTCATATTTGAACTCTTGAAGATAAGATTTTCTGACTTCAGACCAGGCCCTTGATCCCCTTCACCACCTAGGTGCCCTAATCTATCTGGCTAGCTAAGCTATTTTATTAAACACACTGTGCCAGGCACTGTGCTAAATCCAGGGAATATATATATATATACATACACACACATCTATATATACATATGTATATATAGATGTATATATACACACATGTGTATATATACATTCATATATACACATACACTCATATATGTGTGTGTATATGTATATATATATACATATATATATACACGTATATATATATATACATATATGTATATATATATATACGTGTATATATATATATATATATATATACATTCTATTAGGGAAAGACAACAGATAAAGGGCCTCTGAAAAGAAAAAGCATGGTGAAGAAAGTGTAGGAAGTAGCATTGGCATGGAAGCCTCGTTTCTGACTAGATTAGTCAAAAAGTTGATCTATGGAAGGCCCCAAGAGTGAAGTATTATTTTCTAGTGGGTTGGAGTTGGGCAGAAGATGAGGCTATGGGGAGTGTGGTGTTTTTCTCCAGTGCTTGTCTTCCTTTGCTTCTCTACAATGTGGGTTATTGTTTGACATACCACAATGTCCTTCTGAATACTCTTTCTTCCCTTAGTCTCCTCCATTATTTAGAAGATATACTTCTTCCTCCCACCCCCTTATAAGAGGCAAAGGGTGTCCTCTGAGAGAGAACTTTCACTTTATTGGTGGACAATTGCAAGAGGAGAAGGTAATTCGGGTAGAAAAAATGGTTAACTATCAAAGAGGACCTGCTTGATTTTGTGACTTTCTCTAGTGTTACTCAGCATCCTAGAAATAGATACAGAAAAATAGAATGATGATAGGTAGGATTTATCAGAATTGAGAAGTAATAGGTCTGGGACAGTCTTCCAGAGTGATGACTGGCAAAGCATTAAAATAACAGACCATGGAGGCAGAGTGAATGAAATAACCTGGAGGAAGTGGAGTCAAGATGGCAGAGTAACAGCATGGATTTCCTAGAGAGCTCCCCCCAATCACAGCCAAATACCTGTCAAAATGGCTCTAAACAAACCCTGGAGCTGAAGAACACACAGAATGATGGAGCAAAGCAATTCTCCAACCCAAGGCAGCCTAGAAGGTCACAGGGAGATGTCTGTCACACCACACTGGGGGCAGGGTACAGTCCAGCATAGGCCAAGCCAGCACAGAGGGGACCTGAGTAGGGTTTGGGGAGGTGGGGAGGGTGTGGTTCCTGAATCTTGGGTACTTGTGCTGATTTCCAGACTTCACAACTCTAAAACACTGATGACAAATTGGAAGGTCAGTGAATAAAGCCTGTGGGACCAGTGTGGGAAAGTGGAGTCATCCAGCCCCAGCCCCAGGGTGGCAGAGGGGGAAGCAGATAGAGGAACTTGCAGCAGCCACAGTAGTAGTAGGGGCAATAGTAGCGGCTTTTTCTGGAGCTCTAGGCCCACAGATTATAAAGAGATCAAGCAACTGACAACAATCTCCCACCCCTTCTGGAGGCAGAGATCTACCTTGACAAAGAGCTCAAAAGTCAAGTAAATGCCTGAGAAAATAAGTAAAAACCAGAAAAACTATCAGATTATAGAATCTTACTTTGGTGACAAGGAAGACCAAAACTGCAAACAGAAGACAATAAAGTCAAAGCTTCTCCATCCAAAGCCTCCAAGAAAAAATATTAATTGATCTCAGGCCACTAAAGAGGTCAAAAAGGATTTTGAAAATCAAGTAAGAGAAGTAGAACAAAAATTAGGAGGTAAAATGAGAGTGATGCAAGAAAATTATGAAAAATGAGACAACTGTTTGCTAAAGGAAACCCAGAAAATTCTGAAGAAAATAACACTGTAAAAATAGACTAACTTAACTGACAAAAGAGATCCAAAAAGCCAATGAGGAGAACAATACCCTAAAAAGTAGAATTGATCAGATGGAAAAGGAGGTCTGAAAGTTCACTGAAGAAAATAATTCCATAAAGATTAAAATGGAGTAGACAGAAGCTAATGACTTTGTGAAAAATCAAGAAATTATAAAACAAAGTCAAAGGAATGAAAAAAATAGCAGATATGGAATATCTCATTGGAAAAATGGCTAACCTGGAAAATAAATCCAGGAGAGAAAATTTAAAAATTGTGGAACTGCCTGAAAGCCATGATCAAAAAAAGAGCCTATAAATAATTTTTCAAGAAATTATCAAAAAAACTGGCCTAATATTCTAGAACCAGAGGATAAAATAAATATTGAATCCACCAATCACCTCCTGAAAGAGATCCCAAAAGGAATACTGATAAGAATATTGTAGTCAAATTCCAGAACTCCCAGGTCAAGGAGAAAATATTGCAAGTATCTAGAAAGAAACAATTTGAGTATTGTGGAAATACAATCAGGATAACACAAGATCTAGCAGCTTCTACATTAGGGGATTACAGGGCTTGGAATATGATATTCCTGAAGTCAAAGGAGCTAGGATTAAAACCACAAATCACCTACTCAGCAAAACTGAGTATAATATTTCAGGGGAAAAAATAGTCATTCATTGAAATAGAGGCCTTTCAAGCATTCTTGATGAAAAGACTAAAACTGACTGGAAAATTTGACTTTCAAACACAAGAATCAAAGAGAAGCATGAAAAGGTAAAGAGGAAAGAGAAATTATAAGGGATCTACTAAAATGAATTGCTAACATTCTTACACGGAAAGATACTATTTGTAACTCGAGACTTTTCTCAATATTTGAGTCATTAGAGGGATTATGGACATATAGACAGAGGGCACAGTGTGAGTTGAATAGGAAGGAATGATATCTAAAAAATAAAATTACAAGGTGAAAAGGGAATATATTGAGAGGAGAAAGGGAAAAATAGATTGGGGCAAATTATCTCTCACATAAAGAGGCAAGAAAAAGCTTTTTCAATGGAGGGGAAGAGGGGAGAGGTGAAAGGGAAAGAGCAAACCTTGCTCTCATCACATTTGGTTTAAGGAGGGAATAACATGCACACTCAATTTGCTATGAATATCTATCTTACACTACAGGAAAGTAGGGGAGAAGTGGGTAAGTGGGCTGGGGAATGATAGAAGCAGGGCAAATGGGAGGAGGGGCTGATTAGAAGTAAACACTTTTGAGGAGGGATCGGGTCAAAAGGGGTATAGAATAAATGGAGGGCAGGATAAGATGGAAGGAAATATAGTTAGTCTTTCACAACATAACTTCTATGGAAGTTTTTTACATAACTACACATGTATAACCTATATTGAATTACTTGCTTTCTCAGTGGGAATGGGTAGGGAGGGAGGAAGAGAGAGAAGGTAGAATTCAAAGTTTAAGAAATGAATATTAAAAATTGTTTATATATGCAACTGGAAAATAAGATATTTAGGCAATGGGGTATAGGATTCTACCTTGCCCTACAAGAAAATACAGGGGATGTGGATAAGAGAAGGGAGGGGTGTGATAAAAGAGAGGGAAGATTGGGTAAAGGGTTAACCAGAATGCAATCTGTCCTGGGGTGGGCAAAGGGGAGAGACAGGAGAAAATTTGGAACTTAAAATCTTGTGGAAATGATTGCTGAAAACTAAAAATAAATTTTTTTTTAAAAGAAATAACCTGGAAAAACAGGGAGGAGTCCATTGATCATTTCATTGTTTATTCTGTCATTTAATACTGTTTGAATATGTTGTATGTGTAAGACACTGCTGAGAGCTGGCTTCTCTAGTACATTTAAAACATGTACACTCTGTGCCTCACTTTCCTTATCTATAAAATAAAAGGTTTGGGCAAGTTAATCACTAAGGTTTTTCCATATTTAAAAGCAAACAACCCCCACAAAACAAATCTGATTCTATGGTTTGTTTGTCAAAGATTCAATTTGTAGTTATTTTTCCAGGGTTTATGAAATCATATATTATTTTCCTAATGATCTGGTACTCACAGAATTGAGTAGTATGTAGCTAGACACTTGTTATGAATCGTGAAAGGCATTTTATACAGAAATCCCAGGCTCCTTTCATTAGAAAAGAAAATTCTCACTTGACCAGGGGATTCCATTGTCTCAGGAGAGCAAACTTAGGTCAACACTTCTGTATGTTATTTTATCTTATTTTTTAATTTTCTAAAGTTGCTGAGGACACTATAAAACCAACATCACCAATAAGGGTAGCCCAAACTCCCTATCTCCAAACCATTGGATTCTACTTCAATATCTGTTTTAAATGTTCTACGGAAGCCATAATTGAGGAGTATTCTGCACATAAGATACTATATTCGAGTGGTATTGAGTGACAGAATAAACAAAAGAGCTGACCACTGGCCTCCTCCATATTTTTCCAGATTATTTTAATCACTCTGCCCCCAATGGTCTGTTATTATAATGGTTTATTGGAATACAATCTGGAGTAGGGTGGGGTAGTGCAGTAGGAAAAGTTCTGATCTTGGAGAAATACATTTGCAGTCACTGAATATAAATGACACCCCTGTAATTGACTTCTCTGGAATTTATTTTCCTTAACTGTAGAAGTTGGGGATGGGGTGGGGGGGGAGTGTAGATTATTAAATTCCCTCCCAATTCTATGACTCAGGATACAAATCAGTAAGGGAGCGATATCTTTACAACTACCCTGAAATAGCTACTTTTAAAAATCTTTTCTGTTCTCTTGTATTTTCTTCTTTTATTCTTGAGACCATACAGCAAGCTGCTCCTTTTCAGCTGCTTCTCTAAGTAATCTGAAAATTGTGACAAGTGGGTAGGCCCAAAAGTTGCTAAGCCAGAACCTAAAAATGTAGCCCTCTTGGAAAGATGATCCCCTGCTCTTAAGTGGATCTAGAAGGACATTGGAGAGAAACTATATACCCTGGGCAGATGAGACTTAACAAAGGAAAATCAATAATTCCAGTCTGTCAGTGTCTTAATGGTGCACAGGACTCAGAGAAATCTTAGACACTTAATGGCATACTGTTAAGAGATTTATCAAGGGCCTATGAAAAACCATGGTGGAATTATTGTTTGAGCTCTTTTGGAATAGATATTAAATATGCAAGCCTCTCTGATGAGCAAAATGCAGTGGGAGAAATGGGCAGTGGTCTAATATCTAGTCATCTCAGAAATGAATGCACACATAATAGTTGGATGCCTATCACTAACTTGTCTTCTGTATGAAGCAGATGAGGAAGCCCAGTTAATTAACAGTGCTTTGATTATGTGTTATACATTATATAGGATGTATACATAATAGAACGCATTCTATTTTGGGGGGGCTCATCTTCACTTTTTTATTCTTTTCCTTACAGCTTTAAAAAGATGCCCTTTTTGCTGAAAGACTGTTAATTTTAGAGAATCCCTCTGCAGTCTTTTTTATGGCTATATTACTTTTTTTTTTCCTTTCACTGACCTTGCTCTGTCTGCTGTCTTGCCTTCTTTCAAATAAGCCCCTCTCTCACCTTTTGCACATGTTGGTCAATGATTTGTTATTTCAAAGTTGTTACTGTGGAATGGAGAAGGAGATGCCAGGGGAAGGACTTTTGACTGATTTCTGAATATTTTTCTCTTGGTCTTGACAAATTGCCCTTGGTAATGAAGACTTGAAGGAACTGTTATTAGAGATTAAGAAAGAAATGGTATAGAAGTTAATTACCTGGAACCCAAAAGTCTTTATTCTTTTTTTTTCTTTTTTTTGTCAGTGGCCTAGTTCTGGACTATAAAGACAAACCAATGAGAATCATCTGGCAGATAATCAGACTTTCTCTGAAATACTAACTAATTAGACTCTCTTGTCTGTCCTTAAAGACAAATTGGTGAAGGCTAGCCTTTGTGAATTGTACTTTGCCTTGAACCTTGGTGATATTTCCAATATTGAAGGAAACTGCCCAAATAGAGAAATGGAAGTTTATTATCAAGATAATTGCTGAATAATGAATTATTGCTGCTTGGATAGAAATACAATCTTTATTTTATCTCTTTTATTTCTTTAGGGGTTTTAACATTTGCAATGCAAATGGATTCAGAATAAACCTTCTGTGAAAAGACTCACATCCTGTGATAGTGGCTAATTTTGTTCCTAATTGGAGCTGTGAACTATTCAAGGAAAAAACCTTCAACGCTGTCCAAAATCCACTGGTTTGAAAGAAATCCAGATGTCATTAATGTTATGGAAGGCCCCTGGTGAGAGATGGGGGCTGCCCAGAATCATTTTGCCATTGGGCGATATTAAAGCTGGCGATCCCACTGCGTCACCACCTCTGATAGCAATTTACTTTAGTACATTATGACCTGATCAATATAATGCCCAAGGTACAGCCTCTCCAGGGAGCCCAACAGAGTTGTCCAATCAAAACCATAGGAGGAAGATCCAGCCTTTGGAACTCAACGTTTAACCAGTTTTCAGATCTTTCTGTGCCCTTCCAAGTCTTGCTCATTAATAGATTTTGCAACCACAACAATGCTGTGTTGTCTAACGAAACTTTAGTAACTGAAGAACATAGAAACTGATGAGATGAAACCAGAGGCTACTGGTGGCTGGCTGTGAATTATAAAATGTATTATTCAAAAGTGAAAATTGTCATTGTTGAAAAATAAAAATTAGGCCTGAGAAAGTCTTATTGGGTCATGACAGACCTGTCAGTGGTAGAACCCCAGAGCCTGTTTTTCTGGTTGGATGAGGATGATGGTTCTCTCTTTGCTGGAATTTCAAATGATGATACTTTCTTGTTCCAGGAATAATAATTCATGATTTTGTGCTGTCCTAAATACAGTGTTATAAATATTCAATCTAGCTACCAAATAACAGTCGGGAATTAAAGGAAGCATTGCACCAGCTAACTAAAGCAGTCTGGCATCTAAAGTACCTTACATGCTTTTAATGTGTCTCACCTGACTTTGAGGCAGTTAGGTCACACGGTGGATAGAGTGCTTGGCCTGGAGTCCTGAAGACTTGAGTTCAAATAGGCCCTGAAACTGTATGACTTACAAGGTCACTTACCCTTGTTTGCCTCAGTTTCCTCATGTGAATAATGAGCTAGAGAAGAAAATGGCAAATCACTCTAACATCTTTGCCAAGAAAACCCCATATGGGGTCATGGAGTTAAACAGGACTCACTAAAAATAACAACTTGACCTTACAGAGGAAGCAAAGAGGTTGACAAAAAAGATGAGAAATGGAGTGATCAGGGCATGAGGTAAGGTAAATAAATTATTCACTCCCTTCTCCCCTTCATCCAATTCATACTTGCAAAGAATTAAAAGGGGTTATAGATAATAACTGTTTACAACTGGCAGTGACTTCCCTCCAAGGGAGTCATACAAGCTTGTTTGGTGCCATGTAGCCTGGTTGTAGGGGACCAGTAATGAAGGACCAAATGGATCATATGCTTGATTTTCCTTGATAGAGTTATTAGTTTATCCATTGCTAATTGAGATCCTTGGGGGAAGGGGTATCATTGTGGGAGTAGATCAGATTTATTTATTTTTATTTTAAAATATAAGCTATTTCCCAGGTTCCCTATCACCAGCCTTAAAAATGTACCTCTACTGTACCTATTTCTTCTTCTGTTGTTTTGGTTTTTAACTTTGCAAAAATATATTTACTCCAAAGACAGCAAAAACAGTACTTTGGGGCAGGCTCTCCTCTAAATTATTTCTGTCCTGGGGAGAGTGAGCCAAGATTTAATTCTACTTCTACTTCTACATAGCATTGGTATTATTGAATTCACATCGAAATGTGTCATAGCAGATGTATTAGTCCTTGTTTCAGTCATTGCTTGGTTGGATTCAGAATTTAATTCTACTTCTACATAGCATTGGTATTACTGAATTCACATCGAAATGTGTCATAGCAGATGTATTAGTCCTTGTTTCGGTCATTGCTTGGTTGGATTCAGAAGATCATTCTGTAGGGCTTGGATCATTGACTGGCTGGCTGTACCCTCCAGCCTGGCGCTCTGCTCCTTGACCTCCTGGTTGAGTGATCTCCTAACCTTCTAAAGCTTACAAGGTCATACACATGCCCAACACACTTCATGAAAACTAGGAAAGAATGTGACAACAGGGAGAGAATCATCAGGGTCATTTGCTCTCAGCTCCATGCCAGTTCCACGTGGCCAAGACTTGGAGGTCCTCACCAGCTCATCCTCCTAGCTGCAACGACAATAAATCTGGAAAGAGCAAAGAAAGCTATGCCTACTACTGTTACTCTAACAACATTTTTTAAAAGCATCTGATTCCTTTCCCACCACTTTCTTGCTAATAATAGTAACAATTAATAATTTTAATGATAGTATAATCAATAGAGGAAGCAGCCATTGCATAATGAGTAGACAGAGTCAGTTAAAGTCAGATTAAAATCAGCAAGATCTGGGTGCAAGTCTCTCCTCTTACAAGTTGGTTAAATGCCCTTGGGAAAGCCAATGAAACTCTTGGCCTTAGAGTAGGTGCTTATCTGCATCATCAGAGAGTGTCTTCACCAGGAATGCCCTATGCCATTGAGATCCTGTTTTGTCTTTGTCTTAGGCTCAAGTATTATCTCCATGTAGCTAACTGCACAACCTCTATCTATCCAGCCCCGATCTCTGTTGAGTTTCAGTCCCACATCATCATTTGTTTTTTTACATCATAAAATTTTTTTAGACATTTCTTTCAGGAGTTATCTCCAAGACAATGTATCCAAAATGGAATTTGTTAACTCTCTCCCTGCCTCCCAAACCCCATTCTCTTCCGAATTTACTTATCTCTGTAGAAATACTTCTAGTATAGCACACCACCATATTTCTGATCTTCCAGATTTATAACTTTGAATCGTCATCATTCCTCACCCCATATATCTAATCAGTCACTAAATCTTGCTTTCTCTGCTGTCCAGCATTTGTTACATGCTACCCTTTCTGTCCACCCACATAGCTACCACCTGAGTTCATAGTCTTAACACCTTTCAATTAGATAATTTCGACATCCTCTGGACTCCCTGTCTCAGACTCTCCCCAGCCCTGACCATCTTCTCTGTACAAAGTAATTTTCCTGAAGGGCAATCTGACTATCTGACTCCCTTAATCAACTCTCTTGGCTTCTTATCATCTTTAGGATAAAATATAAAGCCCTTTCATTAGCTTTTAAGTCCCTCAATAGATCAACCTCAACTTATTTTTTGGACTCATGTTCCATCTCCTCTTTTCTGTCTTTCTTACACAACACTTTCCAACTCTTATCTACATGCCTTCCTTCTGGCCATCTCCCATGCCTGGAGTGCATGCTTTTCTAAGTTCTACTTCAGAGTTCCTCTCTTCTTTTAACATGCAGGTCAAGCATCATCTTGGGCATGACGATTTTCCTGATCCCACTCCGTGCTAATGCCTTTCATCCCAAACTACTAGGCACTTCATTTCTTTGCATATATTTGTATTAATTCACCACATTTATACTGTATATGTTGATACATATCCCCCACTGAAATGTACGTTTTGGTGAGGAGGAATTATTCCATTCTCCATACTTGTATCTCTATGTTTACTGTGGTACCTGATATATAGCAGTCTTTATAAATATTTAATGATTGACTACTTATTGGTTGATCACAAGGATATGATGAGTGGTGTAAAGGGAAGAGTACTGTGAAAAGAGGAATATTGGCTCTGGGTAATCTTGGGAAGTCCCTTAAAGTCTATGAGTTTCACTTCCTCATGCCCACATTGCTTCATGTAAAATGTGGGGTCTGGTTTAGATAATCAGCTCTACATATTAGGCCACATGATTGCTAAGCTTCTTTTGTTTCAGGAGCCATGAAGAACCTTCCATTTTATGGTCAAAGATCTGTCTCTCCCTGTCCTGTATGTTGCCAGATCACTTTTGCCCTACTAACAACTACATGCAAAGTAGCAGTCAGCAGTTGATTTGTGCCTTGGGTAAGTCAGATGAGGTGATCTCTGCCAGTCTCTTCCAACTCAGATTATGAGTTCACATTGCTTTGTACTGGGCTGATCAGAGATGAAGAGGTAGGAATCAGCATTGTTAAGAACTGACATTTACATCCAAAAACCAAATACATGTGCCATTGAGGAACTTCCTCTACCATAGAAGATCTGGGACCAAGAGTCTTAGATAATTGGTAACACAAAGATTAAGTGATTGTTCAGTGTCATGTGACTAGTATTTATGTATAAGACCAAGGTCTTAAAGATCCCAAAATATAGCTCTCTATTTGCTGCACCATCCTGCCATTCTAAGACTATAAATTGCAGAACAGGTGTTTAGCTGGATATATTGTTAGGGGGTGTCCTTCACATGAAATGACAGACCGATTTTTATTAAATATATGGCATTTTAAAATCTGTACAATGCCTTATATAAAATCACACACACACACACACACACACACACACATATATAATATACATATACACACACACACACACACACACACACACATATATATATATATATATATATATATATATATATATGTAAAGAGAGCTTTTTTTTTTTTTTAACAAATCCATGAGGCAAGTACTAGATGTAGATAAATAAATACATAGACAGATAGAAGTAAATATAGGTAGGTAGACAGACATAGACAAATAGCTAGGCGAATTGCTAGTAAGAGAGTGAGATTGATAAATAGATGATAAAGAGGTAGATAGATAAGCAGGTGGGTAGGGAGGTAGTAGATAAATAGGTATGAAGGGAGGTAGAGAGGTACATAGATCATTAGGTAGATAGATAGATAGATAAGTAGGCAGGGAGGTAGGAAGAAAGGTAGCTAGGTAGATAAGTAGGTAGGGAGGTAGGGGACATACAGGGAGAGAGAGAAATAGGTAGGTAGATAGAAAGAAATAAAGATAGAGAGATAGATATAGATAGATAGATAAGATTGCTTATTAAATGCTATGTTCCAGGCTCTGTGCTATGTATTGGAGATACAAATGGGGGGATGATAATCCTTGCCTCTGAAGAGGTTACCTTCTCATGGGAGAAGACAGACAGAAGGGAGCTCAGTCTTCCTGTATCAGGACAAGATTAAAACCAGAATTGGTCTCTGAGAGCCAAGGGAGATTCAAGGGGAATGTCTGCTTTTCCAGTTGGAAAGAAGTAGAGATGGTGGTCTGAATGGAAATGGATTAGAAGAAATTGAGCCTCAGAGAGCTTTAATGATTTGCTTATGGCCACATAGCTAGTTAGAATCAGAGTTGAGATGGGAACCCAGATTTTCCCAACACCAGTTCTAGCATTTTATAAGATTTTAGAACTGAAAGGTGTTGAAAAAGTAATGTAATCCAAACACCTTGTTTAGTGATAGGGAAACTGAGAGCCCAGACCCCAGCTTGTGTAAAGTTGAAGGATAGATAGGTTTTTGATAAGAAAATAGCAGGAAGGATGATCTCTATATCTATCTTTATCTATGTATATCTATATCTATCTCTGTATCTGTCTATATCTATATCTACATCTATATCTATGTGACGAATGTATAGACCAGCCTGGCTGGAACAGAGGATCCTTATAGAGGAATTATATCTGAGTGATTAGTTCTGGTGACATTCATATTTTTATATCGTTTAACTTCTTATACTCTATATCCCAGATGTCCTTGTAGGAGACTTCCCTGGTGATTTATTGACTTTCTGAAGTTGTACCCTTTGCTTAACCAGCTTCATGGCTCAAGTCTAATAAAATATGACAGTAATTAAAATTCATTAACAAGTACTGGTTGTGATGGATAAAATGTAACAATAAAGCTGCACAAATACTCTAACATGGTGGCCTCATTTGATGGTCTTATTAGTACAAGTAAGATTAAAAAGACAAATCTAAATCCTGGCTGGAGTTGTGTGTAGGAAGCAATACTGATTGTGTGACCCGACCTGTATTACTATATAGCTCTGTATCTTGGTTTGCCTTTTTTCAATATTTGAACAGATTATTTGGACAAGATATCAATGGTCTACTGGACAGATTCAAAGCCCAGGTCAGCTCTCTCAAGTGGTTGTTTCAAAGTAAGTAATGATGTTAACAAGATTGGCGGGTGTTGAAATGCTTTTCTGAGGTTTGTATTTTTCTCCTTTCCTTTCCAGCTGTATCATGTGTCACCATGATTATGTGCTGGGGCTTTCCTCCTGACACTTGAAAAATTAGTTATGGCAGTTTGTTTACTTACTGGGCTGTCAGGTGTGAACTTAGTGACTTAAGTCAGCACAGAGGTCAAGTTTTCTTGCATTTTGACTTCAATAAAGTCCCTTTAGGTTTGAAAACCACATTCCCAGCTTCCACTGAGCCATTGAAGAGTCAGAGAAATAAGAGGACCAAATACTCACTCCTGTTATTGTGATGAATTTCATACGTAGCCAGGTTCAACTGGTGGAGAATGGGAAATGGATAAGCCTCAGGAGATGAGGGATCATGATGCTGCAGCCATTCTGATAGACATGATGCTTGGTCTTTGCTTCATCTAGACTGGGATGGGAAACCTTTTCATATTGGAAGACTACATTAATATGTATCTGTAATCAGATAAGTGTGTGTTCAATAAACTTCAATTAGATATACTTAAAAATGTACATTGTGTAATTCTGTATCTAATTCAGCTAAAAATCCAAGCATAGAATGCACAACTGGAACAATATCTTTTCCTAGAATATTTCCCTGTAAAGTCTAAGGTAGCAAGGATTGTTGTACAGGGGAAAGGGCGCTAGCTTTGGAGTGAGGTTGAAGGTTTGAATGTTACTGCTGTGACTTTCGACCAGCATGACCTTGGACAATTTTAATTTTCTTCCATTGTAAAATGAGATGATTCCACTAGACTGTTCCAGCTCTAAATTTCTGAATCTGTGATTACGGTGTGATTTCAACTAGATGCTCTGTCTTTTCCAGTTCTTTGTTAAGAATAGTTAGATGGATGCATTCGTTATTTATTTTTTTATAAATATCCCTGCCATTGCTTAAACAGGTATCATTTGCAGAAAACAGTAAGGGAGTATTTAGGGTATTCAAAAAGCAATGGTTCCTCCTGGGGGGAGGGGTGTAGGCTGTAGGATCCCTTCAGTTTGAGAATAAAGGAGATAGGGTGTGTGCACTAAGTATGCTACCAGTATGGAACCTCCCTGGAGTAGAGGGCCACCTACCTAAGGAGGGACAAATAGACCAGGATGCAACCTGAAGGATGGTCTAACTTGTATACAAGACCAGGATGCAACCTGAAGGATGGTCCAGCTTGCATACAAGCTTGCATACAATACAAGTCAGTATTGGTGTTGGACTGTGAGTGGCCTCTATAGTCTCATCCTGGGCAGGATCAAGAGACCCAAAATCAAACAAAAGAGATCTAGGCCCAATGGGAAGGAGAAATTTTCTTGATTTTAGATAACTAAGTGGTGCATCTGAGATTACAGATAAAATGGTGATGGATGTTGTTCTGTGGGACAAAGGTCTAGGCAGGAAAAGAGAAGGCAAGGGATTCTGGGTGGTCAGAATTTACTCATGAAGGTAAAAAGGGCATGCTTTATTGAGTTATCAGGTCATCCTCCAAATATCTAACTTTTATGTAACCTGTAGGCAATTTCCATTTGGGATAATTTTATTGAAGAAAGCGTATAGAGTGCTAGACATAGTTTTAGGATGACTTGGATTTGAATTTCAAACTTAGACATTCATTTAGTAGTTGTGTAATCCTGAGCTAGTCACTTAACTTGCACTGTTCCAGTTGCTGTAGTCAGAGATTCGTGATAATAGCTGCAGCTCTTTATGATTAAAGGCTTTTATGGAGGTAAAAATGAAACAATATTTGTCAAGAACTTTGCAAAACAGTATCAATTAGTAAAAGTTTTTTTTAAAAACTTCTTTATTTTTAGTTTTCAACAGATACTTCCACAAGATTTTGAGTTCCAAATTTTCTTCCCATCTCTCCCCTCTGCTCACTCCAAGGCAGAGTTGATTCTGATTATCCCTTCCCCCAACATGCCCTCTCTTCTATCACACCCCTCCCTTCTCTTGTCCCTATCCCCTCTATTTTCTTGTAGGGCAAGATAGATTTCTATACCCCCTTGCCTGCATATCTTATGTCCCAGTGGCATGTAAAAACAATTTTTAACATTCATGTTTCAAACTCTGAGTTCCAATTACTCTCCTTTCCTCCACCCCTACCCATCCCCACTGAGAAGACAAGCAACTCAATATAGGTTATACATGTATAGTTATGCAAAACACCTCCATAACAGTCATATTAAGATAGACTAACTCTATTTCCCTCCAACTTATCCTGCCCCCCGTTATTTTCTATTTTCTCTTTTCACCCTATCCATCCTCAAAAGTGTTTACTTCTAATTACCCTTCCTCCCATTTGCCCTCCCTTCTGTCATCCCCCCCACCCCACTTATCCCCTTCCCCCTACTTTACTGTAGTGTAAGATAGATTTTCATTCCAAATTGAGTGTGCTTGTTATTCTCTCCTTAAGCCAAACAGGATGAGAGTAAGTTTCACTCTTTCCTTCTCACCTCCCCACTTTTCCCCTCCATTGAAAAAGCTTTTTATTTCCTCTTTTGTGTGAGGGATAATTTGCTCCATTCTATTTCTCCTTTTCTCTTCCCAAAATATTCGTCTCTCACCCCTTAATACTATTTATTTAAGACATCATCCCTACCTATTCAACTCACCTTGTGCCCTCTGTCTATATGTCAATAATCCCTGAAACCATCCTAATACTGAGAAAAGTCTGTAGGAATGTAAACAGTTCAACTTCAGTAAGTCCCTATCTCTTTTCTATTTACTTTTTCATGCTTCTCTTGATTTTTGTTTTTGAAAGTCAAATTTTCCAATCAACTCTGATCATTTCAACAAAAATCCTCTATTTCATTGATTGATCAATTTTTCCCCTGAAATATTATACTCAGTTTTGCTGGGGAGCTGATTCTTGGTTTTAATCCTAGATCCTTTGACTCCTGGAATATCATATTCCAAGCCCTTCGAACTCTTAATGTAGAAGCTGCTAGATTTTGTGTTATCCTGATTGTATTTCCACAATAGTCAAATTGTTTCTTTCTGACTGCTTGCAAAACTCCTTGATCTGGGAGCTCTGGAAGTTGACTACAATATTCCTAAGTGTTTCCTTTTGGGATCTCTTTAAGGAGATGATCAGTGGATTCTTTCAATATCTATTTTACCCTTTAGTTCTCGAATATCAGGCCAGTTTTCCTTGGTCATTTTTTGAAAGATGAAATCTAGGCTCTTTTTCTGACCATGGTTTTCAGGTAACTCCATAATTTTTAAAATTATCTCTCTTGGATCTATTTTCCAGGTCAGTTGTTTTTCCAATGGGATATTTCATATTTCTGCTATTTTTTCATTCCTTTGGCTTTGTTTCATAATTTTTTGATTTTTCAGAAAGTCATTAGCTTCCATCTGCTCCATTCTAATCTTTACATAATTATTTTCTTCAGTGAGCTTTTGGACCTCTTTTTTTCCATCTGGTTAATTCTGCTTTTTAGGGCATTCTTCTCCTCACTGACTTTTTCTATCTCTTTTGCCATTTGGGTTAGTCTATTTTTTAAAGTGTTATTTCTTCATCACTCTTTTGGATCTCCTTTAGCAAGCAGTTGACTTATTTTTCATGATTTTCTTGCATCACTCTCATTTCTATTCCCAATTTTTGCTCTACTTCTCTTGCTTGATTTTCAAAATCCCTTTTGAGCTCTTCCATGACCTGAGATGAATTAATATTTTTCTTGAAGTCTTTGGGTGCAGGAGCTTTGACTTTGTTGTCTTCTCTTTATATACTTTGATTTTCCTTATCACCAGAGTAGGATTCTATAGTCTCATTCTTTTTCTGGTTTTTGCTCATTTTCTTAGCCATTTACTTGACTTTTGAACTCTTTGTTAAGGTAGCTCTCTGTTCCAGTGGGGATGTGGGTAGAGGGTATGCTATCAGTTGCTTGATCCCCCCACAATCTGTGGGCCTAGAGCTCAAGAAACAGTCGCTGAAGCTGCCCCTGCCATGGCTGTCAGGGGTTCCTCTGAGTGCTCTTCCACCCTTTCAGTTGCCCTGGGGCTAGGGCCACATCACTCTATTTTTTCACGCAGGTCACACAGATTTTTTTCACTGACCTTCCAATTTGTCCTCGGGGTTTTGGGGTCATGAAATCTGGAAACTGCCACAGGTGCCCAAGATTCAGTTCCCCAAGGCCTATTTATGTCCCAGCATGACCCCACTGCACTGTGCTCTACTCCCAACATGGCACAATAGACACTTCCCAACGACTTTCTAGGCTGCCTTCACTGTAGATTTGCTTTACTCCGTAGTTCTGTGGGCTCTGCTGCTCTAGAATTTGTTTAGAGTCATTTTTTACAGGTACTTGGCTGACCTTGGGGGCAGTGCTCTAGAAAGTCTGTACTCCACCATCTTGAATCTGCCACAATATACATTTCATAAGTTCTTACTATATGTCAGACATTGTGCTAACAGCTGAATATACAGAAAAAAGACAAGCCCTGCTCTCAGGGTGCTTATGATCTAATACATTATAAATCTAACATGCTGAATAAATTACAGTAAGTAGCACTTATACTATGTTCTAAGATTTGCAAGGCACTTTATGTTTATTGTCTCATTTGATCCTTTCTGCTATCCTAGAAGGTAGGTTTTACAGATTTTACAGATGAGGAAATTAAGGAAAGAAGAGGTAAATTTAGAAACCTTGCTCAGGATCATACAGCTAGTCCGTGTCTGAGATAAGACTTGAACTGAGGTCTTTCTGAACGGCCGCAGCAGCAGCAAGAGCAACAGCCAAAGTACTATTCATATGCTACTCTAGTGGATGGAAAGTGAGGAGGGCTTGGGGTTAAATCCCCATTATGAGACATACTATTTCTGTGACATTAGGTAGGTCACTTAACCTCTCAGAGTCCCAGGAAGTTCTGAGTGTTGACCTGTATCAGTAGATGGTTTTCCTCATCTGGGGAACCAAATAAATCAAAATCCAAGCAAAAAATGCATGAATATTATATTTCAGACATGTGAAAATTATAGTACTATAGTAACATTTGGCAGTTATCCCTTGGTAAGTAGTCTATATGATACATGAACAAATGAGAGACCATGAAATTTAAAATTATACAGAATGATGGCACTGTTCCTCTAAATACAGAACACCTAAACTGCTTACTTTCAATTCAGTCACAAGTCAACATTTACCAGGCACTGACTCTGCTTCCCTTAGTCACTGAAATATGAAGATTAAAAGTAATAGCCTCAGTCTTTAAAAAGTTTACATTTGAATGCTTCTCCTCATTTAAGGGGTTTAATGTGTTTAATGACTTTAGTATCTTTTTTTGCCAACTCTATCATGCTAGAGTAAGGTGTCAGAACTGAAAAGAATCCTGAACTCCACATAATTATGTCTCTAATTGTTAGGGTGACTCATGCAAGCTGCTTCCTTCTTTCTGGATTTACTACTAAATATGACAAGTGCTTACAATTAAAAAAAAAATCAAAACTGTTGTACTTCTTTGAGATTCTGCTAGGTTTGCACCTTGACTTTTCTCTAGACAAGTCAAGTGACAGGAATCCATTTGGTTATTCCTACATTAGAAAAACTAAACAAAATACTCTTACTGGGTGGATTTTTAACCTCTAGACAGATTTATCTGCCAAATTCAAGAAAGAATTTAACTTGACTCTGCCCTTGCTCAATCTCTATATCTGCTGTTTACAAATGAGTATCTCTAGGTGCTGTTTACAGATGAGTATCTTAAAAATGCTGACATTTAATTATTGCCTAATCCTCAAATCTAGGATCTCACTGCACTAGACCTCCAGAATATTCATTTGAAAAGTATTGCTTCCCTTTGAATCAACTTGCTTTAGAAGAAATTTGAAATTGGAGTGATGCCTATTGGTCCATTCATGCAACACAAACATCCTGCTTTTTAGCTGCTGCTCCCCATGTCTAGGACTAGGACATCTGTGCTGTTAGCCTGATACTCTCAAGCTGGCTTCAGATCATGCATGAATTTTCTGTGTGTGGGCTTCAAAAAGCTGTGAAATAGATCCATTCAAGATGAGCACACATGAAAGAGCATAGTAAAAGAGGCCAATCAATCATTGAGATTTGCATGCCCCTTTCCTGAAAGCCCATTACAGAGAGCAATAGAATGGTGGAGAAAATATGACATTAGAAGTTCCTGTTCTACATACAGGCTGACTTGAATTTGATTTAAACATAAGCTGGGGTTCTTCACATATTCTTCTTTCTCCTTCCTCCCTCCTTTTCTTCCTTTCTTCCTTCTTTTCCTTTCCTTTCTTTTCCTTCCTTTAATCCTCCCTTCTCCTCCTTCCTTCCTTCCTTCCCTCCTTCCTTCCTTCCTTCCTTCCTTCCTTCCTTCTTTCCTTCCTTCCTTCCTTTTCTCCTTTGTAAGTTATATGGGAAATAAATAAGAGCATATGAGGTACACACTTGGAGAGTGGTTTGAAAAATATATTGTACAAAATTCAGTCTAGCTGCTGCAGCAGTCCCTGACTGCTGAAAACCTGGCTGGGTGATTTGTTTCTACCTCAGTGCTTTTACAAGCTGAATGCACCTTGCAGTACAATGGTTCCTATAAATATGGGGGTGGGGGAGAATACGCTATCTTAGACTAAGTGTAGAGTAATAGAACCTTGTAGACTAAAGCAAAATAAATACTGGGTTTAGTCATAACATTTCCAAGATGTTTTTTCCCACACTACTATTTATATAACACAAATCATGAAATCAAACTCAATGAACTATTGACAATGCAGGTGTTTTTTTTTTACATTTTATTGATACATTTTGTTTTTACATTACAAAATTTACAAATTATTGCCTCTTTGTGGGAGATCTCTTGTAAATGGTTAAACAATTAAAAAAACTGATAATATAGTGACCCCATCTGAAAATGCATCTGATATTTCATATCTATAGCATACACCACCTCTCAAATTTTTAAAATTAATAGAGATCTACTTCCTTTACCTCTCATCCTCTACATCATTGTGGGGAGGAGAAAGACAAAAAGGTTTTTGATATAAAAGATGTTTAACAAAGAAAACAAATTCCCTCAATATTTGTATACTATATGTATGTGTGCATATCTATGTGTATATATATATATATATATATATATACACATATATGTATATAAAATTCCATACCCTCAGAAATATATAGCATGTTTTATTATTAGTCTTCTAGAATAATAAATGGTCATTGCAGTTACTATAGTTCTTGTAAGTTTCAAAGTTGTTCATTTTTGCAAGGTTGTTATTGAAATAAATTGTTTTCCTAATTCTTATTTCATTCCTCCTAACTATATAAAAGTCATCAAAATTTTCATTTTTTTTTTAATTTTTTTATTAAATAAATTTATTTAACTTTTTACATTCATTTTCACAAGATTTTGGGTTCCAAAATTTTCTCCCCATTTGT
>CM053774.1:101291715-101304073 GCA_028658325.1 Potorous gilbertii | reverse complement strand
ACACACACACACATTCACACAAGCACGCACACACAGAGACAGAGCACAGAGTGAATTGAATAGGATGGGAACATATCTTAAAAGAAATCAAGGTAAACAGTGAGAGAGAAATGGAGTGGGAGGAGAGAGGGTGAAATGGAATGAAAGTTATCGAGCCACAAGGAGGGCTAGATATTTTTCCCAAGGTCACATAATAATCCAGAGAAGTCTCACTCTTCCACTTTTAGGCTCTATCTCTAGCTACTGGACTACATTCTTTGCACTGGATATTTAAACAAAGTACATTGGCTGCTTCCATTGGTAGAAAAGCAGGAACTTATATGCAAGATGGATTTTAAACTAAAGGCAAAGAAAGATTGCCTTAGATAAGGCAATTTTCCTTTGAAAATGTTACTGGTGTATGCTATGAGCCCAGTTACTGTTATACCAAGAGCAAAGGGCATAACTGTTTTGTAAATTAAATGATAGTACTTCAAATTAAGCAGAATAAGCAAAAATATTTTTGCCAAGATCTTTCAAAGTAGACAAAATAACAATGGTTGGCAATCATAAAGATTATGGAAAGGAATCCTCATTCTGTTTCTCGCAAGTAGTCTATAAATACTTTAAACACTGAGCATAATCTGGATAAAGGAAAATCTAAAGATAAATCACCTCTATGTATTTTTCTCTCTCCAAATACACCAAATCCCCAAGCCTTAGTGATCATTGTGACTTAATCTCTTGCTGCTGTATAATTTACACACATCAAGATTCATCTCTGTAAGCATGGACATAGTAACAAACCATTACAGGGAAAGTGTTTAGAGAACACAGGAAAAAGTGAAGTTGATTTTGCAATAGATGTGCCAGCTTTGAGACAGGTGAAGGAATCTGCCAGTTGTTGGAAACCTTAATTCAATTCATAGGAATAATGTGCCCAAAGGGATTAATATTCTGCTGTGAAGGTGGAAGAATGCCACCAAAGCCCAAGAAAAATCATAGCACCAGTAAGGTTCCAGAGAAGTCACTCCTACTACAAGGAAGGGTGCAGTTTTGTAGACCCATGCTGATTTAAGCTAGGGTTTAAGGATAGTGGAGTCTTACTTCTATTATTTACACTTTTGAACTGGATAAATTGTATTTAGCTAGCAGGCAATGTAGAAAAATAATATTTCATTTACCAAGAAAAGACTGGTCCTTAATGAACCTAATATATCATATTGATATGGAGATGAAATAAAATACAACTATATGTTTTTGGACAAGATAGGATATTTTTCATAGGATGACTCTTAAATAACAGGTTCTTTCAGGATAGAGACTGTAATCCAAGCTTTCTTGTCTAGGCAGCTCCTGAAGGGCAGAACTCCACCTGGCAACTCTGTTCTTGGAAGGGGGCATGTCATAAGTTTCCAAGAGTATACCGCTTAATATTCTCCTTTTCAGTGTCTATGGAAACAGGTTTCATGGGAAGCAATAGACTTGCTGTGTGTCAAGGTGGCATCAAAGTCACAGAAAATTGACTTCCTGCTGGAAGGTGGCGCTTGGTATGGCATTAGCTAGACTACCCACCTAAACTCAATTGACTTGCCATCTGCTCCACAGTGAAACTGGCATATTGGCTATAAGGAAACATACTGCCCTTATCAGGGCATTTGGGGTGGGAAGCCAATTGACCATGATCAGTAATGGTGATTAATTGTTGATGTTGAAATTCAGACTTCAAGCCAAAAGCTGTGAGAAGCCCAGTTCATTTGGAATGTTCATGCTGAAAGTTTATTCAGGTTACTCACTTGGGGGCTATTCTTTTTTTCCCTCTCCAGAATTCGTTTTGGGATGAAAATATATCCATCTAGTGATATTTAAGTCTAGTTATTGGTATCTAGGGATCACTAATCATGTTCTAGTAGGTTCTGAAGTGTGACTGGTTTTCATTTTTTATTTTTTCTGTCATAGAAAGATACGTAATAGAGGAATCCTGGGGAAATGGTGGAATAAGAAGTAACCCAAGGCATGTCTTCTTCTTGTTTCACTCTACTTCTTGACAACCCTGGATAAATCAGAGCAGTGGCAGAAAGGAATCAAATTTGGCAATGACAGGAAGAGGAAAATTGGAAGAACTGTCCAGGAGGCAGTTCTTAGAGAAAAAGTAAAACAAAAAACAACAATGAATTAGCTCACCTGGCAATCTCATCCCTAGGGCTCCCCAACCCACTCTACAACAACTCACTTCCTATGGCTCTTCTAGCCTAGAGAAACCACAGTTTGGGGCAGAGTTTTTAGAACTTAGTATCTTGCCAAGGGGTAAGGAGGAAGGCTCTCATACTCATGGGAGACAACGCCAAAAAAGCATTATTTCTCAGTTACAAGAACTCAAAGGAAAAATTGGATTATAGCATTCTGCATATCAAAAGATTGGTTAGCACCCTCCAGAATGACATCTTATGAGGCTGTTTGTTGACATTCAGGAAAAAGGAGGCATTTTTTTTTTCTTCAAGGGCTCTCAGAGGTGAGTTCATCCAACATGCGAATTGATTGAATAAAAAGAAATTAAACTACTTCAGAAAACAATGTGTAATCTGTCAATAGGCATCCATATGCAAATGTGGATATTTTATTATTTAGTATGGAAGCTTTAATATTGCATTTCCGTATGTAGGATATATAGAACTACTATGAATAAAGTAGATATAGGGGTAGTACTACCTAAATAGATTTTTGGAATTTATTAAGGTTTTCCCATAGGCTTTTGCTCATGTGTAATATTTACAATATTAACAGTCTCTGGCATAATTATAACTCTAATTCTCTCTCTCTTTCTCTGTATATATATATGTATATATATGTATATATATATATATATACACACACACACACATAGATTCTCCCTTGCAAAGTCTGATGAGGTTCTGGGTATTTGGTTCCAGAAATACTTCCAGGGTCATGAGCAAATTTGAAAGTAGCAAATTGATTCTGCAATAGAAAGCCCCAGGAGATTCAATGTCAAGTTCTCAACCCTTACTTCATTTGGATTTCTAATATTAGTTTATTTTTTTTTCCTTTGGAAAATTTCTTGTCATGCTTGATGGCACACTTTTTCTCTCTCCTGTGGAGATTCATGAGTACCTCTACTTTTCCATCCCTCCTCAGTTCCCATTAAATAGGAAGATTATTCTCCATTTAGGGGCTAAAGCCTCTTCTTTCTCCTGATATTCCCACAAGCCAGAAATTAAGGCACATTGACTCATATGGATTTTGATGTCACCACTTATATTTCAAACAAATGAAAAGGTACAAGAATCCAAAGGAGTTTGTTACTGAGATAACAAAGGGTAGATAGTGTCAGCTTGGGAGGACTGAAAGGTTTCTCTCTGTTTCTTTCCTTAGTACTTCCCTTAGACAGAAGGAAAATAAGGTTTAATTCAGGTGAAGATAAGGGCTTTGCTTTCTTGAGCGGACAAGGAGTAGATGTACATAGTCCAAGCTGCTCACCACAGTTTCTCCTCTCAGTTATCAGAATCCTCTGGATTATTCCCTTGTCATCCTCCACCTTCCATCATACCCAATATCACCCTGCACAGCTTGAGGGAGAGGAGGAGAAGAGGACAGAAAACCCAGGGTATAAGAAACAACGCTGAATATAGTCTGTCTCAACATCACTCTCTCTTCAAGGCTAACCAAGTTGAATCATCCATGCTCTTTTCCCCAGAGCACTCTCCAAATGCTGCATTCAAGCATCATGAGTCTTTGTGAACTCTGGGTAAAAGTCAGCTTGGTTGCTATAGATACTTCGGGAGGCCTGAATCTCCCTGGAAACAGTTTCAGACTGGTGAACCAGAGGCTATATATGCAAGACAAATAAATGAAATGTTTCTTTCCAGTTAGCAATAGACAAGGCTATGAATGGGGTATAAATCAGGATGAGAGTGGGAGGAAGAAGTCAATTAATTAACTCTGCTAAGAGGGTTTAGATACTTCAGAAGATTAACTTCTCTGAGACAGGGTCTTGGGTTTTTATACTAATTTCCTCTAGGGAGTGGAAATTTGTTAGAACTCCCTGTGAAAAAGTCTTTCTTCAATATTATTTGACGTAGTTTTGGACATGTTAGTTCTAAGAATGTGACAAGAGAACAAAATTAAAGGCATAAACATTGGTCAAGAGAATAAAATCTATCTCTGCTTGGAGAGAACATGATAGCGTATTTAGAAAATCCCAACAATAAAAATTGTGGATAGTTTCATGAGAAAGAAGGATATGAAATAAATCCACAAAAATCATTAAAATTTTGATATAGCACAAATAAAAACATAAAGGAAGAAAAATTCCTTCCAAAATGACTACACAATGGATAAAATATTTAGAAGTTAGCCTATCACAAACATGCAGAACTGATATAAATGCAACAGCAAAAGACTATAGAAATAAAAGGTAAATGATTGAAGAGCTATTCAGTGCTCATGGTTGGGCCATTCCAATATAACAACTCTGGTAGTATCTAAATTAATTTACAGATTTATTGCTTAACTGACCATATAACCAAGGGTATAGTATTTAAAGCTAGAAAACAAAACACAACAATAAAACTAATTTAGAGAAAAAGTGGTCTAGAACATTAAGATAAATAATGAGAAAATGTGAATTCAGGGACAGTAGCACTACATGAACTCAGAAATAAAATCTAGTCATCATCAAAACTATCTAATGGTAGGTTTAAAAAAAAAGAAAGTGAGGCAAATGGAAACCACTTAGGCAGAAATAACATCATACACCATCTGCCACTATAAATTCCAAAGGGACATATGATCTGAATATATGAAATCTCATCATAAAAATAAAGAAGAAAATGGTAGGAAATACTTAGAGAGTGCTTATCCAAAAAAAGAGATAGAAGTTGTAAAAGGCATTATAGAAAATTGTGATTACTTAAAATGTGAAATCATTTTGAAGAATAAAATAAATTAATACAAAATCAATGAAATGTTGTCAAATAGGAAAGTTCTTTTCAAGAAATATCCTCAATAAAAATCTGATGTTCAAGAGCAGTGGTATCAAAATGAAATAGAAACGTGGCGAATCTTATCCACAGGGTCAACATATTGACTTTGGTTTTATATACAATGTTACCTATCCTATACTTTTATTTATTTTGTAATATTTCTCAATTACATTTTAATTTGATTTAGACCACACTTGGGGGTGTTGTTGGCCTCATACAGCCTGCAGATCATTTGTTTGTCACCTCTCCTTTAAAGAATTGCTAACAGATTGAGAAAATCCATTTTCCCATATACAAAAGGTCAAAGCAGATCCACAGACATTCTTCAAGAGAAGAATTGCAAAGTATAAATGACAATTTCAAAATATGCTCCACATCATTTATATTAAGAGAAATGCAAAGCAAAACAACTCTTAGGTTTCACCTTATATATTGCAAACTGGCAAGGATGAACAAAAAAAAAAAAAAGATGGTTTTAGAGATGCTGTGGGGGAATAAAACCACTGATATACTATTTGTGGAGGTGTGAGTTGGAACAACCATTCTTCATAATAATTAGAAAATATGTAAGGAAAAAATACTTAATGACCTTTGACCCATTGATTTCATTATTGACCATATACAATTTATGATGTCAAACTCTAAAATATTACAAAGTTCTGATATATTCTAGCATATTCATATCACACACATTTTTGGCAGCAAAATATATCTTTTCTTAGGGGCCAAGTCTAGTTATTATAATTTCACATCATGTAGTTTTGATCACATAGTTGTTTACTTTCCCATTTATATTGTTGTAAGCTTTCTCTCTCTCTCTCTCTCTCTCTCTCTCTCTCTCTCTCTCTCTATGTCAGATACTATACTAATATTAAAAGTGTAACAGACACTATGTCAATAGAGAAATATCAATACTCTCATTTCTTTGAAAGTGTTGGGAAAAAATATGGCACCTAGGTGGCACAGGGGATAGATTTCATTCCTTTTCCTATGTTCAAATCTGGCCTCAGACATTTACTTCTGCGTGACCCTGAGTAAGTCATCTAACCTTGTTTACCTTAGTTCCTTATCTATAAAATGAGCTAGAGAAGAAAATGGCAAACCACCACAGTATCTTTGCCAAGCAAACTCCAAATAGCATCAGAGCATTGGACGTGACTAACAATGAATGAATAGCAAAAACGATGACACTGTGTGTAATGACTAGATCATTGTGAGGAAAAAAAGATGATTGAAAATAACTTAACCTCTCATTAACTGAAAGACTGACCAAGATTCCAAAGAACATAATGAAACAATGCCCCCCTCACTCCCATGGATGATGATGCCCTGGGAGCTGCTGGAGGAATGTTTTGGATATGCAATTAGAGTTTTTGTTTATTTGTTTTGTGTTTTTATAAAAGAAGTATAGCCCTGAATTTGGGGTGTGTGTGAAAAGACTCAAATAATAATATGAATCAATAAAAACTTTAATAAAAATAAAACAAACATACTTTATTCCTGATAAACGAGTAATGAAACATACCTTTCATCTCCAGGCAGAATGATGGAGAGTGCCAAGAGCAGAAGGTTGCATATATTGTCAAGTATGGTGTCTGTTGAGTATTATTTGCTTTTTCTAACTCCTTGTGCCAAGACCATGTTCAATATGGATGGAGGAGAGAGAACACCTATGCTCAGAAATAACTTTGTCATGTAAAGAAAAAAGACATTAAAATGTCTATATGTGTTTTATTCATACTGTTTTGTCCACATTCCTTGCTACCTATCTATCATTTATCTATGCTTATATTCATATGTATATATTACATGTTTTTACATGGCATATATGCATTACACACATATGTACAGAAACGTGTTCATGATCACTTTGTACACATACACATACATGTACACACACATAAAGCACACATTTAAAATAACAGAGCAGGTAAGTGGTCACCTAATTCTTCACTGCTTTCAAAGGTCTTTTATAGCTTTTGTTTCCCCATATGATGTCATTGTGCTGTACCACGTATGGCTTATGTCTGAAATACATATGAACCAGGGGACCTGAAGATGACATGGTGATTATCATTTATTATTGGATGATGATAGCAACATGATCCCTCTGAACTCCACAGGCTAGAACTTGATGAGCTATGGATTACTGCTGCCACAAGACTTTGGTTTTTGCTCAGCACGTTTCCTCTGTGTATCTATCTATGAGGATTGAAACATTTTTTTTAAAGAAGACCTAAGCTGTGCTTAATAACCAGTGAAGTCCCACTTTGCCCATCAGTGCTCTCTGTTTGAATCCGGTTGAATGAATTTCTTTGTAAATTTTGTGAATGGGCCATCAAGATGACAAGACATGCCTTGGTCAGAATGGAACTCAGTACATTGTCGGAGCACTGCAGGGATGAAAACAGCTGAGGATCGTATCTGGACACAGTTGGGCAGATACTCCAATCATCCCCATGTTGCATGATGAATGATTATAAAATATGTAATGGGCTATTGATATTTCCCACTAATTGTGGGACAGTCTTGTGAGCCACTGGAGGCTTTTAAGAACCCACTCACACAGATCTCTTCATGTAAGCGTCTTGTTGCCACCTGTTGCCACCTGTTTCCAAAACAATAGTGGTAAACTTGCTTCAGAAACTTCAGGAGGGAAGACTTTTTTGAGGCAGCTGGGGTTAAGTGACTTGACCAAGGTCACACAGGTAGTAAGTGTCAAGTTTCTGAGGTCGCATTTGAGCTCAGGTCCTCCTGACCCTAGGGCTGTTTTTCTATTCCCTACACCACCTAGCTTCCCAAGGAGGGAAGACCTCTAAATTTATCATCCCTAAGTAGTCTCTGTTAGTTCTGAGCTCTTGTTTTATTCCCCATCCTAGGAAGGCAGAAGAAAACCAACTGTCTGTCAAAAGAATAGCTTCCATAGCACTCTGTGGTAATAACGGTGGTAGTTATGGTGCATTCTCCAGAGGGACAGTAAGATGATACTCAGAAAGCCAGTCTGTATATCCTCCTTCCTGATAAAGCAAATGAAACACTTAGAAAGATGAGAAGAGATACATTTAATGAAATAGCCTAGTGTTGGCACTACATGAAATGACTTTGCTCTAAAAAAATAAATAAAAATGAAAATCAGTGCTAACTTGTTGTGTTCCCAGTAGAAGAAAAGAAGGAAACCTTATGCACTTGGTTTTCACCAATTATTTCTTATTTCTTTTTTATTTCTGAAAATTCCATTAAGAAGTATCTTAAATATTTTGCTTATACATGATTTAGGCAAATAATGGAATGAAAAAAACATAAATTTTAAAAAGTTGTTCCCAGGAAAATACTATAGCTATATACATAATACATGTTTTAGCTTAAGTATCATTACATCATCACAATGTCTTTCTTCCTAGTTTTAAGGTTTTAAGGACTATCATAAAAAGAAAATAAAGGAAGACCAAGCCATTCTTAAGAATAGTTTCTGTGTCTATTTTTCAAAATGATTTCCCTGTTTTGAAGAGACTTTGTATTATAAGGGTTTGAAAAATGACTTGGAATAAAGCATATGTTAATATCTTGTTTCCTTACTGGATTACTTTGTGATACTGAAAAGTTACTTCATACCTCTATTTCTTGATAACAGCAATAATTCACATATTTATCAAGCTTTACAAAATACTTTCTCTCCTAACAATCCTTAAGTAAATGAGTGCAGGTGTGATTTTTCTCATTATGTAAATGAGGAAGCTAGGATTCAAAGACAGTAAATGACTTTCCCAATGTCACATGGTGGTTTAGTAGTGGAACCAGGCTTTGAATCCTGTTCTTCCAAAGCCAAACCTCAGTATGTTAAATTGCACCATACAGCTCCTTTGTATCACATGCCTCTTAAAAGATATTCTGAACTTAAACACCAAAGAAAAAGAACATTTCTATACAAATAGCAGAACACACACAAAAAAGAATTCTTGACATATTTATGTCAACATATTTTCTCTTCCTCCCAATGACCTACCCAAATGAATGATCAAAAAATAACAACCTCACAATATATACCAAGGTCTAGTAATACAAATTCCCACATTGACTATTTCCAAAATTCTTATTCTACATTTTAAGTCTATCACTTCTCTGGCAGGAGGTGGTTGGCACGTTCCATTTCTAATCCTCTGGATTCATGATAAATTAATCTGAATTCTAAAGTTTTTTAGACTTTCCTGTCTGCATAATATTGCTGAATTGTATAAACCATTCTGGTAATACTCATTTCCTACACATTTCTCACTTCCTACACAATACTTATTTCCTACACATTTCTCAATTCCTACACAATATTGATTTCCTACACATTTCTCAATTCCTACACAATACTCATTTCCTACACATCAAACTTCCAAGTTTCCTCTGAAATTGTTCATTTTATCATCATCTGACATGATCATATTCCATCATATTCTTATGCTATTCTCCAATAGGAGAACACTCCTTTGGTTTCCAGTTTTTGTCTACTATAAAAATAAATTCTATCGACTTTTTTTGCACATATAAATGGTTTTAGTCTTCTTTTGATTTCTTTGGCCTATAGGTCTAGTAGTGATGGTGGTAGCAGTAGTAGTAATGGTGGTGGTGATAGTAGTAGTATTACAGTAGTAGTAGTAGTAGTAGTAGTAGTAGTAGTAGCAGGAGTAGTAGTAGTGCTACTGCTGCTGCTGCTATCACGACTACTACTACTCCTATTACTACTAGTGCTAAGTTTAAAAAAATATGAACATTTTAATGGCTTAAAAACAGGCAGTGGCTTAAAAATATCTAAATTTAGAGGAAGAGTCAATATGGTGGAGAAAAGGCAGGAACTTGCCTGAATCTTCCCCCAAACCCCTCCAAAGACCTTTAAATAATGCTGTAAAACAAATCCTGGAGTGGCAGAAACCAGAAAAGGACAGGGTGAAACAATTTTCCTGATCAAGAATAAGAAGTTTGCCTGAAAAGAGCTGTCTGTCACACCAGGATGAGAGTGGAGTACAAGCCAACCCAGGCTGTACCAGGACAGACCAAGCCCAAGTAAGTTAGGAGCAGGCTTGAAGAATGAATGAATTGCAGCAGCTACTGGACGTCTCAGCCCACAGGTGGGGGGTGGTGTGTGTCAAGCAATTGATCAGAAGGAAATTACAGGGATCTTTTTGGCAACACTGAGGCAAGACTGTTGCTTTGGCAATACTTAGATCTGAGTAGCAATCCTAGGTGCAGTCTCAGGGTGAGAGGGAGCACTAGCAGAGCAGAGCTTACAGAAGCAATGGAGTGGGGGAACTCGTTGGAGTTCAGGGGCAGAAAAGAGTGCTTGTGGTTGCCCACAGACCAGAGCACAGTCCAGGAGAGTACTAAACACACCTCTCCTTAGATCACACTACCTTGGAAGAACTGAAAACTTACAGGTACCTATAATTATCTCTGAAAACAGCTGCACAAAATCCCTGAAACTTGGGACAGTGTGCTCTCTACCCTGAGTGCTACTTCAACAGAGTTAAAAATAAAGTAATAGGCAGGGGAAATGTACCAGCAATAGAAAAACGAGTAACATGGCCATAGAAAGTTATTGCTATGACAAGGAACATCAAAACACACACAGAAGAAGACTGCAAAGTCAAAATCCCTGCATCCAAAGCCTCCAAGAAATATATGAATTGGTCTCAGGCCATGAAGATCCTCAAAAATAATTTTTAAAATCAAGTAAGAGAGGTAGTGAAAAAAGTGGGAAGAGAAATGACAGTGATTCAAGAAAAACATAAGAAACGAGTCAATAACACGGTAAAGGAGGCACAAAGAAGCTTTATTAAAGAAAAAACACCTTAAAATAGACTAGGATAAATGTTAAAAGAAGTCCAAAAATCCAGTGAGGAGAATGCCTTGAAAAGCAGAATTGACCAAATTGGGAAAAACACAACACGCAAAAAAAAATTCACTGAAGAGAACTCATTAAAAAAGCAGAATTGACCAAATAGAAAAAATGCATAAAAATTCACTCAAGAAAAGATATCATAAAAATAGAATTAGTTGGGGAAGGAGCCAAGATGCTGGAGTGGAAAGAAACACATATGCTAACTCCTAACACACAGCCCATAAAATAACTGTAAAAAAAGAATTCCCAACAAATTCTGGAGCAGTGGAAGCCACACAACAACAGAGTGGAGATTTCTGTTCCAGAGAGACCTGAAAAACCAACACCAAAAGTCTGTAATGCACAGAATTCAGAGCAGAGCCCAACCCTGCCTTGGCCACATGGCACAGAGAGGAGCAGATCCGAGCAGGCTTCAGGGACAGAATCTCCAGTGGCTGTGCAAATCCCTCCACCCACAGGTGCAAAGGTCAATGAGAGAGCCTGTTTGGCTAGCCGAGAGGGGAGCAGGGTATCTCCATAACTCAGGCCTCCTCAGAAGGCAGCAGCAGAGGCAGAAGCAGATGGGGGCTCCCAAAGCAGGCAGGAGCTCAGATCCATTATTGAAGGTCTCCACATAAAACCCCTGAGGAAACTGAGCCCCTATGCAGTGGTCCAGCACCGACCCTAGGAGCTGAAATTAATCTCACACTGAATGGCAGCCCTGCCCCCGCTGAAAGCCCTGAGGCTAGGAAGTAGCATTTGAATCTCAGACCCCAAGCACTAGCTGGGCAGATCTGGAGACGAGGTGGGTGTGAAAAGGAATCTCAGAAGTCAAGTAACTGGCTGGGAAAATGCCCAGAAAAGGGAAAAAAAAATAAGACTATTGAAGGTTACATTCATGCTGAACAGATAACTCCTCCCTTCCTTTCTGATGAGGAAGAACAATGCTTACCATGAGGGAAAGATATAGAAGTCAAGCCTTCTGTATCCCAAACATCCAAAATAAATGTTCAATGGGCTCAGGCCATGGAAGACCTCAAAAAGGATTTTGAAAATCAAGTTAGACAGGTGGAGGAAAAACTGGAAAGAGAGATGAGAGAGATCCAAGAAGAGCATGAAAAGTAGATCATCACCTTGCTAAAGGACACCCAAAAAAATGCTGAAGAAAATAACACCTTGAAAAATAGGCTAACTCAATTGGTAAAAGAGGTTCAAAAAGCCAATGAGGAGAAGAATGCTTTCAAAAGCAGAATTAGCCAAATGGAAAAGGAGGTTCAAAAGCTCACTGGAGGCTAATGACTTCATGAGAAACCAAGAAATCACAAAACAAAACCAAAAGAATGAAAAAATGGAAGATAATGTGAAATATCTCATTGGAAAAACAACTGACCTGGAAAATAGATCCAGGAGAGACAATATAAAAATTATGGGACTACCTGAAAGCCATGATTAGAAAAAGAGCCTAGACATCATCTTTCATGAAATTATCAAGGAAAACTATCCTGATATTCTAGAA
>CM053774.1:101187915-101284247 GCA_028658325.1 Potorous gilbertii | reverse complement strand
TGTTATTTTCTTCAGCATTTTTTGAGGTCTCCTTTATCAAGGTATTGACCCATTTTTCATGCTTTTCTTGCATCTCTCTCATTTCTCTTCCCAGTTTTTCCTCCACCTGTCTAACTTGATTTTCAAAATCCTTTTTGAGCTCTTCCATGGTCTGAGCCCATTGGACATCTATTTCAGATGTTTGGGATACAGAGGCCTTGACTCCTATGTCTTTCCCTGATGGTAAGCATTGTTCTTCCTCATCAAAGAGGAAGGATGGAAACATCAACATCAAGAAAGTAACCTTCTATGGTCTTATTTTTTTCCCTTTTCTGGGTATTTCCCAGCCAGTTACTTGACTTGTGAGATTCCTCTCCACCCCTGCCTAGATCCACCCAGCTAGTGCTTGGGGTCTGAGATTCAAATGCTGATCTCCAACCTCAGGGCTTTTGGCAGCAGGCCTGGCTGCTATTCAATGGGAGCTTAAGTTCTGGTGCTTAGGTGGGGGCAGGGCCTCCTCTCAGGCTCAGTTCCCTCAGGGGGGTTTATGCAGAGACCTTCCATATTGGAGCTTCTGCCTGCTCTGGGAGCATCTGGCTGCCCACTGCCTCTGCTGCTGCCTCCCGAGAGGGCCCGAGTCATGCAGACACCCCGCTCCCCTCCCAGCCCATCCAGACGTCTCTCTCACTGACCTGTGCATCTGTGGGTGGAGGGACCTTCGTGGCCGCTAGAGATTCCGTCCCTGAAGCCTGCCTGCTCAGATCTGTTCCTCTCTGTGTCGAGTGGCCAGGGCAGGGTTGGGCTCTGCTCCCGTGTGGTGCACGATGGACCCTTGTGGTCGGTTCTTCAGGGTTCTCTGGAATGGAAATCTCCCTGACCCCATTGCTGCACAGCTTCCACTGTTCCAGAATTTGTTGGGAGTTCTTTTTTTAGGTAATTATGGGCTGTGGGTTCAGAGCTAGCATATGTGAGTCTTTCTACTCCGCCCTCTTGGCTCCTGCCCCTGGCTTCTGATTTTCAAGGAGTCATTGTCTTCCTTAAGATTCTGGATCTCCTTTTTTAATTGTTTAACTTCCCTGTCATAACCTTCTTGTTTTTCTTGTACTACCCTTATTTTTCTTTTTTCTTTTTCCTGAATCTCTCTCATTTAATTTTTAAAATCTTTTTAAAAGTTCTTCAGTTAATTCCTTTTGGGCAGATGACTATTTGACATTACTCTATGGGGTAGAAGAGGGTTTCTTTGCTTCAGTATCATCCTCTGGAGATGAACACAGGACTTCTTTATTCACATAGCAGCTCTCTATGATTGGATGCCTTCTCCTTTGTCTGTGCATGTTTCTGTAATAATTTAGTTTTTATAATCTAGAAACTCTTATTCTCTAGGCCTGGGGCTTGAGGGATAGTGCCTCTGGCCACAGATCCTCTTCATTTCTCCTTTCTGACTTGAACTCAAATAAAGACCTACAAACTCATATAAATGCTCACAGTCAGTGGAGAGCCTGCACCACTGCTTCTGCACTCACACTGCACGACTGGTTTCTTCTCACACCCATCACTCTCCTCAGCATAGCTGGGTCTGGTGTTCCCATCAGTAGAAGTTCCCTTATCTTCTTCAGATCAGATGCCTAACCCACCTCCCTGTCCCCAGGGGTAAAATATCCTGTGACTAGGGCCAAGGCAGCCTCCCAACACAAATACCCCAAAGACTTGCTGCTGGTTGTTAAAGCAGCTCCTAGCCTGAAGATGTTTATTCTTCATTGTGAGGAAATCTAATCCTAGAACTTTTCTTTAGGCCTTCTCCAATTGTCTCAATAGGACCCCAGTTCTGTGCCTCCTCTTATTTGTTCTCATGGCTGTATGTTTACCCAGAAGTGATATCTTATCACATTTGTAAAGGAAAATCTTGAGAGCTTGAAATTTTCCAACCTGCTCTACCATCTTCCCAGAATCTTCTCCCTCATATTCTTTTAAAAAAGATTTGTAGTGATATCTGTTTCTCCTTTGCCTTTATTTTCCCCCTTTATGTGTCCCCCTCAACCATTCGGAAAACCACACTTTATAACAAAGACTTTTAAAAGGAGGGGGAAAAGGTTGGGAAGGAGGGTGAAGAGAATAAAAGTTGATAAAACTGATGAATTCATTAATTTTGATTATTTTCAATGTTCCATAATCATGGATTTCAGCCTCTGCAAATGAGGAGGGTAGGTGTTGTCTCATATGTCTTTTATTTTAATTAATTAATTTATTTTCGAGTTCCAAATTTTCTCCCCATCTCTCCTCTCCCCCACCCTGAAATATGCATTCTGATCACCTCTACAACAAAGGAAGCTGTGGCAGCCTGGGGCTGGGGCTAGACTGCTGCATTCCCTTCTCAAGCATGCAAAAAAGCTTTCACATTGACTTTGAAGCTGTCTTTGGCATTTATGAGTTGAGATATCTGGAACCCATAGCTGCTGCAGCTGGTACCTTGAAGCCTGCTCCAGTCCTGTTTTTGTTGAGGTGCAGCTAAGGCTTGGCTTCGCTCTGCTCTGCACCTGGTGCAATAGACCTTTCCTATCAGCCTTCCAGGCTGCCTTGGGCTGGAAATCTCTTGTGGCTTCTGCTGCTCTCAAATTTGTTTAGAGTCATACTGTTGCTACACAGCCAGTTTATGGATCACTAAATCCTTCTAGGTTTTGTCCACAAAAGCTCTTCCCTAGCCACATCTTCCTCATTCTATAACTCTACAGGTAAAGATATAGTATTTTATTATTAATTTATAGAATAAAAGAAGCATTTATACAACATCATATAATAAAAAGTTGATTGTACACCATACTGCAAATCTACTGTGCACAACGTGTTATTCCTTTTAAATATACAACAAAATTAAGGTATACTATTTTTAAAAATTGGCCTTATTAAAAAAAAACCAGATGAGGCTTTAACCCTACTAAATTTCCTCCTCTTAGGTTGGCTTGTTTCTTCAAATCATCAAGATCTTTGGATATTACAATTTAATCATACAAATGCATTTGTGGACCTGCCAGTAATCTGTAAATTTGAGGAACATACCATTTATCATTTTATCCAATAAAAATTTAGATTAGAATAGGGTCAGTGAGCCTTGTGGTACATCAGTGAAGACCTTGAACCTTGAGGATTGGTCATTCAATTAGTTACAAATCTACCTGAACTAAGTTCATGTTTTACTAGCTTTTGTAGAGTAATGTGACATGATGATCAGCTTTGTCATATACTTTGTTGAAATCCAGTTCTTCTTTGTTTGTAATAGTTCCAATGTTCATCTTTATGAGTTCTAGTGTGGTTTCAGAAACTTACTAACCATGTTACCGCATGCAAGTCACTTAATCCTGTTTGCTTCTATTCTTCATTTGTAAAAATGAGTTAGAGAAGGAAATCACCAAACACTCCAGTATCTTTGCCAAGAAAATCCCTAATGGAGTTACTAATGAACAAAAATAGCAATTGAACATTTTTCTCAGTGTGGATGTCTCTAGACTTTAACTTGTCCAAGGTTCACCAGGGAGTTCGAGAACATGTGACCTCTCATTAGAGGTCAGGGTCCTTCAGGATGGAACCTGTACCAGTTCTGTGTATGGATCTAGAGCAGAGGGCTCATAAAGGACAAATAAATGGACATGGTACCTCAGCTCCTTGGGCTCAGTGGCAGCTCTTCTTTTATTATTAGACAAGGAGAAGACAGTATTATAAATCCATGACTGTTACGTGACATCCTATGTACTGAAGTTCTTTGAGGGGAGCCAAACCATTAACATCAGACTGTAACTCCTCCAAAGGAGTGAGGGGAAACTCAAATAAATGACTAAAGACTAAATGTAATGGAACCTTAGTCCTTGGTTGAGACATTGTGTAGGAGTTGAAGTTAAGATGGTGTAAATATCACTGATCTGATTATACTTAATCTGTTATTGTGCTCAAAGACCCATAGTCTAGTTTCATTGTCAGTCAATAAATATTTATTGAGCACCTACTATGTGCCAGGCACTGTGCTTACAAATAATAGTCCATGTCCTTCAGGAGAACAAAGTCTAAGGGGGAAACTACATGCAAACAACCATGTACAAACAAGACATAGACAAGGTATAATAGAGATTCTCAATAGAGGGACAGTAACTCATTCATATTTGACCAAATTATGTAGTTATTTCTCATGTCCTCCTCTAATGCCCACCTGGAATTCTGAGTAGGATTTTTCTCTTGCCATTGCAAGAAAAGCAAAAATAAATAGCATCTATTCTCAAGGGGCTCACAATAATTCTCTTATTCTATTGACATAAGGAATCCAATTCTTTATTCTGTTGATAGGCATTAAGAATGTATATTTTAATTTTCCCTCATTCAATTCAACAAACATTAAGTAGCTAGTTGCTGGATATAAAAAGAAAAAAAAATAGTTCCTGCCCTTACATTCTACTGAGGAACATGATACATATACAATTAAATAAAGAGAAGGCAATTTGAATAGGAGTGAACTCTGATCTTCCTCAGATTATTTTGTATTTATGAAAATTTGTCGATAAATTTAATCTTAAAATAACAAAAAAGTAGTTAAGGAGGTGAATAAAAAACTCTGGATAAAGTAGATATGATAGATCTCTGGGAAAAGTTGAATGGGAATAGAAAGGAATATATCTTTTTCTCAGCAGTACATGGCACATATACAAAAATTGACCATGTACTAGGGCATAAAACCTCACAACCCAGTGCAGCAAGGCATCCTTCTCAGATCATAATGCATTAAAAATCATATGTAATAAAAGGCAGTGGAAAGATAGACCAAAAATCAATTGGAAACTAAATAATCTAATCCTAAAGAACAATTGGGTTAAACAACAAATCATAGAAACAACCCACAACTTCATTTTAGAGAATAGTAATAATGAGACAATCTACCAAATCTTATGGGATACTCCAAAGTAGTTCCTAGGGGAAGAGTTTATATCTTTGAATGCCCACATGAATAAAATAGAGAAAGAAGAGATCAATAAATTGGGCATGCAGCTGAAAAAGCTAGGAAAAGAACAATTTGAAATTCCCCACATAAATACCAAATTAGAAATATTGAAAACCAAAGGAGAGATTAATAAAATTGAAATTAAGAAAATTATTGAACTAATAAATAAAACAAGAGTTAGTTTTAGGAAAAAATCAATAAAATTGATAAACTTTTGGTCAATTTGACTAAAAAAGAAGAAAACCAAATTACCAATACCAAAACTGAAAGGGGCAAAATCACCTCCAATGAGGAGGAAATTAAAACATTAATTAGAAAATACTTTGTCCAACTTTATGCCCATAAATTCCACAATCTAAATTAGATGGATGATTATTTAAAAAACAATAATTCCCCAGACTAACAGAAGAGGAAGTTGAATACTTAAACAACCCCATCTCAGAAACAGAAATTGAACAAGCCATCAATGAACTCCCTAGGAAAAAATCTCTGGAGCTGGATGGATTTACAAGTGAATTCTATCAAACATTTAAAGAACAGTTAATTCCAATACTATATAGACTATTTGGGAAAATTGGGGAAGAAGGAGTCCTCTCAAATTCTTTTCTTTGGTACAAATATGGTTTTGGTACCTAAACCAGGAAAGGCCAAAACAGGCAAAGAAAATTTTAGAGCAATTTCTCTGGTGAATATAGATGCAATTTTTTTTTTAATTTTTTAAATTATATATATTTTTAATGTTCTACAATCACTCCCTTAAAATTAAGATTTTATCCCCCTCACACCTTCCCCCCACTACCCGCTCCTTCCCCATGACAGCATACAATTCTGTATAGTTCTACATATACTTTCCTATTGAGCACATTTTCACTATAGTCATGCTATGTAGTCGCACTAAAATGAATGGAAGAAATCATATAACAAATTAAAACATAATACACTAAAACCCCCCAAACACAAACATGATCTGCTACATTCTGTGAATGACTTCCATATTTCTTTCTCTGAGTGTGGAAGGCACTTTGCCTTAGAAAACCACCATTGGGATTTTTTTTTAGTAAGTTTTTGCGTTATTACAAAGTTCCAAGTCTAACAGAAAAAACTCTTGCACACTGTGTCATTGCTGTGCACAAAGTTCTCCTGGTTCTGCTCCTTTTGCTCAGCATCAGATCATATAAGTCCTTCCAGGCCTCCCTGAAGTCTTCTTGTTCATCATTTCTTATGGTAAAATAGTACTCCATTACATTCATATACCATAATTTATTAAGCCATTCCCCAATTGATGGGCATTCCCTTGATTTCCAGTTTTTGGCAACTACAAAGAGTGTTGCTATATATATTTTTGTACATGTGGGACCCTTTCCCATTTTTATGATCTGGGGATGCAGACCTAGTAGCAATATTGCTAGGTCAGAGGGTATGCACCTTTTTGTAGCCCTTTGGGCATAGTTCCAAATTGCTCTCCAGAATGTTTGGATCATCTCACAGCTCCACCAACAATGAATTAGTGTTCCAACTCTCCCACATCTTCTCCAGTATTTATCATTTTCTTGTTCTGTCATGTTTGCCAATCTTATAGGTGTGATGTGGTACCTCAGAGTTGTTGTGATTTGCATCTCTCTAATCAGTAGCGATTTAGAGCACTTTTTCATATGATTATAGATACCTTTAATTTCTTCCTCTGAAAATTGCCTGTTCATGTCCTTTGACCATTTATCAATTGGGTGCAAAATTTTTAAATAGCATTTTAGCCAAAAGAATACAGCAACTTATCATGAGAATAATACATTATGATCAGGCAGGATTCATACCTAGAATGCAAGGCTGGTTCAGTATTAGGAAGACTACTAGCATTATTCATCATATCAACAACAAACTTAATAGAAACTACATGATTATCTCAATAGATGCAGAAAAAGCTTCTGACAAAATACAACACCCATTCCTATTAAAAACACTGGAGAGCACAGGAATAAAAAGAACTTTCCATAAAACAATAAGCAGTATCTACATAAAACCTTCAGCAAGCATTATATACAATGGAGATAAGCTGGATAAATTTTCAATAAGATCAGGGATGAAACAAGGATGTCCATTATCACCACTATTGTTCAATATGGTACTAGAAATGTTAACTCTAGCAATTAGAGAAGATAAAGAAATTGAAGGAACTAGAATAGGCAAAGAAGAAACTAAGTTATCACTCTTTGCAGATGATATGATGTTATACTTAGAGAATCTCAGAGACTCAAGTAAAAAACTACTTGAAATAATAAACAACTTTGGCAAAGTTGCAGGTTCCAAGTAAACCCACACAAATCTTGTGCATTTCTATATACTACTAACAAAGCCCAACTGCAAGAGATAGAAAGAGAAATCCCATTTAAAGCTAGGTAGACACTACAGGATATTTGGGAGTCTATCTACCAAAACATATCCAGGGACTATATGAATACGATTACAAGACACTTTTCACACAAATAAAGTCAGATCTATGTAAGTAGGAAAACATTAGTTGCTCATGGGTAAATCGAGCCAATATAATAAAAATGACAATTCTACCTAAATTAATTTACTTATTTAGAGCCATACCAATCAATCTATCAGATAATTATTTTCTAGAACTGGATAAAATAATATCAACATTCATCTGGAAAAACAAGAGGTCCAGAATATCAAAGGGATTAATGAAAATAACTGCTAGGGAAGGTGGTGCAACTATACCAGATCTCAAATTTTATTATAAAGCAGCAATTATCAAAACCACTTGGTACTGGCTAAGAGACAGAAGGGTAGAGAAGTGGAACAAGCTAGGTATTCAAGACACAGTAGGCAATGAATATAGCAATCTACTTTTTGATAAACCCAAGGACCCCAGCTTCTGGGATAAGAACTCACTGTTCAACAAAAATTACTGGGAAAAGTGGATAAAAGTGAGGCAGACGCTAGGCATAGACCAATGTCTGACACCATACACAAGAATAAAGTCCAAATGAGTATGTGATCTAGGTATAAAGAGTGATACTATAAACAAATTAGTGGATCAAGGAATTGTGTATGTATCAGATTTATGGAGAAGGGAAGAATTTTTGACTAATGAAGAGATAGAAAGCATTATGAAGTGCAAAATGGGTAATTTTGATTACATTAAACTGAAAAGTTTTGCACAACTAAATTCAATGCAAGCAAGGTAAGGAGGGAAGCAGAAAACTGGGAAAGAATTTTTTCAACTGGTGTCTGTGATAAAGGCTTCCTTTCTAAAATACATAGAGAACTGAGTTAAATGTATAAGAATACAATTCATTCCCCAATTGAAAACCAGTCAAAGGATATGAACAGGCAGTTTTCAGAGGAAGAAATTAAAGATATCTATAGTCATATGAAAATATGCTGTAAATCACTATTGATTAGAGAGATGCAAATCAAAACAACTCTGAGGTGCCTCACCACACCTATCAGATTGGCTAACATGACAGAACAGGAAGATGATAAATATTGGAGAACATGTGGGAGAGTTGGAACACTAATTCATTGTTGGTGGGGCTGTGAGATCATCCAAACATTCTGGAGAGCAATTTGGAACTATGCCCAGAGGTCTACAAAAATGTGTATACCCTTTGACCCAATAATACCACTTCTAGGACTGTATCCCCAAAAGATCATAAAAATGGGAAAGGGTCCCACATGTACAAAAATATTTACAGCAGCTCTCTTTGTGGTAACAAAAAACTGGAAATCAAGGGGATGCCCATCAACTGAGAAATGATTCAATAAATTATGGTAGTGAATGTAATGGAATACTATTGTGCTATAGGAAATGATGAACAGGAAGATTTCAGAGAGGCCTGAAAAGACTTATGTGATCTGAAGCTGAGCAAAAGGAGCAGAATCAGGAGAACTTTGTACATAGCAACAACCATAGTGTGTGAGGATTTTTTCTGATAGACTTAGAATTTCATTGCAATGCAAGGACTTAAAAAATTCCCAGTGGTTTTTTTTAAGGAAAATTCCTTCCACATCCAGAGAAAGAACTATGGAATTCAATTGCAGGCTGTAGCAGATTATTTTCTTCTATGTTACATTTTGGTTTGTTATATGATTTCTCCAATTCATTTTAATTCTTCTTTCTATACAATATGACTATGGTGAAAAATGTATTTAATAGGAATGTATGTGTAGAACCTATATAAAATTGTATGCTTTCTCAGGGAGGAAGAGGGGAGGGGGGAAGCAAGAGAGAGGGAGGAAAATAAAAAAATCTGGGTTTTATGTTAGTGACTGTGGAACACTGAAAATAAATAAATAAAAAAGCAAAAAAAAAAAACCCCAAATAAATAAAATAGTGAAAAAAAGAAAAAAAAACCAATTCATTCATCTCAAAAAAAAAAAAAGTAAGTTTCTTGGATGAGCAAAAGTGGCATCCTAGATAAAACACAGAAAAAAAATACCAAACAAACCTGTGTTTGAAACTTGCTTCAAATGCCTTCTAGCTGTGTGTGTGCGTGTGTGTATGTGTGTGTGTGTGCTTGTATCAGTTAACCTTTTCTGAGTTACAGTGTCTTCTCCTTTAAAGTATGTGTAGTGGGACAACTAGGCGGTGGAATAGATAGAGTACTGGCCCTTCAGTCAGGAGGGCCTGACTTCATATCCATCCTTAGATACTTACTAGCTTACTGGACCTGGGCAAGTCACTTAATCTTGATTGACTACACACACACACACACACACACACACACACACACACACACACTATAGGGGTTTAACTCGATCTTCAAAGTCTCTTCCAGCTTTAGATCTATAATTTTATGAAAAATTTCAAAAATTATATTTTGAAATGTTCCTTTTTCTTGTTCAGAACTGTAGCAACCTAGCAGGGGTATACATTTCTTTCTGTTCATATGCTGTCTTCTCCGGGGAAGGATCAGGGGAAATGACAGGCCATCTGATATTAGCACTAATGCAAAAAGAAAAAAAAATAAGTAACAAGCTTGTAAAAGGGGATGGACCAACAGCTGCAATAATAAATCAGCCCATGTCCTTCCTTGTGCTGAAGACAGCCTACGGTAGAGTCAGAATGAAACTTTCCTTGCATCTGAGAGATTTTACTCTTTTCTCTCCCCTTTTTTATTTTGTGATGTACAAGCTTGTAATATGCTTGAATGAAGCTACTATGCTGCTTGGTTGTGTGGACTGTTCTCAAAGGGAATTGCCATGCCATTGTCCAGTAGCTTACTGACACGATCATATATCCAGGGTACCGATGGACCGCTCACTCAGTAGGTGGCAGTGTCAACCAAATTAGCTTCCAATTCATCAGTGAACCTCTGACTGGCACTGCAGACAAAATCCCTGTGGCAGGCTCAGTATCTAAGAGGGGTCTATCCATCAGAGAGGTTAAAAAGCACAGTTGTGATCCCGTGTTTTTCAACCTTGAAACTGACCATAAAATGAGGGAGGAAAATAAAACAGATCCAACTGCCCCTAGAAAAGGAAAATCAAATTTAAAAATTTAAATTTAAAATTTAAAGATTTAAAAACGTTTCTGGTAAAGTGGGAGGAAAGAATGGCTAGAAATTATGCAGACATTTAATTCAGGTTGATCTTTCTGTTGAAAGCTGTGACTACATCAGTTTCAAAGCTTAGTCTCTGGTTACTCATATAAAACTTCTGCTGTACTCTGTACCCTCCAAGAGTTACAAAAGGAAAAGCAAGGGCACTATTTTTAAAGGTACTTTGAGTTTAATATATGTCAGATAGAAGCCCTACACTCTCGCTTAATATGTCTGCTGAGACTGAATGAGAATGTACATTCCAGTACTTCTAACTCTTGAAAACTTTAGAAAAGTCAAAGTCATGTATTTCACAAAGTTCTCCTGGAAAACTGGCCTAATTGGACCTAAAAAACCCAAACAAACCCATAACTACTGTCATAGAAATATATATGTGTGTGTGTGTGTGTGTGTGTGTGTGCGCGTGTGTGTGTGCGCGAGTTTGTCTGTCTGTATGTGTTTGTAAATGATGCATAGAGTCCTTACTATTTAGGGCTCTATGAGGGATTTAGAAAACGATCATCTTAAATAGGCTAAATGATGACCAGGGTTTGGCTTGCTTCAGAGAGGGTGAGCTAGAGATACTCAGCCTTCCCTTCATTCATTACTTCCATCTCCTCAAGGATACCTTACATTTCTTTAAAAATGGATAAATCCCTTTCTAGAAATTGGATATTAAGTTTTAAAACATATAGGGAGGAGATGGCATACTTAGGAAAATTCATTCCATTTATTTTAAATCAGCAAAATCAAGAGGGTGCTGATCTTTACATTTGAGACCATACATAGCTACTTATCAGGTAGTGAAAGAATTAAAAAATCAAGCCTAGTTCTACTCTTTATTTTTATTCAGTGCTATCCTGTTGAGTCTTGCTCTTGGAGATGAAGGGCTGAGATCAAATTCTAATAAGGATGGCAAGAACATGGCAGTCTTCATATTGATTTTGGATGACCTCCACAGTTACTTCCACAAGGTAAACACCTATTTCCCTTCTGTCGTCATTGGAACTATATTAGAATTACCTAGTTAAGTGCTATATTGCTAATGGTTTGTATTTATTTATACTAACAATAATTCCCATTTATGTAACTCTTAAGAAACTTAATGTTGAGTCCACATTTATACAGGACTTTAAAATGTTCCAAGTGTATTGGTTAGAATACCTCTATGAGGCAGGCAGGACAAGAATTATTCAGTCTTGCAAGATTTGGAAACTGAGGCTAAAAGAGGTAGAGTGATTTGCCCAAAGTCACAAAATAATTTTGCATTGGAGTCAATATTAAAACCCAGCTCTTTTTAAACTCCCTGGAGACTATGAAGTTCATTCTATCTGACAAAGATTGTAAAAGGCAAAATTAAATAGCCTCTGATCTCAAAGAGATCATATTTTATCCAGCTGCATATGTACAGGTAATTTGGTGACATGTCTAGAGAGCAGGACTTAGAATCAGGAAAATCTGAGTTTAAGTATCATCTTAGATACTTTAGTTGCATGATCCTAGTAAAATACTTTTTTAGCCTCAGTTTTCTTATGTATAAAAAAAAATAGGGAAAATAGTATCATCTACCTCAAAGAATTAAGTAAAAGGTCTCTGTAAATTTACAGGATTATATATACCTTAGCTGTTATTTTTATTTTTGATGTTACTATTTACACATATAAGTAGATATAAAGCCACTGCTCTTTCTTTATTCCTTATTGGCTCCAATTTAATGGGGTCAATTTTGTCCAAATTCATTTTGAAAACGTTGGTAACTGCATATGGATTTATTCCCCAAAGAAAGCTTGTAACATTTTTTTTCTTTTGATTTTAAGGAACTTGTGTAACAGTTGAAATTATTCCTGGTATAACTATTATTTTATGGTATAGAAATTGAAAAAATAATTTTTAGGAAAAGGAAACTAGTTATCTTGGACTTCTCAAAGGGATCCATTGACTTAATTCTCAACAAAAATAGCATCTAATATTTGGGTAGACCTTGGTGAGGCATTGTATATGTGCCTATGAATATTTTTTTTCTCAAAATTGAACATTAAGAAAATAAATACTTCTCCCCTTCAGCTCTATTCTTTGCTCAAGCTTGTTGCTTAGCTGGTCTCCCAGCTGGCGCATCTAGCACTGGGACATGACATGTCAGACTCTATCAGTCATGTTGCCCTCCATGACATCATGGATCAGAGCAGGATATAGATGATGAAAGTCAATGGTATCATCTCACAATATGAGGCCTCAGCTGGGTAACATCACAAACCACACTCAAACCATCATTAAAAAGGACACAGATTGGAGATGAAAAGGCCTGGGAACTATGCTCCTCAAATTAAATTTAGTCCAGACTTCTCCTCCACAAAGTTCAGAGAGCATGTAAATGAACCAAAAACTACAGCCAGGGCCAGATGATGATGGTTATTTGGGGGCAGATACCACTCTCTATTGACTGTACTTCTAGTTTCAGTGTTAAAATTTGTCACCTGTGCTCTCTGAATTGTCTGAGTTAATTACAGGTGACTCATTTTGCATTATTTGCTTTATAACCAGGAAAACAAAGTAAAATAAATCCAACCTTTAAGCTGATAAATATAATTTAATAATGAGATGATAAAAACAACCACAATTATTATAAGAAATGGTAATGGTGTTTTTGTTCTGGGCCTATGATTTCAGTCAATCAATTAAATAGCATTTATGAATCACTGTCATGTCAGATACTCTTCTAGATTCTGGGTGTAAGACAAAATTTGAAGCAATCCCCCTTCTCAAGGAACATATTGAGTGGAAATAACATACACACTCACACACATAGGTCCATATATGTGCATCTGTATATATAATTTATATATATACATATATATATATATATATATATGTATATATATACATTTGTACATGTTGTATACAAAATAGATGTACCGAGAGAATCAATATAGAAAATTGATTATGAGACATATACATATATTAAATATCAAAATAAGTGGGAGAGAGAATCAAGACTTCATGTAAACAGTGACACTTGAACTGAATTTTGAAGAGATTCCATGAGATTGAGGTTACAAGAGACAGTATTCCAGGGAAAAGGGATAGCTAGTGGTCAATGCCTGGAGGCAGAGTGCTTTATCCGATGAACAGAGAAAAGGTTAATATAGTTGGACTGTAGAGTATGAGGAGAGGAAGGAAGCGTAAGTGTAACTGGAGGTGTAAGAAGTGTAAGAAAACTGGAAAGGGAGGAAAGAAGGGACCGTAGTGTGGAGTACTTTAAATACCAAGGAGAGGAGTTTATAATTTATTATGATGGTAACAGAGTCAATAGAGTTTAATGAGTAGAGAAATGGGCTTTAGACCAATTACTTTGGCAGGTAGATAAGTGGGGGATGCATTAGGGTGGGCAGAGGTAAAAGGTAATGAGAGACTAAACTTAGGGGTTGGCTAGAAGAGTAGAGAGAAGGGTTTGGATTCAAGGGATATTGTGGAAGTAGAAAGGGAAAGATTTGGCAAATGATTAGATATGTAGGGTAAGGAGAGTTAAAAGTCAAGGATATAGCAATGATTTTGTTGGCAAAGGAACACCCAATGTGGGGGAAAAACTCCTATTGACATTGCAGGTTGTCAATTACTCCGCAAGTTACAACCTTGTTGCTGTTTCTCCTTTGTTCTTGAGGACCATGATATCAGGGAGCTGATGTCATCCATGATTTGCAAGTGAAATAGATTTAAGCGAAGGATAGTTGTGCAAAGTCACCAGCCTCAACTTCACCTTTGAAGTCATCTCACCCTGGTGTCAAAATATAGATCAGGAGGACTGGAGATGGCCCCCCTACAATCTTAGAACATGGAAGGGTTAAGTTACTTGCCCAGGGTCACACAGACAACACAGGGGCTTGAACCCGGGTCTTCTTAACTCTGAGGCTGGTTCTTTTCCCACTATGCCAAGCTAATTTGAACAAAAATAGTAATATCTTATATTTGTTTAATGGTTTATCCTTTTCAGAGTGCTTTCAGAGTCATTATCACATTTAATTTTTACAACAAATGAAGAAATGGAAGCCTGGGGAAGTTAAGAGGCAAAGCTATCAGTTAAGACAGCCAGGATCACACCAGTGTCAGAGCTGGGAAAACAGCCCCAATCAAATGGTTCCTATTCTAGTACTCTCCACTGCACACTTCAGGGATTTGGGGCCAGTAAATAGCTTTCTGGATGGTGCTTTATGACTCTGTCATGCTGAGATTTTTCTAAAGTTAACTAGATATAGGAAGTCCTTTGTCAACTAAGAATTGCACAAGGATAGTAGTTGGGGAATTTAAGCCAAAAAGAGTCCCAGAAGCAGTTTCCAACTCCTAGGGGAGAACCTGCAGTTGATTCCCTTTATTAGAGACTACTACTGCAGCTGTGACCCTCTCAGGTCTATTCTCACCCTGGTAAGACTTAAGGGGGGGGGGCACTAGAATGGGGGAAAGAATTTCAAAATGGTATTCCTTCTTCAGGGTATAAATAACTAAGATTAGTATGTAGATGTCAAGAATTAATTAAAGCAGGAAAATACAGATTTATCCATATGTGAGGCATTATAGTAAATAATTCCCCTCCTGGTCAATGAAATTTTTCTGAATTACTTCATGCATTATAGTGACTGCAGAACTGTCTCAGAGTGAGTGTCTGGGTTTGAATTCTGCTTCTAATGAATACTGACTGTGTGACCTTGAATAAGTCACTGAGGCCCTTACTGCCTCTATGAAGTACTTGATGATTAAGTTGCAAAATGTCTGTGCAAATGACTTGCCAGAAGGAGTTCACTGAACCTTTTATACTTATGAAGTCAAAGGTTGAAAGAAAGAAGACAGAAGGAAAAAAGAAGGGAAGAAAAGAAGGAAATAAAGGATAATAGCACTTAGATAATGTTTCTTAAGGTTTGCAAAGTGCTTTACATGTTATCTCATTGCATTCTCACAATAATCCTTTGACATAGGTGCTATTATGTCCCTGTGTAGCTAGGCAGTGCAGTGGATAGAGCACCAGTGCAGGAGTCAGGAGGACCTGAGTTCAAATCTCACCTCAGACACTTGACACTCACTAACTGTGTGACCTCGGGCAAGTCACTTAACCCCAATTGCCTCATCCTGGGTCATCTCCAGTCATCCTGGTGAATATCTGGTCACTGGATTCAGATGGCTCTAGAGGAGAAGTGAGGCTGGTGACCTGTACAGCCCTCCCTCACTCAAAACAAAGTCAAGTACAAGTCATATCATTATTTCTCTGATGGCATGGTCATCTTCGAGCAACGAAGGATGAACACACAATTTCCCCAATTTTACCAATGAGAAAACTGAGACTCAAAATAATTAAATGACCAACCCTGGTCCCAGGGCTAGAAAGCAACTGAGGAAGATTTAATTCAAATCTAACCTAACTTTGAGTTTAATGTGCTAATTACAACATGCCTAGATGCCTAAAGAAAGAGAAAAAGAAAAAAGAAACAAAAGAATTAATGAACAAATGAATGAATAGAGTTAACAAGAATTATAGAATTGATTTGAGTGCTCATTTCATGGGGCAATCATAGGCCAGCTCTTCTAATTACAATGCTGCCTTTGTGTTTGTCCTTAGATGCTTCAGATATAGGACACAGGCAAATCATATTAAAGCCATTTTGATCACCCTGAAAAGTGCAGCCACAGTTGGTGCGGCTGAATGGGTTCAAAGACTTGCAGATTCTCAGCTATAGCCCCTTCCTCAGACAACTAACTATATAGATTGAAGAGGGTTTTATAGAAATTCACTTATGAAAGTCCAATTTTATTAAGAAGACGTTAGGGATATTCAGAGTATTTCCCTGACTTTTTAAAAATAGTTTCCCACCAAGTATATTATGATGCTTTTATTAGAAGGAATCCTGACCAGAATTGATCATTGGCCAGATGCAGTATATTCTTTTGAATTTTGAAAATGCCATAACTCAGCTGGAGGGGTGTAGACTGGGTAGTTAGATATTTGACTTCCTTGTACTATAGGTGTCATGCCAGGAACTTCAAAACTGCAAATAAAATAGCAAGTGGCATGCCTTGCTGACTTAATGGCATCATATAATAGTAACTTTATCAAAGAGATGGAAGTAATACTGAACAGATAATGTAGAATTTAGGCTGTCTGTATCAATTTTTCCACAATGTTTTCTTCCATGACATGAGCCTAATTAGTTCCCCACAAATGCTTATTAAACAAAAAAGACTCCCACCAAAAAAAGCAATTATCAGATTTTAAGCTATTTCATATAAATCTTCCTCCCTGATTCCTATGGCTTCTCAAAGTTATAGTAGAAACCTGCAATGCTCTTTATTCTGGAAGTAGTTAGCTAGACCATTTTCTCAAAGGATGGGTACTCTGGAAAGAGCCCAAGATTGGGAGTCAGAAGACCTCTGCTTAACTCTTGGCTTGGTCATTTATTACCAACATTTTCTTATTTGACTGGGCAAATCATTTAACTTCTCTTTGCCTCAGTTTCCTCACCTATAAAAGGAGGTAGGTTGTTTCTTCACCTGTAAAATAAAGAGGCTGGAGGGAAGCCTTAGTCCTTTCCACTTTACTTCTCTGACCCTATGAATAAGTCTGATATGAATTTTTCTGATGAAATCAGATAACCCACCCAAAACCTGTTTCATATTCCAGTTGATTTTGTTTTCTTTTGGACCAGACTCACTGCCTTACTTCATTTAGATTAATCACTTTTTACCTTACATAGAAAGGTGTGTGTGTGTGTGTGTGTGTGTGTGTATGTACATTTTCCTAAACCTAAACTAGATTTGTGTTGTCGCTGTCGCTGTTTGTTGTTAGGAAAAGTTAGCTGAAGCAAAGAGCCTGCTCCCCACTTGAAGGTTTCCCTTTTGCAGAGGGTCGCAATGGTAGGAAAAGAATCCTTGGAGTCTGCCTGCCGCTATAGCGATCGTGCGCGAATCTGGCAGGGAGAGCACATTAGCCGGGTGGTTAGTCGTCTTTCCCGCTGCTGCTCTCTACTCCATCCCTCCTTCTCCTGAGTTTGCCTTTGCTCAGGGGCCCCCTCCAATCCTCAAGCCCCTCCTTTCCGCTTGGCTACCCTCCCCCGCCTTCCTATCGCGCCTCCGGGAATTGCCCTCTTATTACCACAATTACAATCTGTACACATTTCATTAAACTAATATCGCTTCTCACAGGCTTTCTCCACAGAACCGCACAGCTGGAGGCCCATTTCTTTTCCTCAGCTTAAACACTTTGACAGGTTAAGAAAGCTATTATGGCTGAATAACAGGTGTTGCAAAACAATGTGCATTTGATGTTTAAATGAGAGAGCCTCTTTATTGACTGGCTTTATGGCGGAGAAGATTCTCCTTTTTCACCATGACTGGATTTTTATTGTTTTTACGGCTTTTTAAAGTGTATTCTGTTGTTTCAGAATAGGCCCAAAGTGACTGTCTGTGGTTATTTGTTATTCTGATGCCTTTTTTTAAAATCCCCTCCTCCCATTTTCCCTTTTTGCTTTCCTTTTCAGGTGAAGGATACTTGCATAAATAGAGGCATTTTATTTTGCTTCTCTCTGCCAGTGCTAAGCACTGCTTGTTGGTGGACAGCTCCCTGGAGGGCTGTAAGTGATTTTGGACCATTACTTTACTTGTGCTTATTGTGCCTAACCTCACTTCATTCACCTACATTCTCTCTGCTGAATGTGTTGGTTTTGAACAGATTAATAATGGAATACAAAGAAAATAATAGCTTGGCGTTATTGCATTCTTACTCCTAATGGAATATTGCCCAATTTCTCTTATCTATCTGTCTATAACATACATGTAGGAGGAGTGTATAATTACTATTTTATTTATTTATTGTTTCAAATTTGTCAATGCTAAGCAATTCTTGATTCTCTTTCTTCACATCACCATAGAATATCATCTAAAAGTGCCCAGCAGGTTAGAAGTTGCTTTATTATTTCAATAAGCCTTTTACTGAAGAGACAGTGAAGTGTTAAAATACATTTTCTCCCTAAGTATGTGCTCAGTGAAAAAGAACATATGATTATGAAAGCATAGAAATGGGTGAAAATGAAAGGCATTTAAATATTCAGAATTGTCCTTTTCCTTTTCTTTCTTTTTTTAAACAATGTCCATCATGTTTTATATGGTAAGGATTTAATAACTGATTATTTAGGTACTTCATTTAAGCACCAAACATTTTTTCAATTAGGTGCTAGAATGTAAAATAAAATGTAAAATGTAAATGTTCACTTAGGTCTTTTAAAAAAAAATTTTAGGATCATAAAATTTAGTGCTAGAAGGAAATTTAGGTATCATTTAGTCCAACCCTTTCATTTTGTGGATGACAGAACTGAGGCTCCTGAAGGTAAAATGATTTGTCCAGGGTCATACATGGGCCTAGATTTGAATCAAGGTCCTCTGACTTCAAATCCACTATCTAATCAAATATTCTATCTAATATAGCAAACATTTAGATATATGATATAGGAAGAAAGCAAATAAAAAGACTTTTATTGCCCTTTAATAACTTAGTATTCTACTACCACAATTCAAATAATGTCAAGATGCTTACAAATTCCAGACTCTTTACTAACTATGTTGGTAGCAAAGAGGGACCACTTTCAAAATAATGTGGAGCAATTATTTTCCTCTCCTATAGAAAGTTTGACTGTATAATGATGCTTTCGGATTCACTGTCAGAGAAAAACAGCTACATATCCTGATCAGGGTTTTATAGTAATTCTGCCTTCTCTAAGGCTATTGGTTCAAATATCTTCAGTTCTATCTAACCAATTAACATTAATTTTTAAAGCACTGTCTACTGCAAATATACAGTAAGAATAGAAGTTTTAAACATCTCTCCCCAACACCCTATTACTTATGGGGAAGGGACTCAGATAACACAATTTTTACATATCACTTACCAAATTCACTTCCAAATGCATCACAATTGATGGATAGATGAGAACATATCTGCTAAAACAAGCCTGGTGAAAACAGGTCACTTGGGACTTCACTCCTCATCTTTTGACTTCTGTCAAACCCCACAGAAATTTTGCTTCTAGAATTTTGGTGGCTCACTCTCCTATCTTTCAAAGGTTACAAGTCATCACCAATCCCCTTTATCTACAATAGGAAAGACCATCAGCAAAGAGGAAGAGAACAAAAGCTGTATTCATGAAGCACATGTTGCCCTCAGATGAGGGGGTGCCTGAGTCTTCTCTCCAGCAAGAGGCTTACAACTTGCCTCTCTCCAAGAGCCACCAGGGAGGAAAAGAACAATGGCCACATCCTTAATTAGAGGATTAGTGTCTTTTAAATGCACCCCAGTTCTTGCTAAAAAATCAATCAATAACCTCATCTCATGCTTAGCTGATTAGAACCAGTCATGTAATATCAGTGCATACTCAGGCGCAGGGATCAGTGGCACTTCCACTAATCATCCTGCCATTCTGAAAACAGGTACCCCAGCCTCTTTGATGTGAGACCCCTCAGTTAGAAACAAAAGATTTGGGTTTGAGTTAGTGGGACAGACTCTATTTTACTACAGAAAAGAAAAAAAGATTTAAAAGAGTGTGACTAGCACTCTTAAAAATGAATCTAAAAATAATACCCTTCAATTTCTACTAGTCCAATTCTTCTTTACACGAATCAATTCCAACTTAATATGTTGAGGTTATGATGAAATTATTGATATCAAACATCAAATATAGAATCTGAAGAGAAATGTAGTCCATTCCTTTGAGCTAAACACCACACATGGTGGCACAAGAAACCAAAGTCCATGATACAAAATTTAGTCAACAGTACTTTTTTTTCATATTTCAAATGACAATGTCTAAATGAAGTCCTGTGCTATTTGACTAATTGTAGCTCAGGGATAGGTTGTAACTTGAGATTTGCTTGGCAAGGACCTACTGTTGGCCAGAATCTCAAAGAATTTCCTAATCTCTCCCATCAAATTTTGTAGATCTAGTTATATCTCTCCATTTTAGATAGTGAAAGTGTAGCACAGACAGTTTAAATGGACACTTAGTGGTAATGATGGGAATCAAATATGAGAGCTAGAACTGGTTCATTTGTGTCTTCATGTCCTGTTCAATAAATCCCTGTATGTTGAATGATGTTTAAATCTCCAGTAGGTTTCCTTCTGTACATTTTAAAAGAAACAATAAGACAATAAGCGTATTTATAGTTTTAACAACATTATCTTCTCAAAAATCTACTTGTTCATAGATCTCATTCTGACTTGAAACAGAAAACCATGTTAAACTTAGTATGTTGGTGAACTATTCAAGAAAAAAATCCGCATATCTAAATAGCTGTGGTAAGACTAAGGAGTGATTTCATGTGTTACAGGATGAAGGGATTCTCATTCTTATGGGTATTAGGAGGGAGGGTACATAGGATTCTGACTTCTGACTATTCAACAGAAACTGACTTGTATTAAGTGTTTAGTTCATCTAGAAAATGCTATATTTTCTATGTCATTACTGTATTAAGAAAACTTGGATTCTCTAGTTTATCTCTTCCAGCCAAGGAAGTTAATTATGAGAGTTAGCTTGGCATGGCTAATACTTTATCAGCTTTAAATAATGACCATTCTAAAGTTTTAACTACCTAGGCAGGTGTGTGTAGGTATGTGTGTGTGTGTGTGTATGTGTGTGTGTGAGATAGAGACAAAGAGAGAAAAATAAGTGCAGAGAGAGAGGTACACAAAGAGGAAACAGCAGCAGAGATAGAGTGAGAGAAGAAGAGTGGAAAGGTGGGGAAGGAGAAGAGAGGAAGAGTGAGGAAAAGAGATGGAAAAGGAGTAGAAAAGAGAAATGGAAGGAAGAAGAAGGGAGGAGAGTGGAAGAAAGAAAAGAGGAGAAAAGGGGATGGGAAAGGAAGAGACAGAAGAAAGCTGGAAAGGCTGTGAAGTTTTAGCTCTATATATGTCTTCTTAATTACTGTTATGATTCTTCCTTTAAAGGATGATTTTGTTTGAATGGTTTCACTGATTTGGCCAATTGAAAGTAATACAATCAGTTGTCCATCACAACCCTGTCGATCCATTTGTATCTATGCTATATTTCTCTTGTCCTGGAAATTCATCTTGCAAGTGCTCATGCTTTTGAAAGCAACAGAGCTTAAGAAACAGTGGTCATTATCTTCCCTTCATTTACATTTCCATACAATTTTCCCCCAACTTTCTTCCCTCCTCTCAAGTCCCCCTTCACTCCAGTGCTTCTCATCAGAAGTCTTATCTGTACAAGGGCAGCCTGCTGTGAGTCGATGAACTGGGTGCACACCATAAGCTCCCATATGTTTGCTGCCTTACCCAAGCTTGTTCCTTAAGTCAGCAGCAGCTGGGGGACCTCAGTTACTATAGCTGCTCTTTTTTCTCAATTTCAGCATTTCCAAGAATGACCACAGCAGTATAAGGTTTGGAAAACATTAGGATCCTAAAACACAGCATGAACTCTGTATGGGGCGCCATTCTCTTTGCTGGAGGAAAGAGGGCAAAATGAAAAAGGGAATACTCATCAGAAACAGCAAAGCAGCAAAGCAGAAAGTGTTAGCATGCTATGCTACTGAACTAGCTAGAGATCCCCTTTGGTGTCCAGAGGTAATAAGAAAATTACAAATAGAGCTGGATAGTTGTGGATTATGAGAAACTTAAAAATGTTTTTTTTTATTCCACCTAATCCAAAAATCAGTTATAATATGGGCAAATGGTGATTCCTCTTACTGGATAATTTATACACACTGAGGATTAGAGTTGAGTGAGGAAGGAAAATATTGGGAAGAAGAAATTTAACATATTCATTTAACACTGGACTTAACTTCCTAGTTGGTAAATAGACTTGTTTATAAACTATCCATAATATTTCTTTTAAACATATTAATTCATGGTCTTTTACTGATTTTTTATTGAAATTTGTCATTTTCTCAGTCACCAGGAAAAGTCCATGTAAAATTTTTCTTGACTGGCTAGACAATGTTAGCAATTTATAATAATACTTATGTAAAAGTTCATTCTTCCCACAGATTCAAGTCATTATCTTCACATATACGTATAATTCTGTTACCAAATTTTTTAAACTTGTTAAACTGAGCAGGAGAATTTTAAGAGGAGGGAGCTCACATGACTCGCTGTAGCTGTAGTCAGTATTTCAGAATGCATGAGAAAACTTAGACCCCTCCTGAATCTTATTTCTAACCACACTAAAATATTAGACTTTCAATGTTTATATATAATTTGTATGCATGCATATATATGTACATACATATATAGACAAACAGGTATTGAGATTGACATCAATATTGTTGTCACTGATACTGGCGAGAAAGGTAGATTGAGCTACCAATTACTCTTGAGTCAGGTTGACTGTTTGCATAGGTGAGGGAAATTCCTTCTCACTGTTTGCATGGTGGGGAGTTGGAATAATATGTAGGATTCAATGACAACCTACTCTCTTGTTCTGTAGCACCACTTTCAATGCAAAACCTCTGTGTGCTACTTTCTAGGAGAGGAAAATGTCTCCCTTTTTGTGATGGTACTTTCTGACCTCCACCACCATATAAAAAGAACTGCTATGAATATTTTTGTATATATATTAGTCTTTTTCCTTTGATCTTCTTGGAGGAGTGGTATAGTATCAGTATCACTTGGTCACCCCTTTAGGCACATTTCTAATAGCTTTCCAAAATGGTTGTACCAAGATGTTCAAAAGGGTAGAGCCAAGAAGGCAAAGTAGAAGGACAGATCTGTTCTAGCTCTCCTGCCCAAGGCCCTTAAAATACCTGTAAATAATGACTCTAAATAAATTCTAGAGCACCAGAAGCTACAAGATGAGAGAAAGAAACAGATTTCTAGCCCAACACTGGCTGGACGGCTGACAGGAAAGATCTGTATCACATTGGGCTCAGCGAGCACCACTTTTGGAGCCCTCAGTCTAAGACCCTGGGGAAATTGAGCAGCTGACCTGAGTCTCAGTCCTGAGTGACTGTTGTTCAGTGAGGAGGAGCTCTGGCATTGTGGAACTGGTGGAAGCTGTTGAGAGGGAATCCTACTGGCAGTTCTAGGGCAGAAAAGAGTGCTTTTGGTTGCTCACAGACCAGAGCACAGAACGGGAGAGGAGTAAACTCCTCTCCTTTGATTGTGTCACCTTAGAGGAACTAAGAACTTGCAGAGCCCTAGAGGTATCTCAGAGAAGAGCTGCACAAAATCTCTGAAGCCAAGGGTAGTATACCCTCCACTTGACAAAGGACTCAAAAGTCAAGAAATTGACTGGGAAAATGCCCAACAAGGGGGAAAATGAGACAATAAAAGGTTACTTTCTTGATGAAAAAATGTTTTCTTCCATCCTTTCCATTGAGGAAGAGCAAAGCATATGATCACAGGAAGACAGCAAGGTAAAGGATTCTATCTAAAGCCTCCCAAAAATATGCAATGGTCTCAGGTCATGGAAGAACTCAAAAAAAATTTTGAAAATCAAATAAGAGAAGTGGAGAAAAAGTTGGAAAGAGAAATGAGAGTGATGCAAAAAAATCATGAAAAGCAAGTCAACATCATGCTAAAGGAGACCCCCCAAAATGCTGGAGAAAATAGCACCTTTAAAAATAAACTAACCCACATGGCAAAAGATGTTCAAAAAGCAAATAAGGAGAATAATTGAGCAGAATTGGACAAATGGAAAAAGAAATTCAAAAGCTCCCTGAAGAAAATAGTTCTTTAAAAATTAGAATGGAACAGATGGCCTCTTATGACTTTATGAGAAAACAAGAAATTATAAAACCAAACCAAAGGAATGAAAAAATAGAAAACCATGTGAAATATCTCATTGGAAAAAAAAAAACTTAACCTGGAATATAGATCCAGAAAAGATAATTTAAAAATTATTGGTCTACCTGAAAACCATGATCAAGAAAAGACCCTAGACATCATCCTGCAAGAAATTATTGAAGAAAATTGCCCTGGTATTGTAGAATCAGAGGGTAAAATAGAAAAGGAAAGAATTCACTGATAACCTCCTGAAAAACATCCTTAAATGAAAACTCCTGGGAATATTGTGGTCAAATTCTAGAGTTCCCAGGTCAAGAATAAAATATTACAAACAACCAGAAAGAAACAATTCAAGCGTTGTGGAAATATAATCAGGATAACACAGGATTTGGCAGCTTCTACACTAAGGGATTGAAGGGCTTGGAATATGGAGGTCAAGGGAGCTAGGATTAAAACCAAGAATCACCTACCCTGGAAAACTGACTATAATACTTCTGGAGAAAAAATGGAATTTGAATGAAATAGAGTATTTCCAAGCATTCTTGTTGAAAAGACCAGAGCTGAATAGAAAATTTGACTTTCAAATACAAGAATCAAGAGAAACATGTAAAGGTAAACAGAAAAGAGAAACCTTAAGGCACTCATTTAAGTTGAACTGTTTCTATTCCTACATGGAAAGATGTTATTTGTAACTCATAAAACTTTGTCAGTATTAAGGTAGTTAGAGGGAATATACCTACACACACATAAACAAACATATATGTATGGGTATGTATATGTGTATTATATATGTATATGTGTGTATATGCACGTGGGTATATGGGTGTATGTATATATGTGTATAATATATATATATATGTGTGTGTGTATGTATATTTATATACATATACATACACACACACATAGAGGGCACAGGGTAAACTGAATATGAAGGGAGAATATTTAAAAATTAAAATTTACTGTTGAGTGGAATGTACTAGGAATAGTAGAAAGGGTGAGGTAGAATGTAGCAAATTATCTCACATAAAAGAGTTAAGAACAAGCTTTTTCAATGGAGGGGAAGAGGGAGAAGATGAAAGAAAATAAGTGAGCCTTACTCTCATGGAATTTGGCTTAAGGAAGGAATAACACACTCAATTGGATATGGAAATCTATTTTACTCTGTAGGAAGGAAGGGAGAAAAGGGTAGGGGAGGGAAAATAATAGAAGGGACAGAAAATTGGGGAAAGAGATAACCAGAAGCAAACATTCTTATGGGAGGACAGGACAAGGGAGACAATGGAACAGATGGAGGACAGGATAGAACAGAGGGAAATGTGGTTAGTCTTTCACAACATAACTATTATAGAAGAGTTTTGCATGGTTATACATGCATGATTTTTGTTGAATTATTTATAATCTCAATGAGGGTAGATGGGGAGGGAGGGAGGGAGAGAATACAGAACTCAAAACTTTAATACTGAATGTTAAAAATTGTTTTTGCATGAAACTGGAAAATAAGGTGGATAGATAAAGGGGCATAGAAATCTGTTTTGCACTACAAGAAAATAGATGCGAGGGGGATGAAAGAAGGGGAGTATTAGGAGGGAGGACCAGACTGGAGGAAGGGTGAATTGGGTGCATACTGTCCTGGGGTGTGGGGTGAAGAGAGATTGGAAGAAAATTTTGAATTCAAATTCTTGTGGAAGTGAATTTTTAGAAGTAAATTAAATAAATTATATATATACACATTTAAATGGCTGTACCAATTCAAGGTCCTATCAGTATTGATGCATGTAACGTACTTGTTTTCCAATATTCCAATATTTTCATTTTCTTCTTTTCTTTTCTTTTTTTTTGTCAGCTTTGCCAGTCTGATAGGTTTAGAATAGAACGTCAGAGTTTATTTAAAGTGATTCCTCTAAAGTGAATTAGAGTTGGATTTCTTCTTTGGAAAACTACCTGTTCATATACTTTTTGCCATTTATTAATTAGGGAATTGTTCTACTAATTTGAATGAGTTCTGTATATACCTTGGAATTGAGCCCATTATTTGACAGTCATTTTAATCAAAGTAACTTCCAAGGTAATAAATTACTAAAATTCGGTAACTGCTGCTGAATTGGGACCTCAAGAAGGTATTATGTTTTCTGGTTTGTTTTTTTTACAGAAATAAGTTCACAGTCTGTCTAAGGCATAACTTTGAAGGAAGAGTGGCAGTATTCTGGATTCAGTCTCCCAGAGCAAGACCAACTATCTCATTCCCTCAGGGACATTCCTTGGAGGTTGGGGTGAGTTATTTCTAACACTGCAAACTCACACCCCCATTCTTTTGCATTTCTCCCATTACTAAGTGGCAGTAATTAGGATCCTGGTTTCATTTAAGCAATTAGCATACATTAATTTTATAGTAATAGTAATATGAAGATACAGAAAGAGCAGAAGTTACAAATATTTCCCCTGTACATTCTTTGTTTTGTACATGTTCTTCCTTTTACCATCTCAGTCTCTAGGCAGAATGGGCTCAGACATAACAGGTTATACACAACTTCACACCACCAGATTCAATTCCGATTATGTCATATCTGATGGATGGGTGAGCTTGCATCTCTGATACTCCTAGACTGGGTCAGGCAGTCTCAAATCCTACCATGGATTTTAGTTCTTAGACTTTGGGTGGCTTGCTCTCTTGACCTTTCAAGGATCATAAGGTCACACCTATCTTCAATCTCATTCATCTAAAATGGGAATAAATAATTTCAATGGTTCAGAGGTCTGTATTAATGCATCAGAAGTCAACATAGGATGGAAAAGATCTGAGGCTTACAGCATTGTCTCTATCATTGCAAGTCACTAAGGCAGAAAAGACTTAGACCAAGAATTCTTTTCAAACACATCCCATTTTTGGCTGAGCAGTCACTAAATAGCCCATTTCCTCATTATATAGTTAACTATTCAGAAAAAGTTATATAATATCTATGCATACTCTGAATCAGAGAAAAGAATTTTTATGACAAGTCATCACACTTTTCATGAAGTAGGCTCCCCAGACTCTTCCTCATTGGGAATTACATACTCCTATTTTATTAATGGTATTTATATTTTCTTGATTTTTAAATTTATTTTGATTCTTTTGGAATTTCTAAATATATAATACCATTTAATGCTACAAATGTCATTATTTGTAAATATAATCTTCTGATTCTATTTTAAAAACTCAACCTTCTTATTGTAATGTGAAATTATTGAGAAGATGAACTATATTTGCACCTTTGCCTTACCTGTACTTTGCATGGTGCCTGGCATACATAGGTGGGTTATCATCAATGTTCTATACCCTAAACCAGGGGGTGGGCACTTGAGGCCCCATATGACTGTCTAGGTCCTCAAGTGTGGTGGTTGGGCTGAATTCAAACTTAAAGGGCCATACTTGAGGACCTAGATGGCCACATATGGCCTCTAGGCCACAGATTCCCCACCCGTTGCTGCCTAACGTATGTCCCCCTACCACTCTCTTGTGGGCTTACTTCGTTTCTTATGATATATCTTATTTGGTGATCTCAATCCCTTGCTTGAGTTCAAGTATCATTTTTATGCAGAAAAATACTGTATATCACCTCTTTGCTTCTGAGTACCATTTACCAACTGCCAGCTGGGCATGTTCAAATGAATGTCTTGTGGATATATCAAATACAACATGTCCAGAATAAAACTTACTATCTACTCTTTCCTTCTCTCCCCAAATCCAACAAAGCTCCTAAATACCCTTTCTTCCAAATGTTCCTATTTATTATGGGACTCCACTACCCTTCAAGGAGTACAGGTTCACAGCATTAGAGATAGCCTTGATAATTCCCTGTTGATTACTCCCGCATTTTTATATCATGTTGATTCTATCTCCACAATAGGGGCAGCTAGGTGATGGAGTGGATAGAGCACCAGTACAGGAGTCAGAAGGACCTGAGTTCAAATCTCACCTCAGACACTTGATACTAATTAGTTGGGGCAAGTCACTTAACCCCAATTGCCTCCTCTTGGGTCATCTCTAGTCATCTTGATGAATATCTGGTCACTGGATGCAGATGGCTCTGGAAGAGAAGGGAGGCTGGTGACCTGCACAGTCCTCCCTCACTCAAAACAAAGTCAAGTACAAGTCATGTCATTATTTCTCTGATGGCATGGTCTTCTTCGGCAACAAAGGACAAACACACATCTCCACAATATCTCCCATTTCTATTCCCTTAACCACATGTACATGGCTACCAACATAATTCAGGTCCTCTTCACATCCCACTTAGTCTATTACAACATCTTCTTAATTGGATTCCTAACATTTTATCTCTTCCCTCCAATCTATCTGCCATAGATCCTCAAATAATATTTTGAATGTAGAATTATTTCTCTCTCCTTTTCAATATCCTTTTCTTACTTCCTCTTGATTCAATGATAAAAATCCTCAATTGGCATTTAAAGCATTTCTCTATCTGATTACAGTCTATCCTTCCAGGTGTATTCCACATTAGTCCTCTTAATATATTTAATCTTCCACCTCTTTCTTTGTTACAAGTCTAAAATTCATTCTTTCTCATGTCTGTTTTACGATTCTTAGATTCATTCAGTGCTTAGTGCAAGCTCCACCTTCTACAGAAAAATCTTCCAGATACCTGGAGTGGTTTGTATTATCTCTCTCTCTGTTTCTCTCTCTCTCTCTCTCTCTCTCTCTCTCTCTCTCTCTCTCTCTCTGTCTCTCTCTGTCTCTCTGTGTGTGTCTCTCTGTGTCTCTCTCTCCCTCCCTCCCTCCCTCTCTCCCTCCTTCCCTCCCTCTCTCCCTCTCTCTCTCTCTCTCTCTGTCTCTCTGTCTCTCTCTGTGTGTCTCTCTGTGTCTCTCTCTCCCTCCCTCCCTCCCTCTCCCTCCCTCCCTCCCTCTCTCCCTCTCTCTCTCTCTCTCTCTCTCTCTCTCTCTCTCTCTCTCTCTCTCTCTCTCTCTCTCCCCATTATCCCTTATGTGCTTAGCTGTTTATATTTGCATCTTGTATTCTATCAGTATTATGTAAGGTCCTTGACATCAGGGACTCACTATATTTTATTCCTTTTAACCTGAAATGCTTTGTTTATAGTAGTCACTTTTTAGGTGGCACTGGATCATCAGAAATAGATTTTCCCACCTTTTCTTTGAATTTTATTTTCTTTGTTGTATTAATATAGCTGGCATTTATTCAACTACTTCAAATAATAATGGCAAAAGTGAAGACTTACTTTGTCCCTGATGTTAATGGGAAAGTGTCTAATGGTTCTCCACTACATTAATATAGCTCCTAGTTATTAATAATTATCATTAGTTATTTAAAGATGAATATTTACTTAAATTCTTATTTTATCAAATAACTTCCTTGAATATAGATATATAATCATGATTTTATACTGCTCTTTTAATGTGATTTTGCTGAATATTATCTAATATTGAAACATTTTGCAATTCTTGTATAATCCTATTTCTTAAAGATGTTAAATATATTCTCTGTTCTGCTATAAATTATGATATTTATTACTTATATTGACCTATAATTTTCTTTCTCTGTCTAATTTTTCCTAGATTTAGAGATTAAAAATATATTTCTCTTATGGGAAAAATAAGTAAAATACTTACAGTTCCCTATTTTTGGAAACTGTTTCCATACTAGAAGGATTACATTATTTGAAATCACCTGTGAATACTTCTGGCTCTTGTACTATCAAATAAATTATTTATTATTATTTTGTTACAAATTAAATAAATACTTTTTAAAATAACAGTTTCATAGTTATTAAACTTCTTTTGAGGTTGGCTTATTTACATTATATAAATATAACTATTGTCAAATGCTTTGTCAATATTCTCAATATTCCTTACTTATAGATTTTTGGAATGCTGTCAAGACAGAATTTTGCTCTAAATTCAGATACTTAAAGTATATCTTGTAGATGATATTGAGTAGTAATTGATCCTGCTCTGTAACTATTTGTAGTTTAGCAAATGGAATTTAATTCATAAATGTCATATTGACTTTTCATTCATTTTCTTGAAGTCTCTATAAGGATTCTTTTTTTATAATTTCCATTCAATTTTCCTTTTTTATACTCAGAATTTGAGACACATAGTATTTAAATTCAATAAATCCAGTGACAGGCAATAAATGTCTAGGAAAAAGGCATTTGACTTGTAAATACCTCAGAAAATAGAAATAAATAGATACACATTACTAACGGAAGAATGAATAAAAAGGAAAATTGTACCATCTCTAGAGGTTTTTATTTTTTAAAGGATAGAAAAAACAGAAATTTATGTGATTAAAATACAGAAGGAATATCAAGCGATTACAAAATAAACATGGGAATAAGCATGAAAGTAGAATTTTTTAAAAATGAAAGAAATTAACATGAAATTTATGAAACTGAAACCCTGTGATGTAAACTTCATATAACTCCCCAAGGAGAGTCAATATATTTTTTTGGACAAAACTGTAGGGTGGGATGTTCATTAACTGGACAATGTAGGTGCATAAGAAGGTGATGTACTTTCATCAAGAGCATGTATGAAGAGTGATCTTCTTCCTTCTCTTCTCCCTGTATCCACATTGGGAGGTATGCTCTTACATGTGGGTGCTCTGTCCAAAAAAATATAAATTTTGATCACTTATACTTCATGAAATATCTTAGGGCTTGTGGACTATATCTTTTACCCTCCTACTTCTTTATCCTCTCAGCCCACCTCACCCCCCCCCAAAAAAAAACTGAGACAACTCTTTGGTCTCATGTAGTTTTCATTTATGTTTTCTTGAAATATAACTCTGAAAAATCAGACTTTGATAAAGCCCATTGGGATTCAAATAGAGCTACACAACTATATCTTTTAACCCAAATAACAGGCCACAGTCCAAGCCTTACTTGCTCACTGTTTTGGTTTTGGTGGTTCAGAGCACATGTAAATTGCAGTCATTTCTATTCTGGCCAGGAGCTCTGAAGGTCTTCCCTTCCAGACTATTCATTTCTGAAGGCAAATTCAGGATATCTTTTCCCTCAATTCTAAACTAGTTTTTAATTGCTGGTGTTGCCTCAGATAAACTGAGACCTGGAAAAGACATTAGCTTAAAAAGGCTAAGGTCTCCCACTACATCAAGGACAATTGCCAGTGGTACTGACTTAATATTTGCCAATGAACTCAGATGACTCTGGATGAGAGGGTGAGGTTGACTTAAATTCAATTCATTTGCAAGTCAAGATATCACTCTCCAAATGTCACTGGTCCTCTTTGAGAACAAAGGATACATGACAGCTGTATGAAGAGTGATTGACAAATAAGGAGATGCAAGGGGAAGAAAGTGAGCTTTTGGAGGTAGGGATGCTAGGAAGTTTTTCCAGTTCTACCAAGCTCCTAGTCCCAGCCCCTCTCAGACTACCTAGTTACTTTGTTTGTATCTTGTATATACTGATGGAACTGATGTCTTTGTAACTCTAAAACCAAATCTCATGCTGACTTTCATAATTGTCTATAACAATTACATTTCCAATTGAGTTTACATCACCACCTGATTTGCTTTATATAACAACTTGAATAGTGGAGTATAGCAACACCAGCCTTGTCCCTAATTCCTACAAGAGGACGACATATCTCCAGTCTCTGTGTCTTTGATTTCCATTTAAATGTGAGCTCCTTGAGGACAAGGATCTTTTTGTTATTTTTGTCTTTCTTTGTATCCTGAAGAATTAGAACAGTGCCCGCACATACTAAACAATTAATAGTTTTTGTGGTGTGGTTGAACTGAAGGTAAAACATTTATAGAAAAGAAACAATGATATTGATACTTATTGTAACAGGAATTTATATAATGGTTGAAGTTTTACACAGTGCTTTACATTCATTATCTCATTTAATTCAACAATGGATTTGTAATGCCATGATGGACTTTTAATTTCCAAAGTTCCCATCGTTCCTAAATGCATTCTGTGATGCAAGGATTTTTATAATAAAATTAAATTAAATTTTTATTGTGAACATTTTCACAATATGAGAATTTGGAATTCCATGATACCTCCTAGAAATACTTTGAGAAGTTGTTAAATCAATGCTCAGGGATCACTGGTCCAAAAACAGAGGAAACAAACAAACAAAAATGTTCTTCAATTATAACTGGCTTGATCATCATCATTAACTATATTGCTAGATTTTATTTTAAGAGCATCCATGGATACGGAGATAGTTTAGGCTAAAAGTACTTCTCAACACAGTAACATTTATGCACATTTCCTGTTTCAAAGCAAGAGAACGAACCATGCTCTGTACCTTTTTATCATTGCTGTGAGATGTATTGCTCCTGATGGCAAATTGCACATGATAGATTTGTCAGGAAATTAAAACACCCAGGAGTGGATATAAAAAAGCTATCTGAAGTATCTCCTATCCAGAGGGAATATTGACATCAGAGAAAAGAAAACTTGCAATGATATATAATTTTAATTGGACTCTGTCCTGACAGGCTGACCAGTTGTCAATAATAATCCTGGGGAAAATAATATGAAGAGAAAGAGTGAGGGTTGTTATCCATCTTCTCAGGTCATTGGGAGCAGTTTAATTTGTTTAAAATGCCCTTTGTCCCAGTAACTCATTAAAAAAAAATCTACAGCAGAGAGGACATAAAGGGTGGGTCCTTATACTCTTCTAATGAGGGACTTGCAGAAGGGGTGGGATATCATGTGACCAGCAGAAAAACTCACTAGTTTATGTGCAACAAGAAGCCCCATGCATTCTATTATTATTCAGTCTTTTACTAAATGTTTTCATTACCATAAACCTAATCACAATGAACACAGCTAAATAAATAAACATATAATAAGGAAAACAATCTTTCATTAAAAAATCATTTAGCAGTATAGGATGAGCCTACCCCCTTCCCATCCATAACAGAAAACAAACAAGAAATATTCTGGTTCTATGTTCTCTTCTAAGTTGGCTTGAGAATCAATTACCTTTGACTCTGATCTCCTTTCTTATGAATATCGCAGTCAATGAAAATGCAGTTCTCATTCTGCTTATCTCATTGTGTTCCAATTTTTCCATATTTTCTTTTATCAATATTTCTCATTAAAATTATATTGTACATTTACCCTAATATACCATGATTTACAGTAGGTCATTGCTGGTAATAACAGGTAAAAAGAGATAAAAAGATTATGCAATTATGAACAGTTTTGTGCCTTAGGTCCTTTTTCTATTTTTTTTTTTTGTGTTTTTAGGATTCAAGTCCTTGTATGGGAATCGTTCGGTCAAAAGACATAATTGGTTTGAGAATTCTTATTAATATTCTTTTTATTTTTGTCAAGACTCTTCTATATTTTATATACTGCATTCTATAGTTTGTTATTGCTATTGCCCAGTTCTCCAAATTGTTTGCATCAAGATACTATTCCACTAACCATAAAGCAGAATTCCCCAGTCTCTGCCACCCTATAAATACTACATTTCCTTATAGTTTTATTGTTTTTGTTCAGGCTCAAGGTTTCTTGATTTGCACTTTCCATCTTATTAGCAAAACTTGTCATCTTATAATTATTTCCCAAAAAGTAACAATGAACCATCAATGATCAACCATTGTGCCCACTCTTTCATCTTTATAAATATAATTCTGAAATTATTTTATGTGTATAGAGAAGGCATTCTTGATGAAGGCACAGAAAGGGAACAAATAGCTTTTGGAAAAAATATTCTCTAGTAGATCATGTCCTCAATGAATTGAGGGGCAGAAAAAAAAATCCTCCTAAATCCTTTTGACTCAGTAGTACAAAAATACCAGCCTAAACCTTTATAGCAGAAATTAGGGCTTGTCCTATGATTTCATTGGTATAGAGAATGCCTAGACAAAAGAAAACTTTCTCTATCAATGTAAGTCAACACTTTGTCTGTGAGTTGTAGTCTTAAAGACTTTCCCAAGACACATGGAGAAATTAAAAGACTTGCTCAGGTTCACATAATTAATATAACCATCAAGATTTGAATCAGGTCTTCTTGACTTTGTGGCTCGTTTGCTATCCACAGTGTCACGTTACTTCTCAAAGTCTTATTTTCTAGGGCATATATAATGTATAATACATAAAAGTTAGCAAAGTGTCTTCTGTGCATATGTCAAAATCATATAATATACAAAGAAATAACTGGGTAACTTTATTGAACCACCCTCTTACTAGTAATCAGGTAAGAATTCAATAGACATGAGCTCACAAAACGTAATTGGATACCAGTGTTATGGATGCTGTCCAAGTCAGAGTCTAAATAGGAAAGATTTTTCTGCTAAATGTTTCTATCACAGAATATTTTTATTAGGATATATTTTGGACCCCAAAAGATGAATGACAAGACCTTTCATGGGTGCAGATTTGAAGAAGAAGAGTTGAATGGATTGAAAGGGACATATCTTGATATAGTGGAAAGAATGCTGGGTTTGGGGTCAGAAGATACAAATTTAAATCCAGGGTGTGCTACTTGCTACCTTTTAGACCCAAGGCAAGTCATTTAGCCTATCTGGGGCACAGTTTCTTTGTAGGTAAAATGAGGAAGCTAGAGGAGATGAATACTAAGATGGGAGTAGACGTGTTTAGATGGCAGTTTTTGGTTTTTGTTTTTGAAAAAAACAATATGTTTTGGGGAACTGCTATGGTGCTTCCAGAGATGATAATTTCACTCACTTAAAAATCAATGGTTTGTCTCTCAAATTCTATTTTTCTGTACTTTTATGTTTGAAAAGGTATAGCTGTGCTTCAGTCTACATCACTGAAGTGAGTCTCCATGTCAATGAGATCACAGATTTATCTTTATCAAAATATTAACAAAAATTTATTCCTCCATGAATTTTCTATTCATATTCTTTGATGATGCTTGGTGGGAAAGCATGAATTAGTACTATATATGTGTGTGTGTGTGTGTGTATGTGTATATATATATATATATATATATATATATGTTTCAGTTCTTTATAGATTAAATGCCATACTATAGCTATTTATTGAGTTTCTACTATGTGTAAAGCACTGTTAAAATTTTATCTATTTTATTTACAGTTACCATTTTGCAATAGTATGTTTAATCTTTTTGAATGTTAGAGATATTTCTCTTATCTCTAAATAAGTGCATTACTTGTATGTATTTTATTTATTCCTTTTAAATTTTCAACATTCATTTCCACAAAGTTTTGAGTTTCAAATTTCCTCCCCATCTCTCCCCTTCCCCCACTCCAAAACACCTTGCATTCTGATTTACCCTTCCACCAATGTGCCCTCCCTTTTAACACCCCTCCCTTCCCTTATCCCCATTGTCTCTCTTGTCCTGTAAGGCAAGATAAATTTCTATATCCAATTACCTGTATTTCTTATTTCCCTTGTATGTATTTTTTAAAAATAATTTGTTTTATTTTCATTTTTTCATAATAATTGTATTTTCTTTATTAGTCTATTTGAAAGAAATACAGACTGTCTCATTCTTACTATTTTTCATTCCCCACATCTAGGAGAACTGATCTCATTAAGTTCCTTTATCTTATATTAATAACTGTGTAATATCAAAAAAGGCACCTTCAGCTTTCAATTAAACATAGAAATGAGCTTTATCTTGGGATCATTTTAATGTGTGACTTTTTCCCCCATTTTCCTTCCTTCTCACATTCTTTCACCTCCTTCTTTCCCTTCCACCATATCTCTGAAACACCCTTCCAAAACATTAAAGGATTGTGGCCAATGCAATATGATGATTTCTCATATTACTAGCTCTTAATTTAAATGAGAAATGCAAATTGTTTTAGGCACTTATCTTTTTGGACTGGGAGGCTTACCTGTTGAAATAATTCTCTAGTCAATATAGCTTTCTGAAACTTTCAAATTGCTTTTCAAATATCCATGTCTTGCTAGTACTGTTTCCCCCTCATATATTAAAGTCCTTAACAAATTCTTCTTGGATTAGATTGTAGGAAACTGAAAACTGAATTTTTATACATAGTTAATTTGGTGCTCATGGCCAATATTCTTAATTTTAGATATGTTTAATGTCAGTTGTTCTGACTGTCCCTTGCTATCTTCAAATGAAGTATGTGATGATTTTGATGATTGAGCATATTGAAGTTTTATTGGATGCTTCTGAAATCTACTGAGAAAAAGTTTACAAAGTACTTTCATAGGCTATTTTATTTGACCTTCATGTAACCCTGTGAGGAACATATGTACACAGGTGGTTCAGGACTTCACTTGGGAACTTTTATTCATAGGTTAGTTTTACTTTTCATAAGCTGAGAAAAAGATGACATTTCACTGTGTTAGTTAATCCAAGTACAGGGGACAGCTATAGAAAATATTATTATTTATGTGTGTAGAAGATATGCTTTGGAAAGAGGGGTAACCTCTTCATAAGAGAAGAGGTGACAGAAGAAATAGTAGCAGAAGGCATCTGAGAGACGTAAGTTGAGGGGAGAAGAAAATGGACTCATACTGTTCCTGTTATTATTGTTTAGTAGACTATGTGATTCTTAGCTGAGAGGGCAAAGAGAGAATAGACCAAGGAAAATTGAGGAAGAATGGAGGTTTGGAAAAGCCATTGAGGTAAGTGGTATAGTAGGTCAATTAGGGATGTATAGAAGAATTTTCTTGTCACAGTTGAAAATATGAAACATGAATTTGTAGTGGAACAAGTTTTGTAATGTTCTACAGCTTTGTTCAGATAGCTAGGTGTACAGTGGATAGAGTGCTAGTCCTAGAATTACTGAGTTCAAATATAGCCTCAGATACTTACTAGCTGTGTGACCCTAGGCAAGTCATTTAACCCTGTTTGCCTCAGCTCCTCACCTATGAAATGAACTGGAGAAGGAAATGGCAAACTACTCCATTATCTTTGCCAAGAAAACCCTAAATGAGGACATGAAGAGTTGGACATGACTGAAAAACAATGCAACAGCTTTTCTTAACAGTCTGTAAGTAAGAGTAGGTGCACCAGATTTGGAAAGCGAGTCTTGGCAGGGCAAAATCAATGCTTCAATAAAGGGGCAACAGACTTAATGGAAGGGGGAAGTGTAGAGTTGAACTGGTTCACCAAGGGGAAAATATGGGGAAGGGAGAGAAGTGGGGCCAGTGCAGGTGTGGTGATCTGGGAAAGAACTAAGGAGTAAAGGAATTGGAGATTAAGGTGAGAATGAAAAACAGGACTTGAAGAGATGGAATGACAACAGATTCTTATTAGATAAGTGAATTTCAGAATTTGTGAAGTTAGAAGTTTGGCATTTGTTTCAATGTCAAGGGTATGTCAATTTCATTTCAGAAGTGAGATGGGGTAGAGTAGGTCATGAGAAATGACTATGTTGGGAGAAATTGTGTTTAAGGGAATATCAATTTGTGTGTTGGAATCCTCTAATAGGAAAACAAGAGTTGAGGAGAAGGTAACTACCGTGAGCCAGGCAATGATCTCATTAAGAAAATAATGGAAATTTTTTGGAAGTCAGACGACAATAGCTACCAATTACAATTGGATGTTAGATATGGACTGAATGAACCTCAGAAGAAAAGTTGATATATGAATGGCATAGAAGGATAGGTTAGAGATTGTAATGGGAAATAGAGTATTCAAACTCTTCTACCCTGACTGGTGAGTGAGGAGGTGGTAGTAGGAGGGGAGATAAGTGAAAGCAACCAGTACCAGAGATGGTGGCCAAGCAACTGTGTCCTCAGGGATGAGAGTCAAGTCTCAATGAGAACCAGAAGATAGAGGAGTAATAAAAGAAAATACTTAAGATGAAGGCAAGTTTGCTGTTTAGTGAGCTGGTATTCCAGAGAGGATAGTGGAAGATGTTGGTAAATTTAGTGAGATACTATGGGTTAGGTTGAGGGGGGAAGAATATAAGGGAGGTTACAATGGAAGAGAGAGAATGAAATATGAATAATTGCAGCTAGGGGTTGAGAATCATCCAGGTGGGAAGGGAGTGATGGGTTAGGGACTGGCTAATCTCTTAGGAATAAGTTCAAGTAGTTTATCAACATCCTTAAGGATCTGGCCTTATGGTAGAATCCTTCTATGGCATTACACAGCTCAGGCAAAGGATCAGTTGGGGAGTGGTGTTTCTCCTCTGACCTTACAGGCAGGAAGAGGCCAGCTGAGGAGAGACATTCAAGTGTTTTTCCCCTTCCCCACAAAAATCAACAGATTAGGTGATATAAGACCAACCCCTTCTTTTTACAGATGAGGAAAATGAGGCACATTTGAACTTTTTGACTCCAGGTCAAGAGTTTATTCCACAGTTACATAATTTTTTCTCTTTTTTGCTTTTTTCCTTAGCATCCAAAATATACCTTATATCTGACAATTTAAGGCTTTTTTGTTTGTAATCATGCCCTTGACTTGTGTTTCTAATAAGTTATTCTCTTCAATTTAATTCAGTTCATTTTTGAAAGATCAAGATAAAATGAATAATATAGCCATGTTCCCCAGAGACACTTATAATTGAGTGGGGAAAAATGTGACACATGTATTAGTTAGATAATTAATAATTTAAAAACACATAACAGATTGTGGAAATTCATTGTGTGGACAATAAATGCTATGAAAGTTCAGAAAAAAAGAAGTCTGTTTTGGTTGAGAAGCAAGAACTGGGGGAGGGTAGATTCAAAAAAGTTAAATGAGTAGAATGGGTAATATTTTGGACTAGAGAAGGGAGGAGGAAGTGCTATCCACTATGGGCCAGGAACTATGCTAAGTACTTGGGATATAAGGACAAAATTGAAAGAGTTCTTGTACCCAAGAAGCTTGAATTCTGTAGGGGAGAAAATTGGCACACAAATATACGTATACTTATAAGTTGTTGTTTTGTCATTTCGGTCCTGTCCACCTCTTCATGACCTCATTGGGCTTTTCTTGGGAAAGATACTGAAGTGGTTTACCATTTCACCTTTTCTAGTTCCACAGATGAGGAAACTAAGGCAAACAGGGTTAAGTGACTTGCCCAGGGTCATAAAACTAATAACTTTCTGAGACTAGATTTGAACTCAGGTCTTCCTGACTCCAGATCTGACGCACTATCCATTGCGTCACCTAGCTACACACATGCACACACACACATGTATATGTATATAGGTACTGTTGCATATTATATGTAAAACAACTGCAGTATCTTTATAAAGAAAACCCCAAATGGGGTCACAGAATTGGATACAAGTATAATGACTGAACAACAATTAGAAAAATATTATATATAATATTTACAGATACAAATATGTGCATATATATACATACAAACACATTTATTTATTCATAATAGATACAGTTGCAGAATAATTGGTGGTGGAATGTCCTAGCAACTAGGAACATCGAGAAAGCCCTCATACAGGCAATAATACTTGAGCTCTATGAGTTACAGATTGTAAAAAGCAGAAGAGAAGGCAGATCACATTCTAGGAATAGTACAAAGCTTGAGTAAGGGCATGAGATAAGAGATGGAATATGAGGAAAACTAAAGATGCTAATACGGAAGGATCATAGAATAAGTAAAAGAGAGAAGGACAAAATGAACAAAGATGCAGAGATAGGAAGCAATTTGATATCTTCAGAGTGTAGCAAGGTACGGTAGACTGGTATCAGGTAGAAGTGAAAAATCAAGTTGGTTAGGACCAATGTATCCATGCATAGACCCATGCATAGCAACAGAAAAAGACAATCAAAAACAAACCCAAAAACTCAGTAGTATTTCCATAGTTACTTTTCATACAATGTTCCAGATATACTCATCTTGCTTGATTTGTAAGTGTATATTGACAAGGGGCTATTGGAATATAATTATAATGTACAGGAGAATTACAATGGACAGAGCTCCTTGGGACAGGAGTTATTAAACCACCATGTCTTGCATCTACAGAATCCACTATTCATCAGTAGACACTTACTAAATAAATCCCATGTGTGAAGAATGACCAAAAATGTAAATGTTTGTCACACTTTCATTATTTTTGTTTTTGTTAGATCTTGTTTCTTAAAACTGCAGTAGCAGATTTTGTAAGTCTCTTTGGGGTCAGAAAAAAGTGCTAATCTAAAAATTAATCCCAGGGAAAATAAAAGAAGTCAAGTATAAATGAAGAAATTCATGATATGCCACAGTGAGAATGAACTAGACGTGTCAGGGAGCCATTCAGAAAGGGGTCCAGTGTTCTGCTCATACGTCTCGCATTTTGTGCATGCAAGTGATGGGGTCCTTATATGCTCAGATATATTTGTCTCTAATAGCTAGATCCTCTTTGAAGTCTGCTCCCAAGGAACCATTTATTCAGAAAACACACACACGCACACACACACACGCACGCACACACACCCCTAGCTCAATACGTGCTAACACACAGATACAATTGACCTGCTGTCTTACATGGAGTAATTATAGGCCTTCTATTCAGATTGGCTAAGCAGTCAAATCTGCCAAGGAGTTCAGAGACAAGCTAACCCTCTTCACTTCCCCTCTATTAAATTCCCAGCAAATTGTTGTGACTGGATAATTTAAACAAGCCGTGAAAGACAGCCACTTGTATGAGAAGCAAAAGAGTGAGACTGTAGTTGGGTTCCTGGAATTGCTATGTTTATTCAAAATAAGAGCTTTGAGAAGATCTTGTTCCATACGAGAAGCAATAGAGGAAGTTTAAAAGCTTAGCTTTGGCAATTATGGGATGTGTGTGTATGTGTTTTCCTCTCTATGTACCAATGCCTGTAGCTTGTTCTCAATGGTTGCCAGCCTTCTTGTCAGACCAATTACTTTAGAACAATTGTTTCATTTGGACTAGATGCTATAGTCCAAATCACCATCCCTTTTCAGTGACACATTCAATTAAAACAATTCTGAATAGGAGTTCTGGAGAGCCTACTGTGCCTTGTCCAATCTTATCAGTCAAAAGAGAGTAATCTCAGAGACCCGAGCACAGACTGGTTCCACTGTCAGGTGGTTTGAACATGTTGCATCTTCCCAGGGTTCCTGAGTCTCTTGCTTCCCTGTGCCTTTTGCAGCCAATGACAGGCTTTGTCTCAGCAGTATGCTGGAACACAATGCCAAGGAGGCTTATGGCAGTAAATAAGATGGCAGCTGTGACAGTCCTGACAGCTGGTTGCAGCTCAGGGTGGCAGGCTGAACCGGACTGTGACCAGTTGGAGTAGCAGTGAGGTATGACCACCATTACTAGCTGGCAGATGTCAGTTTCCACACTAGTAGTTACAACATGATGAAACGGACACCCTCCCATCATTATAAAAACCAGTAGAACTTCAAACACATTCTGGACCCTTGAAAGTTCTATGCTTAGTCTGGACCCAGGAGAAGAAATGCTTACACATTTGTATAAAAAACAAACAAACAAACAAAAGAAATGCCTCCTTGTCCTCATCACTCTGTCCTGTCTTTATAAATTTTTACCCAGTTACATGGTAGCAAAACACATATATACCCATCATTTATAAGGAAGACCAAGTTACAAAAAAAAGAATATGGTGTGTTGGCAACAATTTTGAAGCCATGATAGATATAAACAATTGCCAATTATCCAAATTTCTTTATGTGGAAAATTTAGGAGACTGAATCTCAATCTCCCCCTGTTATATTATAAGTCTAAGCAAATCCCTCTTTGGGACCCATGGTTAGCACTCCTAAAATCTATAAAAGTTAGCATCATGGAAAGACCAACGGATTCAGTGTTGGAGGATTTACTTTCAAATTCTACCCCTTCACCCTAAGACCTTCTAGAATGATATTTATTATCTAATATTCCCATGATCAAAAAAAAATAATTTGTCTTATATATTGGCATGGCATGGCAGAGGCGTAGAGTGCTTTATAAAGAGAATTTATTTCTCATACCAACAATATGAGCTAGGAAAGGAACAAATATTATTACTCTAGTTTACATAGAAAAAAAATAAATAAATAGAAACTGCTAAGACAGAGCCAACGTTAACACTCTGAGCTATGCGGTGAGTAAACAGTGGAACAACAACTTTTGACACCCCACCTTCTAAGTAGCTAGGCTAGGTAAGTAAGACACTTCCTCCAAGCTTGGGATATGAAGTAAGACTTTGCCATTCTAGATTGGATAGTGACAGCACTGACCTTGGTGGATGCTAGTCAATTATACCATTTCTGTCCTATAGATGAGACCTCTAGCAAAATGACATTGGCAGAAGTCAACATCTCTGCTCGATGTGCGTTTAAGAAAGCATGTGCTGGGAATGACATATTTGGATAGCTCTTTTCCTTTCCAAGGTTAATGTGGTAACAATTGATTCTAAAATTGTGGTCCCAAAACCACTGGGGATTAATGGACCATAGATGGCAAGTTGGCCAATAATGCAAGGATGTATAATTGTGTGACAGTGAGGTGGGTGGAGTGGCACAGAAGGTGAGAATCTGAGGAAGAAGAAAGAGAAGAATGTAGATTCTGAATGACTTCATCCCTGTTGCTGTGAAACCACAGCTTGCAGGCATTGGGCAGACTTCCTGAGAAGCTGTTTTGCTGCAGAGGGTTGATTAAGAGATGATATAGTTTGGTTTGGCAGATGTTTCCTATAGATATGTGAAGGACAAGGTAGGAGAAGGTGCATGGAAAAATCCTATTGAAGAAAGATTCATTGTTCTTCTCATCCCTCCCCCCTTTCCTTATTACGCCTTCTGGGAGTATCTGTTCCTACACTGAGGAATGATGAGTCAAGTAATAATAAAAAATAATAATAATAGACTTAATAATTGATAACATTTATATAGGGCAGCTAAACTGTGTAGTGGATAGATCGTCAGGACGGAAGTCATCTTCCCAAGTTCAAATCCCGTCTTCAACACTTACTAGCTGTGTGACAGTGGGCAAGTCACTTAAACCCTATTTGTCTCAGTTTCCTCACCTGTAAAATGACCTGGAGATGGATATCATAAATCATTCCAGTATCTCTACCAAGAAAACTCCAAATAAGGTCATAGAGAGTTGGACATGACTGAAGTGACCGAACAGCAAAAGCATTTCTATACCATTTTAAAATTTGGAAAGCACTCACCTAAGTTGTCTCAATGCTCATAGCAACCCTATAAGAAAGTGATCTAAATGAGAAACTGAGGCCTAGAGAGGACTTTCCCAAGGTCACACAAGAAGCAGAGAGGTAAAGTCAGAATGTCAGCTCAGGTCCTGTTACTCCTACAAAAAGTTAAGTGACTTTGCCCATGTTTGTCTCAGAGCATCTGAAAGAGGACTCAAACTTAAGTCTTCCTCAGTCCATGTCTTGGGTTCTCTCTCCTATGTTCTACCCTGCCCCCACAGCTGCCTCAACACACATACTTATGGACAGACCTACCCACACAAATTTTCAGGTCCCTAATAAATCTTTTGAGGATGAAATGTAAGTCAGATTATATTTTCAAAAGGAGAACCCTTACTAAAGAGCTGACAAATTGAGATAGTACCTCATCTCTGTGTTTCTTAGGATGGCAGGCTCCTTTAAGGGGACATATTTGTCCTTTTCTGTGAGTAGTAGGAGAAAATTAGGGAGTTGTCCTTAGATGGCCAAATTATTGGTGTTTACGTCATCCCTGATAAAACCAAATCCCAACTAGTCTCCCACTTAAAGAATGGAACTCCCTAATGTTCCCCTCCCTATATTACATCAACATTGTTCACAGAAACCATGGAATTAAACTGTCATTTGAGATCTTAGAAAAGGACCTCAGAGCCTTTCTAGTGGAAATCTCTCATTTAATGGTTGAGAAAGTTGAGGCCAAGGACAAAACAAGATCACAAAGTCTCAGGGTCGTAGAGGTGGTAGTAAACTAAATTTTCCATGTAGAAAAAATATGGTTATACTTGCCCAGTGTCACAAAGGTAGTAAGTAAAATTCATAATCGTGATCTTTCTCTGGAAGCAAATAACTGAGATCAGAGTATACTTCCCAGAAGGAATGTTGTGTGTTTGTGGATTTTTTTCCTCTTGTTAATAGAAAATGGAAGCCATAGATCATAAGTCTAGGACTCAAAAGGACCTTAGAGGATCTCTAATCTAACTCATTTTATAGAGATGAAAACAGAGATGCCTAGAAATTAAATATTGTACCCTAAGTCACAAAATTAGGATGTAACAGAGACAAAATTTGAACCTGGGATTTCTAACTCCAAATCCTATGTCCTTTCCAATGATCCACATTTTCTCCATGACTTTTGACCCAACAGACTGGCATTTGGAAGGGAAAAATGGAAGAATTACAAGTTCGACTCCCAATGTCAAGGGTCTGAGAAAACTCTTTAGTGTTATTAACAAATGAATTCTGGTATTTTGGGGCAAATCACGTTTTCATTAACAGATGGAGATAACAATGTTTGCTGCCAAAGAACCACATTATGCAACCTGATTACTCACCACGCTAAAAAATAGTACTTCTTTGAAATTCCAGAAGCCAAAAAGGAAAATCTCTGAGTGAAATTGATTGAAATCAACCTTCCTTGAGTAGAGGACATTCCCATTTGCAAGCTTCCAGGAAAATAACTGGAAGGACACTTTGATATTGACCAACAAAATATTTGCTAAAGGTAAAAAGTACTTATAATGCTTATGACCCACTGTGAAAAATCATCCTGCAGAAGGAAAACATCTTTCTGAGCCCAGCTGGTTTATGCCCTGAAGCATGATTATAATGTTAACCTTGAAAGACCCTAATGGAATGATTCGGCTACTCTTGGTCTATATATTATAGGAGGCACAAGCGCATGCCTGGAACTGTTGTGATGTACAGTCTGTGGTCGAGCACAGCATGTAACTGAGATTACAGTGTGACCCACAATCTCCTCATCATAACTCCTATTTTTTTCCCTTATGATGCACCTCTCAAAATTCAGCCCAGAAGGGAGAAGAGACTCCTTAATGACAGCATGTACATTATTGATGGGGCAATAGGGTGGTAAAGAGATAACCCTGGGTATCTTGTTTGCCAGTTGATTAACCTGAGTGAGCACATTCCCTGGGGAAAACATGTTTTGCAGAATATCATTTACCAATTCCATTTCTTGCCAATAATAACTTTGCAAAATTCTCAAGCCTTTCCTTTAACCCCTGTGTAAGTCTGAATCTCTACTGCAGCTCTTAATTAAGGCATTAAATTAAAAGTCTAGGACAAAAACACAAGTTTGACGTACATGGTATGACACATAGCTCTCTAAAGCAACATTTTCCTTGTGTGAAAATGTATTTTAAAATTGGAACCACCTTCAAAAGACATCTAAACAGATTTCTCATTTTATGTACAAGAAAATTGAGGCTGCAAATGGTTAAGTGACTTGATCAAGGACATAGTCAATTGTAGCAGAGTAGACTCAAATCTAAGTCCTCTAACTTGAAATCCAATATTCTTTCCTGTGTTTAACACTTCATTTAATGCCCCCTGAATGGGCATCCCAATCTCTAAAACACCCACCTTCTATCTCCTTGGGAGGGCTTTGGTTCCAGAGGTAATGAAATAAAGTTCAAATGCTTACTGCTTCCTGAGTGGTCCTCAATTTCCTCATTTGTAGAATGAGAGTATTATTTAAGGCTACAGATCTAGATCAATAATTCTATGATCCTATGCTTTTCACATTTGATCTGAATAAAAGTCTTGAAGTAGCACCCCTCTGGGCTCTCTCTAACTCCAAGTATTTACAAGCTTGATCCTCAGGAGAGTGACTATCTCCACAGTTCAGAGTCTCTATGGATACTTATTTAAGTACTTAAGCACTAAGTACAAAGTATTCTATGGATCCTCACTCCTACACTATAGCTCTTGAGCCCCTACTGGTGAATTTACTCCTAATAATCAGGCAGTTGACATAATTAGCTCAAATGAAAGGTATTTATGAAGATTCCATAAGAATAGCTACAAAGCCTTCCCATCATTAACCTAGCAATATAAGTATATACATAAATATATATAGCAACTTTGGGAATAATGGGCACAAGTGTAGAATGCAATACCAAGGCACATATTTAGGTAACAGATGTGGCAAAGATACATACCTCTGTCACCACACAGCCCTAATGTTCTTTGTTTCTCATATACTGGGGTATAATATCCCTGTTGGGTAATTTCTTTAGTTGGATTCTCTGGGTCTGATCTTCTTCCCAGCTTGAATTTAGAATGCCCAAACTCATTCTACTTTGAAATACCTATCACTACTTTTTATGTTTTCTTGGAGGTGCCTAGAATACTGTCTAGCTTTTTATGTATTTGTCTGGAGATTATGTATCTCCCTACCTTGGAATACCTGATTCTCTTAACTTCTCCCTACTGGATGCAGTGTGTCTTACTGGGTGAACAGATCTGAGACAAGATGCTATGTCCCATGAGCTGGAAAGAGGAAGGAAGGAAGGTGGAAGGAAAACAGTATATCCCTCCTCCCATTTCCTTCCACACTGGCTTCAGGTGAAGGGGACACATTTCATAAAACTATTCCCAAACTTGAAAGTATTGAATATCCAAATTTGTTGACTATCTTTGAGGCCTTGGAGGTTGGGGGTGCTTAGCATTTTAGAACATCTCAGAGGAGGCACCAGCCTTTTATTAGCCAACGGTCAGCTGCTCTTTTCAATTTAGAGAACTCCTTCATACTTCATAAAGGGATAATTTTGGACTTTACTAGCATATCAACATGTCTATCTCTTTTATCTGACCTTATTTTTCTGCAGCTGTATAATCCAGCTGGCTGGAGAAAACCATGGGTGCATTCACCTTGTCTCATACAAACAAACAAATCTCAAGTAGCTTCAGAAGGTCAGTGGATTCCTTCATGGAATGATGGCTCTTTGATCTTAGGAAAATTGTGTATCATTTTTCTAATGTGTCAATGTCAATATATCATAAAGATAAGACAAGTTTTAGTGTAAGGACAACAAAGCAGATAAGTGATGACTATGACGGTTCAAAGCTTGTTTCTGCCATATACTACCTGTATGAAACTGGGCCAGTCACTGAAACTTTCTAGTTTAAAATCCATATTCTTCATAAGTCACATCTGTCCAATATGCCATCCTTTTCAGTTCAAGATCATTTCTCAATAAACAACAGTTTACCTTCAGTATTCCCCTGCATACAAACAAAGTATATCTCCTCTGAAATCTAGAGAATCACAATTCTAAAATGGTTACTTGGCTTCTTTGGTTAATTTAATTTATAAGGGCCTTGGAAGCTGGATACGATTTTAGAGTCAACTTTTTCTTCAAAGCAAAAACTCTTTTTATGTCTCTTTTTTAATATAAGTCCTGAAATGATAAATAACCCAAATTCTTTGTATTTAAACCTTGAATAGAATTTAAGAGATCTTTTTTGCTCTAAGGCCATTAGAAATTTATGAGTCATTTTTCTTTTCTCAGTTTTTCCTAAGAAGAAGCTACAAGTACTGAGAACACCCTAGGCATTTGTCATTTGACAAAAAGAACCCAGTTAGTAGAATGTGAAGAGAAGCTGATTTTAGGCCTTCTGAGGAAATGTGGAGAGTAATTCCAATGCAGACATAGGACTTCAAAACTAAGGAGAAAACGTATTTTTCCTCTTCTCACATTGAACATATTTTGTGCTCTGTAATGCAGAAAATGAAAAGTTTTAAATTCTTAAAACTGTTTTTCATCATTTTCTGTTAAATTTTCTATATACATGGCTACCCTCCACACCACAGCATAATTTTGTCATTTTTCCTATCGTATGAAAAGAATACTAGGTGTAAACTGTTCTCAGTGACTTTTTCTTTCCTTCTCTTAGTAAATTCTGCAATGATAGACAAGTAGGAAGGGAAGCAATATAGCCTGCAGAGGAGAAGGATGGCTAAGTGGGCAACTGAGGACAACTTAATAATTGCCTTCAAGGACATGAATAGCTATCATACAAAGACTGATGACCTGCCCTTCATCTCTCATTTGTTTTATAACAGGAAAAAGCACAATAGGAGGGATCTAGGTGTGTGTGTGTGTGTGTGTGTGTGTGTGAATGTGTGTATGTTTATACATATATAAATATATAATATATATGTATAGTGTGTGTGTTATGTGTGTTTATTTATATCATATATACAGATGGAGAATGGGGATTATTAAGAATTAATGGGCTCCTCCCCTCTCTCTTGTCCCTTTTCCCTCCTTTCCCTTCTCTTCCCCTCTTTCTCTCCTCTGTTTCCTCTCCCTTCCTCCCTCCCTCCCTTCTTCCATCCTTCCCTCCTTCCTTCCTTCCTTCCTTCTTTCATATTCCCCTTCCTTTGCATTCCCCTCCCTCCCTTCTTTTGTCTCTCTTTTTTCACTAATGGCAGTCCATGACTAGAATGCTCTAACCCCACAATTTCCTGTTTTGAGTTTTCCTGGCTAACCCTCAGGACTCAGCTCAAATCCTACCTTCTGTAGGAAACTTTTGATACACAATCCTCGAAAGCAGGGACTGTGAAGTTTTCCCATTTTTTTATATTCCAGTGCTTAGCACTGTGCCAGAGCACATAGCAAATATTTAATACACATTTGTTGATTGTAGATGATTGACAGGGTCAATAAATCAAATATTTTTTTAAATCAAATATTTTTTTAAATAAGTAACTAGGAATTTTGTGCCCTGGGGAGAATACCATAACTAGGTCCAATGAAGGAAGCATGAAGGATTTTAGCAGATTTAGGGACTGGAACATCCTCTTATGGAGAAGAGATGGTTTAGGGAAGCCAGTGAGGTTAGTGTATGAACTCAGTCTCATTGATAGCTTCCTATTTTAATGACTTACTCTTGCTTTCTTGAAGCTAAACTTTATAGTTCTTACTCTGCGGGAGGTCTACGTATACTTACTGGATTTGTGATCTTATGGACTTGGGTCAATGCAGTTCATAAACACATGACCCTTATGCTCACTTCTTGTCTATTTCAACCTAAGTTTTGTGAAATTCTGGAAATCCCACCTTGGTTAGGGTGTTGCATTTTCATGTTAAAATACTATTTACATGATATAACATTGATTTATGAAGAGTAAATGCATATTTGTGGGCAGATGCTCTGATATATTAAAAAAAATGGTTGGTCTTGTGGATCTTTTAGTGAAGGTTGTACAAGTAGTCTGAAGTACAATGATCTGCTCTTTAAATAATGTAGAAATCCATCTGTGCCATTTACAAAATAATGTTTGGGAAAAGTATTTGAAATGAGTTTACAATTATGTACTTACTAATTACTTCTGGCTACAGGTTGATGAGGGAGAAATAGCTGGCCAGAAGAGGTGAAATAGTGAAGTGAAAGATTAACTTTCCTAATACACTTGAGGTTTATGATTTTATGAGCAAAAAATAAAAAAAAAATAGAAGTAATTGGCATAGATAGCAGAAATTCAATTAAAACTGAAGCAGATCAATTGTGCGTATCTTAACAATGACTGGTCAATACTATCTCTCCTTTTTTAAAATTTTCAAACTGCTTTTTTGCAAAGTTTCTGTGGGATCATCATTTATTCAGAGGAAAGCAACATTCCTCCTTTCTTAGGGCCCTACAGTGTAAAGCACTAGGCTAGATCTGAGGAGACAATGAATGTGAGAGTGTCTTGTTACTTTGTCTAACACTTCAATCAACATTTCTAATTTTGTGGATGTTTCTAGTATAGAACAAAAGTAATGTTGCCCTATATGGTATCCTAATCTCTTTTATAGAGATGTTGGAAATAAAGGTACACAAAAATAAATGTCTTTGGAACCTGGAATATACAATTGATATTGGAACACAATTTTGATTGTCTCATATGGAACTTAAATATTTATTGAAGTGAAAAGATCACATTAAAAATATTTCAAAGGTCACTTGCATAATAAGTCTCATTGTCCTAACTTTATTACTTTTTAATTCATGTCTCTAGGAGATGCTACATGGTACACTGGATAAGCACAAGGTTGGGACACAGGAGTTGCGGATTCTGTTTTAACTAACTGCTTCAGTGATAACTTCTCTGGACCTCAGGGACTTTATGTGTAATATAAAAGCTTTAGATTTTCTAGATTTCTTTGGCACACTGAGAAATCTTACGGACTCCAGAATGTTTTTTTAAATGCTTGGAATTGCAAAGAGAAACAATTGTATTGAAACACAATGATCAAAATATTTTCCATTCCAAATTCACAGGGCCACTGGAATCTTTCCATAGGCTTGTGGATATGGGTGAATCCCAATTTAAGAATCTCAGCTTGAACAATAAAATACTTTCAACTCTAACCAATTTAATAATTTTAGGCTAGAAAGAAAAAATATTAATCAAGCAACTTATTTTATGATAAGATCATACATTAAGAAATGCAAAGAGGTTTTCAAGGTTTTCTAGTCCAAATGCCTCATTTTATAGTTGAGGAAACTGAAGCTCAGAGGATCACATGATTTGCCTGAAGTAACAGAAGAAGTGAGTGTGAGAAGCAGGATTCGAATCCAGATATTTTGAATATAAAACCATCACTTTTTGCATTTTGCTCGTAAACTAGTCAACAAGCATTTTTTAAGCACCTTAACATATGCCAGGCACTGTGATAAGTGGTGGGCATACAAAGAAAGCAGAAAAAATTAATTACCTTCTCTCAAGGAGATTACAGTCTAATGAGAGACAATATGCATATAACTATCTACAAGAGTGGTACATACAGGATAAGTTGGAGATAATCAACAAAAGTAAGTCAGCTAAGGGGCTTAAGAAAGGCTTCTTGTAGAAGGAAAGCTTCTTGTAGAATGGAGGCTTTTAGTTGAGCCTTGAAAGAAACCAGGGAAGCCTGGAGGTGGACAAGAGGAGAGAGTGAGTGTGAATGAAAATGTGCATGGACATCAGATGCGCAGTCTTGTGCAAAGAATGGCATGGATCACAGAGTATGTGGTGAAGGGGAGGGGAGGTGTAAAGAGACCGGAATGGAAGGAGTGGGTCAGGTTATAGACGGATTTAAAAGCCAAATAAATGATTTTATATACGATTACGGAGGTGATTGGGACCCAGTGGAATTGATTGAATGAGGAAGGAGGAGAAAGGGAAACGATCACATCTGCACTTTAAGTAGATCACATTTTCAGCTGAGTGGAGAGAGCACTGGTGAAATACTTAAGGTAGGGAGATCAAGTAGACATCTAGTTCAGGTAGAAGGTGATATGGATTCACACTAGGTTGGTAGTAGTGTCAGGGAAGAAAAAGAGGAATATGTGTAAGATGCTATAAAGGTAGAACAGATAAGATTTGCCAACTGATTAGATATAAGGGGTGAGAGAAAATGAGGAATTGAGAATGATGCCTAAGTTGAAAAAGTTGTTGCCTGAGAGGATGATGAAAAATATGAAACACTGGAGAAATATTCATTGTTATCCCATCGGTTCTACATTTTAGATCTGATAGAGATGTTAAGATCATGTCCAACCAATCAATTTTTTAGCTGAAGAGATCAAGGGCCATGGATGTGAAGTGACTTGACCAAGGTAACATGGTGGCAGAGACTTTAAATTTAAATTCTGGTACTCTTTTCAGTACTAATACCTCCTCCTCCTCCACTTTCTATCATGACCAGTAGGAATTGTTTCCCATAACAGAATTGGAGTCCCTGGAATGGATTCAAACTGTATTGCCTTTGTTGGCTGTCTCCTGAGGAGGGCTAGAATCTAACAAGACTTATTCTCTTTTCTCTTTAAGTATTTTCACCCATTCTAACTGTTCTAAGATCCTATATTGTAATTAAGGACAAATTATTACTCATGATTCAGAACTCCAGCTGTGCATTAGCACAGCTTGGTTCTGATCTTGGGATATCACACAAGTCATTTGTGTCAAGGGTTTCCCTGGAAGCATCAAAATTTGACTTATTTAATCCCTATCCATGGTCCCTCCTGGGAACACTGAAGGTAGATTGCATCAAGGAGTCTATAATAAAAATAAAAGACAAATCAAGTCTCATTTAAGAACTCAGATTAACAATAGATGAGATAAAGATAAGGCATTAAAAATAATTGAAATAGAAAATTAATAGATGTAATAGAAAGTACAGAAAATAGAATAAATCTAATAGAAAATGTAAAATACAATGGACTTATATGGAAGGCCATCAGCCATCAACAGGATTCTTCTTCATTCCTGATAAGCCCAACCTTTCTCAGGGACCTGATGCCCTTAAATGGAAAAGCATATGGTATCATGAGAAATTTGACCATCTCTTTCCCTCAGAGCTGTTTGTTCTGCATAACTCAGAGTACTAATGACCAGAAAGGTTTAGGATGGCTCCTTCCAAGTTGTGACTCTACCTCATGTAGTTCCTTAGCTCTGGCTTCTTCTTGGTCCTGGATCATCTCTACGTGGTCTGTGAACATAGTGTTGTCTAGAAACTTACACTTTCAGTTCAGGAGAACTGGTTTAGAAATTTCTCCTTTGCTCTCTAGGAGGTTTGGTCTAAGAGTTCTCTTCTTTCTCAGGTACTCCTCCATCTAGAGCCCTCAATGGATAGAGTGCTGGGCCTAGAGTCAAGAAGACCTAGAGTCAAATCTAGCCTCAGAAACTTATTAACTGTGTGACTGAGCAAGTCACTTAACCTCTCTTTGCCTCAATTTCTTCATTTGTAAAAATGAGGTTGATAAAAACACTCATCTTCTGGGATCCAAAGGTCACTGTGATTACCAAATGAAATAACAATTATAACCCATTTAACATAGTGTTTAGCACACAGTAAGCGCTCTATAAATATTACTACTACCGTTCCACTGCTAAGACCATTGAGCTTTATTACCGTATAAATATCTGTATCTCTCTTCCTTCCCCTTCTCCTTTGCAGTGAGATCACTGTTTTTATTCTCTTTCCTTTAATTGCATCTATTCATTTTCTCTTTAAAAGTCTTATTGATGAGTTTTTGATCTGAAGGCTTCAACTAAACCTTTATACACTCCTCCTTCTTCCCCAACTGAATCCTCCTTTGTAATAAAAAAATAAAGTACAAAAAGCTGTCAGGGATTTGAGGTAAGAGAGTAGAATAAAAAGAAATCCCTAAAGGGGAAAAGAAAAGAAAGAAAAAGCCAAACACCAAAGGGCAGCACTGTCTGTTGCAGGATGCCTTTAGCTCCTGCCTTCTCTCCAGATCCCCAATTTGTGCCTGAAGTTTCCAGGTGACTACACTCACTTCCATGATCATTTGCCCCACATGGATCCCATGGTGAGACCTGAAGGCTCCTCATTTAAGGGTCCTTGCTACATGCTGAGGGCTCTGGGCTTAGGATTGGAAGCTCTTAAATTTTCTCTCTTCTCCCTCTTCTTCACAATGTCTTAAAGCCACAAGCTAAGGGTTAAAGGCTCCTGGATGATTCCTAGGATCAAGGTTATTTATGCTCGACAATGTTTAACAAACATCTTTTTTTAAGGTACACTTTTAAGTTTAATCTGCATTGTTATCATTTTTCACCACTTATCTTAAGTCTAGACAATCAACAAAACAACAAATTAGTTCTGATTTATAGCTTTGCTGAGTTTTGAAGTGAAAATGCTCAATCTGAAAATTTAATGATTGGCTTTTCAGCTGGTTTGAGCTGTCTCCAGCATACTGCTGTCTGGGACTACATGTGTTGGATTTCAGTTCTCTGCTCACTGTCCCAGCCCATAATCCTGAAATAATGTGTAGCAGCAGCTGCTATACCCACTCATTGTGTTAAAAATCATAATAGATTATAAACTGTCTTAAAATAAAAGATCTGAGAGATATGGAAAGTGAACAAGTGTAGAAAATAATGAGTTTAGCTATTTACCAAGAAGAGATAAACTACATATATGGAAATAAGGGTTGTTAGGTAGTGACATAGTGCATAGAGTACTGTGTCTGGAGTCAGGAAGCCTCATTTTCCTCTGTTCAAATCTGATTTCTGACACTTAGTGGCTGTGTGACCCTGGGCCAGTCACTTAATCCTATTTGTCTCAGTTTCCTCATCTGTAAAACAAGCTTCTGGAGAAAGAAATGGCAAAATGTTCTAGTATCTATGCCAAGAAAACCCCACATGAAATCATGAATAGTCAAACATGACTGAAAAAAATGATTTAATAAACAATATAAATGAGAAAAAACAGTTGAGATAAATTCTAATATCTTCTCAGAGATACTAAGGAGTATTTGGAAATATTTGCCTTTTTACATATATTAGAAGTTGTCATCTTAAACATTGCCATAACTAATTAGCTAAATTTATATTTATTGTTTTCTATCTAGTAAAAAGTTCAGATATTCAAAATCTGTCAGTTAGGAAAGGTATCCTCCCTTGCTACCTCCACTGAAGCCTCTATGCTGATGGTTCCATATAGCAGCATCTCTAATAGCTACATAACCAAGAGAATTTTGAAAGTAATAGCTGGAGAAATGGACTTTTACTGGGTTTTTCAAGAAGAATAGCCATTTATCAGTAACTTACCCAGAGATCTTGAATCCTCAAAGCGGGAAAGTATCAAGCGAGAATGTCCCAGGAAGGGAAAAAGTAGGAAAGACAATGAGGAAATGGCCAAGTGAAACGTCTCACATCTTAATTCAATGAAGGAATACCATGCATTAAGGGACTTCGAGTACAGAACTCTATAATAAAAGAATAATTCATATTTATTACATATAAAATATAAGAAAAGAGAACGTACTGATCAAAAGTACCTTGAGAGAGATTAAAGAGTGGAATTAAAGCTCTTTATAAAAAATAGAAAATGAGGATAATCAGCTTAGAAAAGGATTTATATATTTAGCAGATAGCACAAAAAAAAGGAAACATCTAACATTTGTTAAAACAAGGGAAAATATTAGAGCAAAATAAAATGATAACAAAATTAGTGTATCATGGTAGGGAAAAATTATTTAACAAAACATGGCATAAGGGAGATCATTAAAAGAAAAATAAAACATTTTGGACACGTAAAATTAATATGGTTGCCCAAAAAAATGATCACAGAAAAGAAAAGAATGTCAGCTGGGGAGAATTACTTCACCAAATATTTTTCATAGAAGTCTGAAATCTAAAATATATAGGCAATTACCTGAATAATTTAAGATAAAAATTATTCTCCAATAGATAAATGTGTATACATATGTATGTGTGTATGTGTATAGATGTTTATGCAAATATAAACGTGTGTATATATGTATATATAAGTGAAAGCATATACATTTATCTACATGTATATTTGTGTGTGGCAAAAAGGTGCAAATCATCAATAATCATATGAAAATTGCTATAAATTACTATTAATACAAAACTGAAAAAGAAATAATTTTACTCTTTATTAAGTAAGCTAGAAAGGATAAGAAAGGGCAAAAATAGGAAATACTGGTGGGATATGGAAAGAAAAATGTACTAAAATGTTGTGGTGGAATTGTGATTTAGTCAAATCATTCTAGAAAACAATTTGGAATTATGTGAGAAATGTCGTCTATGGGTTGTATTGATTGGTTGTTCTTCATTCTCTAGGAGGACAAAAATAGCATCACCAAAATAAGGTGAAATTTTAGTGTGTCTGACTGACTGATCAGACCAATAGAGCTCCTAATGTTCTACCACAGTTTGGGCACAGATAGACTGTATGAATATCTGGGGGGGGATATTCCAAATTTGTGCATCCTACATTTACTTTGTGCTTTCTCAATTCTGCTGTGCTCATAGAGCACATCACCCTTTCTGATGTGGGCATGCCAAGCTGAATGGTCCTGTGCCAGTGTCTCCCATGTTGCACAGTCAAATCCAAAGTTCTTGAGAGAAACCTTGAGAGTGTCCTTGCATCATTTCTTCTGGCCACCATGTGATCACCTGCCCCATGTAAGTTCTCCATAAAATAGTCTTTTTGGCAAGTATACATTTTACATTGGAATAACGTGGTCAGCCCATAGGAGTTGCACTCTCTGAAGTGTAGTTTGAATGCTTGACAGTTCAACTTGAGCAAGGACTTTAGTGTCTAGTAGCCTATCCTGTCAGGTAATCCTCAGAAACAGTTCAAATGGAAGCGATTCAATTTCCTAGCATGGTTCTGTTAGACTATGCATGCATCACAAGTATTCAACAATGAGGTCAGCACAGTGGCTCTGTATACTTTCGGTTTGGTAGTCAGTCTAATAACCTCTCCTCTCCCAAACTTTTCTTCGGAACCTCCCAAACACTGAACTCTCTCTGGCAATGCGTGCATCAACCTCATTGTCAATATATATGTCACTGGAAAGCACCCTTTCAAGGTAAGTGAACTTAACCACAGCATTCAAAACTTCTCCATTTGTTATAACTGATGATTCCATATATGGATAGTGTGGTGGTGATTGATGGAGCACCTGTGCTTTCTTGGTGTTAATTATTAGGTCAAAACCAGCACAGGCAGCAGAGAATTGTTACATACTTTGTTGCATCTCAGTTTCAGAGGCTGCATTGACTGCACAATCATTTGCAAACAGAAAATCATACACCAACACTCCTTCCACTTTGGTCTTGGCTTCTAGCCTTTCCAAATTGAAGAATTTACCATCGGTATGGTAGTTAACCTTGATCCTCATTGAAAGCATTTGACAACATGACTGAACACATCATGCTCTAAAGCATGGGAGCAAGCACACAGCCCTGTTTGACTCCATTGGTGACTGGGAAGACATGAGAGCATTGTCCACTATCTAAAATCTGGGCAAACATGCCATTATGAAATTGATGTACAATATTGATGAACTTCTCCAGGCAACCAAATTTTGGCATAATTTTCCATAAACCCTCCCTACTAGGCATATATCTAAGGATGTCAAAGTTAATTTAAAATAAAACTAGAAGTGAAAATATGTAGAATTCCTGGATTACCACCCAAGAGAAATCTTAAGTTTTAAACACCCAGAAATATTTATAACAATGATTTTTATAGTACTACAACAAAAGTAAAGATAATATGATTGCCAACTGACTGATGAATTACTTTAAAAAAGTTGTGGCATATAAATATAATAGAATATTATTTCACTGTGGGAAATGATGTACATAAAGAAATCAGAAGAAAAAAACAACATGAAAAAGACTTGATTGAACTAATATAGATAGAAGCAAGCAGAGCCAAGAGAATATTCTTTCCTCATGTACTCCTCAACCACTTAGTTTACGCCCATAGATAATCAAAGAGAACTGAAGACTACTTGTTCTGCTGCATGATCATTTTCCGAAAATCCACTCTAACTCAAGCAGCGAATTATTCACTAACATACAAATATGACTCTCATAAAGCTTGTTATAGCCTTCTTTCAGTAGACTTTCCCCAAGACAATTGGATGATGACAACCACTATTGGTACAATGGCATCCAGTTCCTCCAAGGGCAAAGCACAGCTCAATTCTTGTCCATTTGACCTCTTGAAGTGTATGTTGTAGAGGGGGTATATGGAAGAATGTGGGGGGAGGGGAGGAATGAATTTCTTTCAATCCCTCTAAGCATTTTAAATACGAACTGAGTTCTGAGGAGATGTCCTCTTCCATCTTGGAAGAAGCTTAAATTACCAAAGACAACATAGTTGATAGATATAAAAGGCACTTTACCAAAATAATCTTCAAGGTATAGTTCTTAAAGACACATAACATACTCACATTGACTTCCTTCTTCTCTTCTTGTGTCTAATCTCATATAGGTGGAGGAAACCTCACCACAACCAATCACAATCTCTAGGGACATAATCAAAAGTACCACAAAGATCAATCCATGTTCATCTTTGTACTATCCATTCTCCACTTCAACAAGACTGTGTTGTTCCACTCTTGGATGACACCACCAATTTTTCAAGACTGAGTCAGAGGCAGCCCAATCCCCTGGTAATTTAGAGTAAGTACTGGGAAATGACAAGATATTTGTAGATTATTTACCAGTTAACAAAAAGGAGATTTACTTAGCCAAGGCAGGAAAAGATGTTAAACAAGGAATGAAGCCAGAGTTTCCCATTATTTTCTACTGGCTAAGAGACTTTCTGGAACTTATAGGATGACCACAAAGTGATGTCAACCATTTGACTATTTAGTCCCCTAAGCCAACTAATTCTCAAATACCATGGGACAAGAAGGGAATATGATTGATATAGTACCTACTATGTTTCAGATATTATTGCAAGTGCTTTAAAAAAATACAAATACAACACTATCTTATTTTATTCTCTCAATAATCCTGCAAGGCAAGTGCTGTTATTTCCTTTTTATGGTTGAGAAGCAGAAGTAAAGTGCCTCACCCACAGTCACACAATTAAGTATGTGTCTGAAGTCAGATTTGATCACATTTGCTGTCTCCAGATCTAGGACTCTATCCTTCCTGCATCTGATTTTAATTCCTTTTAAGGAAAAATAAGCCTAACTTCCATGAGAACAGGAATTGGGACAATGAATGCCATAGGATTCAACTCTAGTGAATAGCTTTCCAGTATACCACACTGTCACTCATATTTAGAAAGCAATATTAGTACAATGCTAAAAGAAAACAAACAAATAGAAACAAAAAAGCCTACCTGATCTAATCGTCTCCACATGTCAGAAATTCAGTTCACGTTGACTTCCCATTCATGACTAATAAAATAAAAAAAAAGGCACATTTACTATTTCAGCTAGGCATTAATAACATTGCTATGCACTACTGAGTAGGTGACAACACGGTTCTTCATTGATTTCCTGACAATCAAGGAAGAGGTAATGTATTATGAATTTATATCTTCTCATTCAAAATTGCCCATTGCAGAAGCCTTTTCCTACTTACCATATCGTATTCAGGACTACTTGATAAGACTAAACTGCTAAGATATCACTTTACAGATATAATTCACACCACATAGAAAGCTTAATACAGTATTTCAACATTTGATCACATCATAATGTCATGGATCTGAATTTAATATTATATTCTATTTGGTTTGCCAGACTTATCCACTGAGTTAAATTGAAAGTCTTGTAAAAATTATAGTCCTTAGAAACTATAATTTTAGTGTTTAAGTAAGTAACTTAATATATTCCAAGAAGCCATCCCCCTCCTTTCTTTTTAATTGGTTCCTCTAGTATATTTTCTCCAAATAGCAGCTGTTGAAGAGAGGTTTCAGTTCAAGTGGAATCCACACATCAAATCAAGCTTCCTCTTGCTGATGTACACTAACATGGAGTAAATAGAATCTCAGACGTCCCCTGTTGCCTGAGCAATGAGGGAAATTGGATAAAGGGAAGTTCCAGGACATAATTTCATCGTTATTATTTGTAGTAAAACCTTGTCAATTTAGATCCCATTCATCTGAGATTTGTGATATTGTTGGCTATCACGATTATTTAAAATATTTATGGGTGTCTCATGTTGTTTTCTTGTAAGTAAAGGTAGTAGAGATGCAAAACTAAGAGAGGAGAAGGAATGTTTAAAACTAGATTAAAGAGAATTCCTTTTCTGTCATTCTTAATCTATTGATGCCTTTTGACACTTTTGACCACTCTCTCCTGGATTCAATCTCTCTCTCTCTCTGTCTCTGTCTCTCTCTGTCTCTGTCTCTCTCTCTTTCTCTCTCTCTCTCTCTCCTATGCTGTTTAAAAAGTTTGAGACATACGAGATACTTAATTTCTGGGTAATTAGCACTCTCAAATGCCAAAGACTATCATAGTGGGTGACTTTATGGGTGGGTTTATGCCCTTGGAAAAGTTAGTGTTTCAGAGGGTGACTGTTGACACTTGACACATAAAAAGATATCAAGAAAATTTATTAAAATATAATTCAGAGAAATTGAGCACTTTGACCAAAGCTAACTCCATCTCTCCCCCTTCAGGAGGAGGGAGTGCTTTCTATGTTTTCTATTCATAAGAAAAGGTAGCTTCCCAGTAAGGCTACAGGAAAACTACAACTTGGTCAGATCAATGGAAACTTCTTATATTATTCTGAATTTTGGACCTCCCGTGACACTGTCCATTGCCACATGACTTCATTTTCCCCTCTCTGATAGACTTTCCCTCAAACAGCTCATCAAGACTGTGCCCAAGCTTCTGATCTCTAACCTCTTCATGATAGGTCACAACTCTGATCACCCAAAACTGTGGAAACAGCACTTCCTTGTTATGATTGGTTAACAATTATTGAAAGAACAAATACTACAATGAGAAGTGAGGACATTCAAATGAGGGGATGAGCGAATGATATCATGTCGCTCTTGAACAAAGACTAAACCCAGCTTTAGACTATCTAATGAAAGAATTTATCCCCACCTATACCTCAGGTTGGGTGGGGTCTAATCAAAATTGAGGAAAGTTAATTCAGTCTTATTATCAGTAATGTCCTTCAAGTGACTGAACTTTGAAATGACAACTATAGAAAGGAGGGAAATTCTGCATCTCCCCAAATCATTGGTTATTAATATTTGTTTCTCTCACTCCTCAGTCTCCTACTATCTGATAGATCCTTTCACTCTTTTACTCTTTTACATAGCACACACCATAACTGTGGGTATATCCCGAGCTTTTGTCTACAGCTCTTTTCTGTTTTTTATATATTCAGTAACTTAATCGGATCCTGTAGGCTTAATTATCACCTCTTTGCAGGGGACTTCCAGATCTATATTTCAGTCATTATCTCTCCCCCAAGGTTCGGTCTCACATCATCTCTTAGATATTTCAGTGGATATACCCAGATCTCAAAATTAGCAGGTCCAAAGCTGAACTCACTCTTTCCCCCTAAATCTCACCTGCCCTGCTTTCTTATTTCAGTCAAAGGTCTTACCGTGCTTCCAGTACCTGACATTTGTGAGCTTAGCATAATCTTGCAGTGTTCACCTCACATGATTAGGCACTTGTCAAATCTTGCCATTTTGACTTTTAAAACATAGCCTATGTCTGCTCTTTTCTCTCTACTTGCAGAGCTGCCACCTTGGTTCATATCCTCATCTCCTCTTGCCTGAATTTCTCTAGTGGCCTCCTTTTTATTCTCCTTTCATCAAGTTGCTTACCACTCTGTGTCATCTTTTATAGCTCTAAAATCATGTAACTCCTTATTCAACCAATTTCAGTAGGATAAAATATAAGCTTTTCTTTTGGGAAGGCTTACTGAAACAAGTTTTTCCAGTCTTTCTCAAGTTATGAGGTGTAGTATGGATACTAAAGTAGCAAAGAGATCCCTCAGACAGGAGGAGACTGAGGACTGAAACAATAACTAATAACCAATGATTTGGGGGATCCAGAGTTGTGCCCTTTTTCTATAGCCCTCATTTCAAAATTCAGTCTTTTGAAGGACATTACAGATAATGAGATTGAATTAACTCTCCTTCCTGTACTGTTATCCAACCAAACTGGCCTTTTCTCTGTTCCTTGCAGTTCCCCACACCTGGAATACACTGCTTCCTTTCCACTTTCTCTCTTTCAGATACAAATCAAGAACCGTCTTCTACATGAAACTTTTCTTGATCCCTCCAAACTGATAGTGCTTCCCTCCTAGGCTATCATTTATGTAAGTACATTCTACAGTATATTTGTATAGAATTACTTTATATTTTTGCAGCCTCCATTTAAATATAAAATTGTGAGTAGCAGTTTCAATTTTGGAGATTTTATTTTGGAGATATGATGATTGAATATATTACCAGATCAAGGTTTATATGCATTTGCATATATATACATATCCATTCATGCAAGTGTATACATGTGTATATGTTCTTGTACATATATAACAATCTGCTTGTTAAGACTAATAGAGCTGAATTTTGTCTTATTGTTTAGTTTATTTATTTTCGATTTTCAGCATTCACTTCCTCAAAAATCTGCATTTCAAATTTCTCCCCCTCTCCACATATCAGAAAAAGCATGTATTCTTGTTACCTTTTCCTCCAATTGGCCCTCTCTTCCACCCTGACCCCATGTCCTTTCCTTTTATTTTCCTGTACGGCAAGATAGATTTCTATATCCCATTACCTATATATCTTATTTCTTAGTTGTGTCTTAAAACAAATTTTAACATTCATTTTTAAAGCATTAAGTTCCACATTCTCTCCCTTCCCCACTCCCCATCCACCCTCTTTGAGAAGGCAAGCAATTGGATATAGGTTATTCATGTGTAGTCATGCAAAACACTTCCACAACAGTTATGTTGTAAGAGATTAACTGTATTTCCCTCTATCTTGTCCAGTCCTCCATTTATTCTATTCTCTCCTTTGATCAGTCCCTCTGCCAAAGTGTTTGCTTCTGATTACCCCTTCCCCAATCAACAGTCCCTTCTATTATCTCCCCTCTCATCCTCTTCCCCCTGCTTTCCTGTAGGTAAGATAAATTTGCATACCTAATACCTAAAATTGCATACCTAATGTATGTTATTCCCTCCTGAAGCCAAGTCTGATGAAAGAAAGGCTCACTTATTCCTTCTCATCTTTCCCTTTTTCCCCTCCATTGTAAAAGCCCTTTCTTGCCTTTTTTATGAGATAATTTACTACATCCTACCTCTCACCTTCTCTTTCTCCTAGTATATTCCTCTCAACAATTAATTTTCTTTTTTAGATATTATCCCTTCATATTCACATCACTCTGTGTCATTGATCTATCTATCTATATACACTCTCCAAATATCCTAATACTGGGAAAGGTCTCATGAGTTAGAAATTTCATCTTTCCATGTAGGAATGTAAAGAGTTTAACTTTAATAAGTCCCTTATGGTTTCTCTTTCCTGTTTACTTTTTCATGCTTCTCTTGAGTCTTGTATTTGAAAATCAAATTTTCTATTCACTCCTGGTCCTTTCAATAAGAGTGTTTGGAAGTCCTCTATTTCACTGAAGTTCTATTTTTTCCCCTGGAACTCAGTTTTTCTGGATAGGTGATTATTAGTTTTAGTCCTGTCTCCTTTGACCTCTGGAATATATTTTAAGCCCTTGACTCCCTTAGTGTAGAGGCTTCTAAATCCTATGTTATCAAGACTGTTTTTCCACAAGTCTTGAATTGTTTCTTTCTAGTTGCTTGTAATATTTTCTCCTTGACCTGGAAACTCTGGAATTTGGCTACAATATTCCTAGGAGTATTCCTTTTGGAATGTCTTTCAGGAGGTGATTGGTGGATTCTTTCCATTCCTATGTCACACTCTGGTTTTAAAATATCTGGGAAAACTTCCTTGATAATGTCTAGAAAGATAATATCTAGACTCTTTTTCTGATAAGTGGTTTCAGGTAGTCCAATAATTTTCAAATTATGCCTTCTGGATCTATTTTCTAGGTCAGTTGTTTTTGCCAATGAAATATTTCACGTTGTCTTACAGACATTTTTTTTTCATTCTTTTCGTTCTGTTTTATAATTTCTTGGTTTCTCATAAAGTCATTAACTTCCATTTTCTCCATTCTAATTTTAAATGAATTATTTTCTTTAGTGAGTTTTTGGACCTCTTTTTCCATTTGATCCATTATGCTTTTTAAGGCATTTTTCTCCTCATTGGCTTTTTGGACTTCTTTTGCCATTTTGGTTAGTCTAATTTTGAAGCTGTTATTTTCTTCAGCATATTGGGGCGTTTCTTTAGCAAACTGTTGACTTGTTTTTCATGATTTTCTTGCATCATTTTCATTTCTCTTTCTATTTTTTCCTCTATTTTTATTACTTGAATTTCAAAATCTTTTTTTTGAATCCCTCTAAACTGATAGTGCTTCCCTCCCAAACTATCATTTATTTAACTATAGGCCATCTTGCATAGCCTGAGCCCAATATGTATTTTTCTTGGAGGCTTTGGATACAGGAGCTTTGACTTTGTTGTATTCTTCTGGTTGTACGTTTTTATCTTTCTTGTCAATAATGACGTAGGAAAATACCTCTTCACTGAGAAAGTAATACTCTATAGTCTGTTTCTTTTTCTGAATTTGCTCATTTTCCCAACCAATTACTTGACTTTTGAGCTCCTTGTTAAGTTCAGGACTCCACAAGCAGTCTCCATTCCAGGTCTGGGGCTGGATGGGTCCAGATCATTTTCCCCTCTCAGCCAGGTGAGTAACCCTTCCCACTGACCTTCAAAGGTGTCTCTGGTTTCTTCAGGTTGAGAAGTTTGGAAACCGTGGCAACCACCAGCAGTTCAGTCCCCTAAGGTCTGCTCCAGCTCTGCCCATGCCTAATGGTGCTGCATTCTGATCTCAGCATGACAGACCCTTCCTGTCAACCTTCCAGATTATCTTGGGCTTGAACTCTGCTTCAGTACATCATACTGTGGCTTCTGATGCTTCAGAATTTCTACAAAGTCATGTTTTACAAGTTTTTTGAGGGGCTTGGGGAGAAAACTCTAGCAGGTCCCTGCTTCTACTCCACTTGGCTCTTCCTCCTTACCCCCGAGCTGAATTTTGGAAGGGAGAAAAGTAGATGTTTAAATGGGGCAAATGTCTTTAAGATGCAAAGGAAAAAAAAATCATACCTTGATCTGAGATATGACCAATTTGATGCTTTTGTCCTTAGCCACCAATCTTCATGAGAACTAAAAGGAGGCTAGTATGGGAAAGGGAATGTTGCTGAGAACCATAAGCAAAGGTGGAAACCACTAAAATGAGAAGTTTCTTCTACCAATCTAAAGCTGACAATCCTCAGAGACAAGGTTTTGACAGATTCAAAGAGGGTAAGTGTCTGCTAATCCTAGGACAAGAGTCATTGCTCTTAGGGATAGGAAACTATAACTCTCCAGCTAAAAATAACATTGCAAGAACCAGCTAACCTAGAAGCTAGAAGTGGCAAAAATTGCAGCTGCCCATCAGAAAGTGTGCCTGGGAATCCATTGGTTTGACATACTCAGTGACAAACCAAATCCCATGAAGAGTCCAGTAGTTGAATGATCTACCTGACCAAGTTCAACAGCAGCAGCTCTGTGACAGAGCAAGATGCTCAGTCCAGTGTGGTGGCAGCTTTACCCAGGAGTCAACCCAGTAAAGAGTAGTCTCAGAAACTGAGAGAGAGTGAAAAGGAGGGAGGGAAGGAGGAGGAAAGGCAAAGCTAAAGAGAAGAGAGGGAGAGAGAATTAGGGAGACAGAGACACAGAGAGACAGATACAGAGTGACAGAACCAAAGAGAGGAAGTGACAGAGACAAGAAAGATAACGAGAGATAGAAGGAGAGAAAGAGACAGAGATACTAAAAGAGACAGAGACAGTGACAGAGAAACAAAGAGAGGAAGGGAAAGACAGACAGACAGAGAGAGAGAGAGAGAGAGAGAGAGAGAGAGAGAACATTTGGACTTGTGATTTCATTGGTGTCAAAAACTTCTGGATTGGAAATATTTGCCACCATTGTAACTGACTCTTAATACTTTCATTTTACAGGTTAAGAGGTTCACCAAGGGTGGCAAAGTTTTCCTGACTACAAAGTCAGTGTTCTCTCCACTGCATAATTCTACCATTCATTAGAGCAATAAATTATGGATAAAATATGAGAATAATTTTTTCACATACAGAGTGGTCAAAAAAAAAAGTCATTCTGGATTGATGAGGGGAAGAAATGTACGAGACTTGCTATGTAGTATCTTTTTTCATCTAAATCCTTTCAATTCATTTCTTTGGCCTTAGTTTACTCCTCAACTATTTTTGCACAAATTATTACAACATAGAATAAGGGTCAGAGTCTTTGAGCCTCCATGTAAGATTTCCTTTTCCAACTTTTCTTGGAGTGAAATATTTCCTAGGAACCATATACACTCATTATTCAATCAAAAACATATATTAATAGGCCACTGCCGGCCAGGTTCTTTTTACTAAGCCTGAGGATACAAAAAGAGGCAAGAAGACAATCCTCACTCTTGAGGAACTTACAGTCTAATGGTGGAGACAACAAAATGTATATGCACATATATACATATGTGTGTATATACGGAATAAATAGGAAATAATTAGTAAAAGTGCTTCAATTAGTATTGGCTGGGAAAGTCTTCCTATAGGAAATAGAATTTTAATAGACAATTTCAGGAAGCAAAGAAAGTCAAAAGGTAGAATTGAGGAGGCAAAAACAGTCCAAGTTTTAGGGATAGGCAGAGAAAATGCCCAGATTGGAGGGACACAGTGTTTTATTTATAAAAAATCCAGGAGACCATTTTCATTGGATCAAAGACTGAAGTTGGAGAGTAAAGTGTAAGAAGACTGAAAGGTAGAAGGGGATAAAGTTATGAAGGGTTTTCAATACCAGCATCTTATATTTTATCTTGGAGGTGACAGGGAGTCACTGGGATTTACTGAATAGAGCAGTGACATGATCAGAACTGCACGTTCAGAAATATGTAACCAAATATTAATACTTTTAAGGCTTAAAGGAAGAGGGGATTTTATAGTAGAGTTATCAGAAGTATAGTGACTAGAATCAAATTCCTTGAAATTTAAGTAGTCATTACCCTGCCCATATGATAAGTCAATCATTCAATATACTTGTGGTAAGTGTTTATTATATAGCCAGCAATTGTGCTAAATGCTGGAGATATAAAGGAAGAGTAAAAACATTCCTTGACCTCAAAAAGTTTTCTCTCAGTGATCCCACTTTGGGCAGTGCCAACAAAAGACCACATTGTACTACATGTGGTATATTTTAGAGATGCCATCCAAGGCAATTGTTGCCTATGCAATGGGGTTTTGATTTATGCCCAGATCACTGAAGATGGACCCACATGGGAAATACCAGGGATCTGCTTATGGGAGACAGGAGAAATGGCTACATTAACCCAACCCATGATTGGGTGCAACCTCTTTCTATCCACTATATAGTCAGAATTATCTGAGTCTTTAAATTGACATGACTGAGGCAGAATAGATCTCTTCCTGGTGGCGTGGAAGGATAAAGAATGTATTCACTCTCAGAAAATTATAGTATGAGTGAAGATCTAGTGGGCAACTTTACTATTCCCTTGAGCCATGAGACCCAAAGAAATCAGTGTGGAGTTAGTCTGTTTGGTACGTCCTTTTCAATTCTAGTGCAGAGAGTGGCCACTCTGGATCACTGACTTATCAAGGCAGAGGGACTTGCATAGCTCAATGAAACTATGAAGTGTACCATACTGGGTTATCCAAGATGTGCAGGTCATAGTAGATAGTTCTGACCAAAGGTGATCAACTGGAGAAGAAAATGTCAAATCACTTCAGCATCCTTGCTAAGAAAACTCCATGGACGGTACTAAAATGATAAAAGAGAAGATACTAGAAGATGAACCTCTCAGTACTAAGAGTCCATGGGGAAGAGAGGAGGACAACTACAAGTAGCTCTAGTTCTATGAAACAGCTGGGTCAAAGCCAAAATGAAGCTTAGTTCTAAATGTGTCTGGTGATGAAAGGAAAGTCTGATACTGTAAAGAGCTATATTGCATAGGAATTTGGAATGTAAGGTCTGTGAACCCAGGAAAGTTGCAGTCAAACAGAAGATGGAAAGACTGAACATTGACATCTTGAGTGTCAGTAAACTTAAATGGATGGAAATAGGGGAATTTAATTCAGATAGTCACTACATATATGACTGTGAGCAAAAATTCCTTAGAAGAAATATAGTAGCCCACAGCAATGAAAAAAAGACGAGAAAAGCAGTACTGGGTTATAATCTCACAAATGACAAGGCAAACTGTTCAACATCACAGTAAAACAAGTCTTTACCCCAACCACCAATGCTGAAGTGACCAAAGTTTGTCAGTTTTATGAAGACCTACAACACACCCCAAAATGTTACATTCATCATAGGGGATTGAAATATTGCAGTAGGAAAATAAAAGATAATTGGCATAGCATCCAAATTTGGCCTTGGAGTATGAAATGAAATATGGCAGAGATTACTAAAGTTTTGTCAACATAACTCACTGATCACAGCAAACACTCTTTTTCAACAGCCCAAAAGGCAACTCTACACCTGGACATCACCAAGTAGTCAACATCAAAATCATATTGATTATATACTTTGTGGTTGGAGGTGGAGAAGCTCTATATAGTTAGTTAAAACAATGGGGAAAATCATCAGACCACATAGGTGTGACATAAATACCATCCCTTTTGAATATGGAATAGAGGTGATGAATAGATTTAAGGGAAATAGAATGCCAGAAGAACTAAGGTCAAGAGATTCACAATATTGTACAGGAGGCAGCAACAACAAAAACAAACATTCAAAAGAAGAGGAAGAAGAAAAAAATAACTATCTGATGTAGCTTTATAAATAGCTGAGGAAAGAAGGAGAGTGAAAGGTAAAGGAGAAAGGGAAAGTTCTACCTAACTGAAAGCAGAATTTCAGAGAATAGTGAGAGATAAGAAGGTTTTCTTAAATGAGAAATGTGAAGAAATAGAAGGAAACAATAACACGAAAAAGACAAGGACTCTGCAAGTAAATTAGAGATATCAGTGGAAAATTTCATGCAACGATGGGTGTGAATAAAGACAAAAATGGTAGGGACTTAATAGAAGTAAAAGAGATTAAGAAATCTCAAGAATACACAAAAGAACTCTACAAGAAAGTTCCTAACATCACTGATAACCATGATGGTGTGGTTACTGATGAACCTGCCATCCTGGAGAAATGTAATCTAGCAAACCTTAGGAATAATTGCTAACAATAAAGCACATGGAGGTAATAAAACTCAGGCTGAGCTACTTAAAACCTAAAAGATGATGCTGTTAAATTGCTCAATTTGCCAGTAAATTTAGAAAACACAAGAGTGTCCACTGCATTGGAAAAGATTATTATTGCAGTCCTACAGAATGACAAAGTCAAAGAATGTTCAAATTACTGAATAACTGTACTTATTTCACATACCACAAAGGTAAAGATTAAGATTCTACCAGCTAGGCTTCAGTAATATGTGAACCAAAAATTACTAGAAGAGCAGGCTCATAAGAGGAATTAGAGCCCAAATTTCCAATATTTGCTGGACTTGGGAGAGAGTAAGAGAGTTCCAGAAAACAAACAAACAAGTATCTATTTCTGCATCGTTGACTATATTAAAGGCTCTGAGTCTGTGGATTACAACAAAATGTGGAAAGTCCTCAAAGAGATGGAGTACCAGGTCAGATATCTGACTTGTCTCCTGATGAACCTTGAATGCAAGCCAAGAAGGAAAATTAAGAACCAAACATAGAAGAACTGATTGGATTAAGACTGGAAAAGGAATATGGCAAGGCTGTATAAGTCCCTTTATTTATTTTATTTATATACATCATGCAAAATTCCAAGCTGAATGAACCAAGAGCCAGAATTCAGATTGCTGGCAGAAAGGTCAACAATCTCAGATATGCAGATTATACTATCTCTTATGGCAGAAAGTGAAGAGGAATTAAGAATCCTCTTCATGAGGGTGAAAAAGGAGAATGTAAAAGCTAGTTTGAAGATTAACACTAAAAAAAAAAAACTAAGATATTGGGAAGGAATCTTATCACTTTCTGACACATACTAGAGAGAAGAAATTGATATAGTATCGTATTTTATATACTTGCGCTCAAAGATCACTGCAGATGGTGATTGCTGCCATGAAATCAAAAGATGCTTTCTCCTTGAAAGGAAAGCTATTACAATTATGGACAGAATAATAAAAAGCAGACACATCATCTTGATGAGACAGGGTTATATAGTACAGTCAAACTATGTTTTTTCCAGGAGCAATGTATGACTATGAGAGTTGGACTATAAGGAAAGCTGAGTGATGCAGAATTGCAACTTTCTTTTTTAAATTAATTAATTTATTTTTAGTCTTCAACATTCATTTTTCACAAGATTTTGAGTTACAAATTTTCTCCCCATCTCTCCCTTTCCTCCACCCTAAAACACTATACATTCTGATTCCCTCTTCCCTCAATCTGCCTTCCCTTCTGTCATACCCCACCCTTGCCTTATCCCCATCTTCTCTCTTTTCTTGTATGACAAGATATATTTCTATACCCCATTACCTGTATTTCTTATTTCCCCATTGCATGCAAAAATCAATTCTCAATATTCATTTCTTAAACTTTGAGTTCCAAATTTTCTCCCTTCTTTCCTCCCCTCCTTTCCCCACTGAGAAGGCAAACAATTCAATTTAAGTTATATATATGTGTAGTTTTGCTAAAGACTTCCATAATAGCCATGTTGTGAAAGACTATATTTCCCTCCATCCTATCCTGCTCCTTATTTATTCTGTTCTCTCTTTGAGACCTTCTCCCTCCATTAAAGTGTTTACTCCTAATTTCTCTCTCCTTCCATTTGCTCTCCCTTCTATCAGCCCCCACCCTATTTATCCCCTTTTCTTCTCCATTGAAAAAACTTTTTCTTGCCTCTTTCCTGAGAGATAATTTGCCCCATTCCATTTCTCCATTTCACCTCCCAATATAGTTCTCTCTCATCCTTTAACTTTATTTTTTTAGATTTATCCCTGCCTATTGAACTCACCCTGTGGCTTCTATTTGTCTCTGCCTCTGTCTCTGTCTCTCTCTCTGTCTCTCTTTGTCTCTCTCTCTCTCTCTCTCTCTCTCTCTCTCTATATATATATATATATATGATATATATATATGTGTGTGTGTGTGTGTGTGTGTGTGTGTGTGTGTAATCCCCCCAACTACCCAAATACAAGAAAAGTTTCAAGAATTACAAATATTATATTTCCATGTGAGAATATAAACAGTTTAATATCAGTAAGTCCCTTAGATTTCTCTTTCCTGTTTACCTTTTAATACTTCTTTTGATTCTTGTATTTGAAATTCAAATTTTCTATCAGCTCTGGTCTTTTCATCAAGAATGCTTAAAAGTCCTCTATTTCATTGAATGACAATTTTCCCCTGAAGTATTATACTCAGTTTTGTTTGGTAGGTGATTCTTGGTTTTAATCCTTGTTCCTTTGACTTCTGGAATATCACATTCTAAGCCCTTTGATCCCTTAATGTAGTATCTGCTAGATCTTGTGTTATCCTGTTTGTATTTCCACAGTACCAAAATTGTTTCTTTCTGGCTGCTTACAATATTTTCTCCTTGACCTGAGAACTCTGGAATTTCGCTACATTATTCCCAGAAGTTTTTCTTTTCTGATCTCTTTCAGGAGATGATGGGTGGATCCTTTTAATATTTATTTTATCCCTTGGTTCTAAAATATAAGGGCAGTTTTTCTTGACAATTCCATGAAAGATGATATCTAGGCTCTTTTTCTGATCATGGCTTTTAGGTATTCACATAATTTTTAAATTATCTTTCCTGGATTTTTTTTCCAGATCAGTTGTTTTTCCAATGAGATATTTCACATTGTCAAGTCAATATGATGGAGTAGAAAAATGGGCTTATAGAAACTCACCCTCCTGCCATAGCCCACAAAATACCGGTAAAAATAACTCTAAACAAATTCTAGAACAGCAGAAGCCACAAAACGACAGAGTGAAAGTGATTTACAGCCAAAGACAACTTGCATGGTCGACAGGAAAAGTCTGTCGCACCAGCCTTAGAGAAGAACAGAGCTCAGTGTGGGTAAGAACAGGCTTCAGGGCACCACAAGCAGCATCAGTTCCCAGATTGTTCAACTCACAAACGCCAAAGGCAGCATCAAAGGTCAGTGAAAAAGCTCTTTCACCTAGAGGAGAAGGGAATATCGTCTGGACCTGCCAGCAGCAGTCACTGCAGCAACAGTGTCCATTTTTGTAGCCCTCAGCCTAAAGACCCTGGGGTAATTGAGCAGCTGATCTGAGTCTCAGCCCTGAGTGGTGGCCTGGGGTGAGAGAGATCACTGGCATGGTGAAGCTGGTGGAGGCTCTGGAGAGGGAATTCTACTCACAGATCCTGGGCGAAAAAGGAGTCCTTGTGGTTGCCTCCAGACCATAGCACAGGCCAGAAGAGTGTCATCTTGGAGGAACTGAGAACTTACAGGTCCCCAGAGTATACCCTCCTCTTCACAAAGGACTCAAAAGTCAAGTAACTGGCTGAGAAAATGCCCCAAAAAGGGAAAAAATTAAGATTATAGAAAGCTACTTTCTTGGTGAACAAGTATTTTCTTCCACCCTTTTGGATGAAGAAGAACAATGCATACCATCAGAGGAAGACCTAAAATTCAAGGCTTCTATATCCAAAACCTATAAAATAAATATGCAATGGTCTAAGACAATGGAAGAGCTCAAAAAGAATTTTGAAAATCAAGTAAGGAAGGTGAGGAAAAATTGGGAAGACAAATGAGAGTGATGAAAGAAAATCATGGAAAGCAAGTCAACAGCTTGCTAAAGGAGACTCCAAAAATACTGAAGAAAATAACACCTTTAAAAAGAGACTAAGTCAAATGGCAAAAGAGGCTCAAAAAGTCAATGAGGAGAAGAATGAAGAATGCTCTAAAAAGCAGAGTTAGCCAAATGGAAAAGCAGGTTCAAAAGCTCAATGAAAAAATAGTATTTTAAAAATTAGGATGGTGTAGATGGAAGCTAATGACTTTATGAGAAACCAAGAAATTACAAAACAAAACAAAAAGATGAAAAAATAGAAGATAACATGAAATATCTCATTGGAATAACAACTGACCTGGAAAATAGATACAGGAGAGACCATGAAAGCCATGATAAAAAAAAGAGCCTAGACATCATCTTTCATGAAATTATCAAGGAAAATGGTCCTGATATTCTAGAAACAGAGGACAAAATAAATATTGAAAGAATCCACCAATCACTTCCTGAAAGAGATCTGAAAAGAACAACTTCTAGGAATATTGTAGCCAAATTTCAGAGTTCCCAGGTCAAGGAGAAAATATTGCAAGCAGCTAGAAATAAACAATTCTGATATTGTGGCAATACAAGATCTAGCAGCTTCTACATTAAGGGATCAAAGGGCTGGGAATATGATATTTCAGAAGTCAAAGTCACTAGGATTAAAATTCAGAATCATCTACCCAGCAAAAGTGAGTATAATACTTCAGGAGAAAATGGTCATTCAATGAAATAAGGGATTTTCAAGTATTCTGGATGAAAAGACTAAAGTTGAATAGAAAATTTGACTTTCAATCACAAGAATCAAGAGAACCATGAAAAGGTAAACAGGAAAAAGAAATCATAAGGGACTTAGTAAAGTTGATCTGTTTACATTCCTACATGGAAAAATCATATTTTTAACTCTTGAAACTTTTCTCAGTATTTGGGTGCTTTGAGGGATCACAAACACACACACACACATATTCAGAGGGAACAGGGTGAGTTGAATAGGAAGGGACGATATCTAAAAAAATAAAATTAAGGGGTGAAAGAGTAATATATTGGGAGCCAAAGGGGAGAAATTGAATGGGGCAAATTACCTCTCATTAAAGAGGCAAGGAAACACTTTTTCAATGTAGGGGAAAAAGGGGGATGTGAGAGGCAAAAAAGTGAAGCTTACTCTCATCACATCTGGCTTAAGGAGGGAATAACATGCACACTCAATTTGGTATGAAAATCTATCACATACTACAGCAAAATAGAGGAGAAAAAAGATAAGTGAGGTCGAGTGGATGATAGTGAGGGCAAATAGGGAGAGGGAGTAATTAGAAGTAAACAATTTTGGGGAGGGACAAGGTCAAAAGAAAATATAGTATAAATGGGGGGCAGGATAGGATGGAGGGAAATATAGTTAGTCTTACACAATATGACTATGGGTGGGGGAGGAGAGAGATGAGGAGAAAATTTGGAACTCAAAATTTTGTAGAAATGAATATTTAAAACTAAAAGTAAGTACATAAAACAAAAGAAAAACAAACAAAAAAACAGAATTAGAACTTATTTATACTGACTCCATCAAGGCAGTGTATTATTCACATGTATTAAGTCAAGTACTTTAACTTTGTAAATTAGAAGAAATAAGGGTACCTGACAATTTAAGTTTGGTATACTATTTGGAAAAATCTTAGTTTTGATATTTAAAAAATGTCATATACCTCTTCTTTAAAAAAAATTAAAATTTAGGTTACATATATTCTCACTGTTCCTTCTATTAAAGAAAAAAGTAATGGAATAGATAGACTTTCTAATATCTTCATGGGATTTGATTCTATCTCATACATGACTTAGAAAATTAATTAAAATATATCAGATACTAAAAATTGCATTCAAATCTATTGGGTATATAAACTTTATTTTAATAATACACTTGCCCATGAAGAATTATTCTAGTAGTAGCTAAGCTCTTTGTGGGCAACATTTTTGGTTTTTTTTACTCTCCAACACCTGTCAAAATGTATGTCATATAATAGTCTTTAAAAAGCTGGTTGAATGGGCAACTGAACCACTAAATTGTCCCTGTAGTACATACTAAGCTGGAGAACTCATATCATCTGGAATGTATAGTCCAAAGCTACTATTATTTTCTGCAGTTTCATTTCAACTTTATATGAACAAAGTGGAATAGAAATATGAGTGTTTTAAGTTGATAGCAATTTATCCTTTCTAAGTATGAGTAATATTGAAATGTAATTATGGACTTTTGTTAGGTTTTACTGTAAAATAGAAATGATTTTCATTTAAAATACACGTATATATTTAATATTTGTTTAAAATATTTTTAGTTCCAAATTTCTCCTCCCTAAGCAATATGATATAAATCATAAATCTGAAATCATACAAAACATATTTCATTATTAGCCATGTCGCAAAAAAAACAACCAAGAAAAAGCAAAAGAAAATATGCTACTTTCTGCACTCAGAATTCACCAGGTTTCTCTGTTGATGTAGTTAGAATTTTTCATCATATGTCCTTTGTAATTGTCTTGGATCACTGTACTGAGCAGAGTAGCTAAGTCTTTCATGTTTGATTGTCTTTACAACATTTCTGTTACAGAGTACAATACTCATCTGATTCGGTTCACTTCACTTTCCTTCAATTATTATAAGTACAGTTTTCAGAAACCATCCCATTTATCATTTCTTATAGTGCAATAGTGTGCTATCACAACCATATACCTTACCTTGTTCAGTTGTTCTCTATGTGATAAAGAGTCCTTCAATGTCCATTTCTTTGCCACTACCAAAAAAGCTGCTATAAATATTTCTGTTGCATGTAGGTCCTTTTCCTCTGTGCTTTATCTTTTGGAATATGAACTTTGTAGTGGTATTACTGGGTCAAAGGGTATTCACAGTTTTATAGCCCTTTGGGCATAGTTCCAAGGTGTTCTCTGGAACCGAAGACTGGATCAATTTACAACTCCAATAACAATGCATTAGGGTCTAAATTTCTTCACCTTCACTCCAGCATTTATCATTTTCCTTTCCTGTCATGTTACCCAATCTGATAGGTGGTACTTTAGATTTGTTTTAATTGCATAGGTAACTTTGATTTTTTTTCTGAAAACTTTCATCTTTGACCATTTATCAATTGAAGAATGTCTCTTATTTTTATAAAATTTGACTTAGAAACAAATTGTAGAAATGACTCCTTTATCAGAGAAACTTGCTGTAAATATTTTCCGTTTCTTCCTTTTCTTCAAATTTTGGCTGCATTGGTTTTATTTGTACAAAACCTATTTAATGTCATGTAATCAAAATTATCCATATTACTTCCCTTGATCTCCTATGTCTCTTGTTTGGACATAAATTTTCCCCTTAGCCATGGATCTGATAGGCAAACTTTTCCATGCTCTCCTAATTGACTTATTGCATCATTTTTTATGTTTAAATCATTTACCTCTTTTCACTTTATTTTGGTATATTGTGTGAGATGTTGGGCTATCCCTGGTTTCTGCCAAACTGCTTTCCAATATCCCTAGCAATTTTTGACACATGGTAAATTTTTGTTGCAAATGCTTAGATCATTGAGTTTATCACAAAATAGATTACTATGATCATTTACTCCTGTGTATTGTGTGTCTTCTATTTCAAGGTCTACTATATTATTTCTGAGTCAGCATCATATGGTTTTGATGATTGTCACCTTGTAATCGATTTGAAATATGGTCCTGCTTGCTTGCCCAACTTCACAATTTTTTTCATTGATTTCGTTAATATTCTTAACCTTTTGTTTTCCAAGATGAATTTTGTCATTGTTTTTCTAGCTCTATAAAGTAATTCTTTGCTGATTAAATTGGGACATTGAATAAATTAACTTAGATGGGATTGTCTTTTTATCATATTGCCTTAGCCTACTAATGAACAGTTAAAATCCATTTATTCTCATGGAAAAAACAATTCCTCAAATAGAAAAGAGATCAAATTAGTCAATACTTAAAGAAATTACTATTTCAGGATATTCTGCGGAAGTCTGAATAATGAAGCTGAAGCTTAAAAATACTTTTGGCCACATAATGAGAAGATAGATTTCATTGAAAAAAGACCCTGATCATGGGAAAGATTGAAGGCAAAAGGAAAAGGGGATGGTAGAGGATAGGAAAAGATAGTATTGTGGAAACAATAAATATGAACTTGGAGACACTTGGAGAGATAGTGGAGGATAGAAAGACTTGCAGTGCTACGGTTCATGGGGTCAAGGAGAGTTGCACACAACTGAATGACTGAACAGGAAAGGAAAGAGTAGAGTTCCCATACCTGGGAATGAAGGATCTCAGGCTAAAATTTATAGTCAAATTAGCTGGGAACTGCTAAAAAGTCAAGGTCCTAGAATACTAGCCCAAAGAGCATTTTTGATTGGTGTTTAGTGATATTAAGCCCATGTAAAAATGGAGTTATATTGTGACACTTTTCTTCCTCCACAGGGCTGTAGTTGTCACAAAGTAGGAATTTATGTCCTCCACATATTTGGGGAAAGATCTGTATATTTGTTCTTGTCATATCTTTGAAGCAAATATTCCTTTGTAAAACTAACTTGATTAAAGTACGTAAATGAAAGTGAGGTTCTTGGAGCCCCAAGTTGGGGAGATACAATTGATAATGACTCCAGACAATGTCAGAGATGAGAGATCTCCTTACCAACCAACTAACCAACCCCTTCATGAGAATGAAGAACTCTGGGAGGTGGAGAAATGTAATACTTGGCTCTTAGAAAATGGGGGCAGAGTGGATCCATGTTGTCACACTTATAGAGCAGGACCCAAGACAGAGACATTAGAGAGAAATCCTTCTAGGATTTGGCACCTGCTGCAGGTGACCCAAAAATGGGGTTGGTGTTTGAACTGAATCCTAAGAAAGCGAGAGATTCTTAGAGTTAGACGCTGGGAAAGAGAATACTCAAGTCGTGGGGAATCGCCAGTGGGAAGGGGCAGAGATAGAGAATAAAATCTGCTGCACAAAAAATACCAAATAGGTCAGTATGGCTAAATTTTAAAATGTGTGGAGGAGCAAAGAATACAAGATGACTAATTGGAAAGGGAGGAAGGATCCAAGTTGTGAAGAGCTTTAAACACCAAATAAGGGACTTAATATTTGATCTGGGAAGTAATAAGATCATTGGCAATGATAAATGCGTGCACTTTTAGAGTATATAGTGTGGAAGAAGATGTGATAACTTGAAATCTGCCTAATTCCCAAAAGAGTGCTGCCTACTAAGTCACCATTAACATTTCCAGATGCTACCAAGTGCTGTCTCTCTCATCTAATGAGTTCTAGCAAAATCACACCCTTAGGTGATGTACAATGCCAAGATCTCTAGGAAAAATATAAACTCTGTTACTTATCAGATATCATTAGGTTATCTCCTATAGCATTCCACACGCTTTGCAGATGTTTTAGTTTCTCAAGACACAGCTGAATGTACACAAAAGTGCCTTGTAGCAAATTTTGGCTCACTGCAAGAAAGGGTCTGCTGGCTAACTCCAGCATGGCATTATGCTGAGATTGCATGCCAGGTGCAGAAGAAGTAGCATGTTTTAGAACTTGAGTACTGCAATATCAGGGAACACAAGCATATATTAGGACAGATAATCTTGCAATACAATGTAACCCAATTTGCTGAATGAAAATAGAATAAAAACAATGGCTTGTAGGAATACCTTATCTACTTCTTTGTATCTATTTCATGGAAACACACTCAATCCAAACTATAGTTTCCTTCATTTATTCCTTTTATGGAATAATAACATGCACACAACACACATTCCTAACTATTTAGACTGATGCATGGAATTGTTTTTATATCTGCTTTAACAGGTTAGTCTCCACTCCATCCTTAGATGGTGTTTAGCTTCTAGCCATCTACTATTTTAATGAAGTATAATTTGTTCTTGGATTGATCTCATCCATAAGCCAGAGTGCATTCCTAAAGAGCATTTCTGAATTATTAGGAAGTACTTAAAAAGATCCATTTCCTAACATGGATGGAATGGATATTTGATACTAATTTGCCATTAAATTGGTATATTTTTCTTGGGAGACTTAGGGGGTCTTAAGATATCAGAACATGAATTAGATGAAGAGCTCCTAGCTATAGTGGAGCGTCACAACCTATTTCCACTGGGCATCTATCTCTCAGTGCCAGCAAAGCAAATCTTACAACATTTTAATTGAATCCTACTGAGTCCAGTATGTCTTTCTTTCTCAGTTCACTGAAAACAGCACTCCCTCCACTCCCATGAGCAATATTTTCTTTTCTGTAATCAAATAATTGCTAGGCTTATTTCAGTTTCTTTTGCCTGAATGTTTCGACTTTTGTTCACTAGTCTGGTTCTCCCATCCTGATAAGTGCAGGCTGTTGGTGCCACCATGATGACTGCTCCATACCAGGCTCAAATGTCTGCAAATACATTTCTTACTTCACACTGAGCTGACAATCAGTTCCATCTGTTTCTTCTCTTTAGGACTTGCTTACTGCCTAAAGCCATTTTCCAAAGAAGGTCTGAAAATTTAGGGTCAGGTTTACTATAACATATATCCTATCTGAGCTTTTGAATGAAATTTCCACTTTTATTTATATAACATCAACTTCCATAACACAAAGTTAGACATATAGCAAATGCTTAAACATGCTTCTTGACTTGAATTAACTTCTCTCATAAATATTTTCTTGCAAATTCCCCCCTACTCCTTATAGATCATATAAACTTGGAATTAAGAATATTACTATATACAGAAGTTCAATGACAAGTGCTTTTGTACATAAGCTATACTGATATCTATAGACAAAATTGATTAACAAGTGTTAAGAAATATAAATTTTCCTCTCTGTTCTACTTTTGCTTTGTTTAGTCAATTTTGCCATTCTATCTCACTTATCAGTTTTTTATTATAATGGTGATCGGCTGCCAATTTAGTCATATCTTTTGTTAATATTTTCTTACTTTGTTGTAATTTTACTATCTTTCATAAAGAATATGTTTAAGGTGTCTGCCTTTTTACATTTACATTTACATTTATGAGCTAGCACAATTTTTAAAATTCCCATATTAGGCTGAAAAATAAGTATAGCCTCAAAGATGCCCATTAAATTGTCTTTGTAAGCCTATAAAAAAACAATTTCTAACATTATCTTCAAGTTTATGTTTTTTTCTTGCTTATTTTCATATATTTGTCAAGTTCTTAGAGAAAAATGTTAAGTATTCTGTAATCAATATCTTACCTACATACACACACACACACACACACACACACACACACACACACCCTAAATCTGTTTCTAAAGAGCTGACAATGTTGTTATAAATAAAAATCAATTAAATTCACAATATGGCTTTATGTTCAAGTTATCTACTACAAAAACAAACAAATGAACAAAAAACACATTTCAATGTTCCTGCCTTAGACCAGCAGTTTTAGAAATAGTAGTTGTGACATTAGAAACTATCATGTTATTTATTTGTTTATACTTCATTCATTTGTTCATTTGCTTGTTTATTTGTGAGTGTAACAATATGCTAGAGATGAAAACCTAATGGAAAGCTTTCTTATATTGTTTTCTTTCATCCTCAAAGTTTGTCCTGGACCAGCCCTTTGTCCAGTTACGCTCTCAAAAGCTACCCTTCCCATCTACTATTTAGGTTGTGAGGGGCTAGCTTGTTAGCCATATGTAACAGTCCAGGCTCAAGGCAAGCTCTCTGGATGGAAAGAGGAGATTTATGGGGGATTTCCACTCAGGAGTAGGTATTCATTTTCAACATCCTGTTTGATTTCTCTGTACTGAAAGAAAATGGCACAAGTCTCCTAAGGGACATATTGCTGAAGTTATTATGACTTCTTCTAAGTATTGAGGAAGAATAATTATTTTTGGCATTAGGAAAGATGTTTCTTGGTATGCTGAAAGACAGTATCTTTTAGCCTCATCTTCTGCCTCTCAGCTAATTAAAACTGTACCTGCTATAGATATTAACATTTTCAAGCTAATGTTGGAAATCTAATCTCCTGACTTCTCATAGACTCTTATACTTTCACAACTTGAAGGGACCTTAGAGATCTGTTAATGAAATAGATAATGCTTAATGGTTCAAGGTCCTTCCACAAAAAAGGAATTTTGCATTAAATAGGTTTTGAGTCAATAATTAACTACATTCATTTAAAAAAATGGATAAACCCACCCATAGGAAATGATATTTTTTAGTTTAATTGTTTAGTTTTTAAAATTATATTTAAATTAAGACTAATTTTAATATCCTCAACACAGCTCATGTTTGGGAAATCTTTTCATTAATAAAACTTTGCTGAAAATTTCACCTCTGAAATTTGGGGATATTCACATCGTCCCTCCTCCCTTTGTCTTAACACTATTATAGGGCTTTGTATTATTAAGAATGTAGTAGGTGCTCAATAAATGTTCATTCAGCTGTTAGTGCTTAAGTTTATCTTGCATTTATTCTGCATATATGTACTTATGTACATATTTTCTCCGCACAGTAGAGTAATTTTATGGAGATAAGAGTCTATTTCATTTTTTGCCCTTGTGTCTGTAGGGCCTAGTACACTGGTGAACCATGATAGAGGCATAATAAATATCTGTTGATTGATCATCAAAAGTTGAAGAACAAATATATCTACTCACAATTGAAATTTCATATTTTTTCATTCAAAGAGTCTAGGAAAATTTTAATTTTAATTTTATTTCATTTTTTTATTTAAATAAATTTTAAATTTATTTCATTTAAAATTTCATCTTAATACATTAAATTCAAGTTGTGATTCCTAAGGGCAATATATAGAATGGTATAAGATTGCAGGTAATGATAGTTGGGGAATGGATTTTGCACCTTGACACCAGGTAGAGGGAAAGAAGAAGAATGGATTTCAGGATCAGTTAGATGAAGAATAAGCCAATTGTGGAGGGATAAGTAAAGGCAGAGTATTTGTGCTGGAGAGAGGTCCATTTAAGGAAACCAGTGAATTAGACTATTTAAAAAGTCATTATATCTGTCCCAGAAGCAGGCTCCAGTTCATCGTACATTCATGCAGTAGATAAAGTTCTAGACTTGGAATCAGGAAGACCTGAGTTTGACTCCAATCTATGACATTTACTAGCTATGTGATCTTGTGTGAATCATTGTCTCTGAACCATTGTTTACTCATCTATGAAATGGGAATAAGAATAATACCTAATTCAATGAGTTGTTGTATCAATTGAGATGGTTGCAAGCCCTTTGCAAGTTTTGATGTTGTGTTCGCCCTTGGTTTTCAAAGAAGACCCTGATATCAGAGAAATGATGGCATGACTTGCACTTGACTTTGTTTTGAGTGAGGGTTACCAGCCTCACTTTCTCCTCTTCAACTATCTGGATCCAGTGACCAGATATTCATCAGGTTGACTGGAAACAGCATAGGATTCAATGGGAGACCTTGGCCTTTTTAGGCGAAAGTCTTTTTCAAGTACTCAGAAGGAAGTAATCCACAAACTGGAAGATGGAATGCATGAGCTAAAATAACACATTATAGATTTGCCACAGTTGGGAAGTGACCTTTTCATTCTAATATGAAGTCACAGTTTCTCAAGGTGGGAGATGGAATTCCTTGTCAGGTATCTTTTTGGTTCATTGTTTATCACCTTCTCAGCCTTGTAGAGACTTTACCAATAGCCAGGTTAAGTTATTACTTCACTACTACCACTACTAGTCCTACTATCACCACAACCACCACCACCACACTACCACTACTACTACTGCCACTACTACTACTACACTTAATATCTTTTTTATTTTTATTAATTATTATTTATTATTTAATAATTAATAATTATTTTATTAATATCTTTTAATTTCTTTCACTCAGAGTTCTTATGGAATGAAGTTGAAGACCTTTATCATCTTGGTCGCCTTCCTCTGTGCAGAGGAATCATTTTGCAATATAAATGTGTCTTTGCAGTTGTAGTTCTATTTATGTATATCATCCTTCAGACTCAGGGTAAGAAGGAAAAGAAGGATAAGCAAAGATTATTCAGCCTAAGCCAATAGGTAACCAATTATTGGCATTTGGCTATTTGTAGGATGGGTAAGCCACTTAACGCTGACTTAGTTTTGTTATCTGAAAAATGAGCTGGAGAAGGAAAGGACAAACTACTCCAGCAAGAACAAAAGGATATATTTAGCTTGGTTTATTTTTTTTCTTAAAACCTGTAATTTAATGGGTATAGGACATATTTTCATGTGAAAACTTCCGACCCACAATTAAAGTATAAATAATGTCATAGAAAGTTGCCCAGAGCTCAGAGATGTCCATATTCACCTGAGTCAGAGACAAGGTTTTGAATTTGAATATAGAACTTCTTGACTTTGAAGCTTTCATGTCTTGGGGCAGGGTAGAAGGCTGATCTTTAAAAGGTAGTATAATATAATAGAGAGAACATTATCTCTGGAGTCAGGGAATCTAAGGTCCTATTACTGGCTTTCCTTCCTTTTTCCTGATACAGTGGAAAGGTGACTAGTTTTAGGTCCTAGGACTTGGTATTGAATCATGACTGCCACTAACTTCTTGGGTGATCTTGAGCAAGTTTCTTAATGTCTCTAGGTTCACTTTCCCCCTTTGTAAAATGAGAGGATTGGACTGGTCTTTAAGACTCCTTCTAGTTCTAAAACCAATCAATTTTTTCTATTTGTCACTTTTCATGGGGAAAGTCTCACAGTACCTTAAAATGGATTTCTAGTCACCTTGTAACATAATGTGTTCCAGTTCTCTGCCTAGCTCATACCCGTCCTCCTTTAAACTCTTATGTGGCTTATACTGTGTTATGTCATGTAAATACTCCCTGTCTCTTCATCTAAGACTGAATTAGTCTTCAGTGAATATTGCAAACAACATATTTTTTAAATCAATCTATAATGGTTCACATTTGTAACATAATTTTCCTTAACCACAGATGGTGGTGCTTGCAAGTAACCAGATATGGTTCAACTAGAAGGGTCTTCAAAATGATAGACTAGGAGCAATTTATTTCCTAAGTCCTATCACACCCAACCACGCTGTTACTTCTCACTGCCCATTCCTTTTAACCTCTGAGCTCGATCCTGTTCCCCCTTCATGAGGTTTTAAGTGATCCTCTACAGTCGATAGTTGTTTCGTTATCATTTATGGAAATCTAATTCTTATTCTTGGGGTATTTTTCCTGTTTTCTGTTCTCATGTCATTGTCTTATCTTACTCCATAATATTTATTCATTTCATTGAGAACTTTTTAAGCTATATTGAATTTTTCAATTTCTCTATAGTTTTCTTTGTGGTGATGAATTCTTTCCTTTCTCATCTTTGTTGTTTAGTTTTGCTATTTTCCTTTTGTTGTAGAAGATATTTCTTCCTGCTTGAGGTGATAAAGTAGAATAGGGCAGACAGAGCTCTCATTCAGGTATCTGGCCAGAAGTCTTTCCTGTGAATTACACCTCTGCTATTGTACTTAGGATTGAAACTCAGTAAGTTTAAGGAGCTCCGGAGGCAGGATTCCAATGGCAATAGAATTAAAGAATCTCAATAAAGGACTGTCTTGACAGAATGAGAACTCTTTTATGTGGTATAAAAAATAGCAAAGTATTGTCTTAAACTCCATCTGAGGGCTTGATTATAATCACATTTAAAATTTAAAACAGAAGATGAAAATGACTAATTTAAAAAACTTCATCTTTCAAAACATGTTTTGGTTGCTTTTTAAATTTGGAGACAGCAAAATCCAGCTTTTTCACTCATTGACAATGACAAAACAATGTTTGTAATATTCCAGATTTTATATATATTCATTCCTTTTTTCTTAATCTACAACTGTTTCAGGAAAGAAACTCAGAGGAAGATACTATCTTCTTTTGCAAATGATATTAAGTGCTGGGAAATATTGGTGCAAAGAAGTCCAATTAAGTCCCAACATTGATAAATCTAGAGGCATTAACATGAAATAGAATGAAGAGACAAAATGAGGCAGATAATCCCACACTTATTTAAGTTTGTGCATTGTTTTATATAGCAGAATTTCTCTTAATTATTGCAAAAGTTGATTATTTCACCAGAAAATTTCCATGTACCTCTCCGTCCATATTCTGGAAGGAATCTTCAAGGTTTTTTTTCCATTTCTGTTTCCTATACTCTTATGGTTTTACTTCTGGGTTCAATGGAAGGAAGCTATTTGGGAGAAAGAAGAGAAAAAAGGAAAAGGCAGAAGAAAAGATACAAATCATGAAGTTAAGACAATGTCAAGAAGAAGAGTGAGCAAGAGAATGTGAGTGGACATTAAAAGTTAAAGGAATTATGTATAATAATTGCAGTGTTAACAAGTAGTCAATGTGGTGAGGTGAATAAAAATTAAATCTTTCTTGGAATAATATGTCTAGCAAAAACTATGTGCACTTGGGATAATGTCTAGCAAAAAATAAGGATTTCCCTCCGCCATGTTTGCATTTTTGCCATACCCAAGTGATGTCTTTCTATGCTTAGAGGAGATGGAGGTTTTCTCCTTAGAAGAGAAGCCAAAGTCACCATATCTCATATATCCTATCATAAAATAAATTTTCCTTTTCTGTTTTGAATAATGTGATACGGCAGAAAAATACCCAGACCTGTGGTAGAAAGTAGCAGGATAGAAAAAAGTCACATCAATGAGGAAGGGAAAACAGATTTAACAAGTGAACCTAGGAAACAGATGAGGTGGCTTCTGAATGACGGAGAAGTTATTACAGGACTGAAGATGGCTAATGGTCCAATTTTCAAATGAGGAAAGAAAATAGAATCTGAAAATGATAGGGAAATGAATTTTACTTTGATTCCTAGGGAAATTCCAGAAGAGATCATTAAATAAATCGTTCCTGAACATGGAGAAAAGGAAATAATGCAAAACAGGTGAGAGGGATAGCTAGGTGGTGTAGTGGAGAGAGAACTGGCCTCCAAGTCAGAAGGACTTGAGTTCAAGTCCGTCTTCAGACACTTAATGGCTGTGTGACCCTGGGCAGGTCACTTAACCTAAACTGCCTACTCACACACACAACATAGGAAACCATGCTTACAAACACCCAGCATGGCTTCATAAAGTCAAGGAAAATCTGACTATACCTTTATTTGACAGGGTTACCAAATTAGTAGATCCCGGGAATGTTATAGAGATAATTTACTTTGATTAAAAACTAATAAACTCTGTCACCCACTTCTTTTGGGGAAAAATGGAAAGATGTGGATGATATTATTAGATTGATTTGGAATCATTTGAATGGACAGACTAAAGAAATAGTCATTATGGTTCAATGTTAACTTGGCATGAAGTTTCCAGCTGATTGCCTCAGGTTCTATGCTTAGCCCTATGTTACTTAACAATTTTAGCAATGACTTGGATAAAGGCACAGATGATATATTCATAAAATGTGCAGACAACACCAAATTTGGAATAATAGCTACTATACTTGATATTGGAATTGAGATCCAGAAACAGTTTCCCAGCCTTGAGCATTTGTTTGAATCTAAGAGGATGAAATTCAATAGGGAGAAATGTAAAATCTTATACTTGAGCTCAATAAGAAAAATCAACTTCCCAAGTATTGAGTGGAGGAGGCATAGTCAAATAACAATTTGTCTGAAAAATGAGATCTGGTGGCTTTAGTTGAACTAATCTCAATAGGTCAACAGTGTGATATTGCAACTTAAAACATTAGTATGATTTTGGGTGAAATGGTTAAAGGATATAGAGATGGTCTCTCGGCACTTGTCCTTAGTCTGACCACATCTGGTGTACTGTGTTCCAATTTTGGGTACCATGATCTTGGGAGCCAGGACATTGACTCTATCCTGAACCCTCTTTTCTCTCTTCCTTGATTATATCATTAGTCCCAATGGGTTCTTTATGCAAATGACTTACAGATCTGTATATTTAACCCTAGTTTCTCTCTTGAACTTCCTGTCAGGCATTTTGATCTGGATGACTTCTAGTAATCTCAGGCTCAACCTATCCAGAATAAAATTTATCTTTCTTTACAAATACCTTCCTCTTTTGAATGTCCCTATTCCTACCTGAGTACCATGGTCTATCTCACCATTCATGGTCACAACTTTATTGTCATCTTTGCATCCTCACTTTCATTCAGCCCCAAATATCCTATCATTTGGAAAATCTTTTCATTTTTTCTCTCTATTATCTCTTGCATGCATCCCTTATTTCTACTCACAAACTCAATGCCCTAATTCAGACATACATCACATCTTTCTTGGACTATTATTGTAATAGCTTTTTATTTGGTGTCTTGGCTTCACCTTTCTTCCCACTCCAATCTATTCATCACATACCTGACAGGTGATTTTATTAAAGTAGGTCTGATCATATCACCTCCCCCCTACTCAATAATTTCCAATGGTTTTCTGTTACCTATATGTTCAAATAGCATCTTCAACCTAACTCTAGGGTTCTCCATAACATGCCTCCTTCCTACTTTTTCCAGTATTCTTACACATTATTTCCCACAAACACTCTGAGATCCAGCCATATTGACTTAATTGCTATTCCAAAACATGATACTACTTTCTCTTGGCTATTCCCTATGTCTGAATTGGACTGTATCCTCACCTTTGCTTAGAATGAGTGCCTTCCTTTAAGACTCAGCTCAAGGGCCATTTTCTACAGAAAGTTTTTTTACCCCCAGTAGTCCTAGTATCTATTGTATTCCTTCTCATAACTACTTCATATTCATTTTTCATGGTATATGGGTATGGATGTGTGTATATATATACATATATATGTATGTGTGTATATATGTATGCATGTACATACATATAAAATATATACATATGCATATATGTATACATATATACATGTGTATAAATATACACACATATACATATGCACATATACACTCACCTATATCTCCCCCTAAAAATAAACTCCTAGAGGTCTTTATTCGTATTATGCAGCCCCCATCCCATAGCACAGTGGAAAGGGTAAAAAATGCTTGTTGACTGATGGATGGACTGATAATATGAATGGCATCCATCCAGAGGAGGGTATGAGTGCATGACTTATGAGGACTGGTTAAAGTAACTTGGAATATTTACTCTAGAGAAGAAAAGACTCAGGGGTTATATGATAGTTATGTTTAAGTATTAGAAGGACTGTTATGTGGAAAAGGAATGAGATTAATTTTGGGTTGTTCCCAGAAACCATCACCAGGTTTCCTAGCAACTGCTGGGAAGCAAAAAAAAAAAGACAAATTTAAATTATCTTCAGAAAAACTTCACAATAACTAAAGCTATTCAAAAAAAGAAAGGGTCATCCTTTCAAAGGAGGTAGGTTCCCCCAAAGGAGGTCTTTCGACAAGTCTGGATGACCATCTGTCAAGCATGTTAGAATTTGTGGCATTCTTTTCAGATGTGTGTGGGACTACATGGCCACTTACTCACTGACATGTCTTCCAAATTTCAATTTTGTGATTTTTTTTTAATAAAATGATATACTAGGTTATAAACATACTACCATTAGTGCTATAGGATTATTTCTATTCCAGGACTTTTCTGTGCTGACAAAATCATATTTGCATATTCACTAATGATGTTGGTCATAGTTTTCTCCACTTTGCCTATTTGTGTTTTAGATATCAGGAACCTATTTGCCTCATAAAAGGAGACTGGGAGGAGTTTTTTCAGTAATGTTGAGAACAGTTTTTGTGGCATAGATATCAATTGCTTTTAAAATCATTTTTGAATTAATATATATTCATCTGGACCAGTTATTTTCCCCTTAAAGTTTTTCTATGGCCTTTTCAATTTATCTTTGAAACTGGGTTATATAAGACATTTGTTATTTGTTTTGTTAATTTGACTATTTTATATTTTTATAAACCACCATGGACTCCCTGTAAATTGTTTGTTGTAATTTTATATAATATTTTCTGATAATATTTTATTTACTTTCTATTCACCATGAGTTCACTTTCCATATTTTTTCATTTCCTCAATTAATTTTCATTTCTCATTAGCCTGCTTTTCTCATTAGTTAATGGAATATTGATTTTTCTGATTTAAAAAAGTTAGCATTTGATGTCTTTTTATTTAATAATTTTCACATTTATGCATTTCTCCTCTGATTTGTAAAGGTTTTTTTCTTTTTTCTTTACTTACCAATTTTGAAGGGAGGCAGTCTTAAAAATTAGTTCTTGGTTCCTTCATCTATTTTTCTATGTTGTTGATGCATAATTTTTTCAGATTCATTGTATAGAGAAGAGGTCTCAAACTCAAATCCACATGGGCCACTAAAGCATACGTAAGGATCCCTTGGGGCAGCATATTGACCTAAAAAACACCTATTAGCATTATATTTGTTCTATCATATTTTAATTTATTTTGTTAACTATTTCCCAAATGCATTTTAATGTTGGTCAGGCCACAATGGTGATATTGTGGCCATCAGGCAGTGTACTTGACATCTCTGTTCCAAAGTACAGAAGCTCAGTCTCAAAGTCAGGGAGCCCTGCCTTATTAAACATATCATTTTTTTTAGCACTCTCAACAACTCTCTAATCTTATGTGAGTGTAAGTAGTTTTCTTACTGATGGTTACTCACAATGATGAATGAAGTCATAGGTCTAGAATCTCTACTCAATCCACCAAATAATGCATTCAGAAATTCATTTTTAATGCATCCCATAAATTTGTGGATGCTCTCATCTGGGAGGTAGGTGCTACATTATTGTCCTTATTTTAAAATGGGGGAAACTGAGGCAGAGATAAATGGACTTATGTAAGGTCATATAACTTGTAAATATCTGAGACAAGATTTGAACTGAGGTCTTTTTGATTCCTTGCCCAGCTATCTATCCCCTGAGTCATTTAGCTGCCTATCAGTGGTGTCTATTTGCAGCAAGTTGGGTTATCAATCCACAACCCCCATCCCCTCTCCCTCCAACCTTTTAAACCTATTGTCTAATGTTTTTTAACTGTGCTCCTATGAGCTTACTTTGACACTGAATGGATATTTCTTTATTAGGACAGGAATAGGGACGTGTCTTTTGTTTTAATTGGTACGACACATAGCCTCTACTAAAGCAGATTGTCACATTCGCTGCAGCTTAGAGCCCTAGAGAATTATGTGGACTTAAGAAATCAAGTGAGTTACTGAGGACTGCATAACTACTTTGTAATTATTTATATTTTATACAATACTAATAACTCATAATACTTTATAGTTTACAAAATGATTTTCTCACAAATACTTTGTCCCTATTTAACATGAGGGGAAATGAAGTGAGTCCAGGAGATGTGACTCCACTAATATGACTCCTAAGTGGCACACCCAGGATTGAAACTAGGATCTCCTGATTCCTAGCCCAAAGTTCTCCCCATGACACCATATTGCCTATCCTGAACACATTCTCTGTTTTCATTCTTGGTCATCTCCATGTTAGTTGGTAAGGGTAGCTAGGTGGACAGAGTGTCAAGTCTGAAGTCAGGGGGACTCCTCTTTTTAGGTTCAAATCTGACCTCAGACACTCACTAGCTTTGTGACGAGGCAAGATATTTAACTTGGTTTCTCTCAGTTTACTCATCTGTAAAATGAGCTATAAAAGAAATTGACAAAACACTTGACTATCTCTGTGAAGAGAACTCCAAATGGAATCATGAAGAGTCAGACATGAGTGAAAACGACAAAAAATGAAAATGTTAGTTGATAAATCATTTTGATTTATACAGGAAATGGAAAGATAAAGGTAGTATTAAAGAAAATAACAATAAATGTTTGTTGCAACTAATGTAGGCTATTCATAGAAAACTATAGGCAGGCTTCATGAAGCATACAACTGGAAGTCCAGCAAGACCTGGGTTTGAATCCCACCGTTCATGCTTACCAACTGAATGATAATGGGCAATTTAACTTCTCTGCCACACATTCATCTGTAAAGTTGAGTTATCTGTAAAATCAGATTCATTGGATTCCTTTAATGTTCATATGACATAATGTCACTCTTAAAGTCATCAAGATCAATTCTATTTTATAATTATGAATTTTGGTAGAATTCAAGATAATTGAGGTTTAATTTGAAAGAAATGGAAATACACCTAAGGATAATCTAGGTTTCCACATTTATGGTCCTGTATTTTTGATCCTTTCTCCAGATTTCTGCAATTTGAGAGGATGGACATCTACACAACCACTCCTTTCATCTCTTGCAGATTCTGTGGACTGAGCATGCTCTCACTACATGTTTTAATGCCTGTGCTATTTAAACCCTCTCTCCACCTAACCAAGTTGGTCACTTTCACCTTGCTGATTCTTCTGCTTATAATTCTACTAACCTTTCTTATTCCATGAAGATATGTGGCCCTCAATTGATTAGAAAGCACAATCTACTTGAAACAGTTCTGGCATTGGAGTCAGAGGACCTAGATTTGGATCGTCCTCTCTAGTTGACCTTAATTTAAAATAAATTCAATTTCTCTTAGGCTCAATTTTTGAGAATATTTCACTAGATTGCCTATAAAGTCACTTTCATCTTCAAATCTATGACTTCATGATTGGAAATGGAAACCAGGGCTCTATTTTAATAGTAACCTAGACTTACTTCTTGATCTTGGCAAAAATAGTTACATATCTGTTAAGGTGGTGACAATGAGTAGAGAAGAGAGTATGGTTATTCACCCAATGTCTTTCCTCTTTGATTACCTTCCTCATTTGCTGCTGGGACAGGAATTGGAATAGTACAACTCCAAAATCTCCTATTTCCTTTATTGCTGGTAGAAGTCATTTGGCTCTGTTTGAACATGCGCCTTCTTCTTGTCCATATCTGCCACAGTACTATGATGCTTTTGCCACTTTTGAGGTGATTTGCTGTAACTCGCCTCCAGAGGAACCTTAAGTTGAAAATGACAAGAAGCAATAAGTCCACTTGAGAATATAAGTTATTCAGAGTCCTGCATGCCTGGTCCCTAGAGTGAGCCCTGGCAGCTTCCTCACTTAAAAATGCAATTTCAAGTATGGAACTTCATTTAAAGCCTGACATGTCATAAACCACTTACAGGCATGAGTTTCAAAATTTAGAGGAAAAAGAGAATATTTCCTGAAAAGAGCTCTTATCTTTATAATTCTCTTTTTCTCTGTGATGGCCAAAGACTGCACCAAATGACCTCTAAGTCCTAGAATAAATTGTGTGTGATCCTTTCATCTTCTGACTTCATTGAACAGGCAACAATTTGACAAGTTAAAGAAACTAATTTGGTTTTTTATGTTTGAATCAATCATCCCCTCTAATATTTTTTTTGTAGGGGGCAGAGCAAAGATGGCAGAGTAGAAAGACTCACATATGCTAGCTCCAAACCCACAGCCCATGGATTTCCTCTAAAAAGAACTCCCAACAAATTCTAGAACAATGGAAGCTGCGCAGCAACACAGTGAAGGAGATTTTCCTTCCAGAGAGCCCTGAAAAACCGATCCCAAAGGTCCATTGTGCACCGGATGGAGCGGAGCCCAGCCCTGCCCTGGCCTTGCGGCATGGAGAGTAGCATATCCGAGCAGGCTTCGGGGACAGAATCTCCAGAGGCCACGAAGGTCCCTCCACCCACAGAGGCACAGGTCAGTGAGAGAGATGTCTGGACGGGTTGAGAGGGGAGCGGGGTGTCTCCATGACTCGGGCCCCTTCGGGAGGCCACAGCAGAGGCAGCAGGTGGCCAGAGGCAACCAGAGCAGGCAGGAGCTCTGCAGCATTTCCATTACAAAAGGTCTCTGCATAAACCCCCTGAGGGAACTGAGCCTGGGAGGTGGCCCTGCCCCCACCTGAGAACCTGATTTAATCTTACCCTGAATAGCAGCCAGGCCAGCTGCTGAAAGCCCTGAGGCTGGGGAGCAGCATTTGAATCTCAGACTCCAAGCACTAGCTGGGTGGACCTAGGCGGGGGAGGAAAGGACTCTCAGAAGTCAAGTAACTGGCTGGGAAAATGCCCAGAAAAGGGAAAAAAAAATAAGACCATAGAAGGTTATTTTCTTTGTGAAAAAATGATTCCAATCTTCCTCTCTGACAAGGAAGAAAACTGCTTACCATCAGGTGAAGACATAAGAGTCAAGGCCTCTGTATCCCAAACATCTGAAATAGATATCCAATGGGCTCAGGCCATAGAAGAGTGCAAAAAGGATTTTGAAAATCAAGTTAGACAGGTGGAAGAAAAACTGGGAAATTTTTTTTTGTAAATGACCATGAAATATGCACAATAGAAACTGAGCACAAATGGACAGATTCATCTAGACTAACTTTAAAAACTTATGTATTTTAAACATTCTTTTAAAAGTTTTAGTTCCAAAATCTCTCCCCCACCCACATCCTTCTTTGATCCATAGAGAAGCAAGTAATGTGATTTCAATTACACATGTGAAGTCATGCAAAGCATATTTCCATATTGGCTATGATACAAAAAGAAAAGCAAGAAAAATAAAATGAAAAAGTGAAAAAAAATTATTCTTCAATCTGCCTTCAGACTTCATCAATTCTCTCCCTGGAGGTGGATAGAATTTTTCATCATGAGTCCTTCCGAATTGTGTTGAATCACTGTCTTGATCAGGGTAGCTCAATCCTTCTATCATTGAGAATTATTCTAATGTTGTCATTACTGTGCACAATCTTCTCTCAGTTTTTCTCTCTTCACTTTGCATCAGTTCATATAAATTTTCCAAGATTTTCTGAAACTACCTTCTCATTATTCCTTATAGCACAATAGTGTTCTACTGCAATCATATAGCACAACTCAGTCTTTATTTCTTTACTGGCACAAAAATAGCTACTATAAATACTTTTGGACATATGTGTCCTTTTCCTCTTATTCTGATCTTTTTGGCATACAAACCCAGTAGTACCATGCCTGTTTTACAGGTCTGAATCATATTTATTTCATTAAAAGGACATGGAAGGATGCTTGCTTTGTCTATTTTTCAGAATAGTTTATATAGTATGAGAATTAATTGTTCTTTAAATGTTTGGTAAGATTCACATGTAAATTGATCTGATCTTGGGGATTTTTTTCTCAGGGAGCTCATTTATAGCTTGTTGAATTTCTTTTTCTAAGATAGTATTCTTTAAGTATTCTATTTCATCTTCTGTTAATCTAGGCAATTTATATATTCGCAAAAATTTACATCCATTTTACTTAGATTGGCATATGCTTGGGAAAAATAGTTTCTAATAACTTCAATTTCCTCTTCATTGGTGGTGTCTTCCCCTTCATCATTTTGATAGTGGTAATTTGATTTTCATCTTTATTTTTAAAAATCAACCTTTGTTTTAACTATGTTATTGGTTGTTTCATAAAACCACATCCCAGTTTGATTTATCAGTTCATATTTTTAAACTTTCTAAATCTTTCCTTTGATCTTCAAGATTTGATGTTTAATTGAAGATTTTTAATTTGTTATTTTTCCAGTTTTTTTTTATTTCATGCCCAGTTCATTGATCTGTTCTTTCTCTTTATTACTGATGTAAGCATTTAGAGATATAAAGTTTTCCCTAAGTATTACATTGACTATATCCCACAAATTTAAGTGTATTGTCTTATTGTTGTCATTTTCTTTACTGAAAATATTATTTTTATAATTTGTTTTTGACCCACTCATTTTTAGGATTAGATAATTTACTTTCCACTTATTTTTTTAATCTATGCTTGTAAGTCCCTTTATGGAATATAATTTTATTGCAATATGATCTGAAAAGCGTCAGTTTAATATTTATGCATTTCTGCATTAGTTTGTGAGGTTTTTATAACCAAACAGATGTTCACTTTTTGTGAAGATGTCATGTGTAACTGAGAAAAAAGGAATATCCTTTTCTATTCCCATTTGATTTTTTCCATAAGTCTAGCATGTCAAACTTTTCTAAGATTCTATAATCATCTTAATTTCTCTGTTATTTGTTTTATGGTTGGGTTTATCTAGTCCTGAAAGAGAAAAGTTGAGGTTCTCTGCTAATATAGTTTTATTATTTAATTCCTACTGTAAGTGATTTAACTTTTCTTTCAAGAATTTGCATGGTATGCCATTTGGTACATATAATTTTAATTCTTTTATTACTTTCAGGTAATCCAATAATTCTTAAATGATCTCTCCTTGTTATATTTTCTAAGACTCCTGACTCCAAGCCCAGAATTCAATTCACGACATCACCTAGCTGACCAGTAAAAGAAAAGATGAATAAATATAATATACATATATATTTGCATAGGTACATATGTAAATGCATAAGAGAGAGATAAAAAAATATATGATTAAAATGAAAGGAAGACAGAGACAGAGAGACAGAGAGAGATTCTCCCAGAAATAGGTCCCTACTTCTCCCCCAAGGGTGCCTGCCTCAATCTCAGTGTGCTGGACATCTATTAAAGCCCTAGGAGGCATCTTGCTATATTGGGATGAACACTAGACTTGAACTGAGAGGAGTCAAGTTCAAATTCTGATTCCATCCTCTACTAGCTCTGTAACCATGGAGAAATAAATCTCCAAAATATCTTTGTTTTCTCATCTGAAAACTGGGACAATGATACTCAAATATGTCTAGTTGGCTTTCTGCATTGGCACAGGGTATTTCCTCAGTAAGAATTCCCTATAACAGTTCCATCATACACAATGACCAAGTAATGTCTATAGTCATGTTATTTCCCAATCTTACTGTGAGGACCAAATGAGATTATGAACATATACTAGGGAGCAAAAACAAAATATAAATATCGTCAAGTGATGTTTTTTTTGTTTGTTTATTAAATAAATTTATTTATTTAAGTTTTTACATTCACTTTCACAAAATTTTGGGTTCCAAATTTTCTCCCCATTTGTCCCCTCCCCCCTTCCCCAATACACTGAGCATTCTAATTACCCATATCACCAATCTGCCCTCTCTTCTTTCATCCCTCCCTTCCCTTACCTTGTCTTCTCCTTTGTCCTGTAGGGCCAGATAGCTTTCTATTCCTTATTACCTCTATTTCTTATTTCCGAGTATCAGGAACAATACTCAATGATTGTTCCTTAAACTTTGAGTTCCAACTTCTCCCCATCCCTCCCTCTCCACCCATTCCCTTGGGAAGGCAGGCAATACAATAGAGGCCAGATCTGTGTAGTTTTGCAAATGAATTCCATAATAGTTGTGCTGTGTAAGACTGACTATATTTCCCTCCATCCTATCCTGCCCCCCATTGCTTCTATTCTCTCTTTTGATCCTGTCCCTCCCCAAGTGTTGACTTTAAATTACTCCCTCCTCCCATTGCCCTCCCTTCCATCATCCCCCCCACCCTGCTTATCCCCATCTCCCCCACTTTCCTGTATTGTAAGATAGGTTTTCATACCAAAATGAGTGTGCATTTTATTCCTTCCTTTAGTCAAATGTGATGAGAGTAAACTTCATGTTTTTCTCTCACCTCCCCTCTATTCTCCTCCACTAAAATGTCTCCTGCCTGCCTCTTCTATGAGAGATAATTTGCTCCATTCCATTTCTCCCTCTACCTTCCCAATACATTTCTCTCTCACCGCTTAACTTCATTTTTTAAAGATATGATCCCTTCCTATTCAATTCACTCTGTGCTCTCTGTCTCTGTATGTGCGTGCATGTGCGTGCATGTGTGTGTGTGTGTGCGTGTGTGTGTTCCTACCAATTACCTAGATACTGAAAAGTTTCAAAAGTTACAGATATTGTCCTTCCATGTAGGAATGTAAACAGTTCAACTTTAGTAAGTCCCTTATGACTTCTCTTTGCTGTTTACTTTTTCATGCTTCTTCTCATTCTTGTGTTTGAAAGTCAAATTTTCTTTTCAGCTCTGGTCCTTTCATCAAGAATGCTTGAAAGTCCTCTATGTCATTGAAAGACCATATTTTTCCCTGAAGTATTATACTCAGTTTTGCTGGGTAGGTGATTCTTGGTTTTAGTCCTAGTTCCTTTGACTTCTGGAACATC